>CM035836.1:394260927-394930927 GCA_020510985.1 Pholidichthys leucotaenia | reverse complement strand
AGTGCGTGGCGGTAAGGACTACAGCTTCTGACCAGATAGAGTGATGATGTGGAGTGAAATACGTGGCGGTCATGCACCTGTAAGCTGGTTGCCAACTGCCAATCAAATCTAAAAGAAGAAGAAGAAGGGCCCATACCAAATCAAGAAACTGAGTAGCAGACATAAGGGTGGGACAAACTAGTTTATTTTAACATTCTGATCAGATCTAAATATAAGAAGTGATGTTGGTGTAATAGTATATTATGAATAAATATCAGATTTCCTAAGGATGTTGTGATGCATTGTTCTTAATGGTATTATATATTTTGTTCACAGAATAAACCTGAAAATATATGTGATAAAATATGAGGTAATGAATCAAGGCTTTCAAATGTATTATGCTCTATCCACCTTATTCCTGGGGGTGCCACTGTAGGAACAATTATGGGTGGAGCTTCCGGTTTTGGCTGACGTAGTGTTAAATCAGTCAGTAAGAGGGGAGTAGCAGGTAGAGGTTTTTTTAAAAGTTTTTCAAATTCATTTTTGTCATGCTCTCCTCGTGTGCTTTTACGCAGCACACAGAGGAAAAGAGGTAAGCCCACTCGCAGTAGTAAGTTGTGCGTATTTTAATGACAAACGTAATATAACAGTCCAAAACAACAGATGAGGAGCACAGGCAATACAAGGGAAACTACAAAGACGCCCTACAGAACACAGGTGAGAATCATACTGGCAAATGTCCTTCAACACAAACAGGTAGCACTGTACAGAAGGGGTGAAGCAGTAAGTACTCACAAGGCTGGAGCAGTCCGAGTCCATCTGAGTAACAATCCAGGCAAACAGAAAACCAAACTGAAGAAGAAGATCACGCCACACAGAGCGATGCGGTACCAAGACACAGGCAGGGCATCTGGTCATGCATGACGGGGTACAAACACTGAGTGCATAATCACAGTGTAGCAAAAATGATCCGGGTTTAAATAATACCAACCCTAATGAGGAAAGAGATTGCCGGTGTGCGTGAAGTGAAACCCAATTATCACCCACAGCTGATCACACTGACAGGAGAGAGAGGCGTGGCTGAGCTGCCAGGGAGCCAAGCGGACCCCAGGGCTCCCTGAGAGCGCCTGATGAAAAACAGACAGCAAAAAATACACAAAGAGAGTGAACAGCCAATGCGTCACAGAACTGGGCCTTAAAGCATCTTAACATATTGCATTACGTCTTGGTATGCAGGCTGCTCTGTTGCAGACAAAACAGCACTCCAGAGAGTTGTAAGAACTGCGGGAAAAGTCATTGGCTGCCCTCTTCCATCACTCCAGGATATCGCTAACACCCGTTATCATACAAGAGCCAGGACCATCAGTACAGACATTTCTCACCCCGGTCATCACCTTTTTACTCTTTTGCCCTCAGGGAGGCGATACAGGTTAATTAAATCGCACTCCACTAGATTCATTAATTGTTTCTTTCCAAAAGCCATTTACTCTTTTAAATCACCAATACACATCATAGTCTCTAGCACATTACATGTGACAGGGAAAGAAATTTTTATCTTTATTCTTAAATGTGTCCTTGTAATGCCTTCTGTTAACTAGACACAAAAATGACTGTACTTTTCACTTTTTTAAGCTCTTTTTAATGCTGATATGTTCTGTGTGTTTTGCTATGGTTGTTGTTGATGTGTATAGATTGAGTGTTGTTCGTAGTTTTTATGTGGGTGGGGGCATGTGCAGTTTCGTTGTGTTTTTTTATACAATGACAATAAAGGCTCTATCTATCTATCTATCTATCTAATTAAACATCAATCCCAGTTCGTGACAGAGCCTCCCCCTCAAGGGTTGGAATTCCAGACACCCCTAATGATATCAGAAAGGAAAAAGACACCCCCCCCCCAAGACACAAACAAACAACCTGGGGGGGTGGAGGGGGGAACAGGTTAGGAGGGAGCCAACAAGCAAACAATACAGGAACGAAATACAAAAAACGAAGTGAACCTCCTCCCAACCCCAAACCAAGAACAATGCCACCCAAACCCAGGAGTCCAAAAGTTCAGGTGGCCGACCAGAGTCCCAGGCCCAAGGGGTGAAGACGGAAAGCAGGTCAGGGGGTCGGTCCAAATCCAGGATCATTTGGACCAACCAGCCAAGCGGGTCAGGTGGCCGGCCAGGACATCATCGGCCTCCGTCAGTCTATGATGACCATGGAAGAGAATCCTAGATGTCTACTCTGCTGGAACAGCACCACCTGTGGCTGAACAGGCCGATGCGCGAATGGCAGTCCCTGTCACACAGGTCACACTTGTGGATGGTCTCTGTGCTGCTGGGTCTGTGGTGGTTCTTCCTGCGGGTCCTTTTTTCATCTGCTGCAGCAGTCAGTTTCTCTTCACCCGCCTTGAGCTGTCTGGTCAGGGTGCCTCTCCATTTGGAGTGGTCTATTACAAGGTCCTCCCAGCGCTCTGTGTTGATCTCCAGGGCCTTCATATTTCTCTTGCAGACGTCTCTGAAGCGCAGCTGTGGGCGGCCAGCGTCTCTCCTGCCAGTCGCCAGTTCTCCGTAGAGGACGTCTTTGGGGATTCTGCCATCCTCCATACGGTGAACATGGCCTAGCCAGTGGAGCCTGCGCTTCCTGAGTAAAGTGAACATGGAGGGAAGGCCGGCGCGGGACAGGACTTCTGTGTTGGGCACTTTGTCCTAGAAATATCCTGGCAGAACAAAGTGCCCAACACAGAAGTCCTGTCCTGCGCCAGGAAGCAGCGCAAATGGAAGGAATTCAGTCTCTTTTCCTGCCGGGCGTATGTTGTCCACGTCTCACTCCCATAGAGCAGTGTGCTGATGACGCAGGCATTGTACACTGCCATCTTCGTCTTGACAGAGAGTTTGGGATTCTCCCACACTTGCTTGGTGAGGCGAGCGAGTGTGGAGGCTGATTTTCCAATCCTCTTGTCGATCTCTGTATCAAGGGAGAGGTTGCTGCTGATCGTGGACCTCAGGTACGTGAACTGATTCACGACCTCCAGCTCGTAGTCGTCGATGGTGATGGTTGGTGGTGCTTCCGTGCCTTGCGCACACAGTGACCGGCAGCTGGTGGCTTGTCACCAGACTGCAGAACAAATCTACCTACGGGTACAAAATAAGTAAAAAAAACAAAAAACGTTAGTCTTCTTCAGGCTAATGGTAAGCCCAAAGTCCATGCATGCCTGGGAGAAGCGGTCCATCAGGGTCTGAAGCTCCTGCTGTGTGTGGGTCGTGACTGCAGCGTCGTCTGCGAACAGCATATCTCTGATTACAGCCTCACATACTTTGGTTCTGGCTTTCAGGCGGGCGAGGTTGAAAAGTCTGCCGTCAGATCTTGTATGCAGGTAGATCCCTCTGTTGCTGTGCTGAAGGCATGCCTCAGGAGCATAGCAAAGAAAATCCCAAAGAGGGTTGGCGCAAGTACACAGCCCTGTTTCACTCCGCTGTGTATACTGAATGGCTCTGAGACGTTGCCGTCGTACTGCACCATCCCCTGCATGTTGGTGTGAAACGATTTGATGAGGCTTTGCAACTTTGGTGGGCATCCTATCTTTGGCATAATCTTGAAAAGCCCTTCTCTGCTGACCAGATCGAACGCTTTAGTGAGGTCGATGAAGGCGACGTACAGGGGCATGTTCTGTTCTCTGCACTTCTCCTGGAGTTGGCGGATGGAGAATATCATGTCCACCGTCGATCGTCCAGCGCAGAAGCCACACTGAGACTCGGGGTAGACACGTTCGGCAAGCTTCTGTAGACGAACGAGGACCACTCGTGCATAGACTTTACCAACAATGCTGAGGAGGAAGATGCCCCTGTAGTTGTTGCAGTCACTTCTCTCCCCTTTGTTTTTGTAGAGGGTGATGATCTTGACGTCCCTCATGTCCTGTGGTACGGCACCTTCATTCCAGCACTGGCAGAGGACGTCATGCAATGGCAGCAGTAGGGCGGTCTTGCAGTGCTTGATCAGGTCAGGGGGTATGCCGTCGTTGCCGGGTGCCTTGCCAGTGGCCAAGCTGTCAATAGCCTTGCTGAGTTTGTCGATGGTTGGCTCGGCATCAAGTTCATCCATGGATGGCAGGCAATCGATGGTGTCAAGGGCTGACGGTGTCACGGTGTTCTGTCTGGAGTAGAGGTTGGAGTAGTGCTCCACCCATCTCTCCATCTGTTTGTTCTTTTCTGTGATCATCTCCCCAGTGGAGGATTTGAGGGGGGCCGTCTTGCTCTGACCCGGACCAAGTGCTTTCTTGATGCCGTCGTACATACCATGGATGTTCCCTGTTATGGCAGCAGTTTGAATATCTTGGCTGAGCTGAGTCCAGTACTTGTTGGGGCAGCGCCGAGCAGTCTGCTGAACTTTGCTTCTTGCAGCCCTGAGAATCTGGAGATTCTTCTCGTTTGGGTACTTCTTGTACTCAGCAAGTGCTGAGTGCTTGGCTTCAATGATGGGGGTCATCATGGTCGACTTGGCATCAAACCAGTCCTGTGACTTCGAGGTCTTCCTCCCAAAGGTAGCCAAGGCTGTGCGGTGGATGATGTTTCGCAGCTCTTCCCACTTCTGCTTTGCAGACTCTCCTTCTTGTGGTTCACCAAGTTCCTTTACAAAGGTGGAGGCAAACTGCTCAACAAGTTCTGGTTGGGCCATCTTGCTGGTGTCAATCCGTGCCTTTCCAGGCTGTCTGGTGCAGTGGAATTTCTTCAGCTGCAGCTTGACCTTGCAACACACCAATGAATGGTCTGTGTCGCAATCTGCACTCTGGAATGAGCGGGTGATTAGCACGTTCTTCAGTGAGGTGCGCCTGGTCAGGATCAAGTCCAACTGGTGCCAGTGCTTTGAGCGCGGATGGCCAAGACAACTTGGCCACCTAATCCCATGGTCCATTTCACCGGGTGGACAGCCCGGGTTTTTGAGCCACCAGCTCAAAAGAGGCGGCCTCCCCACGGGAAAACCCAACGTAGGAAGGGGAGACCAGGACAGGGGAGCCCCGGCGTTGTTGGACGATGACGAGGGAGGAGCCACTCTGCCCCCCATGGCCCCAAGCTGGGGACAGTGCCCGCGATGGTCCTGGTCTGGGACAGAGCTGCACCCACGGTGGCCCCAGGCTGGAGCTTAGATACACCCGCGAGGGTCCCGGTCTGGTACATAGCTGCACCCATGATGGACCCCGACCGGGCCATAGCTGCACCCGCGGTGGCTCTGGGCTGGAGCTCAGCTGCACCCACGGTGGATCCTGGCTGGAGCTCTACTGCACCCGCAGTGGACCCCGGCTGGAGCTCTGCAATGGCCGCGGAAGTGCAGCCCACGGCGGGAGCAGCTGGAACCTCCGGCGGCGGACCTAGATCCTCAGAGGCCTCTGGCGGTGCCGATTCCTCTCTGATGATCCTGGGAGTAAGCTCAGAGAAAGCAGAAGAGGGAAAGGGGTCAGGGTCGCCAGCAGTGGCGGAGCCCGACGAGGCAAGCTCAGGTACGGCAGACAGCTGCACCCGGCTCCCCTCCCCAAAAGCCAGGCAAGGATGCTCAGAAACAGGGGAGAGAGAAATAAATGAGAGCACTTGCCTGGGTTCGGGCTCCACCGCTGTCCAGGACTCCGGCGATCCAGATGGCGGCGGTTCATCCGGCTGAGAGGTTGTTGCACCCACGGAGGTCCCAGGTTGGGGCAGAAGTCCCGGGTTGGGGTGGACCTCCCGTGACGACCTTTACTGGGACAGCTGGACCCAAGACGTCTAAAGATGGTGTGTCCAGATCCCCGGAGCAATCAGGCTGAAACGGATCTTCCCCAATGACCCTGGGATGTGGCTCAGAAACAACAGGGGAAGAAACATGATCAGGGTCACTGGCAGCGGCGGAACCCGGCGGGGTGAGATCAGGTGCAGCTGCCGGCAGCACCTGACTCCCCCCACCCCACCCCCGAGAGCCAGGCAAGTTTGCTCAGATGCAACAGAAAGAGAAACAAACGAGAGCACTTGCCTGGGCTCGAGCTTCACCGCCGTCCAGGATTCCGTCGATTCTGATGATGCCTTCCTGGGCCCGGCCTTGGCGCGATTCAGTGCCGGTGTCCACTCTGCTGCAGTGGCCCCTGCAGCAGGCACCATGGTCTCGGCAGTCGTGGTCTCCTCCAGTGAGGTCTCCGACGCAGGTGACTCTCCCGGCGTGGAGTCTGGAGGTGTAGTTCCAAGTTGCACTGGGTCTGAGGAGACTGAAGCCAGGGGACGCTCCCTCATCAGCACAAGCTTCAGATTGGCCACAGCGCTCTCCCTCTGGTCATAGAGACTCTGCGGGGCTGGGATGGAGTCCTCCAGCACCGCGGGCTCCTCTGTCACCCGACGATCAAGCTCCAGGGCTGGTGGACACTCAGAAGCTTCAGATCGTCCACAGCACTCTCCATCTGCTCATTGAGACTCTGCGGGGCTGGGATGGAGTCCTCCAGCACCGCGGGCTCCTCTGTCACCCAACGATCGAGCTCCAGGGCTGGTGGACACTCAGAAGCAGGGGATGGAGACACAGAGGGAATAGAAAAGTTCATAGCTGAAGCAGCAGGGGGAGAGCACTCAGGCGACTGCTTAGCCTGGGGCTCTCTCCCGGGGGACAGACAAGATTTATCATTATTAACTGAGGTAGAATGAAAACACACTTGCCTGGCCTCCCGGGTCCAGGTGTTAACTGCTGCAGACGGCGTGCTGTCATCCCTCTCCATGCCAATGGTTCTTCTGGACTCCTCGGAGGTTGATGGAGGAGCCGGCTCGAACGACACAGGAGTTGGCGTGTCAGGAGAGGCACTCACAGTCCCTTCTGCAGCTGGGAGGATGACCCAACGACGGAGACTTTGGCTGAAGCAGAGGAGGTGCCAGCTGGCATGATAGCTGGCACAGAGGGGGGGCTTCGCCGCAGCAGTGGTCGGGCATGGCGTCCGGGACTTGGCTGCCGATGAGGTGATGGGCTTCTACCAGGGCACGTCCGGAGCACCCCAACAGTGATGTCCAATAAACAAAAATTGGTCTCCGGGGAGTTGGTGGCACGAGCTCAAGAAACAAAATCCAAAGCTCGGTTAGCCACTGTGCACTCCTCGGGGCTCAGTACATAAACCGAGAGGTCTATGGTCTAGGCAGGGAAAAACACAGAAGAGGGAAAAAAAGAAGAACGCACATGCACAACCTCTCCGCTGGGCTTTACACTGGCCAGATCATTTCTGTCATGCTCTCCTCGTGCGCTTTTACACAGCACACAGAAGAAAAGTGGTAAGCCCACTCGCAGGAGTAAGTTGTGCGTATTTTAATGACAAACGTAATGTAACAGTCCAAAACAACAGATGAGGAGCACAGGAAATACAAGGGAAACTACAAAGACGCTCTACAGAACACAGGTGAGAATCATACTAGCAAATGTCCTTCAACGCAAACAGGCAGCACTGTACAGAAGGGGTGAAGCAGTAAGTACTCACAAGGCTGGAGCAGTCCGAATCCGTCCGAGTAACAATCCAGGCAAACAGAAAACCAAACTGAAGAAGAAGATCACGCCACGCAGAGTGATGCAGTACCGAGACACAGGCAGGGCATCTGGTCATGCGTGACGGGGTACAAACACTGAGTGCATAATCACAGTGTAGCAAAAATGATCCGGCAATCTCTCTCAGCCGAAACTGGGCTTAAATAACACCAACCCTAATGAGGAAAGAGATTGCCGATGTGGGTAAAGTGAAACCCAATAATCACCCACAGCTGATAACACCGACAGGAGAGGGAGGCGTGGCTGAGCTGTCAGGGAGCCGAGCGGACCCCAGGGCTCCCTGAGAGTGCCTGATGAAAAGTAAACAGCAAAAAATACACAAAGAGAGTAAACGGCCACCGTGTCACAAAACTGGGCCTGAACATCAATCTCAGTTCGTGACACATTTTAATGTATAGTCTGCATATGTGTTTTGCGCTCAAGTGGCAGCTAATTTCAGCACTTGTAGTTTTTGTATTTTTGAATGTTTTTGCATAGTTCTGGTACTTGCTGCTGTTCTTGGTGTGAGGCTCCTCACAGATAAGAACAGCTAAATCTGTGGCTTCAACAGCAATGAGTAGATCATGCACTGAAAACTAAAGGATTGTTCGTGTGATCGGTGGTACGGACACAGCAGCACCAAATATGTTTTCACTTGTATGAATGTCACAGAGCTGACGTTTTACCCCTAATTTAAAATGCCCAAGTACAGTGTTGTGGTTCTTTGTGGCTATGACTAGACTCTGCCTCTGCTCTGAGGTAAATTGGATTATGTCCAACATATTTTAACAAAATACAGTCGACTGTATTGCGGTGGAGACATTGATATCAGAGCTTTTATTTGTTTACAGCGTTAGCATATTAGCAGCAGCACTAACAAACGGAGCTACTATCTGCCAGGCCACTTTTTAAGGTCATCTTCCTATCCCTAGATAGTCGTGGAAAGTGGTATGATTATATCACTGTTTTTGAGGCACAAAAGGCCGTGTTCCCGCATTTCTGATGCCAAAGTCATTGTTTTTTTAAAAAGGAAAAGTGTCCCGTTTCAGTTACAACCATACATTCTAAACTAGTACTGGAAGTTGCTACCATAATTCACGCAAGGCATCATGGGGCCTAGGAATAAGGTGGATAATTTTGCACTTGTCTGGTTGTTTTTCAACAATCAATACATGTTTTTTTTTTGTAAGCTAGTTAAATTCTTGAAAGTTAATATTCACATCAGACACGCTGCATTTTTATTTTTATTTTTACCCTGGAGGCGCGCGGGGAAGTGGGGGGGGGGGGGGTCCTGATTAAGTCGAACGTGATTGATGTATGCAGTCACCTACCGCAACCTGATTGGTTCGTCAGTTAAAGCTGTTCTGAGAGATGCCGGAGAGGACTGACGATAAAAATGTAAGTTTATTTTTTTTTTAAAAATGCCGGCAGACCAAGGCTGCCAACAAATTTTCTCAGATTTACCAAAAATGGAGAAGACTATATTTAAAAAATGGCGTACTCTTCCAATGCGGATTGATCAATGACACACTTGCCGCGAGTTACACATATGTTTATCAATTTAAAAGATAATTTCCCACGTAATTAAAATTGTCGGCTGTCATGTAATATATAGTTTTTATTTATAGGACTTATGTCATAACTCGTACACAAGGATGAGGCCAGGAGTGGAGCTGAACACTACTTTATTAATGAAACAGGGCTCTGTACACCCGACCGAACATGCAGCCGATTGGCAGAGGAAAGGTGGAAGAGACCGCCCCTCTACCAGCAGCCCCTCTTCTACCACCGGAGATGGCGGAACCAGAAACTGGGGCCGCCATCCCGTACCCCACAAATAAGTGCTCCAACAGTACAACCATATACATGAACAATAACTACATAATATCCCCTCTGTAGAAAAATCCAAAACACACACACAATCAGCCCACCCCAATTTGGAACCCGAATCATCCGCTAGACATAATGAAACTAAAATCACCAAAAGGTGCCTATGACATTCACACCAGAAGAACTAAAATTGGGGGGACGGGTAGACTGCAGTCCTACCCCCCACCCCCACGGCGAGGTGGGTTATTCTGCCACCGATACTATTAAAGTCCATATCAGAAAAAAAAATGCTGCCATGTCTCCTATATAAAATACAAAACTAAAATAACCCCCAAACTATTAACACAGAACAAATGAACAATAGTAACAACACGCCCATGACCCTGTGAGGATAACCCATGCCTTCCCTCAGACCGTTGCCATCAGTCCACCCCTGGCGGCAGTCCGCTTCTCGGATCACAGCTGGTCGCCTCCTCCTCGGAGCGTCTTCTCCTCCACACCTCCGAGCGCTCCAACCATCTGGAGTCGTGCCCACCCGTCTCCTTTGGAGCACACCTTAACTCATTGGGATGGTGCCACGAGCCATTCAACAGCAGCAGGTATCGATCGTGCCACTCACCCATCACCTGCAGCCGATCTTGGTGCCGCTCCATGTTCCGCTTCTGTCTCACCTGCCTGGACCTCACCTCTGCCTGAACCCGAACCCAGTCTGTGACTCCAAGTGGGGCCTTGCACAGCCTGTGGTGTTTCTGCTTGGCACTCACTCTTCCAGTGCCACTCAGTCCTGCCCCGACAGCTTGTAGATCCGCTGCTGACCCCGCCCCTGTGGTCCCGTGTTCACCAGTCCTCCACGGCCGTGCTCCTGAAACATCTGAGACCATTGTTTGGGCCCTGCTCGTCGCCGTGGGTCCTCCCCCATGCCGCCCAGCGCCCACATCCAGGGCAGAGGTGCTGAAGTGCTGCAGAGGAGTTTTGGTTTGGTTTTGGTATACTTTATTAATCCCAGAGGGAAATTACAGGGCATCCACCTGGATGGATGCGGCAGCCAAGGTGCGGCACCAATCCCTTCACCATTTACACTCACATTTACACCTAGGGCCACTTTTAGAGTCTCCAATTAACCTAACTTGCATATTTTTGGCCTGTGGGAGGAAACCGGAGTAATCGGGTAAACCCACGCAGACAAATGGAGAACATGCAAACTCCACACAGAGGGGTCACCGATGGTCAGAGGGTGGGATTGAACCCACGATGGTCAGGGGTGGAATTGATCCTGTGACCTTCTTACTGTGCTGCCACAGTGCTGACCACTGCACCACCGGCTTATCAGTATTCTCCTGGTCCTTGGTTTATATAGTAGTGTTTCTGATATTATTCTCTGTTCATTCTTAGATTTTAGGTTTGCTCTTATTTCGAAGTCATTCCTGTTTAATTACATGTTCATGTAGCCTTGCTGTTCTCGTCCTGCTTTCCAGTTTGCCATTATAATTTGCTATTTATGTTTCTGTCACCAACCTCTCATCAACTGTAACTCTTCCCTGAAAGGTACGTGCCAGTCTGGTTTTTACTTTCAGTTTCGTTCTTTTGTTTAGGTTTCACTTTTAGTGTCCAGCCTCCCGAGTAGGGATGCTAGCATTTTCTTTTCAATACAATACCATTAATTTATGGGACTTTTTCTTAAGTACCGATACCGATACTTTTTGCCCCTAAAAGGAAAATCACATGATTGCAGTTTAATTAACAACTTTATTGCAAGGGCAATATGAAATATGAATAAAACTCATGAACATAAATACTTGAAAGAAATGCTGACAAAATGATAATAAAATAGAACAATGAGCATTGAGTCTAATATTGAATTGAATGCCTTATTAAGACAGTCACTATCTACATCAACATGTATATTAAAAATCCCCTACTATAATAATTCTACCTGATTTCAGCACTAAATCAGCTAAAAATTTGGCAAATTCGGATAAAAACTCTGAGTAGGCTGAGGGAGGATGGTAACCTATGGCAAAGAAAACTGGGTTTAAGCTAAGATTGCTAACATGCCCCATACTGAGGACCAGGCCCTCAAAGGAATTAAAACATGATTTTTGCTTTACATTAACTAGTAATTTAGAATGGTAAATTGCCGCTACTCCATCTCCACGACCAGAACTTCTGGGATTATGATAGTTTAGATAACCAGAGGGAGTTGATTCATTTAAACCAACATAATCATCTTGCCTGAGCCAAGTCTCTGTAAGGGATATTAAATCAATCTGACGATCAATTAATAGATTATGAACTAGTAGAGACTTGGGAATTAGAGACCTAATATTTTACAAACCACATTTAATTTTTAAATTATGAGGAGGAAGAGAGGCCAAATCAATAGATTTAGAGAATTGATGTTTAATTTGAGTTTTACCAACTTTTTGTTTAATCACTTTGGGATGTTTATACATTATATTATTATTAACTTTGCAGGGAGTAGACAAAGGTTCTCTGAGGGGGAAGACAGAGGCTAAGTTGAGGGGTGGTGGATGAGGAGGAGGTTCAGAAAGGCATGTATTTATCAAATTATGTTGTATTTGTCTTGGGTTATAACATTTGGGGTAATGGGAGACAGACACAATCTCTATGGGGTTATAAATTGAAGACTGATTGAAGACTGATCACTGAAGACAGTGAGGATTATTTGGATTAATAGGATTAATATGAGAAGTGGAAACAAAGGGCTGGTTGGTAGACCCAGGAACTTCGGGGTGAGTTAACACACCAAATTTCAGTCACTGTACTAAAAAATGCTGAATGGAATAGAACAGATTGTCCTTTAAAACACGTGCACCAAGTCTATTTGGATGGATGCCATCTGGCCTCATAAATGATGGGCGGTTCCAAAACAGGTTGAAATTGTCTACAAAACCAATGTTAAAAGTAGGACATGTAGAACACAACCAGGTATTAAGGCTGAGAGTTCTGCTAAAATAATTGCAACCTCGTCTGAAAGGTGCCAATGGCCCAGAAATAAACACACGTCTGCCACAGTTCATAAGAGTGGACAGAAGGCTCTTGAAGTCACTCTTTAAGATCTCTGACGCTTTATCTGGGATGTTGTTGCATCCAACATGTACAATGACAGTTTTAGCGTGGGCAAATTCATTTAATAGGTCAGGAGTAAGAGCCTCAATGTCTGATACTTTAGCCCCAGGAAAAAATTTAGTGACACAGTACCTGCTTCTGACGTTCCTCATAATCGAATCACCAATTACCAACGTTGTCTGGGGGGCCTTGCTGGTGGTTTCTGAAACGGTGGATAATTTTGCTGATGTTGTTGTTGTGATGACGGGGTGATGCGCTCTCTTCTTTTTGGAGCTGGTGTATAGTTTGAAACACCTAAAGTAGTTTTATTCCGGGGCTTGCAGGTTTGGGCCGCTGCTGAAGGAGGAGGAGGAGGGGCAGCCATGGGAGGAAGATTGATGTCCAGGTGGGGAAAATCTTCCAGGGAAAGGATGTCAAATCTGTTTTCCAGTAGCAGGGGAAGAGAGGAAGCACGGCCATATCTGGTGAATCGCCGATGTTTGCTAGTTGGCCCAACCAAGGTCCAGGGCACGCATTGAGGATGAGAAAAACCACCTGGGGCTTTGGGTTTAGCTCCGAGCTGAAGCCAGTGTTTATTGCTGGGGTCCTGGACAACTGAGGAGACCGGAGTAGGGGTGGAAGTGGATGGTGATGTGCTGAATTCACCCAGGTTGTCATGTTCGGGGTCGTCACCCCGTCCATGACTTGTGGCTGTAGGTTTTGATCATGTCTTATTAATTCCAGCTGGCAGATTGAGCCTCGCTCTCTGTCAGTCCTACAGTCATGCTTTTCCCCTCGTACCAGACACTCACCAGCTGCTTGAATCACCACATGCACACATACGCATACACACACACACACACACACACACACACACACACACATACACACACACACACACACAACAGTTCAATCAGCCACGCACCTGTCGCCACAGCTGTTTCCACTTGCTCTCATTTGGGGATTGTGTATTTATTGAATAGAGTGTGACCGGCTAGTGCGGCAGCTTCAACGTCTACTTTGGACATTCCGGCGGCGTCTGTTGGTTTTTTCCCGGACTGAACAGTGTTGTGCTTCAGAGCTTTTCCACTCTGACATGTTAATAAGTCTGTCCTGTTATTATGCCTTTTCTCTCCACTCCTAATCAGCCAGGAGCACGTTTTGCATGTAACCCCAGCCAACGTAGCTGTAGCCGCTTGTCTCATGCATAGGCACAGTGACTGTTTTTGGATTTTGTTGTATATTCACCCTTGTGTAAATAAACACGTTACATGCTGCATGTTGGGCCCGCTGCCAATTCTTATGTTCACTGCGAAGTTACGCAGCAAACATGACAGGTAAGTAACCTTCTCTGCCAGCTGCGAGTCGGTTGCCGGGGCCGATGTTCGCCGAGGATTATAGTGTCTAGGTGGTCTTCAGCCTCCCGAATCTTATAGAGGTTAGAGAGTCTCACTTCCAACTCAGAAACCTTCTTAAGGAGGGACACACAGCTGACACACGTCGGGGATGGAGTCATGACGTTCCAGGTGAGAAGTGGATAACTAGCTAGCTAAAAACAGCTAAAAACAGGTTAGCCTAGCCTGGTGAAACAGCCCTGCCCGGGGTCTGATTTACCTGTGTGCCTGGTCGGGCTTTCTGCTAGGCCAACACTAAGCTAACACTAAGTAAAAAGCTAATATCAGTAAAAAGAGATAAAAATTTTAAAACGAAGTTAATAAAAACAAACAAAAGCAGACAAGATAACGCTTTGACAGACGCCGGCACATGCGCCAACAGGTAAACAACCAAAAGACCAAATTAAACCAATTAAAGACCAAATTAAACCACTGCACCTGTCTGGAGACACTGTTGTGCTTATTGAAGCCAAGGGATGCTACACATTTCTTTTGTAGGTATTGTTAGTTTAACTCACTGTACTGCAGAGAGAAAAATCACCCAAATCATCACCAGGTAGTTGTTATTGCCAAAACTTAACACAGAAGTGACAGGAAAGTTGAGTGAAAATAAACCAGTCGACAATTAGACAAGTGAAATAAGAGAAAAGGATTAAGATTCAAAGATTTTTATTTGTCAATCCACCTTATTCCTACGCCCCATGATGCCTTGCATGAATTATGGTAGCAACTTCCGGTACTAGTTTAGAATGTATGGTTGTCACTGAAACGGGACAATTTTCCTTTTTTAAAAACAATGACTTCGGCATCAGAAATGCGGGAACACGGCCTTTTGCTCTTCAAAAACAGTAATATAATCACACCACTTCCCACGACTATCTAGGGATAGGAAGATGACCTTAAAAAGCGGCCTGGCAGATAGTAGCTCCATTTGTTAGCGCCACTGCTATGATGCTAATGCTGTAAACAAATAAAAGCTCTGATATCAATGTCTCCACTGCACTAAAGTTGGCTTCATTCTGTTAAAATATGTTGGACATAATCCAATTTACCTCAGAGCAGAGGCAGAGTCTAGTCATAGCCACAAAGAACCACAACACTGTGCTTGGGCGTTTTAGATCAGGGGTAAAACATCAGCTCTGTGACATTCATACAAGTGAAAACATGCCTGGTGCTGCTGTGTCTGTACCACCGATCACACGAACAATCCTTTAGTTTTCAGTGCATGATCTACTCATTGCTGTTGAAGCCACAGATTTAGCTGTTCTTATCTGTGAGGAGCCTCACACCAAGAACAGCAGCAAGTACCAGAACTACGCAAAAACATTCAAAAATACAAAAACTACAAGTGCTGAAATTAGCTGCCACTTGAGTGCAAAACACATATGCAGACTGTACATTAAAATGAATTTGAAAAACTTTTCAAATCGCTATTTTAAATGCCCCTGCTACTCCTCGCTTACTGACTGATTTAACACCACGCCAGCCAAAACCGGAGGCTCCGCCCATAATTGTTCCTGCAGCGCCACCTCCAGGAATAAGGTGGATACTTCTCTGCGTACAGGACATACAGGAGAACTGAAATGTTGTTTCTTTCTGTTAGTGGTGTGTACAATATATAAGAAAAGAAGGAATAAGGATGAAAAGCAACAGCAGCAGTCTATGTACAGTAATACTACCCATAGTGCAAATGAAGATGAACAATAAAACCCAGCAATCCTATATACAGAAAAAGTGGAGCCGTAATACTCGTAATTGCAAGTTCAATGCGGTAGTGTAGGTGCAGACAGTGACAGATTGAACGGCACATGATCAATATTTCAATAACAGACAGCAGCAGGTATGGCATTTGTGCAAATGGTTGCATTAAGGTGCAGAGACATACAGCAGCAGATGTATTACTGTTGGTGTGCCAAGTCTTTCTGTGCAAACAGCTGAGGTAGTTATTGTGTGGGTGAGTGTATTATGGTCCAGGGGTGGGGGAAGGGAGTGGGCAGAGTTCAGGGTCCTGATGGCCCGGTGAACAAAGCTGCTTAGCCATCTTGTGGAGTGGGCTTGGAGGCTCCGGTACTTTTTGCCCAAGGGCAGGGGGCTGAAGAGGGAGTGTGAGGGGTGGGAGGTGTCGCCTGCAATGTTGATGGCTCTGCAGATGAGACGGGTGTGGTAGATGTCCAAGAAGGGGGACACAGGGGCACCGATGATCTTGCTGGCTGGTTTCACTGTGCGTTGTAGTGTCTTCCAGCAGGAGGCGGGGCAGCTTCCATACCACTCCGTGATGCAGCTAGTGAGGATGCTCTCAATGGTGCCCCGGTAGAATGAGCACATGATGGGGGTGGGACTCGTGCTCTCCTCAGTTTGCAGAGGAAATAGAGGTGAGTTTGAGCCTTCTTGGCCAGTGATGTGGTGTTGTTAGACCAGGAGAGGTCCTCAGAGATGTGAACCCCCAGTAACTTGGTGCTGCTCACCCTCTCCACAGCTGCTCCCTCAATAATCAGAGGGGGATGCTGTGTGTGTCCTCTCCTGAAGTCGACCACAATCTCCTTGGTTTTTCCCACGTTCAGGAAGAGATTATTGTCTTTACACCACTGGAGCAGTTGGCTCACAGTCGGCTGAGCACGCACCCTTGTGGGGCCCCTGTGCTCAGTGTGATGGTCTTGTAGGTGTTGCTGCCAACCTACACGTTCTGTGGCCTCCCTGTGAAAAAGTCCAGCACCCAGTTACAGAGACAGGTTTTGAGTCCCACGTGTCTGAGTTTTGTATTAGGTCCTGGGGGGTGATTGTGTTGAATGCTGAAGTTAAGTCCAAGAACAGCATTCGCACATAGGAGTGCTTTGAGTCCAGGTGAGTGAGGGTTGGATGGAGAGCAGCAGCAATGGCATCTTCTGTACATGTCACAAAGCATTGTTTTCTGACTGGCAAACCTACAGTGGTGTGAAAAAGTGTTTGCCCCCTTCCTGATTTCTCATTTTTTTGTATGTGTGTCACACTTAAATGTTTCAGATCATCAAACAAATTTAAATATTAGACAAAGATAACACAAGTAAACACAAAATGCAGTTTTTAAAGGAAGGTGTTTATGATTAAGGGAAAAAAAAACCTACATGGCCCTGTGTGAAAAAGTGATTGCCCCCTAAACCTAATAACTGGTTGGGCCACTCTTAGCAGCAACAACTGCAATCAAGCATTTGCGATAACTGGCAATGAGTCTTTCACAGTGCTGTGGAGGAATTTTGGCCCACTCATCTTTGCAGAATTGTTGTAATTCAGCCACATTGGAGGGTTTTCGAGCATGAACCACCTTTTTAAGGTCATGCCACAGCATTTCAATCAGTTTTAGGTCAGGACTTTGATTAGGCCACCCCAAAGTCTTCATTTTGTTTTTCTTAAGCCATTCAGAGGTGGACTTGCTGGTTTGTTTTCAATCATTGTCCAGCCGCAGAACCCAAGTGTGTGCTAGCTTGAGGTCACGAACAGATGGCTGGACATTCTCCTTCAGGATTTTTTGGCAGACAGCAGAATTCATGGTTCCATTTACCACAGCAAGTCCTCCAGGTCCTGAAGCAGCAAAACAGCCCCAGACCATCACACTACCACCACCATATTTTACTGCTGGTATGATGTTCCTTTTCTGAAATGCTGTGTTACTTTTACGCCGGATGTAATGGGACACACACCTTCCAAAAAGTTCAACTTTTGTCTCATCAGTCCACAGAGTATTTTCCTAAAAGTCTTGGGGATCCTCAAGATGTTTTCTGGCAAAACTGAGATGAGCCTTTATGTTCTTTTTTCCTCAGCAGTGATTTTCGTCTTGGAACTCTGCCATGCAGGCCATTTTTGCCCAGTCTCTTTCTTATGGTGGAGTCATGAACACCAACCTTAACTGAGACAAGTGAGGCCTGCAGGTTCAGGTTCAGGTTCAGGTTCAGGTTACTTTATTTGTACCCGTAGGTAGATCTGTTTTGCAGTCTGGTGACATCCATATTTACAAGCCACAAATTACATTCAACATAGATGCAAACACAGGCACACATGAAATTGACTATAAACATGATAAAAATACTCAAGGCTCCATCAATCAGAGTATAAAAAGACAAAGAGATGAGAGAAAAACCAGAGGTAAGAGAGAAGAGTCATATTAAAATTTAAAAACTAGTCAAAGAGGTTAAAAACTCAAAGGTCTAAAACCCAATAAAATATTTAGAACCCAAGTAACATCCTACAAAAATAAGTAAATATAAAATGGAGTTAATAAATAGGTACCTAAATTATGTGCAATATATTGTTACAGCTTGTTCAACTCTTTGACAGCAGCAGGAACAAAGCTGTTTTTGTAGCGCTGGGTTTTACTTTTTGGGACAGCAAACCTCCTTCTTGAGGGAAGAAGCTGAAAGTTGCAGTGCAAAGGGTGGGAGTCATCATTTAAAATGGAGGTAGCCATCCTCTGTACTTGTCTGGTGTACAGGGATGTCGGGCTCAGCTGTGACTCACCAAGCAAACAACTGGACCATCTAACTACCTGATCCAAGGATTTCCTCTGTTTCAGTTTTATCTGACCAAACCATGACACTAAGGAAAAGGATAAAACAGATTCAATAAAAGCCCGATAAAACATTGTCATTATGGTTCAGTCAATTTGGAAGCGTGCAAGTTTTCTCAAGCAATGCAAATGTTGCTGACCCTTTTTGCACACCCTTTCACAGTTCTCTTCAAAGTTCAATTCAATTCAATTCAACTTTATTTATATAGCGCCATTTCACAACAACAGTCATCTCATAGCACTATCAACTGTAGGGGGAACCCCCACAATTGCAGAAAGACCCCAGCAATCAGGCGATCCCCTGTGAGCAAGCACTTGGCGACGGTGGAGAGGAAAAACTCCCTTTTAACAGGAAGAAACCTCCAGTAGAACCAGGCTCAGGGAGGGGCAGTCATCTGCTGCGACTGGCTGGGGGGTGAGGGGATAGAGAAGAAGAAAAGAACAGACATGTAGAGAGCAAACAGCACAATGGGGACTCAATCTATGGGAGAGAACAAACAAATGTTAATGACCAGCAAAAAAAATATTTCATTGAGAGTGAGAAAAGGAGTGAGGCCCAGTGCATTACCGGAGGTCCCCCGGCTGACTAAACCTATTAGCAGCATAACTAAGGGAGGGTTCAGAAACACATGATCCCTCCCTAATTGTAGGCTATATCAAAAAGGTAGGTTTTAGCCCTATTCTTAAAAACAGAGATCGAGTCTGACTCCCGAGTCCAGATTGGCAGCTGATTCCACAGGAGAGGAGCTTGATAACTGAAGGCTCTGCCTCCCATTGTACTTTTGGAGATTCTAGGTATTACAAGTAATCCTGCGTTTTGGGAGCGTAGTGCTCTGTTAGGATAATATGGTAGTATCAGATCTTTTAACTAAAAAGGAGCCTGATTGTTTAGAGCTTTGTAAGTAAGAAGAAGGATTTTAAACTTAATTCTAAACTCTATGGGAAGCCAATGAAGGGAGGCCAGAACCGGAGAGATATGATCTCTCTTTCTAGTTCCTGTTAAAACTCTTGCTGCAGCATTTTGGATCAGCTGAAGACTTTTTAAAGATGTTTTAGGACAGCCTGATAATAAAGAATTACAATAATCTAATCTCGAGCTAACAAAAGCGTGGATCAGTTTCTCAGCATCACTCTGAGACAAGATGCTCCTAATCTTGGCAATATTACGCAAATGATAGAAGGCAGTCTTAGAAACAAATTTAATATGTGAATTGAAGGACAAA
Organism: Pholidichthys leucotaenia; assembly: GCA_020510985.1. Lineage (NCBI taxonomy): Eukaryota > Metazoa > Chordata > Actinopteri > Cichliformes > Pholidichthyidae > Pholidichthys > Pholidichthys leucotaenia. Next base: position 394,911,398 of record CM035836.1, on the reverse strand, counting down.
TCCTGATCAAAAATAACTCCAAGGTTCCTCACAGAGCTATTAAGAGAAAGAGTAACCGCATCCAAACTGAAAGTTTGATTTGGAAAGGAATTTCTAAGGTTTTTTGGACCAACAAGAATGACTTCAGTCTTATCTGAATTTAATAGCAGGAAATTACAAGTCATCCAAGCTTTGATTTCCTTAAGACAGGCTTCTAACTTTGCTAATTGATTACTATCATCTGGCTTCATTGACAGGTATAATTGTGTGTCATCAGCATAACAATGAAAATGTATACAGTGCTTTCTAATAATGTTGCCTAACGGAAGCATATATAAACTAAAAAGAGTAGGGCCTAGCACAGATCCCTGTGGAACTCCATGACTAAGCTTTGAGTTGAAAGAAAACTCATTATTTACATGAACAAACTGGAACCTATCAGATAAATAATATCTAAACCACTGCAACGAAGTTCCATTAAGTCCAACATAGTGTTCTAATCTATCAAGTAGAATATTATGATCGATAGTATCAAAAGCTGCACTAAGGTCTAAAAGAACAAGTACAGAAACTAGTCCATTATCAGATGCAATGAGGAGGTCGTTAGTGACCTTCGCTAAGGCTGTTTCAGTACTATGATGGATTCTAAACCCAGATTGAAACTCTTCAAGTAAACCATTTCCCTGCAGGTGGTCAAATAATTGCGTAGCAACAACTCTTTCTAAGATTTTTGAAATGAAAGGGAGATTAGAGATTGGTCTATAGTTAGCTAAAGCTCCTGGATCTAGCATTGGCTTTTTGAGTAAGGGTTTAATTACAGCCGTTTTAAAAGCCTGCGGTACATGGCCTAAAGTTAATGAAGAATTGATTATATGAAGAATAAGGCTACCAATAAGTGGGAAGACTTCTTTAAATAACCTGGTAGGAATAGGGTCTAAAAGACAAGTTGAAGGTTTGGATGAGGAAACTATTTTGTCTAACTCACAAAGGTCGACTGGAGTAAACTCATCAAGACAGACATCAATAGAAGGAGTTGTAGTAGTTACAGTATTTAAGTTAACTGTGGGAAGAATCTGATTGATTTTATCTCTGATGGATGAAATTTTATTATTGAAAAAGTTCATAAAGTCCTGACTAGTAAGCTCTAAGGGAATGCTAGGATTGACAGAGTCCGGACTCTTTGTCAACCTGGCTACAATACTGAAAAGAAACCTGGGATTATTCTTGTTCTCTTCTATTAATGCAGAGTAATAACTCGTTCTAGCTTTTCTAAGAGATTTTTTATAAATTAAAAGATGATTTCTCCAAGCTAAATAGATTTCATCTAAATTAGTGGAGCGCCATTTTCTTTCTAATTGACGAGTCTTCTGTTTTAAGCTACGAGTTTCTGTGTTGAACCAAGGAGTTAGAAATCTCTGATTAGACTTTTTCTTTTTTAAGGGGGCCATCAAGTCTAGAGTCTGATGCAGAGAAGCTGAAACACTATCCACCATGTTATCAATTACAGAAGGAGCAAGCTGTCTATAGCTTATTTCCGTTGTGTTGACACATGGCATAGAGGAGACAATCTGCATAAATTTGGTAACAGCATCATCTGAGAGGCATCTACTGTAATAATATTTTTCTTTAGGAGCCACATAGTCAGAAATAGTAAAATCAAAGGTTAACAGACAATGGTCTGACAGTACAGGGTTATGAGGAGACACTACAAGATTTTCTATTTCTATGCCATATGTCAGAACAAGGTCCAATGTATGGTGGAGGTAATGAGTAGAATTTCCTACTTTCTGAGAAAACCCAATCGAGTCTAATATTGAATTAAATGCCACATTAAGGCAGTCACTATCTCCATCCACATGTATATTAAAGTCCCCTACTATAATTATCCTATCAGATTTCAGCACTAAATCAGCTAAGAAATCAGCAAATTCGGATAAAAATTCTGAGTAGGTTGATGGGGGACGATAAACTATGGCAAATAAAATTGGGTTTAACCTAAAATTGCTAAAGTGCCCAATACTGAGGACCAGGCCCTCAAAGGAATTATAACATGTTTTTTGCTTTACATCAACTAGTAATTTGGAATGGTAAATTGTTGCTACTCCTCCTCCACGACCAGAACTTCTGGGATTTTGACAGTTTAAATAACCAGAGGGAGTTGATTCATTTAAACCAACATAATCCTCTTGCCCTAACCAAGTCTCTGTAAGGGAAATTAAATCAATCTGATGATCAATTAACAGATCATGGACTAACAGAGACTTGGGAGTTAGAGACCTAATATTTAATAAACCACATTTAATTTTTAAATTATGAGGAGGAACAGAGGCCAAATCTGTCACCACAGGTTGAGATGCCGTCTCGGCACTCAGCCCATGTTTTCCCATTGAGCAGCGTCTCAGCAGGCTCCCAGCTGGCAGCATTACGGACGGCTGGGGCCAATTAGTCCTCATCAGCTGGGGCGCTGCCAATGAGGATAAATAGGAGCAGCCTCGATGACTCGGGGCTGCGACATAAACACATTGCTAAGCTGAAGCCCCTTCGTCTGGTGTCAGCTCATACTCCTCTTGCAGCATTCCTGTGTTTGTATCCCGCTGTGAGTATGTACGTCTTGTTACCCCCACGTCCGGTACGAGCTGCTTACCTCTGCGCTGTGCAACCTGTGAGTGTACCTCTGCATGAGTATCTGTGCTCTCCTCATCCCTTATCCCTTACCCAAAATAAACCATCACGACTCACTGGCTTGTCCCTGGCTCTGATTGCCCGGCTCCCTAGAGCCGGATATGACAGTATGTCGCAGCCAGAAGAGTTGCCGGCGGCCGTGAGTCGCTGTGGAAATGTACCTTTCTGTCCGGGTGTCAGCGCTGCTAGCATGCCGTTTCCCAGGAGTCACTTCCGGCGCCAGGGCAACGAGCTGAGGTCCATCTCGGAGGCTGTCGACGGGACATTCTTCACCCTGCACGACGCCTCCAACGCGAGACGCTGGCATCCAGGCCGTGCTGAGGAACTCCTGGACTGTCACCCTCACACTCTGTACCATCTGGAGGACAGTGCCAGGATAGACGCTGCAGGTACACAGCGAGAGAAGCTCCACGGGGTGGATGGAAATCCCGGCAGGGAGTCGAAGTGGGCGACGTCTTTCCCCGCTTCGGAGTCCCGTTCCTGCCGCTATTCCAGTCCGGGAGTTCGCACCAACCAGAGGACTTCCCCCGACCTGCGCCACGTCACTCGGGATTCCCTTCAAGGAGCCGCAGCTGACAGCAGTTATGTCTGGGGTCGAGTGGCTGTCGCGAGCTCCACTGTGTTTCCTGTCACCACCTTCAGGCATGTGGCGGCGGCAGTGAGGTTGATGGAGAGGACTTCAGGGCTACGAAGCTTTCCCGTGCTCAGCGCCTTCCTCGCCTCGATCTCCAATCTGGAGCGGCGAATCCTGGGTTTCCCCCTCGCTTCGTTCCCCGGGAATAGCCGCCATCACATCGCCGAGTCACCTCTGCACGAACCTCGTCCGGATCCAGTTCTGGGCCATCGTCAGGACAGTTCCTCCCACGCAGCTGTCACCTCTTTGCCTCGTCTGTGTGGAGATTCTACAGCCCCGTTCCCTGAGCCTCATTTCCCCGCTGTCATTCCTGGACATTCGGGCTGGCTCACCCCGGCTGTTTTCCCCTCCTCCTCGACGCGCTTCCTGACTGCTGTGTGTGCCTGGAATTCCGGTCTGGTGAGCTCTCTGCTGGAGACAACGCGAGCGATCCTCAGACGAATTCCCGGGGGGTCCTCCGTTATCGCCGGGCGGGGAGAGGAAGAAGCAGAATCCACTACAGCAGGCGATACTCAACCTCCAGGGGGCAGGCAAGTCATTGTTTTTTCACACCTGCTTAATGATTTGCTCTGTCACATCCCTGGGGGAGAAGTTCAGGGTTCGCAGCTCCCTGAACTCTCCCCACCTGCTGTAACCTGTATTCCTAATCCCGCATCCTCTGTGTCTCTCTCCGCCGAGCGGTCCCCGGCTCCGGGTCAACGTGGTGGGATATGGAGAGGGCCTGTGGTTCCGCAGCTACATTGCGGACGGAGGAGGGGGACTGACTGCTGCGTGGAGTCTACGCCGACGATTGAGCGTCCCGGGGTCTCCATGGAGGAGCGGTTCGGTCCAGCGGGACGAGATTCTTCTGGCTTCACGTCGAGTGGATCGTCGGCGGGGTCACCGGAGCCGGAGGAATCTCAAGCTGCGCTGACCATCGTGCTGGCTGCGGGGCCCGACGCGGCTAGATGGGAGCCTGACAACGACCTGACGACGGATCCTGGATCTTCGCAGTCCTGGACGGCGTCAGGACCCGAGATCAGGCGAGTGCTCTCCTTTCTTTTCTCTCTTTTTATCTTTGAGCACTTCAGCCTATCTCCAGAGGAGACGAGCAGGGTGCAGCCGCCCTCTGCGTCTGAGCTCGTCTCGCCGGGTTCTGGCGCTGCCGGTGATCCTGATCCCGGTTCTGTTTTCTCTTCTGAGCCTTCTTCCAGGGTCACCGGCGAGGAGTTGCTGTTCCTCGTGGTGCTGGAGGGTCCGGGTTCAATGTTGGAGGTCGGTTCTGGTGCAGTGTCCAACGTGGGTTCGCCCGAGACCCAATCGGGGTCCAACGTGGGTTCGCCTGAGGCCCGATCGGGGTCCGACGTGGGTGCTGCCCCAGTATTGTCCAGGTCCGGTGAGGAGGTGGCCGTTTCCCTGCGGCCTGACGCCCGCCGCCCTCGTCATCGGCTCTCCCCAGAGCCTCTTCCACCGGGATCCGCTCTGATCCTTCGCCCGTCTCAACGGTCCTGGTGGTTGAGTGATGCGGGTCGACGACCCGACCCACAGAACTTTCGGTTCGGTGATCTGGTTCCCCCCACTGGTCTGTGTTTCCCTCTGGGCAGCCTGGTTCGGCTGCCGGTGGACTGGATTCCTGGGATCTGGGTCCGGAGTTCGCCGTCCGAACACTTCTCTTTCCCTGATTCGCCAACGGGACGATGGGCGGGGAGATCTCCGGAGCCATCTCGGCTATTTGTGGACTCTGCCTGCCATGTTCCTCGGGTGTCACTTTTTCTTTTATCTTTGTGAAGGTCACTCGGGTGTAATATTTTGTCCTGTTGGTGGATTCGTTTTTATAGTGCTGTGTTTTCCATCGCTCATGCTCAGCATTTTACTTTTTGTGCCATGTTTTTAGCCTCGTTTTTTCATTGTAGTTATGTTTTGTTTCCTTTCAGACCATGCTCTGCAGTTATCCATTTATTCCAGTCACTTTCATTTCTTTAGGTGGCTGTGGGTATTTATATATTCGTGTGTGTGGGTTTTTCTTTGCCTGCACTCAGTATTTCTTTTTTATGCCCTGTTGGTTCATTATAGAGTCATGTGCCTTGTTTTCCGTAACACCATGCTCTGTAGTTGTCAATTTGTTCCAGTCACCTTCACTTTTCTTGGTGACTGTGTATGTACTTAGTGGCGCTGTGTATTGTGTTCCCCTTTATTTAACCTTACTCAGCATTTTTACCCTGTACCTTTTTGGTGGTTTTTTCCTTGCTCTGGGTCATGCATTGTTGGTACTCTCTGAGTAGTGTGTAACCGGCGTGCTGACCCAGTTCTTCTCCCCATTCGAACCTGGGTTGATTATTCCCTGTTTTGTTCAGTATTGTATTTGGTTTTTTTTCCCTGCCACCCTACATTGCCCCATTGGTGTTGTCCTTCCCTTGGCCTCTTCCCCTCCAATCCTGCCTCCCTTCCTCCCACCCTAGGTGGGGGGGGGGGGGGGGCTGGGATGTTCCTGGTCGTTCAGGAGCCCGACCTTGAGGGGGGGGGCTCTGTCACCACAGGTTGAGATGCCGTCTCGGCACTCAGCCCATGTTTTCCCATTGAGCAGCGTCTCAGCAGGCTCCCAGCTGGCAGCATTACGGACGGCTGGGGCCAATTAGTCCTCATCAGCTGGGGCGCTGCCAATGAGGATAAATAGGAGCAGCCTCGATGACTCGGGGCTGCGACATAAACACATTGCTAAGCTGAAGCCCCTTCGTCTGGTGTCAGCTCATACTCCTCTTGCAGCATTCCTGTGTTTGTATCCCGCTGTGAGTATGTACGTCTTGTTACCCCCACGTCCGGTACGAGCTGCTTACCTCTGCGCTGTGCAACCTGTGAGTGTACCTCTGCATGAGTATCTGTGCTCTCCTCATCCCTTATCCCTTACCCAAAATAAACCATCACGACTCACTGGCTTGTCCCTGGCTCTGATTGCCCGGCTCCCTAGAGCCGGATATGACAAAATCATTCAATTTAGAGGCTTTATGTTTAATTTGAGTTTTACCAATATTTTGCTTTATCACTTTGGGATGCTTATGCATTATATTTTTATTTACTTTGGAGGGAGCAGACAACGATTCTCTGATGGGGAAGACAGGGGCTAAGTTGAGGGGTGGCGGATGAAGAGGAGCTGCAGAGAGGCGTGTAAGACTGCGACTCTGCTTCCTGGTCCCAACTCTGAGTAGTCAGGGTTGGGACTTCGTTGGGAAGTTTAAATTACTATCAATAATCGTCCCAAGATATTTGTAGGATTGCACACATTTGGTGGTCTGGCCTTTTAGTACAGTGACTTTGTGCCTGGGAGTTTTCCTCCTAAAGTCAATAATCATGTCTTTAGTTTTTGTCGTATTCAGCTGCAGGTAGGAATCATCACACCAGTGAACAAAATCATCAACTACTCGGCCGTGGCCACTCTCACCATCCTGGAGGAGACTGACAATAACTGAATCATCAGCATACTTTATGATGTGTCTGTTGTCATGTCTGCTCCGACATATGTTTGTGTACAGGATGAAGAGTAGTGGTGACAACACACACCCCTGAGGAGAGCCAGTAGAAGAGCACTTAAGGTCAGACAATGTACCATTGACCCTTACTCTCTGCGTCCTGTTGGTTAAGAAATCCAGAATCCAACCCACCAGATTATTGCTCAAATCAAATTGTTGCAGGAGCCTTTCAACTGAGATATGAGGTTGGATTGTATTAAAGGCGGAGGAAAAGTCCACAAATAAAAGCCTGGCGTGTGTCCCATTAAAATCCAGATGTTTAAAAAGCATGTTAAACAGAGTGACAGTGGCATCCTCCACTCCTCTGTGAGGCCTACAGGCAAACTGCAGAGGATCCAATGCGTGCTCAGTCTGTTTTAGGACCTCACATCTGACCAGTTTTTCAAAAATTTTCATTAAAATTGAAGTCAAAGCAACTGGTCTAAAGTCGTTTACCGTTTTAGGACAGCTGGATTTTGGAATAGGAACAACCACGGCTTCTTTCCAGATCTTAGGCACATGTTGTGTTTGTAAGGACTTATTGAAAATGTAATGAAATATAGGACTCAGTTCATGTACACAGGACTTTACCAAGCGCCCACATATATTATCAGGGCCCTGACTTTTGTTCACTTTTACAGCGCAGAACGCCCTTTTAACATCCTGCACCTCAATATTAAAGTGCTGATTGTCTTTGAGTTTCTGTTTCAAATCTTGGGTTTCAGTGCTAAAATCAAAGGAGTCAAAACGACCATAAAAACAATTAAGAGCATTAGCCAGCTCTGTGTCTGAATTAAAACCATCTAAAAACACACGATTACTGCGCTCTGTGCTCTGAAGGCCTGCAATAGTTTTCATACTGGCCCAGGCTGAACCAAGTTTCTTTGTTGCCATCTTGCTTTCCAATTCTGATTTATAATTCTGTTTTGCTCTTAAAATTTCGGACTACATCTCTTTTGTGGCAACCTGTAGCTCAGAAACAGACCCCTGTTTAAAGGCAAGTGTTTTCCTCGGTAAGCAGGATTTAACTGATTTTGTAACCCATGGCTTGTTGTTGGGATATATTTTGACACGTTTACGTGGAACGATCTTATTTTTACAGAAAGCCATGTAGGAGCATGTGACGTCCACCAAAGAGTCCAAATCATCCCCGCAGGCCAGTGTGAACATCTCCCAGTCTGTACTGTCAAAGCATTCCTGGAGGCTGTGCACTGAATCTTCTGTCCACACCTCAATATCTCTCGTCTCCACCTTGCCTCTTCTGAGAGCAGTTTTATATGTGGGCAGCAAATGTACACAGTTGTGATCTGAGGATCCTACAGGAGGAAGAGGGAGTGATTTATAGGCCCTCTCTATGGATCCATAGCACAGGTCCAATGTCTTTTTTCGCCTGGTTGGGCAGGAGACATACAAGTTTTTAAGTGTCTTCTTTAAAGAAACATGGTTAAAATCCCCAAGAATGAAGTTTGGCGCCTCTGGAGAAATTGATTGCAGCTGCTGGACCACATCAAAGATGGTGCTGCAGGTGGAGTCAGCGTCTGCCCTCGGGTGAATGTACACAGTTGTGATGAAAAGTTGGGGGAACTCGCGAGGCAAATAAAAGGGGCGTAGTGACACAGACAGCAGCTCCACATCGGGTGTACAGATGCGCTCTCTGACCGTGACAGATGTGCAGTACTGCTTATTAATGTATAAACACACGTCGCCCCCCTGACGTTTCCCCGTTACCTCTTCCTGCCGATCCGAGTGCAGCGGGGCTCCAAAGCCGTCAATCCACAGGTCTACGTCTCAGTCATGTGCATTAAGCCAAGATTCGGTGAAGGCCATGACGCAGCAGTTCTTAAAGTCCTTCTGGTAGCGTACATTCCCTTGAATTTCATCCACCTTGTTTCTCAGAGACTGTACATTCCCAAAAATCATAGAAGGTAGAGGAATGTTACCAAACTGACGTCTTCTCAGGCGCAATTTCACACCACCACGCTTTCCGCGTTTCCTTCTTCCATCTCTCCCGTCTCTCTTTTCACCGCTGTGTCCGTCTCTCAAAATAAAGTCCGGCAGTTGCGGCTTAGGCTCAATCACAGCCGCTGCATCAACCGTGTTTAAATGCAGCAACATGTCCTTGGAATAATGTATCCTGCCCGCCATGATGCCGAACGTGTTTATTTCAGAGACAAAGAGCCAGAGGACAAGTAGCAGCAATACAAAAAAGGGGAGGTAGTCCATGTTGATGGAACCAGGGAGCTCTTCACCATACAGTCCACAAACATTCCAGGACAGAAATGACACAGAGAATATCGTAAATACACATTAAAGTGCAAAAAACAAGACACACAGGCGACAGACTTTTTCACCAGCTGCCGGTCGCTGCATGCGCATGCGCCCAGTTCTTTGGATGTTGTTGTGGGGTCTTTTGTGACCCCTTGGATGAGTCATCACTGCGCTCTTGGGGTAATTTTGGTCAGTCGGCTACTCCTGGGAAGGTTCACCACTGTTCCATGTTTTTGCCATTTGTGGATAAATGCTCTCACTGTGGTTCACTGGAGTCCCAAAGCTTTAGAAATGGCTAGAAAATTGAACTCAGCTTTCAAAGATGTGATAAACCACAGTTAATTTATGTTTTAACAGGGGGGCAATCACTTTTTCACACAGGGCCATGTAGGTTTGGATATTTTTTTTTACCCTTAATAATAAACACCTTCAATTTAAAACTGCATTTTGTGTTTACTTGTGTTATCTTTGTCTAATATTTAAATTTGTTTGATGATCTGAAACATTTAAGTGTGACAAACATACAAAAAAAATGAGAACTCAGGAAGGGGGCAAACACTTTTTCACACCACTGTACATCTTACACACTAAGATAATAATTCAATAACTCTAAGTTGCATGAGAATTCAACACAGAGGGTATGTTTGACAACCAGTACAGAACAAAGTAACGACATGTCATAGTTGCAGTGATGTCAAATCCAGTTTAAATGGACCCAAGTAACTGGTTTTGGAGTTATTAATCAGTAAAGGAAGGAAAATAGTGCTATCTAGTTGTTAGAGACAAATTTAGAAAACATACTGAGTATGAAAACAGTGAAGTGAGTCAAGATAATAACAGGGTTTAATAATTTAGCTTAGCCCTTTTTATAACACACAATATTTTACTCAGTACAGTTCTACTTATAAACAGAGTCAGTCAGTCAGAGCGGCCTCAGCCAAGCTGCACGCCTAGCGGTCCAGTCTTCACAGTCTAGCATACAGGCAGCAAGCTCACCAGTGTTGGCTGCCCCAGTGTCTCCCTTCAGAGTGTCCACGAATGATGTTAATACGTGGCCTGCTGGAAGCTCTTGGTGACGGTAACAGTGCCCCGCGAGGCCAAGTCTTTGCCAAGCTACCTTGTCTGATATTCTGGGAAGGTGCCCATAGAGATCTTCATTGGAGATGTGGTCTTGCCAGGATATATTGGACAATGTTTAAGATGGGGCTGCCAGGCAGGAGGAAAAGAAGAAGACCACAGAGAAGATTCATGGACGTAGAGAAGGAGGACATAGAGAGGGTTGGTGTGATATTGAAGGATGCAAGGTATAGGGTGAGATGGAGGCAGAGGATCCACTGTGGCAACCCCTACAGCAAGCAACCAAAAGGAGAAGACGACATTCTGCTTGTTAAAACTAACACAAGCTTTTCAAATCTGCTCCATACATTTATATAAACAAAACCAGAATTGTATTTGACTGTGTCACCTAATATGCCACTTAATCTGAAATGACCACTCGGGGATGGGGGGGCTGAAAAGTTCATAGGCTGAAAAGTTCATAGTAGTCAAATTTGACCAAATGTGGTTTATTTTTCAACCGCAGGGATCCAAGCACTGCAACACCGATGCAAGAAGTGTGTGGACTGAAGGGGAGACTATGTTGAGTTGAGCAATAAACCACATTTGGTCAGATATGACCACTATGAACTTTTCAGCTCCCCATATGTGACATGAGTTCTCTCCAAAAACTGACAAAATATACAGCAATAAAAATAACCTACCTAAAAAAAAAAGTTTTAAAAAAATGTTGTTTCATGGAGCATCTGGCCTGTTTTGATCAAAGACTGCATTATCTAACAAACAAGTGTTTATAATGTGTATCAAGCTCATGGATATGGGCAAAGTTAGAGGTCAGAGCAGAACAAACCCAAAACCTGTGGGTGTCTGCTCAGGCAAAAGGGAGAACGAGAGAGAGAGAGAGAGAGAGAGACTCTGTGTGTGTGTGTGTGTGTGTGTGTGTGTGTGTGTGTGTGTGTGTGTGTGTGTGTGTGTGTGTGTGTGTGTGTGTGTTGTGAGCATCTGCATGCATGAGGGACCCTGTGCTAGACTCTGTATGTGTGAGAGTGTTTAAATTCGGTGACAGCTGTTCATTAGTCCATTACAACCCCACACTGCTGATTCCTCAAAGCAGCACATACCAGCAAAAACACAGTCTACGCAGGAAGAACAAGGCACATTTCTTTCTTTCTTTCCTTAGTTTTTTTGGTCTCCTGTCTTTATTTGCAGCATTATAATATACAGTATTTTACACACATACACATATTATTAGGAAGACACAAATCAATCCCCTTAGGTTTGCAATCTAAAATCTTTAAGTCTAAATAACAATGCTTTTGATTGATTGCTCAAAATATTTGTTCTGTCTTTGATGTTAATTTTGGGTTGCATGTAGGTTGTTTAAGTGAGCCCTTAATCTGAATATCAAATTCCTAGTGTGGCATTCTTTTAATTTTTTAAGCAATTTTTCATGCATCAGTGAATCGGTGAGTATACTGACAGGATGAGTGGATGTGTAAATAGTTTCCCTCCTGTTCTGGCGTATTTGCTGCTTGTGTTGCATGACATCTGGGGGCTGTCTAATGTGAAGGTAAAAACATATGGACTACGGCCAGCACAGGTCTGTTCCACTGAACTTTAAATGAAATTTACACACCTGGCAGTTCTTTTCTTACTGTATCTACAGTCAGATTTTTCTCATAGTTGAGCTTGGCTCTGAAAATAAAATCAGATTTGTAATTTTCTGTTTGTATCGCAATTTATGAACATGTAAACACAGAAACTGTGATGCTGTAATGCAGTAAATATTACAGGCATATGAATAAAAAAAAAGAAGCATTTTCTGTGCATGGAGACACCTGAGCACTCTGCTCAGTGCTTATTAGAAAACATAACTGGATCCAAAACATAAAGATACAATTTCACATCTGTGATTATGGCCATTTTTTGTAAATTAAAAAGAACACAGTAGGTTATATATTTGCTTTTTTTGTTGTTTTAAATCTTCTTTTGTCACTTTCACCAAATGAATCATTACCTTTTCTCACCATTCACTTTTGAGTAGTTGTCCAGCTACTTCAAATTTAGAAAATCATTTTCTGTAAATAAATTACATTTGTAATATTAATGCTTTTTATACATTGTAGATATTAATAATTCTTCTCCTTTCAATCACACAGTTCAGCCACATGGACAGTGGTTACATAAGTGGGAAATTCAGCAATGTTATTTGGACTGTTTGAAGCTATTTTTTGTGTAATATTATGATTTTCCTGATTTCTTTTTTTGCATATTTGTCACATAAATTTTTCAGATCATCAAAAAAATATTAGACAAAGATTACCTAAGTAAATACAAAATGCAGTTTTTACAGTAAATGATGATGTCATTTGTTAAGGGAGAAAAGCTATTCAGACCATCCTGGCCTTAGGTGAAAAAGTAATTTCCCCCTAAACCTAATAACTGGTTTTGCCACCCTTGGTGGCAACAACTGCAATCAAGCATTTGTAACAACTGGCAATGAGTCTTTTCACTTTTGAGGAATTTTGGCCCACTCTTTGCAAAATTGTTTTAATTTGGAGGGTTTTGAGCTTGAAGTCGTGAACTGATGGTCGGACATTCTCCTTCAGGATTTTTTGGTAGAGAGCAGAAATCATGGTTCCATCAATTACAGCAAGTTGTCCAGGTCCTGAAGCACAAAGCAGCCCCAGAGCATAACACTACCACCACCATGTTTGACTGTTGGTATGATGTTCTTTTTATGAAATGCTGTCTTAGATTTATGCCTGATAACAGGACGGACACCTTCCAAAAAGTTAAACTTTTGTTTTGTCAGTCCACAGAATATTTCTCCAAAGTCTTGGGGCTCATCAAGATGTTTTTTGGCAAATGTGAGATGAGCCTTTGTGTTCTTTGTGGTCTGCAGTGGTTTTTGCCTTGGAACTCGCCCATGGATGCCATTTTTGCTCAGTCTCTTTCTTATTGTTGAATAATGGACCAGTGTCCAAACTGAGACAAGTGCAGCCTGCAGTTCTTTAGATGTTGTTCTGGGTTTTGGTTTCTCACTTGAATTACTTTAGATCGCCACATCATGTGTTGCTTTTTGAGTTCTTTTAGCTTACTTCACTTTGTCAGACAGGTTCTGTTTAAGTGATTTCTTGATTCAACAAGCCTGGCAGCAGTCAGCCCTGGATGTGGCTAGTGAAACTGAACTCAGTTTTCAAAAAAAAAATGTGGTTAATTACAGTTAATTCATGACGTAACAATGGGGGACAAATACATTTTCACATAGGGCCAGGTAGGTTTGGATAGCTTTGTTCCCATAATAAATGAAATCATCATTTAAAAACTACATGTTGTATTTACTTGGGTTATCGTTGTCTAATGTTACATTTTGTTTGATGATGTGAAATATCCAAGTGTGACAAATATGCAAAAATATAAGAAATCAGTACCGGAGCAAATACTTTTTCACAGCACTGCATTTATTGCCTCTATACAGTCTACTTGATTCCACCACGACCCCCCCCCCCCCCCTCCCGAAAGCAAATTTAGTTTTTAAATCTCACCTGATGTAATAATTCAATCTCACGTAATGTTAGTTGCCATTATTATTATTATTAGATACTGAAATTGAATCGTTTTCAAGAACGTGTTCCTCTCCCATCTGCCAAAAATATTTTTAAGATTGATTGGCAAGCTTAATGGCCAGTCACTGTTTACTCTAAAATGTGTGTGTGTGGGGGGGGGGGGGGGCTATAGCAGCTAAATCTACTCACATGTGAGTTCCGTTTAGGGCAAATCTCCTCAGAATGACTCTACATCATGTCCAGTGTCCCCTGAAGTGCCAGAACATGAATGCGCGTACGCTTGTGTCCCTGCATGTGGGTGACCAGCGATGGAGGAGCTAATCGGGAGTGTGATGTACTTTAAGATACGGAGCTGTTAGACACAAGTGACCATGTGCCATTAGTGTGAAAAACTGTTGCGAAGAAAGTAAAGAGAGGAGAAAGGTGAGGAAAAAAAGTGATATGCTGGGAGAGGAAAGTGCTGTGTGGAGAAAGGGAAAAAAAAAAAGTGATGAGTGTGTGAATAAAGAAAATCGGAACTGTGAGGGGAGAGTTGGTGTAAGTTCCACGTGTGGGATGGAGCGAGAGCAGTGGAAGATGGGTATAAAGGAAAATGGCAGGAAGGAAGGAGAGGAGAACAAAAAGGAGTGAACATGCCAGAGAAGGAGAGGAGACTGGGGGTGGGGGGGGGGGGGGAGTGGGGAGAGAGGACCAGAGGAGCGAGGGCAATGAGCTGGATTGAATACCATCTGACAGGTCCAGCTGGGAGTTTGCCCACCCTGCAGCACCGCAAAACCCCTCAATATGGAGGCCAATTACTGCTGCCCGCGTGACCGTGGCGTGGCAGCATCAGAGACGCAGCCCTCCTCCTCCTCCTCCTCCTCGCCTTTCCCCTTCTCCTCTGCCCCCCATTTCCTCACACTCCCCCCCAAAAAAATAAATAAATTTAAAAAAAAAAAACACTCCCACCATCTGTGCAGAGTGACAACAACCTCTATAGCCCACCATGCACAACACACACGCGCGCGCGCGTGCATCAAACATGGCAAATCCACACTTTTTGGTCTCTTTGGTGCAGCAAAACCAAATTACGCTTTTTTTAAAATATTATAAAACATATATGTGCAGCCACGGGAGGGCTCGAACCCTCAACCTCCGGCTCCAGAGTCCAGCGCTCCACCTGTGTTGCCAAAAGGGTCGACGCCCTTGGCAAACCAAATAGGGATGAGTTTATGGACTCTGTTACACGTGCACGAAGCTATAAGGTCTTAAACGCCTTCGTGCGCGCACACCACCGCTGCTCCACAAATGCAGTGGAATTTCACCTCGTGCCAGCTTCGTGTAATTTGGGGCGCTGATGGGCGTGGCGCTCGGGCTGGCACTGTGACGGTGGTGGGAGGGCACGGGGGGGGGGGGGGGGGTGCAGTGGCACCCAGCGCCCAGTGCAGCTGAGGCGTAGAGCACGCGCACGGCGAGCAAAAGTTGAGGCTGTCTTCAACTGGTGGGGCGCTGGAGCCAGCCAGCCCCTCCAGATCTCCACAGACTGATGCTGACCCCATAATTCGGCGTTTACCGTCCAGTGTGGCCTATATTGCGCCGCTTTAAAGTCGCAGTTGTATTTTCCCCCGCATAACAAAACACTGTATGACACTACGATTAGTCCCATTAAATATCCTTTCCACATTAATCGGAGAATAATTAATCCCATTAATGTTCGCCTAATCTGATAAATGGAAGCGAAACTGTCCAGATGGAGATTTATGTAGCCTACTTAAAGGCCTGGGACTACATTGTGTTGCGTCGTTTTCTGGGCTGTGCGGAGACTTTTTTTTTTTTTTTTTTTTTGCGAGCTGGCGCAGTTGCACCGCTCCGCGATGGATTATTTAATTACAGTAATTGCATGGTATTTTCTAAATATTCATTTGAACGATTACGTCTGAATTTGATCCAGGCAAATTGATTTTATGTACTTCGGTTATGCCACTTAAGCCGATTTGTCATAGATATTTAGAACAAGCACATGTAGGAGGATCTGCAGGCCGCTGTGGAGAGGAAAATGCGTGACTAAACCCACAGAAATCGGACTGCAAATAACGGAGGGATTGATCATTAATTAATTAATTAATTAAGGCCGAAATTGGTCGCTTTGAGACAACGCAATAGTGCGTTTTATTATGCCTTAATAATAATAATAACTTGTTGGATTGGTATAACTTGGAAATTAAAGTAAATAAAATAAAACTATAAAATAAACATTTTACGCGCAGTATTTAAAAGTCTTTCCGGGCACCTCGCGACTGGGGAAAAAGAAGGGCTGGGGTCCCCTTTTTTTGCACGGGGCCGCGACTCTCAGCCGCCTTTAACGGTGGAGAATAATGAACAGATGCTGAGTGAATTAGGAAAGAAATACTGGGTCCCTCCCACAAGGGCCACTTTGGCAGGGGCCGCCTGGCTGCCACGTGGCGCAGCTGGCACCGTGTTGGTGATGGTGGGCTTCACTGGTCTCTGGCTTTACTGGTACTCAGACATTTAGCAACTTGGCACCGGTATCCACGCCATCAAAATCCCCTGCCAGCCGCCACCCTTCTCACTAAAAAAAACACACAAAAAAAAAAAAAATCCACAAACTGCAGTGTTTGGAGCAGAGGTGTGGAAAGACATCCGTCTCACCTTGACCTCTGAGGCCACCTTCAGCTGGGATGATTATAAAGTGGATAACTGGTAAAGACATGATCGGTTTGCAAAGAATGTTGTTTTAGAATATTGGATTATTGCATTTAGATCAATAAGATTTGCTGTTGTAGGCCTGCAGGCACAGGGGCTACAAGTGTCAAAACTGGGAGAATATTTATTTGTCCGTTTTGTTATTATTTCAGCCATAATGCTGATGACCAATAATATGTTTTATCGATTAAAAAAAGATTACCTTGCGTCAGAATAAAGGCTTCCGACATGATACAAACTTTCATATTATTATTATCATTTTAAATTCCTACAGAACCAAAACATTTTTGTAGATATTTTTAAATTATCTATCTTATATAGGCTATATCCGGGCCATAATTTTAAATGCCAAACAAAACTGCTGTCACCAGTGCATTTTTGTATGATTTCTTCATGTATCCCTTTCTTTTCTGAAGGAATGTCGTCAATTTAGCAGTTACGTAAATGCAGAAAGAAGAACTAAAAACGCATTCAGACGCACAGACGTTGTCCACGTTTAACAGCGAATAGCAACAAAGAACAATTAAAAAGACATACGAAAAGTTAATTGTGTAAAAAGAACGTTTCATAGCCCACACACAGGTGAAACAATAAGAAGGAAAACAAATGCGTTTTGCTTTTTTCTTGGATACACCAAACACTTGTTTCCAAAATTGTTTCTTTGCTTATTTATGGATGCTGTCTATTATAATATCGGCTGACTAGCATTTTGAATATGTGCATCATCCGTGACGACACCTCTGTGTGTGTGCGTGTGCGTGTGCGTGCGTGTCCACCCTCCAACCGGCGTCTTCCATTCACAACGCGCGGGCCATTGATTCACGTCATTTTGCACCTGCCCAGCATTCACTGGCGCGCGTGCGAATTTGGAGGCTAAAATGAAATAAAAATTAAATAAATAAATAAAATAATAACGGATTAACACATTCTGAGTGTTTTTTTTTTAATTATTATTATTATTACCGGATAGGACTTTTTTTTCCTGCGGTTCCTGGTGCTGATCTGCTTTGGATGTCCGCAGCAACATCTGGGACCGCGGCCGGGCACTGGCCCAGTGCACGTTCACGTTGTTAAATATTTAAGACGAATCACAAACTATAAATTCGACCGCAGACGTTTAAATCGCCTTTGGGCAATCAGACCAGTAAATACTGGTGAGGTATAAACTTAAAATGTCTGGTTCGCGATATTGACATTATTATTCTATAAAATCAAGTCACTTTCTGAGCTCTTAACGCGATGATTGCATTACGCAGCAGCGGCGCAGACGCGCTCACCTGTGACGGGGCCCGGGTCTGGTGACGGGGCCCGGGTCTGCACGGTGGCAGAAAAGGGGAGAAAGTGCGCACGACAGTCTCTGCGCCGTGTGTGAAATTTTCAGTAGTCGTCTTGTCATTTTTGCGTGCGGGGACTTTTAAGTCGCCCTCCGTAACAGCTGCATACCTTATGGAACATTATAGCCGTCAAGTTAAATGTTTTTATAATGTGCAAAAAGTTGAGGTAATAAGGGCCGCACGTGACCAAGTGGTGGTCGAATCAGACTTTTCATATACTTCTAAAATCATTTTTGCAAGTGCCTATTTTCTGAAATTCTAATTTAGCCTCCTCTTTAAACATATATGTATACACAATCTTAACTCCTTTGTATTTTGCAATTCCTTTGCTTAAAAGCACATAAGCCGCTGCCATTCTTATTCCAAAAGTTTTTATTTCTACAAAATCGTAAAACATTGAATTCACACACATTTTTTTTCCACTCAGGAGTATGAATGTTAATGTTAATTTCTACGGAAGTTCACTTCAGGGTCAACTTGCATCCACGAGGTTAAAACTAAATGGACTGTTTGCATGCATGTACGCATTTACTGTGACTTTTTGGTGAGCTTTTTTTTAAGCAAATAAATCTGCCTTCAATTATTCTGCATTAACTTGACATTTGACTTTGTGCAGTCTCCCGTTAAAAGTCGTCATTAATCTTATCCACCTGCAGCCCTGAAGGATTCACGTTTTTCGGCCTGTTCCCCGCATTTGTGTAGATGAGGGTCGAGGCCATTCCCCTGCGGCTTGCCCAAAATACTCGTGTTCATGTGCGTGAGATTTGTTCACTGTTTCCCAGCATATTCATTAAGGTCTAAAGCAAAACCAGGAACAACTTTTTTTTTTTTTAATCTTTTTCGATGTATATATTGGAAACCTATTTTCCGAGTAAACAAGTGTCATCTGCTGGCAGTGGAGGCTCGTGGCAGACATGAGTATTTGACAAGAGATTTTAATGTTCAATCTTTTTTTTTTTTTAATGGCACAAGCAGGCAGTGTAAAAATATGTTTCTTCAGGCCTGTTGAATATATTATATATTCGTTTAATTAGAACAAAGCAAACATCTTGCAGCTATATTAGATATTTCAGGCTGTGATGTTTTCAGTTTGTGTGTTGGAGTGAAGAAGTGACAGTGAATGCTCTCCGGAAATACACGCAATCATTTCAGACCATTAGAAAACACTTTGTTTTTTTTATTTCTGTTGGTGTCAATACATGTTCCATGTTGGCCTATACAATATGTCAATTGCACTCATACTGCATACAGATTAATACTGGACACACTTTGATAGGATGTACATCAGTATAGGGGTGGAATACAGAAGATAAGCAGAAGACTCTGCCACTCTCGTTCCTCCAAGAGCTTTTTGTCTCCTAAACAGTAATCGACATTATCGGATTATCTTTTAAAAAGTCAGCCAGCCCGACTGGACGGTTATTTTGGCTCAGTTGTGGAAAAACGCATTGAGGTCCTCGTATGGAGGCGCCCTGTCATGGTACAGGTGCACCTCGTGGGAAGATGGAATGTTTTCTGAATGCGCACTGCCGCTGCGCGCTCCCGAGGGCCCAAAAGGTAAGCTGTGGCTGGGTCTGGAGGCGCTCAGTCCGGAGTAATGCATAGAATAGTGATAGTTCCTGTCCGAGTCTGATGACTCCTGCTGCCTGCCGGAGAGCCCGCCGTTCAGGCAGACAGGTGGGCTGTGCTGGCCTTCGTAGTCCGGGCTGCTGTAGTCAGGAGACGTGCCGCCCGGTGGGTACACCGCCTCGTACCCAGAGCCGTAGGAATGGCCTCGCAAGTTTAGAGCGGCGGTTCCGGCCTGGTAGTGTGGACTGGAGAGGCGGGAGCACCGGTAAGAGTAAGGATGGACAGAGAAGGGGGAGCTGGGCATGTGGAAGCGGGCCCCGTCTGCACACTGTTCAGTCAGGAAGTTCCTGGTGTTGAGCTGCAGGCAGCCCGCCACGAGATTGGTGGTGGGCTGAGATAGGCCCTTACACAACATCTGCACGTAGGTAACCACATCTGGACGCTTTCCGTTGCGTAAAATTTCCCCAAGGGTTAATATGTAATTCTTGGCCAATCTCAGGGTCTCTATCTTGGAGAGCTTTTGGGTTTTGGAGTAGCAGGGCACCACCTTGCGCAGGTTGTCCAGGGCGGAGTTCAGGCTGTGCATGCGCGTGCGCTCCCGCGCGTTCGCCTTAATTCGGCGCATCTTTGAGCGCTCCACGCGCGCTGCCGTCATCTTGCGTTTCTTTGGGCCTCGCTTCCTGGGCTTGTCTCCGCCGTTTTCGTCCCCGCACTCCTCTTCCTCCACCTCGTCGTCCTCGTCGTCGTCGCCGGCCATCTCGGACTCAGCTCGGCTGCTGCCTTCCTGCGGCTCGTCCAGCTCGTCCACGCCGAGGTGGCACGGCTCGTGCTCGTCCTCCTTGGCTTTGCAGTCCTCGAGCTCATTGTCATCCACCCAGTCGGCCGCGAGCCTCTGGACGTCCGGCAGCACTTCGCTGAAAAGACGGCTCAACATTGTGGCAAGCAACCTGCAAGACAGACGGAGGTCAGCTCAGAAGGACTAATGCACCCCGGCGCCAAAAACACAAGCGAAGGTAAAGCTAAACGGTCACAAAAGATTACAATTATTTAGTCCTAAATTGACTGATTTATTACTGGCAATCAACTCGTCTTTAAACTGAAATATTTCCTTCTGTCAAGTTTAACATGCAGGTTTGGCATTATGCTACACACACTGTACACAAACAGGAAGTAGAAATGTTTATTTTATGTAACGCCGATAATGTGCCCCAAAACCAGAAATCAACATTTTTCTGAACATAATAATAATAATAATAATAATAATAATAATAATAATAATAAAAAGTTCATGATACTGTGCCAAACTGCAGATATAAAACTGGTTAAAGTTCTTTCTTTTTTCAGATGCATATTTCACAAAATCCTCTATTAGAGTATAGCAACAGTCTGGGTCAGTCTCGCGCCTCCACAAGTGTTTCCGTCTGTTCAGTCCTTTGCGCGCGGAGAGGTGCCGCTCATTCCCCCGAGACGCAAATGGTGCGGGTCTCACATCCGTCCAGCAAACCAACTTGGAGGAATTCCAGCACCATCAGGCCGCATACTAGACAGTAAGTTGCTTTTTTTTTATTGTTGACATGGGCCGGAGTCGAAATGATTTCTTTTGTGTCGTGTATGTAAGGTAAAATAATCTTAGAAATAGAAGTGACCTTAAATTTGGTTTATGAACGTTATTTTAGACACACCTTTAGGCGTCAAAGTCCAAAGCAAACCCTTCCTGATGACTTCTCATGGTCAAATTCACTTTGGCTTGTTAAAACAGTCCAGTTTCTGATAAAGAAAAAGTCTGTTTAATAGGTGACCAGCAATACACATGTATAGCCAGTCAAAATTTAGCCTATATTAGAGGATCATATATAGTAACTTTTTTTTAAAAAAAATTATTAGTTTCCCTAATTTTTATAGTTTTTCAAAAGCGTGGACTAAATTCACAGTGCTGAAGTAAAATAGTTAAAACTAAGCATTTCTAAACTGAATCAATAACACATAAATATCTTGAGCGCGTTCCCAGTGTTCTGATCTCAGCTGCACGTGGAGTCCAAGGGCACATTTTTATCTAATCTTGTGAGCACAATGTAATTAATGCCAACCAATACCTTGTCAATTAGCCTGTGTATCTCTGTGGAGAATAATACAACCCCCACAGTGCTCTGACGCGCGTCGTGCCCACACGTGCGCGCGCGCACGCACACACACACACACACACACACACACACACGCATAAGCGCCTCTTTCCTAAGACAATAAAATGCAAATTAGAAAAGAATAAATAACCGATATAGCCTGTCTTTAAGAGATGAATGGGGAATCGGAGATTTATCGAAACAGAAATATATCACGTCAGAAAGGTGGATGGACGGACCGACGTATTGGCCACTTAGAATTAACAAGACAAACCCGTTCCGGTCGTATAGATTCGTTTGTAATGAAAGGATCAAAGCGTGCCAAGAAATCTAAAATCAGAAGCTGGAGCGATGTGTAATATCACCCATCTGTCGCTGAGTCCCCAGTTTCCCCATAACAGGAGCTCCAACACCCATCAGCGCAAAGACAAAAAAGAAAATCTGGACGGAAATCAGAGTGGCGCAAACGTGAGACCTACCTCTGTGGTGGAGCTCGGTGACAGGGTAAAGCGGGTTTGTTTGCACCATTTCTCCCCGGGTGGGCATCACATCCACACTCCCTGCACGGATGCTTGTGCAGGCGAGGCGCTGCTCTCCAAGACCTCCCTCCCTCCCTCTCTCTCTCTCTCTCTCTCTCTCTCTCTCTCTCCCTCTCTCTCTCTCCACCCCGCTCTACGCTGCTATCCCCAACCCAAACGTGAGGAGGGAGCCGTGTGGCACCTCACAGGCAGGACTGGGTGGGTTACATACCAGCTCTGATGCCAGGCCCATATGGCTGGCACGTCATTGGCAGGAGCCATCACATGAGAGCCGGTGATTGACATGCGGCCGCATTCACAGAGACTGGCTTCCCCTGGGGGAGAGGGACTCGCCATCTGTCACCGAGCTGAAAGAGAAAATGGAATAAGGAGTGCATGGCATTACGAAAAATGCAAAATTTAGACTGATGCTGTTAGCCTCCATCTTTGGGAAAAACGGGGTTAATCTCACGTGGAAGGCGTAGGAGAATCCTCATCATACAGATGTAATTTATCATTCAGCTATTAACACAACCTGAACATTTCAATGAACCAAATAATTGTAGATCCATCCACTCAGTCTAATGCAATTAGATTTAGATACAATTGTCTAGCCGATACATCGACAGTAACTCCAACAGAAAAACCCTGCAGAGGCCGAGCATGAATATGGGACCAGTCATAAAGATCAGAGTTAGGGTGCAATTGGCTAAACGAGTCAATTGAACTGAGTTTAGCAGCGTCTTGGTTTGGGTTGCCAGGCTTGGCTCAGGTGCCAGCGGGCGGACGGATGCCAAAGGTGCAAGAGGCAGAGACTGCAGAGATGGGCCAGAAGATCTGGGCCAGAAGATCTGGGCAAAGACTAAAGGTAGAGTGAAGGCCAGAGGGAGCATGGCTTATCATCGCTGTTATCATCATAATAAGGAGCCACTGCTTATTGACCACGAAGTGAAGCAATCAGTAGAATTAGTCTGTCACTTCATTAGTGTATAAATGCAAATACCGCAACGTGGTGTAGACTAGACAGTGTAACAGTCTGACATATACGGTACGTGTATACCTGTATTTTTAGGACAAGTGTACCTCATCACCACTGTCAAATGTGGCCTAAAAAGGTTTACTGCATTTTCAAAACCTTTTTTTCGAGCTTATGCATTTCACAAAATAGTAGCCCACAAACACCAACATTCAGAATGGATTCTGTATTGAATGTAAAGCATTCACATCAAATGAATATTAGAATAATGAACAGCTGGCATGCATGTTTGTTTCCCAATATAGGCTATGGCTTATCTGATTATGATGGTTTTGTCCTTTAGTCTTAACTTTTCTTATCTCCACTAAGGAAGTTATGGTCAGGTCTGTCTCTCTGTCTGTTAGCAGGATTACACAAAAAGTACTGGATACATTTTGCTGAAATTTCCACTGCCCTTGGGCCAAGGATGAATGCATTAGATTTGGGGATTTTTGTTAATATTACGAAAAATGTGCACATCAACCTGAAAATAGATGGGC
The DNA here is from genome assembly GCA_020510985.1 of Pholidichthys leucotaenia. Classification (NCBI taxonomy): domain Eukaryota; kingdom Metazoa; phylum Chordata; class Actinopteri; order Cichliformes; family Pholidichthyidae; genus Pholidichthys; species Pholidichthys leucotaenia. Next base: position 394,887,969 of record CM035836.1, on the reverse strand, counting down.
ACAGACAACTTATGATGCCCTGTCCATTGAGACATTTTTAATCACTAGCCTATATAAACAGCTTTGGCAGAGATGTGTGCTCTCTAAGTGCCCTCTAGTTTGTTATTGTGTTTAAAAAGCTTTTTTAGACCTATTATTATTATTATTATTATTATTATTATTATTATTATTATTATTATTATAACCAGAATCACAGAAACATCTTTGAAAAAATATTAGGTCTATATATTGTTTTACTAGAAGGCCTCAAGTGAGTTTATTTAAAAGCAAAAATTTGAAGGTTAAGACGAGTATATATTTTTAGAGGTCTAAATAATGCAATCTCACTAAAATGATAGACTTCATTGTTGAATTCGTTGCGCGGAGATTCTAGGGTGATGTGAAATTTTCACTGATATGTGGGCGGCATCTGCTGGTCATAAAAAGCTATTACATGATGATCTATACAAAAGCAGAGAGACTCCGTCATTATACATTGATTAATTTTGCAGTAAATGGTATTTATCATTTGTAGTAATGTTATCAATTATACATTGATCCATAATACACAATGATGAGTGCTATCACTATCTGATACATTATGAAAGTATCTCGTTGACAAATTTGTATCTATTTCATCATTGATATGTTCATGATCTATTATCCGAGTTTTTCACATTGCAAATTACAGCTCTGATTGACATTGTGCTCTGATAAACCAATAATAGCCACTAATTGCAATAGTATCCAATCACGCAGTTTAGCGCCCACTTGTGGTAATTTTAAAAAAAGATACATGGGCAAGCACAACGCAATTTGGTAACCCAAAGGGTTATAGAAAACACTGGATCGAGCACGCTCCACAGAGCCGAGTGAAGCCACCGGGCCGCCATATTGGTACACCTAAAACACTGAGCGCGTCAACGGAGAATGAATGGGTTTAGTAGTAAAGGGTGCCACTTTTACCTTAATAACTTCACAAAGTTTAAACAAATTTTGACCTTCTTGGTATGGAGACACAGTTTATAATCTTGCGCAACCGGTGAACTAAAGAAATCGAGTTATCATTATGTTTAGCAGCTGTGGGACAGCTGGATAATCGGAAAAGTGAAGCCAAGGCGAGTAGTTCCATTAGTAATACATGCAGTAAGTGTGTTTAGGCATGTCGTCATAATAGTAGTCCTAATGATAGTCCTATATGAGTAAATTAAAATGTCATGCAGTGGTTTAATCTTGCTATTAAGTGCCAATGCCTAATGTAATTTGCAAAATATGATGACCAGCATACTGAATAAATTAATTTAATCAGGATGCTGGTCATCATGCAGTGTACATATCTGTGAATGCTTAATTTATTTGTGATCCTGGCCATCAATGCATAATGGTCATGATGGTGGTACACATATGATGACTGAATTATTTAAAATATACTTACCAGGAATAGTGATTGCCAAGGACACCTAAGGAGGACTTCTGATACCTGATCATCAGAATCAGAATCAGAATCAGAATCAGCTTTATTGGCCAAGTATGCACAACACATACAAGGAATTTGACTTTGGCTAAAAACTTGCTCTCGTTGTTCAGGTGGAGGATTTAAATAAGGATTCAATGACAACAGAGTATGTACAGTAAATTACAGTCTGTCCACGTTTCTATAAAAGGATGCAAATATATACAGGAATGTATGCAGTTATTTACTCAGACTAACCACACTTTGCAGAAATATATGAAAAAATATACAGTCACACAGTATTTCAATGTGAACTCAGATTCAGTGATATAATGTGAATGAAGTAAAAAGCAGTGTGAGAGTTATGTGCAATGTAAGAATGGATGAAAAGATGGATGAAAAGTGGATGAAAAATGGATGAAAAGTCATGAGTACAGCAACAGGTAGGACTATCTGACAGTGTTTATATCTGTGCTAAATTATTCCTGATGCTGGTCATCATCTACTAATTACCAATCAACACTGGATCAGTTCTACATGCTGATTTTTGTTGATTACCAATCACCTTTAACTGCACCATTGCCTGGTCCCAAGTCGAGGATGTGTAAGGAGGAGGGAAGGTGTCATGTTTTGTATCAGAATCCTTAAATTGATGAAGATAATTATATAAGAATTAGCATTAGGCCTTAAGTTTTATTCCATTTGGGCCTATTTATCATAGTCTGACAAATTATTTCAATATATGTTTAGTCTATACTAGTTAAGTAGATTATGTATAGCAAGGCCTAGATCTACATCATCACAGAAAATATATGAAGCCTTTTTTCTCAAATTTTTACCTCAGTTTGAATAGGACCTTTGTGAAAAGGTTGTGCTCCCATATTTTGCTGATTAGATTAGGCCTAGGCACTTAAAAGCAAAATTAATGCACTGTATGATATTTTAATTTACTCATATACAGTGTTGGGAAAGTTACTAAAAATAATAACTAGTTACAGTTACTAGTTACTTCTTCTCAAAAGTAACTGAGTTACTGCATGATTAGAGTAACTAGTTACTTGGAAAAGTAATTTTCACGTTATTTTTAAATGCATACTTAAATCATCTTGTACACATAGCAAGATCAAGGGCCCCCTGTTCTCATCAGAAAAAAGAAGAAAAAGAAAACTGTTGAGAAAAAAGTCTCATCTTACAGAGAAAAAATGTCTCAGATTTACATAAACTATTGTAATCAGTAGAAAGTCAGAAATTTACTAGAAATAAAGCTGTAAATTCACAGAGAAAATGTTGGACCTCCTGGTGGGCCGTTTTTGGCCCACGAGCTATATGGTTGACACCCCTGGACTAGCCCATTAAAAATGTATATTTAGAGGATTTACTTCCATGAAATAGTTGCATATCAGTGTTACAGCAGCTCATGGAAAACCAGCTCTATGTGAAGGCTGAGAAGTGCGAGTTTTCCACCTGCTCCACTTCCTTCCTGGGGTTTATTGTTGCTGAGGGAGAGTTGAGGGCCGATCCGGCCAAGGTGAAGGCTGTGCTTGATTGGCCTGTACCCCAGTCCTGTAAGGAGCTTCAACGTTTCTTGGGATTTGCAAGTTTTTACTGCCGATTCATTAGAAATTACAGTGGGGTAGCACAGCCTCTTACTCAGCTGACCTTGGTCAAGGTGCCTTTCACCTGGTCCGAGGCAGCTGAGCGGGCCTTCTCTAAACTGAAGGACCTATTTTCCAACACACCCATCTTGACCCAGGTCGACTCTCAGCTCCAGTTCATTGTAGAGGTGGACACTTCTGATTTGGGGGTGGGCACTGTCCTCTCGCAGCACTCAGCTTCCTATCAGAAGTTCCACCCATGTGTATATTTGTCTCGACGGCTCACACTGGATGAGAGGAACTATGACGTAGGGGACCTAGAGCTTCTGGCCATTAAATTGGCTCTGGAGGAGTGAAGGCACTGGCTGGAGAGAGTGGTTCATCCTATCGTTGTGTGAACCGACCATAAAAATTTAGTGTCTTCGGTCGACCTGCCGATTAAATGTCAGGCAGGCCCGCTGGGCCCTATTCTTTATTAGATTTAATCTTACCATCACCTATAGGCCGGGCTCCTGCTATATCAAACCTGACGCTCTCTCCCACCAGTTTACCACTGATCTCTCAGCCCCTCGCCCCTTCCCCCTCCTCCAACCTATTGTGTCCTCCTCATGTATCCTAGGTGCTCTTACCTGGGAGATGGAGCAGAGGGTCCGACAGGCCCAGTCCACTGAGCCCAAACCTGAAGGGGGGGGGTCCGATGATCAGCTGTTTGTGCCGGCTGGTCTCTGCAGTGACGTCATCAGGTGGGGTCATACGAATCATTTTGCCTGCTACCCAGGGGTTTCCCGGACCGTCAACCTTATCCAATGGGTGTTCTGGTGGCCCACGCTGTGGCCGGACGTCCAGGACTATGTCAAGGCTTGTCAAGTATGTACCAGAAACAAATCTGACTCTTCCCCTCCCTCTGGGCTTCTTCATCTCCTCCCGGTTCCCAGCCGTCCTTGGTCACACGTAGCTCTGGACTTTGTCACTGGACTTCCCCCCTCAAATGGTAATACAGTCATCCTTACCATTGTTGACCGTTTTTCAAAGGCCATCCATTTAGTGCCCCTCCCCAAGCTGCCCTCCACCTCAGAGACTGCCAGTCTGTTTATTATCCACGTCATTCGCCTTCACAGCATTTCCCTGGACATTGTGTCTTACCGGGGCCCACAATTTACCTCCCAAGTGTGGAAGTCTTTTTGTCGTTCCCTGGGCACCATGGTCAGCCTTTCATCTGGATACCATCCTCAGAACAACGGGCAGGCTGAGTGTGCCAACCAATCCCTGGAGGCCGCCCTCAGATGTGTGGCACCCTGCAACCTGTTACATATGTAAATAGGCTGGTACCAGCAAGATGGCGGCCGGGTTGGATGTGGGTCGACCAGGGGTGGTTGACTGCCGGTTTCCGGTAGTGACGCCACCCGGGGTATAAAGGAAGTGGGCGGAAGAGGCTCTGCCTCTTTTGTCGTGGAGCCATCTGGCATGCAGGCGAGTGCCGTAAGCTTTTGTATATAGTTTGTGTTATCCTGAATAAACCCTGTTAACCGAGTCTTGACTTACTCGTCATTAGATAGATAGATAGATAGATAGATAGTTTATTTCGAACACAAAAAATATAACAAAAAACAAGCAAATAGCAAATGCAATAAAGTTACAGTATACACTGTTCGAAAGGGAGAAGGAAGAAGTGAACACTTATTAATTCCATCTCCTCTTTTCCATCGATACACCCATGTGAATTTTATACAAATTACTACCTTTAATACCCCAAGTAAACAATTTACTGTATTTTTTACAGATCAACATTAACACCTGTCCATTCTAACATACAATGAAGTCTATACGGTATTTCAAAACCAGTCTCAAACGACACAGATACACACAGTGCTGTCCCACCCACCATTCCATAGTGTCCCATAATGTCCCAGAGTGAACATAATGAATCGTACATATAAATTCTACCCTTCTAACATATATCCTTTCAACAAATGGTGCTTATACCTCTTTTTAAATTGATTTCTGTTTGTACATAGTTTCAGTTCCGGCTCCAGACTGTTCCACAAATCCACCCCACAGACAGATATGCACATACTTTTCTTGGTTGTACGTATCTTGGGTTTTGTGAAGTTTAAGTCTCCTCTCAAATTATGATCATTGTCTCTTTTTTAAAATATTTTTTGTATATTAGTTGGGAGTTGATTGTTAATTGCCCTGTACATTACTTGTGCTGTCTTAAATTTAACTAAATCGATTAACTTTATGACATGTGACTTCAAGAACAACGAATTGGTATGGTCTCTATATCCTGCATTGTTTATTATCCTTATAGCTCTTTTTTGTAATGTGCATATTGCTTGTAGGTTGGTCTTGTAGGTGTTTCCCCAGACTTCTACACAGTAGTTAAGATAAGGTAAAAACAGTGAATTGTACAATAAGACCAATGATTTATAGTCCACGATGTGTCTTGTCTTCCCCAGTATGCCTATACATTTTGCTAATTTAGCCCAGATGTGACTGATGTGAGGTTTCCAGCAGATTTTACTGTCTAGCGTCACCCCCAGAAACTTATTTTCCTGTACTGTTTGTATTCTGGTATCATCTATCGTTATCATTATTTCATGATTTATTTTATAATTTCCAAACAACATAATCTTTGTTTTTTTTAGATTTAGAGATAATTTATTTTTGTTGAACCACTGCGTTAATTTTTCCATTTCAGTTGTGACCACCTCTAAAACCTGCTGCAAATTCTCACCAGTGCAAAGGATATTTGTGTCATCCGCAAACAAAATAAATTTCAGAACTTTTGGTACTTGGCATATGTCATTTATATACAAGATAAAGAGTTTGGGTCCCAAAACTGACCCCTGGGGCACACCACAAGTGATGTCCATGCAGGGTGATTTGTGCTCTCCAATTTGTACAAATTGTTGTCTGTTACTTAAATAACTTTCCACCCAACTCAGTCTTATCCCTCTTATCCCATACCTTTCCAGTTTCCTTAGAAGTATTCTGTGGTCAATGGTGTCAAAAGCTTTCTTTAAATCTATAAATACTCCTACAGCAACCTTTTTTTTGTCTATACAACTAGTAATTTCTTCTATAAGTTCGATCAGTGCCAAAGATGTAGATTTATCTGCTCTAAAACCATACTGGCTGTCTGTAAGGAGGTTGTGTTTTTCAATGAAATCATCCAGTCTCTTAGTGAATATTTTTTCAAGTATTTTGGAGAATTGTGAGAGTAAAGAGACTGGCCTGTAATTTGTGAAACAATGACTGTCTCCTATTTTGTAAAGAGGTGTTACTTTTGCTATTTTCATTTTGTCTGGAAATGTACCAGTTTGAAATGACAGGTTACAGATGTGGGTGAATGGCTTAACAATTCCCTCAATTACTTTTTTCACTATTGTCATGTCAATTTCATTCCAGTCCGTTGATTTTTTGTTCTTAAATTTACTCACAGTCTCGATAATTTCCTTTTCAGTAACTGCACCCAAAAAGATTGTGTTTGGGTTTCTATCCTCTATTTCATTCACAGACCCATGTGGTTTGTTTCTGGAGTCACTATTGATTTTGCTAATTCAGGACCAACGTTTACAAAAAATTTATTGAAACCACTGACCACATCTTCCATATTATTAATCAAACTGTCGTTTTCGATAAAATATTCTGGATAATTTGCATACTTAGGACGATTACTAATAATCCCCTTGAGTACTTGCCATATTCCTCTTATGTTATTTTTGTTATCCTCTAGTATTCTGTTGTAATATTCTTTCTTACAGGTCCTCATTATAGTGGTAAGCTTATTTTTATATCTTTTATATTTGATCTCAGCTTCCACCGTTCTGCATTTAATGAATTGTTTATATAATGTATTCTTCTTTTTACATGCATTTATTAACCCCTTGGTGATCCAAGGAATATTTTTTTGTTGTTGTCTGTCACTGTATTGTTTTATAGGACAGTATTTATTGTACAATGATTGAAATATTTGTAAAAATTTATCATATGCTCCATTTATGTCATTTTCATCATAAACTATCTTCCAATCTTGTATTAATAATTCCTTTGTCAGTAAATACATTGATTCTTCGGTTCTTATTCTTTTATATTTAATATTTTTGGTATACTTTTTCTTCCTATAATCACATTGATAGACAACAAAAATCGGCAGGTGGTCGCTGATATCATTCAATAAAAGCCCACTCCTGATATTATTTTCCATAATGTTTGTGAATATGTTATCTATTAGTGTGGCACTGTGCGACGTGATTCTGCTAGGTCCTGTAATTGTTGGATGTAAGCCCATACTGTACATTGTGTTGATAAATTCATCTGTCAAACTATGTTGTTTTGAGTTCATCAGATCTATATTTAAATCACCACAGATGAACATAACTTTATGAGTTAGTTTTGCATACATTTTTTCCATCCAGTCCTTAAATAAGTCAATGTTTGATCCAGGTGTTCTATATACACAGCTCACTACTACATTCTTCACATTGTCCAGACAGATTTCTATTGTAATACATTCAAATAAATCATCCACAGTTACTGACAGATTTTCAACAACCTTGTATTGCAAGCTCTTGTCAACATAAATTGCAACTCCTCCTTCTTTTTTCACTTTTCTATTTATATAATTTAATTCATAGCCATCCATGGTAAAATCCACTCCTTTCTCTTCACTGAGCCACGTCTCTGATATTGCCACAATATTGAAGGGCTCTTTAAACTGATTTAAATAATCTTTAATGTTATTAAAGTTTGCATAGAGACTTCTGCTGTTGAAGTGGATCATAGAAATATTGAAATCAGATGTGACCATTGTGTTAAACTGTTCATCAGTGTAATAATTACAGTCATTATTGATTGAGTTAAAAAGATTATTATCAGGGTCTATGTCATATTCTACGTCCTGTGGGTTGTGCTCTGTGTATTCAAAAACTTTCAGTTCCTGTTGTTCCTGTTTGTTGATTTTTTGATTCATACTGTAGAATGTTTTGTTGCAGATGAGTAAAATCCTTCAGTGTCCTATATTTGTCTGAATTGTTGCTGTGCCTCCAGATCGTATTTGTCCAGTTCCATAATATTACGGATGTTAATGACTTTGGCTTCTTCAGGCGATCCGTTTAATTTGATGAATATTTTACAGTTTGATGTCCAGGTGTTTTGAATTTTTTTCTGCTTTTTCATGTATCTTGCTCTCCTGGCTATTTCTGCGTTCTCTTTCGTGAGGTGCTCGTTTATGAAGATGTTGGTTCCGTTCAGCTTCTTACCTTGTTTCATTAGCGCCGTCTTGTGTTTTCTGTTTACAAACCTCATGATCACAGCAGGTTTGTCGCCGTTTTTCCTGGGCAGAGGGTGGCAGGACTCGATGTTGTTGCAGTCCAGCTGGATTCCTTTTGACTGCATGAAGGCCGTCACCTGTTGTTCAGCGGATTCCTCATCCAGCTGACTTCCACTGCTGTCTGCAGCCACTGCTCTCGCGTATGATCGGGGTTTGATGTGGAGCCCCGTGATGATCACGTCGTTTGCTCGAGTGCTCTGGTCCATCTCAGCCAATCTGCTTTCCAGATACGCCAGCCTCTTGTCTTTTTCAGCGTTCTGGCTGCGCAGCGCTTTAATTTCTTCCACGAGGTCCAGTATACCTCTTTGTTGTGATTTTAGAGCAGCCATTTCTTCTGCCAAGAAATCCAGCGCTTTTTTTTATCTCATCTTCATTTGGCAGAGCTCTTTTGGGACCCATTATTCCGGGCCGATGATCTCTGATTTGGATAGCTCGGAAAAAAAAAAAAAAAAAACGCATGTGGGAGTAATCTCTTTGTTTGAGCGCGAGGTGCGGGGGGGCGGGGCCGCTTCACAAGTTTCACCAGCTACTACTGGCAAATTCCTCGTTACTCTTCACGAGCAGGTTCACTCCCCAGTGGCAGCAGCAAAAAAAAGGCTCAAAACGCCAGCTCCAAACTGCGTTCTAACTGCGTTTAACTGCCTTTTAAACAGTCATGAACAGGGAGCTCTTACCTGTGCGTCCTCACTCGTCCTCACCCGGAACCGGATCATTCTCATAATTATGGACACAGCATTTGGCGACGAGGTAAAAGCGGTAATGGAGCGTTCCATTGCCAGCTTTCGGCCTTTTCTGGAGGCCCCAGGCAAGCCGCCCATGTCGTGGCCTCGTTGGTTTGCTGCTTTTACCAACTATCTCGTTGTCTTAAACCTGGGAGAGATGGAGAAGCTCCGAGCGTGAGCTGTGTTGGCCGATAATTTGGGAATGGAAGGGCAGAGGATTCTGGAGAACCTTGGAGGTGCTGACAGCATTGATGAGGTAGTAAAGCTAATGGCGCGGTACTTTAGGGTGCCGGAAAACATTACTGTGAAGTGCATTCAGTTTCGACAGCACCACCAGCAGTCGGGAGAGCCGGTGCGAAGATTTTTGGCGGACCTCCGTGACCTGGCGAGGGAATGCAGATTTGGGGCCCTGGAGGACGAGATGATTCGGGACCAGCTGGCAGAGCACATCTGCTGCCCAGCGGCCCGGTCCAGGTTGTTGACACACCCAGGGGAGTTGACGTTAGCTGAGGCTGTTGAGCTTGCTCAACAGTTCAAGGTGGCAGAGACCATCGCTAGAGACCTTACTAAAGGGGCTTCTCTGGAGAAGAATGAGTCTTGTGCTGAGGCACTGATCATGGACCCTTGGTATGGCGAGTGCGGAGAGGAAGATTTTGCCTCCGTGGTCAGGATAAGGTCTGCCCCTGGTACGCTGACATGTTATGGATGTGGGTCCACTGAGCACCACTATAAGTCCAGGATGTGCCCAGCGAAAAGAAAGCATTGTGGCAAGTGTGGTGTTTTGAACCATTTTGCCAGGGTGTGCGAAAACTTCGGTGCTGTGCAGAAGATTCCGACAGTGGTGCATACCATCTCTCCAGAGACGACAGGGAGGATCGGCTGCACTGTCACGCTAGATGGTGCTGAGATCCTGCTTTTGGTGGATACTGGAGCGGTGATTTCCATCCTGAATCTGGAAACCATAGAGAGACTGTTTCCCCACTGACAGATTAGAAGGCAATATGAAGAGTGTTATGGTTATGGGTGGAACAGGTTTGCTATTTTGGGCTATGTGGAAATGGAGGCCCGGTATAAGGACAGTGTGGCACCCAGTGTTCGCATCAATGTTTCAGCATCCGGGGTTAACGTTATGGGTTGTAACCTATTTTACAGTCTTGGGGTTCTCCATCGCTAACGTGTCGGGTGAAGAATGGTCTGGATGTGGACTGTGGGGCCGACCTGTTCTGGTCGTGGAGGGTGCTGAGGTGTGGGATTCAGATTGGTTGGACAGAGTGACAGAGGGAGAGCACACGCTGCACCACGCGGAGCCGTCTCAGGCTGGACCCAATGCCATCACACAGGCTGCCCTGGACGAGGGTGGCGGACGGCATGCCGGGACCTCCGATGAGGCTCGTCAGGATGAGGCGCCAACGCCGGGAGAAAACGGGGCTAGATCGCGGAGCGTGGTGATCGTAAAGTGCTCCCAGTGACAGCCTGCCAAGAGGAGACCGAGACGAGCCCGCAAGCCAGAGCAATTGGTGACGGAGGCCTGTCGCAGGATTGGTGATCTGGATAAGAGGAAGAGGGCTCCCTCGAAGACCAAGGTTGATGCTCGAGTTCGACAAGATCACAGTCCACGCGAGCAGCGGGACAACCAGAGGTAGTTCCAGGTGGAGCCCGGCTGGATGGAGGCAGATGGGCATAGGTCTATTCATGTCTGGAGACACCCGAGGGATCTGCAGCTGCCAGTGGTGGACAGGAGACGGCGCAGCAGGAGGCCTGAGGTGAATAGACGGAGATGCCTTGAGAGGGATCCATCCAAGGACTGAGGGTTTTTGGTTTTGTGTGTCTGTTGTGTTTTCCTTAGTCCTGTATGTGTTATTTACTATTTGGTGCCCTGGTAGATTTATTTAAAAAAAAAAAAGAAAAGAGAGTGAGTGCGGTAGGCTTATTGGTTTGTGTAGTTGCGAGCCTGGGTTGAGTGCTTGCATGACAATTTTAATGGCCTGTGTGGTGTTATGCCTGTTTTGCACTGAGTTTCAGAGTGTTTTATTCGATTAGTAATTATGTATTAAATTTTGTAGTTAGAAGGGTGATGGCTCGGAAAATGACTGTGTTTATGATGAATTTGAGCTTTCCTGTTTATTTGACCTATTTTAATTGAATGACCCAACATGTTTTTGCTCTGTGTGCCCATTGTGGGGTGGGAGTTGGGGTGGGGGCCGCCAATAGTATGTGTATTGTGGTTTGGTATGTTATATGTGTATAGTATAAGTATGGGGATTGTTTTATAGTTAGAGACACGGCCTTATGTTATTTCATTTTGTTGTTCTCTTCTAGCGGCAGAATAACCCGCTCAGCCTTGTAGGGGGCACTGGTAGTCTACCTGGCCCCCCCCAGCCTTGGCTGTGTGAGTGGATAGGTGTTTATTTATTTTGTACATATGTTTTTTCCTGTTAGTGCGTGAGTCGGGTGACAAATTTGGGTGGGTTATTTGTGTGCCTGACATTTTTTTTTTTTTTTGAGGGGGAGAAATGTTACATATGTAAATAGGCTGGTACCAGCAAGATGGCGGCCGGGTTGGACGTGGGTGGACTGGGGGTGGTTGACTATCGGTTTCCGGTAGTGACACCACCCAGGGTATTAAGGAAGTGGGCAGAAGAGGCTCTGCCTCTTTCGTTGTGGAGCCACTTGGCATGCAGGTGAGTGCCGTAAGCCTTTGTATATAGTTTGTGTTATCCTGAATAAACCCTGTTAACCGAGTCTTTCCCATAATTATGGATACAACACAACCCATCTACTTGGAGCACTTATCTGACCTGGGTGGAGTACGCTCACAACTCTGCAATCTCCTCGGCTACCAGATTAACACCTTTTGAGGCATCTATGGGGTACACCCCCCCCCCCCCCCCCCGTTGCCCATGGCGGAGAGGGAGGTCGCAGTGCCATCTGTAGGGGCCCACGCTCGCCGTTGCCGCCATCTCTGGAGGGCCACCCAGGCTGCACTTCTCCGCTCCACTGAACGTAACCGGGAGTATGCGGACTGCAGACGGGTTCCAGCTCCCAGATATATGGTTGGGCAGAGGGTGTGGCTGTCAGCGGACCAGGTGCCTCTTGAAGATAGAGTCTCGGAAGTTGTCACCTTGCTTCTTGGGGCTGTTTTCCATCTCCAGAATTATCAATGATGTGATGGGCTGCCTGAAGCTTCCGCCGACTCTCCGTATTCACCCTACATTCCATGTATCCAAGATTAAGCCCCTCTCTGCTAGTCCTCTCTGCCCCCCCCCCCAAAAAAAAGCCTCCTCCTCCTCCTCGGATCCTCGATGGCCAGACCACCTACACCATTCATGGAATTCTGGACGTTCGCCGTCGGAGTCAGGGATTGCAGTACTTTGTCTACTGGAAGGGCTACAGACCTGAAGAAAGGTCATGGATCCCTGGTTCTCACTTTCAGGACAAGGGGGTGGTCTGGGCCTTTCATCGAGCCCATCCCAACAAGCCCGGTGGGCCTCCAGGAGGCATCCCTTGAGGGGGGGCACTGTTATGATCAGGTGAGGGCGCTCCCCCTCCCTTCCTGTGGGAGGTTCCTCATCTAGTCCCCAGCTCCGCAGGTAATCAGTACACCTGCGTGAGTGGATGCATCTGCTGTCTTTTCCCTGCCAGTGCTTAAAAGGACCAGTTTGTGAATGCTCCAGCACTGGCTTGTTGGGTATACTACCATTGAAGATAAAAATAAGTGAAGTTTAAGTTATTAAGGAACCCAGACATTAATCTCTTTTTCTCCCTCACCTTCTCAGGTTGCTGCCATCTCTGCGGTGTGTCCCCGGCGGTTGTTGTGCACTCACCTGCTCCACCATCATCATCATCATTCCGGATTGCCTTCTCCACCCGGTCAGATATCTCCCCAGCCTTACTCATCCACAGTTTCTCCACTGGATCATCTTTGCCCTGCTGGGTTCCTCTGTCGGGCTCTCTGCTCCTATTTGTAAGAATATTCCTTTTATTCATTATTCCCTGTCTCCCTTCCCATACTATCCTGCTCTCGTCTCCCTCCTTACAGGCTGGGTAACCCTCTGGTGAGTGAGGTGTTTTTTCCCGCTAAACCTGTGTTCACCCATTCAAAAAAATTGTGTTTAAACTTTGCTTTTCTGTGTCGTGTCCATTTACTGGTGTAGCATCTTGCATGTGAGCTGATTATTCTTGTAATCATGACACCATTATCTGATCGTAGCTCTTTGACCTGACCACGTCTGGCTATTAAACATCGAAGGGCATGAATAAAGGAATCAGCATCCAGTGTCACTGCCACCTCGATGTGAATTGCTCTTACAGCCAAACATGTGAAAATTACACCGTAGCACTTCACCACACTTCTTCCATGCTTTACTCCAAAAGGCCCAAAATAGTCAACTCCAACATGGATGAAAGGTAGTTCATTAAGAAAGACTCTGTCCAAAGGCAAATCTGCCATCTGCTGTTGTCCCAAAGAAGCATTTATATGCCTACAGATGACACATTTAGACACAATCCTTCTTATTGACACTGTGGCATGAGGAATCCAGTACTTCTGCCGCAGTCTTGATAGCATGTGGTTATGACCACCATGACCCACCTCTTCATGGACATGTCATAGAATGAGGTCAGAAACATGCAGGCATTTTGCTAGGATGATGGGATGCTTCATCTCATCTAGCATAGCTGCTCTACGCAGCCGTCCACCAACTCTCAATACACCCTTATCCAATATGGGATTCAGTTTGTGAATATGGCTGGATCTTTTAATGTTAAGTCCCCTTTTCAGGTTTGAGATTTCTTCTGCAAATATTTGTCCCTGACAAAAGCAGATAATTTCCATTTCAGCAGCAGCGCCGCAGTCAGCTCCATTCAACGAATAGTCACTGGTTTTAATGGAGCCACTTGTGCTTTCCCCATCACAAATTCATAATGGGTTTGGCCATGCTTGTTATTGACCAACAGATAAGTGACAGTTTCGAACCCATCCTCACAGAAATCTGCAAAATGATGTAAGATAAGATAAGATAAGATAAGATAAGATAAGCCTTTATTAGTCCCACAGTGGGGAAATTCCAGGATTGCAACAGCACAGGGATAGCAACACTCAGAGCAATAATTTAGCAGATAAGATAAAAAGAGCAGTGAATATACATAAATACACATAAATATATATACACAGTGCGGAACTTTGTAGCTAGATGGAATAAACAGCATAATGGTCTATTCAGTTACCCCACCTAGTATGAATATGTACCTATACAGCATATTTCGTATTTGAGTCAGCCTAGTTGGCACCCTCTGTAGCGACTGATATTGTCCTAGTTGTGTAATGGAGGGGACCATTATTGTGCAAGTTTGTTGCGACTTTTGCTTTCAATGCTTATTAGGTCATAAAGTTTGTTTGTTTTTTTACAACTTCTGCGAGCAGCCCTGCTTAGGTTATAAAGTCTGACAGCTGTAGGTAGGAAGGACCTGCAAAACCTCTTGGTCGCTCACCTAGGACGATGCAGCCTACTGCTAAATGAGCTCCTCAGTGCGTTCAGTGTGTCCTGCATGGGGTGGGACTCGGACTTCAGCAGAGATGACAGCTTAGCCACCATCCTCCTCTCTCCTATCTCCTCCACTTGGTCGAGGCGCTGCCCCAGGACAGAGCTAGCTTTCTTAATCAGTCTGTTCAGTCTCTTCCTGTCAGCTGCCATGATGCCCTTGCCCCAGCAGACCACTCCTTATGTGATGGCTGATGCCACCACCAAATTGTAGAAGGTCTTCAGGAGCACCCCTTGTACACCAAAAGACCTGAGCCTCCTCAGTAGAAACAGCCTGTGCTGTCCCTTCTTGTAGAGTGCGTTGGTATTGTGTGACCAGTCTAGTTTATTGTTCAAATGAACACCCAGGTACTTGTAGGATGTCACCATCTCAATGTCTGTTCCCTGAATGTTTACTGGTGCTGTGGGGGGTTGTCCTCGCCCATGGCAGTCCACCACCAGCTCCTTAGTTTTCCTCGCATTGATCTGGAGGCAGTTCCGATGGCACCAGTCCACAAAGTCCTGGATAAGTCCTCTGTACTCAGCATCATCTACGTTGGAGATGAGGCCAACAATTGCAGAGTCATCAGAGAACTTCTGTAGATGGCAGTGTGTTGTGTTGTGTGAAAAGTCCGCAGTATAAAGGGTGAACAGGAAGGGAGCCAGAACTGTTCCCTGGGGGGGCCCTGTACTGCAGATGATTGTGTCGGACACCCAATCCTGGGTTCTCACAAACTGTGGCCAGTTTGTGAGGTAGTCCAGGATCCACGATGACAGGTGCTGGTCCACCCCTGAGCACAGCAGCTTGTCTCTCAAGATCACTGGTTGGATGGTGTTGAAAGCACTGGAGAAATCAAAGAACATGATCCTCACCATGTTTCCAGGCTTCTCCAGGTGTGACAGGGAATGGTGTAGGAGGAAAATCACTGCATCCTCCACCCCGATGCCGTGCTGGTAGGCGAACTGGAGTGGATCCATCGCTGGTCCCGCCAGAGGGCGGAGGTGAGGAAGGAGCAGTCTCTCCAGGGTCTTCATCAGGTGAGAATTCAGGGCCATTGGTCTGTAGCTGTTCAGGTCTCTGGGGTGGGAAGTCTTTGGTACGGGTACCACACAAGATGTTTTCCACAGCTGTGGTACCGTCCCCAGCTTCAGGCTCAGGTTGAAGATGTGCGCCACAATCCCACACAGCTGGTCTGCATAAGACTTGAGGAGCTTTGCGCTGATGCAGTCCAGACCCAATGCCTTCCTCGCCTTGATCTTCCTCAGCTCCGCCCTCACCTGGGTCTTAGTGAGGGTCAGGTTGGGGCAGGGGGGCTGTGTGCTGGGAGTGGGGGGTGCTGGTGGAGGGGGGTGGACAGCAGGATTAAATGACGGTAGAGGCAGCAGTGGTTTGTGTGCAGGCGGAGGGGAGGGCGGTTGGTCAAACCTGTTAAAAAACAGGTTCAGGTTGTTCACCCACTCCCTGCCTCCCGTGGCCTGGGAGGAGGTATTCTGGAGCCCAGAGATTGTTTTGAGGCTTCTCCAGACCCCGCCGATGTTGCTCTGTTGAAGCTTGTCCTCCATCTTCTTCCTGTAGCTGTCCTTACCCTCTCTGATCTTCCTCCTTAGCTCCCTCTGTATGGACTTCAGCTCCTCCCTGTTTCCCGTCCTGAAGATCCTCTTCTTCTCTCTCAGCAGGGACTTATCTCGGGGTTGATCCAGGGTTTGTTGTTTGAGCAACACCGTGTGGTCTTGGTGGGTACGGTGTTGTCCACGCAGAAGTTGATGTAGTCCGTGATGGTGTGAGTGAGGCTGTCGATAGCCTCACCATGTGGATCGCAGAGCTGCTCCCAGGCAGTGATTTCAAAACAGTCCTTTAGAGCGTCCATTGCCTCCTCAGACCATACCTTCACCGTGCGCATAACTGGAGGTTGTCTGTGTACTAGGGGTTTGTACACAGGCAGGAGGTGAACCAAGTTGTGATCCGATCTCCTAAGTGGGGGGAGTGGCGATGAGGTGTACGCCTCCTTAGTATTTGCATAAAATAAGTCCAGTGTTTTATTGTCTCTGGTGTGGCACATGACATACTGGGTGAACATGGGCAGAATGGAGGACAATGAAATATGGTTAAAATCACCCGAGATGGGGAGGAGAGCATCTGGGTGTTCTGTCATAAGCCTGCAAGTGACTGAGTGGATGATGTCACGCACTGCCCCTGCGTTCGCCGACGGATTTGCATAAACAACAATGCAGATCAAGTGTGAGTATTCCCTAGGGAGGTAAACAGGCCGCAGGCTAACAGCTGGCAACTCAGTGCCTTTGCTGGAGTGTTGCTCTTTAACCGTGATGTGTCCCGGTTTACACTATCTGTTATTGCCATACATTATCACTCTGTCATTCCCATATTCCCATATCGTTCCCACTGTCTGGTGTCCAGTCTGCCCGTATTGCGTGGAAGCCCTCCAGTTTGATGTTAGCATCTGTTGCTAGTTCTGTTAGCCACGTCTAAGTAAACAACATCATGCTAATCTCTTTGAAGGCACTCTCGTAGCGGGACATGGCCGCTAGCTTGTCTGTTTTATTGAGTAGCGATCGTACGTTCCCCATGATAACGGATGGGATGATGGGTCAGTACCTTGTGTTCCTCACTCGCCGTCTCACTCCAGCCCGACATCCACGCCGTTTCTGAGTGATTTCTCCCGGTATGTTGACTTTTTACGTTAGCACCGTGGGCCGGTTAAGTGCTAACAGCGGGTCCCTGTTGTACCATCTCCTGCTATAAACAATGGCTCCATCCACCGGCTCGGGAGACATTTGGGGCAATCTGTGTGTCTGTGATGGATAAGGTGTCGCTGGATCAGAAGTTTGTCCAGAGAAGACAGATAGTAAATAAGAACAGGAAGAAAAAACTCAGAATTGAGCCACTGTTGCAAAAAGGCAGCCGACTCGTGTGGCACCGGAAGTTGTTCTGAGCAGATGAAACTGTGCCAAAAGCCTTTGGTTTATAGCATCTGTCAACTTTGAAGTTCTCCATCTTATGAAGATTCTGAACCCAACTGATCCATTCCTGTCCAATGGAGTCTGGTACCAAATCGTCCCAACCAATCCTCTGCCAACACAAGTCTTTTAGGATTTTCTTTGCAGTTAGGATGACTGGTGACAGCATCCCCAGTGGGTCGTATACAAAACTGACTGTTGAAAGAATCCCTCTCTTCATGAGAGGTCGGTCCTTCAAAAGGATTTTAAACCTAAAAACATCAGACTGTACACACCATTGTACACCCAAAACTCTTTCAATAGGAAGATTGTCATTGTCTAGATCCAGATTAATTTCCTTTGTTCTATCTGCTTCAGGTATAGCTGCCAACACGTGGCGACTGTTACTTATCCAATTGGTGAGTACAAAGCCTCCCCTGGAGCACAATGACTGTAGCTCATGATAAAGAGAGATGGCTTCCTTTTCTGATGCTGCTGAGGTGAGGCAATCATCTACATAAAAGTTGTTCATGATGGTATTTATTGTTTGCGATGTAAATTCCTCCATGTTGTCCTCAGCACTCTTCCTGAAAGCAAAGTAGGCACAACTTGGAGATGACTTTACTCCAGACAGATGCACAGTCATTCGATATTCCACCATGCTCTGAGTGTAGTCTCCTTGAGGCCACCAGAGGAACTGCAACAGGTCACGATCACCAATTGGTACCTTTACTTGGTGAAACATTGCCTCAATATCTGCAGCGATGACTACAAGTTCCTTACAGAATCTAGCCAAGACTCCTATCAATGTGCTGGTCCTATCAATGTCGGCGTGGAAGACCCCCACTGAGAACTCCCCAGGCAAACACGATTCACCAGGACAGCCACACGGGCAAAGCGGATTCCCCCCCCCCCTCACCATGGCCCACCCGCAGTCAGACACACGTCCAGCAGCCCCCCGCCGGCACAGAGACCCCCGTTACAGCAGAGATGGGAGGAGACTGAAGCCCAAAAGACGTGGGGACTGAAACTCTGTCTGGGGGGGGGGGGGGGGGTAGCAGAGACAAAATGCATATTGTAGAGACTTGGGTGAGTCAGACAGCGTCTCAGTCGGGAAGCAGAGGGTAAACAGTAGTCGGGGGTTTTAAGGGTGAATGTATTGTGATGTTGGATGTCATGCAGTGTGATGTGGAATGTCACGCAGATGTGAGATGAGCGTTGGGGATATAAAGGAGAAACGTGCCTGAGTGTTTCATGCTTTTCTGTTTATGACTGATGAGAGAGTGTTAATAAACTTCGTCTGTTCGTAAACCTGCCTCATCATTTCTCACACTCTCCACACTGGTTTGGAGAGTGTGGAAAATTATGGCAAGTGCTGCTGGCTTGGGCCCCTCGGCATGGAAGACCCCCACTGAGAACTCCTCAGGCAAAGGATTCACCAGGACAGCCACACGGGCAAAGCGGATTCCCCCCCCCCCCCTCGCCATGGCCCACCCGCAGTCAGACACACGTCCAGCAGCCCCCTGCCGGCACAGAGACCCCGATGATGGCCCGAGCCAGCAGCACGGGCCATCATCAACAGGTCAGTGTGGAGAGTGTTGGAAATGAGGAGGCAGGTTTACGAACAGACGAAGTTTATTAACACCCTCTCATCAGTCATACACATAAAAAGCCTGAAACAGCCAAGCACAGTTTCTCCTTATATCCCAACAGATCATCTCACATCTGCATGACATTTCACATCACACTGCATGACATCTAACAACACAATACATTCCCCTTGAACCCCCGTCTCCCTCTTCTTGCCAACTCCCCATGACGTCCCTGGCTATTGTCCTCTTATGTTTAACCACTGCATCCTGGCTGAGACGCTGTCTGACTCACCCTAGTCTCTACAATATGCATTTTGTGTCTGCTACACCCCCCCCCCCCCCCCCCCCCCGCAGACAGAGTTTCAGTCCCCATGTCTTTTGGGCTTCAGTCTCCTCCCATATCTGCTGTAACGGGGGTCTCTGTGCCGGCGGGGGGCTGCTGGACGTACGTCTGACCGCTGGTGGGCCATGGTGGGGGGGGGGGGGGATCCGCTTTGCCCGTGTGGCTGTCCTGGTGAATCGTTTGCCTGGGGAGTTCTTAGTGGGTGTCTTCCACGCCGAGGGGCCCGAGCCAGCAGCACTTGCTTGTCCGCCACTACAAAGGCGGGCTTAAGTCTGTGCTTGAACATATAACGTGTCCAAGGATGTTGATTTTTTATACCTCGGTCTCTTATCTAAGCTAGACTGGCAGGAGCCAACTCTCCAAAGTGACTCCTTCTTTATCTGTGGTCAGCAATGAACATTCTGACATGACCTTTACATGACCCGGTCATCCTAATTTCCTTTCTTGGCCTTTACTTGAACGGGAACTATTGAGAGTCTACAGTTCTCTTCACCAGCCCCAGTGAGTCCACTTGTCTGAACTGAGGTGATGACTCCATTTTCACTTGCTGTTCTTTTGTTCACTTGCTCCTTTTCCACTTCTCTTTTGGTGGATATGTAGCATTTTTGGATGCTTCAAGCTGCATATAGTGCAGGTAAGTCACTTTCTACAGTCTTTGCTGATGTGCCCTGTACACATACAACCAAAGCATACTCCATTCTCTTTCAGAAAAGCAATCTTCTCATTATGTGTCCTCATTTCCAATTGCAAACATACATCCAAATGATGTCCACCTCCACAGAACAAGCATTTCTTAACAGCATTAACCAAAGTCTTATTTTCCTGTGTTCCCGTTTCATTTTTCCTTTCTGCTCCTGCAACAATGGTGGCAAACGTGCTTCCTTTCAGCCTTTGGCTCAGTTGTTAAGTCTTTTTAATGCTTTGTTCACAGCAAGAGAGTCCTGGATATCTCCAAATATTGGATCAGTTGCAATCCTCACCTGCTTTTCAAGAAAATTGACTGTCTTTAAATGTAGCTCTTTTATCGTTCTCTTGAAAATCACAGACCATTGTTCTCCATTTATCCCTCAGCCTGTAAGGTAGTTTTTAACAATCAACAGCATGTTAGCAGGCATGTTAAGGTCATTCATGTAATTGATGTCTTCCATGGCATTACAGCATCCGCTTAGAAAAAGAGTGTACGCCTGAAGAGCCTTTGTGTCATCAGGTTTTATTGACGACCATGAAAGTGCTTTCTCCATATAAACTGCAGCAATCTTATGTTCATTCCCAAAATGCTCTTTCAACAGTGATTTAGCTTTATGGAATCTTCTATCTGAGGCCATATGCAGACAACTTCTGACAGGTTCTCTTGGTTGACCTCTCGTGTACTGTTCAAGATAATAAAGAGAGTCTGTGTAGAGGAGCCGGAATAACGAGGCGATTTCTGTATTAAAACAGGGTTTTTAATGAATAGCTCTTCTATCGAGTCTCATCAGGTGTAGAGCTTGGCAGAAGGCAAGAGAGTGATCTCTGCTCCGCTCGCTGGTTAAATACAAGTACACATAGAGCCACACATTGAAAAAGCTGACATCAGAGCCACACATTGAAAAAGCTGACATCCCCCCATTATCTTAACCCCCCCATTGCTCTGCTATCTCCTCTCCTTGTCTTGGGAGGTGATGGGAACTCCTCCTCTCGCCTTAGGGGGTAAAGGTGTCAAGTCCGTCTCCGCTGCCGCGTCTTGGGAGGTCCATTGACTTTAACCCGGCGGGGGAGATCCTTTGTCCTTTCCAGGTGTGAAGTTCCTTACATATGCTGTCGCAAAACATTTCCACTTGTTCTAACATATGTAGATATGGGATATAAGAGTCATATATACCACAGGCCCCCCAAACACTAGGAAAGGACACAGAAAGAATCACAGTCTAAGATAATAACTATGAAATACTACTTGTTACAACTGTTGCCACAGGAGAAGTTTTCTAGCAGCCATGCTCCTAAGAAAGTTCAGTGGTAAACATAACAGCATAGTGAAATCATAAGTAGCCTTAAACTGTTGTAGCACAATTAGTGAATAATTGCGGGGTGGTTGGTATCAGTCCCTGTGCTGTCTGGGCTTTATTCTTCTCCCAAAACTGCTGTAGGTTGGCTTAGGTGTCCCGCTGGGACCTTCTCGTGGTGAATCTGCATTGTGGGAAGGAAAGAGATTATTTGTTCCCTGCCTGGGGGCTGAGACTTTTCCTCTGGGGGGTCTACCACGCCGAGGTGCTCGTGCCAACTGTGTAGGTTCGTCTCTCAGCAAGAAAGCAGGTTTGAGTCTGTCAACACTGACCACTTCCTTTCTGTCCCCATAATCAAGCACAAAGTGTTTGTCACCATTTTCCAGCACTCTGAACGGGCCATCGTAAACTGGGCGTAACGTTGGTTTAATGGCTTCATGCTTAACAAAAACGAACTCAGCGTTTTTTAAAGTTTGAGGAACAAAAACTCGTGGAAAAGAGTGATGAGCTGGACCGTGGAGGGAGTCCGGTCCACTGCTGCCTAAAAACCTTGAGACTGGAAGGTGTCCTGGTTCTGGGTTCTCTGGTAAAAATTCTCCTGGGAGTCTGATAGGCTGGGCAAAAACTAATTCTGCAGGAGAAGCGTCTAAATCCTCTTTAGGTGCTGCACGCAACCCCAATAAAACCCAGGGAAGTTTATTTACCCAATTTGTGTCTGTTAGTGAGGCCCTGAGGGCAGCCTTTAAGGACCTGTGAAAACGCTCGCATAACCCATTAGCCTGAGGGTGATAAGCGGTGGTGCGATGAATTGTTGCCCCTAAACTGTTAGACATGGCTGACCAGAGCTCTGAGATAAATTGAGGCCCTCTGTCTGACGTGATGTCTGATGGAACGCCGAAACGTGCCACCCAGTTTGCTAGAAAAACGTGAGCGACTTCCTCCGCTGTGGTTGACGCTAGAGGGACTGCCTCTGGCCAGCGCGTGGTGCGGTCTATCATTGTTAACAGGTGTGTGAAACCTTGGGAGGAAGGTAGCGGCCCCACGAGGTTGACGTGAATGTGGTCGAATCTTCTAGCAGGAATTGGAAAAGGCTCCAGAGGGGCTTTTGTGTGTCTGTGTATTTTGGCGTGTTGACAAGGAATGCAAGTTTTTGCCCATTCTTTTACGTTTTTGCGCAGGCCTGGCCACACAAACTTTGCAGCAACCATTTTGACCGAGGCGCGCACACCTGGGTGCGCGAGGGAGTGAATTGCGTCGAAAATACGGCGGCGCCAAGCAGCTGGTACTAACAGGCGAGGTCGGCCGGTTGAAACGTCGCATATTAGGGGGGGCACGCCGTCGCGCAACCCTTTTTTCTCCAGCCTTAACCCTGTTGGTCCGGACAGGAGCGCGCGCACGTCTGCATCACTGCTTTGTTCTTCCGCCATGGCTGCATAATCTATTCCATCCTGGATAGGTGCTGCGTATGTGTGTGCGTTAGTGAAGAGTTCCGCTGCTGAGGCGGTGTAATCTGTCTCCTCGTGCTCTGGCGGTGTCACAGCGCGAGAGAGACAGTCAGCTACAACGTTAAGTTTGCCTGCTACGTGTCGAATGTCTGTGGTGAACTCTGAAATCGCAGCTAGCTGTCTTTGTTGTCTGCCCGACCATGGTTCTGAAATTTTAGCCATAGCAAAAGTGAGCGGCTTATGGTCCACAAAGACCGTGAAACTCCGCCCTTCTAACCAAAACTGGAAGTGGCGGATGGACAAATGAAGCGCTAGCAGCTCTCTGTCGAAAGTGCTGTATTTGCGTTCCGTTGGGTTTAGCGATTTGCTAAAGAATGCCAAAGGTTGCCAGACTCCGCTGACAAGTTGTTCTACAACTGCCCCTATAGCCAGGTCAGAAGCATCTGTGGTCAGAGCAATGCGGGCTGAGGGATCTGGGTGGACTAACATTGTGGCGTTAGCTAAGGCGTTTTTTACTTCCGCGAAAGCGTGTTCGCGCTCCGGGGTCCATTCGACCGCGTTGGAAGCCTTCTTTTTTCTGAGCACGTCATATAGGGGTTGCATGAGCTGAGCTGCGTGGGGGAGGAAACGGTTGTAAAAATTAACCATCCCCAAAAATTCCTGTAGCGATTTAACCGTTTGAGGCCGTGGAAAACCTTCTATCGCACGAACTTTGTCTGGAAGCGGAAATGCCCCTGTCGGGGAGACCCTATGTCCCAAAAAATCAATTTGCGATACGCCGAATTTGCATTTGGCTGGATTGATTATAAGTCCGTGCTCTTCCAGCCTCTGAAAAACGGTAGTGAGGTGCTGCTCGTGTTCTTCCTCGGATGAGCTGGCTACCAGCATGTCATCGAGGTAGACAAAAACAAAGGGTAGGTCGCGCAGGACTGCGTCCATCATCCGTTGAAAAGTTTGAGCAGCGCCTTTGAGGCCGAACGGCATTCTTAGGAATTCAAAAAGGCCGAAAGGGGTTATAACCGCTGTTTTAGGAATATCTTCAGCTCGGACTGGGACTTGGTGATAACCGCGGACTAAGTCTATTTTTGAAAAAATGCGCGCACCCGCTAAATGTAGTGAGAAATCCTGAATGTGAGGAATGGGGTAGCGGTCATGGGCTGTAGCGTTGTTTAGCCTGCGGTAATCTCCGCACGGTCTCCAAGAACCGTTGGATTTCGGAACCATGTGAAGTGGTGAAGCCCAGGGGCTCTTCGAGCGTCTAACAATGCCCAATATTTCGAGAGCTGCAAATTCATCCTTTGCTATGTTGAGTTTGGCCGCATCTAAGCGGCGAGCTTTGGCAAAAACAGGAGATCCGGTTGTCGGAATAAAGTGTTTAACTCTGTGTTTGGCTACAGTGGCTGAGAATTTGGGGGTTGTGAGTGCTGGAAATTGGGTGAGGAGTTGCTCAAACTTACCTCCCGCCGTGGTGACGTTGGCCTGCACAGGTGGTGGAGAAACTCGAGCTGAGCATGGAATAGAAGCAAAAGATGCATTAACCAGGCGCCTATTTGCAAGATCCACTAATAACCCGTGTGCACACAGAAAATCTGCGCCTAACAAGTTAAAACTCACCGCCGCTACAACAAATGTCCATCTGTAGTTGCGGCCGTGGATGAGGAGGTGCAGGCTCTTTTCCCCGAACGTGTCGATGTCAGAGCCGTTGGCTGCCACTGCTCCGTTGCCCCGGGTGCCCATGGCTCGATCTGCGTGGGAGGGCATGACAAAACTCAGCTGAGCTCCCGTGTCGATGAGGAACTGCTTGCCTGTGTATCCATCCGTCACGTATAACAGCTTATTCTTTACGCCGAGGACCGCTGCTGTTAATGGCCCTCGGCTTTGGCGTTTCCCGACCTCGTAAACTTGCAGGGGGGAACACATTTGCGGGCTTTCTCTGCGAAGCGGTGGTGATAATAGCAGACGTCGTTCTGCTTGTTGTGCTTGGGCCGCGCCGCTGTCACCGTGGGTTGAGTCTCTCCAAGGTTCGGGGTGTCAGTTTTCAGATCTGCGGATGCCGCTGTGGGTGCCCGTTCTCTGCAGGCGTTGACGAGCCGGTAAGCCTCGTTGGCCAGTGTGCGGAAGTCCTGATGATTATTGCACCTCATACTGGCTAGTGTCCCTCTCAAATGCGGTGGTAGCGTGCTGAGGAAAATGTACTGGAAAAGGAAATTATCATTGTCCTCCTCCTTGAGCTGTCGCAAATCCTCCATGAGGGTCCTCGGATTGCCCCCTCTGTGGCCCTAGACCGCCAGGATCTTTTCGGCTCTTTCCTCCGCTGACGGGACATAATTCGCCACGATGGTAGCCTTGAGTGTCTCATATTTGTCCCGGGCTGGTGGTCACTGGACCAAGCTCCGCACACACTTCGAAGTTGCGGAGTCGAGTTTGGAGATGATATGATAAAATTTAGTATCATCTGCTGTGATGCCCGCCAGTATAAATTGGGCTTCAGCTTGCTGAAACCAAGATGCAGGGTCTTCTCTCCAGAAGTCTGGCAGCTTGACAGCGACGGCGTTCGTGCACACCATCATTGTCGTGCTCGCCGGGTGAGAGTGCGTTTCTACGGCTCTCACGGCGGTGCTGGAGCTCGGTTGAGCTCTCTCAGTGCCCTCTGCCGTGGGGAACAGCTGTCTGCTTGTTCCCTCGTCTGCGTCGTTGCTGGCGTATGCCCGAGTCACCATGGATGAGCAGCTTGAAGAACGCCTCCGGTCCATATTCTCGCGTCAGGGTCACCAGTGTAGAGGAGCCGGAATAACGAGGCGATTTCTGTATTAAAACAGGGTTTTTAATGAATAGCTCTTCTATCGAGTCTCATCAGGTGTAGAGCTTGGCAGAAGGCAAGAGAGTGATCTCTGCTCCGCTCGCTGGTTAAATACAAGTACACATAGAGCCACACATTGAAAAAGCTGACATCAGAGCCACACATTGAAAAAGCTGACATCCCCCCGTTATCTTAACCCCCCCATTGTTCTGCTATCTCCTCTCCTTGTCTTGGGAGGTGATGGGAACTCCTCCTCTCGCCTTAGGGGGTAAAGGTGTCAAGTCCGTCTCCGCCGCCGCGTCTTGGGAGGTCCATTGACTTTAACCCGGCGGGGGAGATCCTTTGTCCTTTCCAGGTGTGAAGTTCCTTACATATGCTGTCACAAAACATTTCCACTTGTTCTAACATATGTAGATATGGGATATAAGAGTCATATATACCACAGTCTGCAGGATTTGCATTTTTAGTTTCAATGGCATTGTCAAAAGACTTCACAAACATATGATACTGCAGTGGCTCACCATCAAAAACTGGAATCTCTTTCTTGGGCATAGAAGAGACACACTGTTGCTGAATTAACAAAGCAGCGTTTTCATTTTGTTTTTCCATTATGGAAAATAAATTGCTCTGATCACCATTCCTATTATTGTGTGAAACAGGAGTTGCACCAAGAGATGTCACTTGAGTTTGATCACTGGTGATGGTCTGAAACATTGTGGGGGCTGTGGTAAGGTGTAGATATTGATTTACAGCTCTACCAGAAGGCATTGTTTGTGAACTGACAATGTTCCTTGACAATGTACCCTTTATACTGCGGACTACCCTTTATACTGCGGACTTCTCACAGAACACAACACACTGCCATCTACAGAAGTTCTCTAACAACTCTGCGATCGTTGGCCTCATCTCCAATGGAGATGAAGCTGAGTACAGAGGACTTATCCAGGACTTCGTGGACTGGTGCCATCTGAACTGCCTCCAGATCAACGCGAGGAAAACTAAGGAGCTGGTGGTGGACTGCCGCAGGCAAGGACAATCCCTCACAGCACCAGTAAACATATAGGGAACAGACATTGAGATGGTGACATCCTACAAGTACCTTGGTGTTCATCTGAACAATAAACTAGACTGGTCACACAATACCGACGCACTCTACAAGAAGGGACAGCGTAGGCTGTACCTACTGAGGAGGCTCAGGTCTTTTGGTGTACAAGGGGTGCTGCTGAAGACATTCTACAACACGGTGGTGGCATCAGCCATCACTTTTGGTGTGGTCTGCTGGGGCAACGGCATTACAGCAGCCGATAGGAAGAGACTGAACAAACTGATCAAGAAAGCTAGGTCTGTCCTGGGGAAGCGCCTTGACCCAGTGGAGGAGATAGGAGAGAGAAGGATGGTGGCTAAACTGTCATCTCTTCTGGAGTCCGAGTCCCACCCTATGCAGGACATTTTGAACACACTGAGGAGCTCATTTAGCAGTAGACTACATCATCCTAGGTGCGCAACCGAGAGGTTTCACAGGTCCTTCCTACCTACGGCTGTCAGACTGTATAACCTAAGCAGGGCTGCTCGCGGAGATAGCAAAAAAAACGTGATGACCTTATAGTATTAAATGCAAAAGACGCAACAGACTTACACAAATGGTCCCCTCCAGTATACAACTAGGACAATATCAGTCGCTATGGAGGGTGACAATATGTATGGGTACATATTCATACTATGTAGGATAACTAAGTAGACAGTTATGCTGTTTATTCCATCTTGCTACAATGCTCCGCACTTTGTATATATATTTATATATTTATGTGTACGTATGTATATCCACTGCTCTTATTTATATTTTTTGTATCTTCTTAATTATTGCTCTGAGTGTTGCTATCCTTGTGCTGTTGCAATCCTGGAATTTCCCCACTGTGGGACTAATAAAGGCTTATCTTATCTTACCTTATTTTATCTTATGTTGGGATTTGGGAGATCTTGTGAAGTGGTAGTTGGTAATTGAGGGACAAAAGAATCAGCTTTGACATTGAGAGTTTTCTTTTCCTTTTGACCTTTGTCAAAATAAGATTCCATGCCATCCGAAATTTTGGACAAATTACTTTTCACACTGGATCCCCTTGATGCTCTGAGTACTCTCATTTTAGCCATTGTAGCAGCAATGTCCATTTTCATCTCGAATTTCTCCTTTTTCCTCCTTAGTTGTTCCTCCTGCTCTTCTAAAGCATGCTTATCCTTAAGCATTTGTTGGCGCACAATTAGAGCAGCAACTTCAGCCTCTGCCTTTATGTGTGTAGATGATGTACTTGAAGCTCTGGAGCCTGTACCAGTGGAACCTCTTTTGCTTCTTCTGCTACCAACATTTGACACACTGTCACCAGGTTGTATTTCACCTTGTATGTCAGATGGTGCATTAACTGCATTGCATGAAGGAACCATACTCTGACTATCAGGAAGAAGATTTTTATTCTCTTTAGCAGGTGAATCCTCAGGTAAAGCAGAAAAAGTGTTTGATTTTGTAGCAGCTGGTAAATCATCAAACACATTAACAGTTTGCAGAGAGGGCCTGTTCATTTCAGAAAGCCACTGTTGAACTTCCTTTGCAAAATCCACAGTGTGTTGTGTTATGCGTCCAAACCATTCACTTTGTGTTTCCTGTTCCTCCTCTTGTATTAAAGAAATGACTGACTCATGTGCTGCTTTTGCATTTCCATGCAGTTGTTTCACTTTCACCAATTTAAGATGAACATCTTTTGCATTTTCATTGTTTTTCATCAGCTCTTTAATATCATGCGTGAGCCCTTTAATTTTTCTCACAATTGATTGGCATTCCTTCTGTAGGTTTTCCATTTTTTGGGTCAAGGCATTGGCTGTAATTTTAACACACCTTTTTCCCGGCTTTTCATTATTCATCCCTTTTACGTCACTCAATTTATTACTTTCCAGTATGCACAATACGTCAGAAACAGCTCCAATTTATCTGCGTGAATTACTTTCACTTCAGCAGCTGCAGCCACAAAGCAGTCAAAACAGCCCAAAACTCCATTGACCATTCCTACTGAGCACACACATCACAAGCCAAATGTAAAGCCCCCATTGGACAAGCAGAGCCTTAAACAAACAATCTGCGTTCCATCTCATTAACACAGAATGATAAAACACAAGCAGGCCAACCACTTCTGTCGGCTGTGATATGCGGCTTTTAAATTGGTCGTCTCTGTGGATGCAGTCAGCGGATTTCCAAGGAATCAAAGTGGGAGGGCAGTGCTGATTCTAACAATATCCATTCATTCAAAAATACTGCAACATCCAAAGGTCCATTGTCATCGCATCCTGGATGCAGCTATTTTCAGATGACTAGATTGTAGCAACTTCAGTCCACCAAAAGCCTCTTGGAGGCTGAATTGGTCTCGTCTCCTTGACACGTCCTTAAAAAATCCAGGCCAAATCTGAATAGTTCATTTCTACTGTTTATTAAAACACATGGCCGACAAATGGGACTAAGACTGTCATGAATCTGGGTTTGGCTCCTAAACCCAGTTCTACTTATTGTTATATTTTGCCCTATATTCCACCTGGTGCTTCAGGGAGCTACTGGGCCTCCGCTCCCTGACAGCTTGCACGCCCTGTCCTCCTGTCAAGTGCCATCAGCTGTACTGTCACGGGTGTTCACACACATACATACACCCATCCACACACACACATGCACACGCTCCATTCATTCCCATTCACACGCTCATACACGCTCTCTCACACACCATGTTCCAATCAAGTTCAGCCCACGCTTTGTCTCACCGGCAATCCCTTTCCTCGTTAGCTTCAGGAGTATTTGTTCGCTGCATTTGTGGAAAGAGATTGTCAGAGCATTCACTTCCATACGCGGCAGCTAGCTCTCCACGTATGACTTATCATTACCTTCTTTGTATTCAGCCCAGCACTTTAAGTTCGGTTAACCCCTTGGTGTTACGGCTGGCCCAGCTTCTCTCTCCATCCTCCAGACTGCATGGATCGCCCCGGGGTCGCTCCAGCACCGTAAATCTCTTTATCACCTTTCCCTTTGTGCTGCAGCACTAGGCTCCTTTTGGCAGGCGCCCTGTATGCCTCGTGGCCTTATTTTCATCATTTGCACATCCCTGTATTTTGTGGTCAGTTGGACTTGTTACTTTGTTGTTATATTTAATAAAATGGCACTTTCTACTTCCGCAATTGGGTTTTTCATTCCCTCCCCAAACATCAAGGCGGTGCTGCAGCTACCTGAACCATCATGCCCCACATAGCTGTCATCGTTTTTGGGCATGGTGAACTTTTATGGGCGCTTCATTCCCCGTTACTCAGAGACAATAGAGCCATTGTGCACCCTCTTGAAGAAAATATAACTTCCACGTAAAAACCTGTGTGGAAAGTTATATTCTAAATTGACAAACATCATATGTGTAACTCGTGGCAAAATTTGATTAGGATCAAAAGATAATTTTGCTCATGCCATTCATTTCAATGGAGAATTTTTTCGATTTAAGGTTCCATATGCAGAAGTAGAGAGGGCATGACTTAAGCTCTCTATTTTGATTTCATATCACATATCTTATATAATTACTACATTATAGATTACCTATGTATTAGTAGTACTCAGCTCTTCTCATGTAATAGCTGCTTTGCATTTTTTTTAAATTTGTACAAACCACACATTAAAAACCTTAGGAATCTGTATGAGTTTTAAACAGCAGATGGTGCCAAGTCATCATTGCAGCTTTCTGACAGCTAAGCGTGAATGAAATTCCCCACAAACTTTGTTCAACAGAATCATTGAAACTACCTCAGAGTCACAGATGTGGTGTTTGACAATTCTAACCTTGACCTTCATTTCAGGACCTTCTTCAGTAGTTTGGCATCATTAGCAGCTCTATCTGAAGCTGGCACAGATCCAGAGCCATTCTCCAGTACACAGATACTAGGTGAATGTGTATGAGCTTGGATTAAACATTAGGACCATCCGGTTGCACTATTTCATATTTTTGTGCAGGGCCTTGCAGAGACCATTTAAGGGGAGGGGGCTCAAATTTCAAAAAAAGGGGCACATGGAACAAGATTTGTTAACATGTATTCAGTAACCCACCACTGCAAAGTAAACAGTGTGTACATGTCACCGAAGAATTAACAAGGTCTATCTGAATTTGTGTAAAAAACTGCAGTTCAGAACTTAATGAGAAATCATTTGAAAAGTTTAGGCCTGGTTTGTCAGTCGATTTTCAAATCAATTTTATCATTTTCACTTATTGTACATACTGGAAATAGTGTGTGGGCAGATCGCTTTTTTCTTTATAAAATTTGTGTTTCACATTTTGATCGTTTCTGTAATCATACTGAACCGTTCAATACTTCCCCCAGTTAGCTTAGCTAGCAGCTATCGTATTGTTTCTGTGGGATCTGGTTAAGTGGACCCCTGACCAAATGAGCACCCCAAGTGGACCCCAGGATCCAATCTGTACATGTACAAGTACATTTTCAATCCAGTGATTTATAAAGCCCTGACGAGCAGCAGCGGTGAAAAATAAAAAGCAAAATTAAACAGAAAGAAGGAGAACAACAAGACAAAATCAATTTTTAAACATGAAGGAGGAGAACAGTAAGAATTTGTGTAAAACTGTTAGAAAAACTTTCCCGGTCACCAAGAAGTGTAGAAGAATATCTACATACAGTGATCCCTCGCTACTTCGCGCTTCACCTTTCGCGCCCTCAGTGCATCGCGGATTTTTCAAAAATATTCATCAAAAATTCAAAATTGAGAAATAATGGGCGGGCGCTAGCAGAAGGCAAGGAGACTACATTAGACCATCAGGTGTCAACATGGAGAGCAGCACAACTCTCTGTTTGCTGTTGTCGTGTTGGCTGGGCTCGGAAATCTCGCAAGCTGATTGGCCGAGACGTTTCACCCCGCAAGCTGATTGGCCGAGACGTCTCACCCACCTCCTCTCCCTGCCGAGCACCCATGAAGGGAAGAAAGACCGCATTCATTGCTTTTTATCGCTCGTGTTACTTAGTCTCGCCGCGTGGAACTTTTTGCTGTTCTCTTGTGCCATTTTGTGCGAAATAGTCTTCCCGTCGAGGCACTACGCCGCCTCCTGCAGCTTCAGCTCTATCGGAAGCTGCCCTCGATGATCCTGCACCTCCAGCACCTCACGATGAGGCGTCACCTGAGGAGCAGTAAAGCTCTCATTAACCTGTGCAGTAAATCATTTTCATCTTGAGTTACGTATCTTGTTATAAGAATAAAAGAGTTCTAAAAACATATTTATGTACACTTTGTTTACATCTACGTATGTATGTACACGTACACACACACACACGTATCATATGAGAGTGAGAGAATGAACGTACGTAT
Source organism: Pholidichthys leucotaenia (assembly GCA_020510985.1). Lineage (NCBI taxonomy): Eukaryota > Metazoa > Chordata > Actinopteri > Cichliformes > Pholidichthyidae > Pholidichthys > Pholidichthys leucotaenia. The sequence goes on along the minus strand of CM035836.1, from coordinate 394,855,873 downwards.
TGTTTATGGATGACGTCATTGGGGTGACGCTACTTCGCGGTTTTTCACTTTTCGCGGTCGGTTCTGGAACCCATTAACCGCGATAAGTGAGGGATCACTGTATACAGTGTCGTGGAGGAGGAGTAGCAACGATTTACCATTCCGAACTATTAGTTAATGTAAAGCAAAAACATGTTATAATTCCTTTTAGGGCCTGGTCCTCAGTATTGGGCACTTTAGCAATTTTAGGCTAAACTCAATTTTATTAGCCATAGTTTATCGTCCTCCATCAACCTAATCAGAATTTTTATCTGAATTTGCCGAATTCTTAGCTGATTTAGTGCTGAAATCAGATAGAATAACTATAGTAGGGGACTTTAATATACATGTAGAAGTAGATAGTGACTGCCTTAATGTGGCATTTAATTCAATATTAAACTCGATGGGGTTTTCTCAGAAAGTAGGAATTTCTACTCATTATCTCCACCATACGTTGGACCTTGTTCTGGTATATGGCATAGAAATAGAAAATCTGGTAGTGTCTCCTCATAACCCTGTACTGTCAGACCATTGTCTGTTAACTTTTGATTTTACTATTTCTGACTATTTGGCTCCTAAAGAAAAATATTACTACAATAGATGCATCTCAGATAGTGTTGTTACCAAATTTATGCAGATTGTTTCCTCAATGCCTTGTGTCAACACAACAGAAATAAGCTATAGACAGCTTGCTCCTTCTGTAATTGATAGCATGGTAGATAGTGTTACAGCTTCTCTGCATCAGACTCTAGACTTGGTGGCCCCCTTGAAAAAGAAAAAGTCTAATCAGAGATTTCTAACTCCTTGGTTCAACACAGAAACTCGTAGCTTAAAACAGAAGACTCGTCAATTAGAAAGAAAATGGTGCTCCACTAATTTAGATGAAATCTATTTAGCTTGGAGAAATCATCTTTTAATTTATAAAAAAATCTCTTAGAAAAGCTAGAACGAGTTATTACTCTGCATTAATAGAAGAGAACAAGAGTAATCCCAGGTTTCTTTTCAGTACTGTAGCCAGGTTGACAAAGAGTCAGGACTCTGTCAATCCTAGCATTCCCTTAGAGCTTACTAGTCAGGACTTTATGAACTTTTTCAATAATAAAATTTCATCCATCAGAGATAAAATCAATCAAATTCTTCCCACCGTTAACTTAAATACAGTAACTACTACAACTCTTTCAATTGATATCTGTCTTACTCCAATTGACCTTTTAGAGTTAGACAAAATAGTTTCCTCCAATACTGACCCAGCCCCCCTCTTCATTAACGGCGAGTGTGTGGAGAGGGTCCACACATTCCGGTACCTCGGCGTCCTTATCTCCTCTGACATCTCCTGGAATTAAGAAGGCTCAGCAGCGGCTACACTTCCTAAGAGTCCTCAGGAAGTACGACCTCAACGCCACCCTGCTGCTGACCTTCTATCGCTCATCCATTGACAGTCTGCTCACATACTGCATTACAGTGTGGTATGGGAATTGCACAATGGTAGACAGGGAGAGGTTGCAGAGGGTAGTAAAGGCAACACAGAAGATCATCGGCCGCCCTCTCCCCTCCCTGACAGACATTTACACCGCCCGCTGCCTTAGGAGAGCACAATACATCATCAAGGACATCTACCACCCTGGAGCTGACCTGTTTGACCTGCTGCCCTCAGGGAGGCGCTACAGGTGCATCAGAGCCAGGACAAATAGACTTAAGAACAGTTTTTTTCCAAAAGCCATCATGGCTCTGAATTCTCAGTCCAACCCTCCCTGACCCTCTCAGTATACCTCTAAACACATCACTGTGTAATTGACATTTACGGTCCAGAATGTGGACTGTGCAGTCTTTTTAATATTTTTTATTTTTATATTGTATATATGACTTATTTTATCTTAGATTATGTACATTGTACACATTATACATTATTTATTGCAGGAATTTATTGTTTTTATGCTTTTTATTTTTCTCTTTTACATAGGTTGCACTGAAGGAGATGCTTAAATCTCATTGTACATTTGTTTGTATAATGACAATAAAGGCTATCTATCTATCTATCTATCTATCTATCTATCTATCTATCTATCTATCTATCTATCTATCTATCTATCTATCTCATCCAAACCTTCAACTTGTCTTTTAGGCCCTGTTCCTACCAGGTTATTTAAAGAAGTCTTCCCACTTATTGGTAGCTTTATTCTTCATATAATCAATTCTTCATTAACTTTAGGCCATGTACCGCAGGCTTTTAAAACGGCTGTAATTAAACCCTTACTCAAAAAGCCAACGCTGGATCCAGGAGTTTTAGCCAACTATAGACCAATCTCTAATCTCCCTTTCATTTCAAAAATCTTAGAGTTGTTGCTACGCAATTATTCGACCACCTGCAGAGAAATGGTTTACTTGAAGAGTTTCAATCTGGGTTTAGAATCCATCATAGTACTAAAACAGCCTTAGCGAAGGTCACTAACGACCTCCTCATCACATCTGATAATGGACTTGTTTCTGTACTTGTCCTTTTAGTGCAGCTTTTGATACTATCGATCATAATATTCTACTTGATAGATTAGAACACTATGTTGGACTTAATGGAACTTCATTGCAGTGGTTTAGATCTTATTTATCTGATAGGTTCCAGTTTGTTCATGTCAATAATGAGTTTTCTTTCAACTCAAAGCTCAGTCATGGAGTTCCACAGGGATCTGTGCTAGGCCCTACTCTTTTAAGTTTATATATGCTTCCGTTAGGCAACATTATTAGAAAGCACTGTATACATTTTCATTGTTATGCAGATGACACAATTATACCTGTCAATGAAGCCATCCATCCATCCATCCATCTTCTTCCGCTTAATCCTTTTCGGGTCGCGGGGGGGGGGGTGGAGCCTATCCCAGCATCTTAGGGCGAGAGGCAGGGTACACCATGGACAGATCGCCAGTCCATCGCAGGGCCAACACAGAGAGACAGACAACCATTCACTCTCACGGTCATACCTAAGGACAATTTAGAATCCCCAGTTTTGATGCCAGTTAACCTAACCTGCATGTTTTTGGCATGTGGGAGGAAACCGGAGAATGAAGCCAAATGATAGTAATCAATTAGCCAAGTTGGAAGCCTGTCTTAAGGAAATCAAAGCTTGGATGACTTGTAATTTCCTGCTATTAAATTCAGATAAGACTGAAGTCATTCTTGTTGGTCCAAAAAACCTTAGAAATACCTTTCCAAATCAAACTTTCAGTTTGGATGCGGTTACTCTTTCTCTTAATAGCTCTGTGAGGAACCTTGGAATTATTTTTGATCAATATCTGTCTTTCAATTCACATATTAAATTTGTTTCTAAGACTGCCTTTTATCATTTGCGTAACATTGTCAAGATTAGGAGCATCTTGTCTCAGAGTGATGCTGAGAAACTGATCCACACTTTTGTTAGCTCTAGATTAGATTATTGTAATTCTTTATTATCAGGTTGTCCTAAAACATCTTTAAAAAGTCTTCAGCTGATCCAAAATACTGCAGCAGGAGTTTTAACAGGTACTAGAAAGCGAGATCATATCTCTCCGGTTCTGGCCTCCCTTCATTGGCTTCCCATAGAGTTTAGAATTAAGTTTAAAATCCTTCTTTTTACTTACAAAGCTCTAAACAATCAGGCCTCTTTATTTAAAAGATCTGATACTACCATATTATCCTAACAGAGCACTACGCTCCCAAAATGCAGGATTACTTGTAATACCTAGAATCTCCAAAAGTACAATGGGAAGCAGAGCCTTCAGATATCAAGCTCCTGTCCTGTGGAACCAGCTGCCAATCTGGATTCGGGAGTCAGACTCGATCTCTGTTTTTAAGAATAGGGTTAAAACCTTCCTTTTTGATATAGCCTACAATTAGGGAGGGATCATGTGTTTCTGAACCCTCCCTTAGTTATGCTGCTAATAGGTTTAGTCAGCTGGGGGACCTCCAGTAATGCATTGGGCCTCACTCCTTTCTTCACTCTCAATGAAATATTTTTTTTTTGCTGGTCATTAACATCTGTTTGTTCTCGCCCATAGATTGAGTCCCCATCGTGCTGTTTGCTCTCTAAATGTCTGTTCTTTTCATCTTCTCTATTCCCTCACCCCCCAGCCAGTCGCAGCAGATGACTGCCCCTCCCTGAGCCTGGTTCTGCTGGAGGTTTCTTCCTGTTAAAAGGGAGTTTTTCCTCTCCACCGTCGCCAAGCGCTTGCTCACAGGGGATCGCCTGATTGCTGGGGTCTTTCTGCAACTGTGGGGGTTCCCCTACAGTTGAAAGTGCTATGAGATGACTGTTGTTGTGAAATGGCACTATATAAATAAAGTTGAATTGAACTGAATTGAATTGAATTGAACAGTATCTCACAAAAGTGAGTACACCCCTCACATTTTTGAAAATATTTTATTATATCTTTTCATGGGAGAACACTGAAGATATGACAGTTTGATACAATGTAAAGTAGTCAGTGTACAGCTTCTTTAACCATGTAAATTTGCTGTCCCCTCAAAATAACTCGACACACAGCCATCAATGTCTAAACCGCTGGCAACAAAAGTGAGTACACCCCTAAGTGAAAATGTCCAAATTGTGCCCAATTAGCCATTTTCCCTTCCCGGTGTCATGTGACTCATTAGTGTTACAAGGTCTCAGGTGTGAATGGGGAGCAGGTGTGTTAAATTTGGTGTTATTGCTCTCACACTCTCTCATACTGGTCACTGGAAGTTCAACATGGCACCTCATGGCAAAGAACTCTCTGAGGATCTGAAAAAAATAATTTTTGCTCTACATAAAGATGGCCTAAGCTATAAGAAGATTGCCATCACCCTGAAACTGAGCTGCAGCATGGTGGCCAAGACCATACAGCAGTTTAACAGGATAGGTTCCACTCAGAACAGGCCTCGCCATGGTTGACTAAAGAAGTTGAGTACACATGCTCAGCATCATATCCAGAGGTTGTCTTTTGAAAATAGATGCATGAGTGCTGCCAGCATTGCTGCTGAGGTTGAAGGGATGGAGGGTCAGCCTGTCAGTGCTCAGACCATATGCCATACACTGCATCAAACTGGTCTGCATGGCTGTCGTCCCAGAAGGAAGCTCCTTTTAAAGATGATGCACAAGAAAACCCGCAAACAGTTTGCTGAAGACAAGTAGACTAAGGACATGGATTACTGGAACCATGTCCAGTGGTCTGATTAGACCAAAATAAACTTATTTGGTTCAGATGGTGTCAAGCGTGCATGGTGGCAACTAGGTGAGGAGAACAAAGACAAGTGTGTCTTGCCTATAGTCAAGCATGGTGGTGGGAGTGTCATGGCTTAGGGCTGCATGAGTACTGTTGGCATTGGGGAGCTACAGTTCACTGAGGGAACTATGAATGCCAACATGTACTGTGACATACTGAAGCAGAGCACGATCCTCTCCCTTCGGAAACTGGGCCGCAGGGCAGTATTCCAACATGATAACAACTCCAAACACACCTTCAAGACAACCACTGGTTTGCTAAAGAAATTGAGGGTAAAGGTGATGGACTGGCCAAGCATGTCACCAGACCTAAACCCTATTGAGCATCTGTGGGGCATCCTCAAATGGAAGGTGGAAAAGCGCAAGGTCTCTATCATCCACCAGCTCCATGATGTCGTCATGGAGGAGTGGAAGAGGATTCTAGTGGCAACCTGTGAAGCTCTAGTGAACTCCATGCCCCCAAAAAGGCAGTGCTGGAAAATAATGGTGGCCACACAAAATATTGACACTTTGGGCACAATTTGGACATTTTTACTTCGGGGGTGTACTCAGTTTTGTTGCCAGCAGTTTAGACATTAATGGCTGTGTGTTGAGTTATTTTGAGGGGACAGCAAATTTACACTGTTGTACAAGCTGTACACTGACTACTTTACATTGTATCAAAGTGTTATATCTTCAGTGTTGTCCCATGACAAGATATAATAAAATATTTACAAAAATGTGAGGGGTGTACTCACTTTTGTGAGATACTGTATATAAAAGTAAGACAACTAAAAGCTGACCCGGAGGTTTTGGCTCCGTTTCTGCGTTCAAAAGACTTTTCTTCTCCACTGCTGCGGCTCGTTACGGCTTGTTGCACCCAGATGAAAATCCACAGACTAGGTATGTGGGACGATAATGTTCTGAATGAGGCTTTAGGAAATTATGAATCACTTTATAAATCACTGGATTGAAAATGCGCTTGTATACGAACAGATTGGATCCTGGGGTCCCTTTGGGGTGCTCACTTGGTCAGGGGTCCACTTGACCTGTATCCGTTTCTGTCTCTGCCATTCCAGATACCACTACATGGTCTGTAATAGACCTGTTAAACTCACTGAAACATATGTCCGACTCCTAGTTGTTACCTGACTTCTTTTAATATTACTTTGTGTATGCAGAATCCCTCGGTTATTGATGTTATAATTACTGTTACTGATATTAGCTTAGTTAGCCTCCAGTTGTTAATGTGTTATCTATTCTCATAATAAACTTTGACTCACTCCTAGTAACACTGCATGGATTCAAATGAACGTGAATGAGCTCATGTAAAGATTTTTGCACAATACATTTCCATTACACAGGTCTATTACAACCCATGCAGTGGTATTTGGAATGGCACAGACAGAAACAAACATGATAGCTGCTAGCCGCTACGCTAACTGGGGAACTATTAAACGACTCAGTATGTTACAAAAACGATCAAAATATAAAACACAAACTTTATAAAGAAAAAACAATCTGCCAGCACACTATTTCCAGTATGTACAATGATAAGTGAAAGTGATAAAATTGATTTATTGATGAGAAAGCACCAGGGAATGGGAAAATATAATGGAAGTGGAACCAGAAATGCGGTCGGACTGGAATGTGGAAGTAGGTTACTCTACATTGTGCAAGAGGTCCATTGTAGTTGCCGGTTGTGCAGGAACCCACTATTGTCTAATTGTGCTGAAAAAGATTCAAAGTTTTGGCTTCATTCAGAAAGAGTAACCAACATCAGTCTAGCTTGTTCATAACGTTAGCAACAATAATTTGTTTTACTCATATTTGAATTGCAGTGGTTTATGGGTAATTTTCTTGTCAGCTTCCGGTGACGTGATGTACGGTTGTTCACTTTTTCCCTCAGTTCCCAGTTCCCTTTGAACCGAATACCATTTGCTCCCTTCGGTTTGGAATCTCACTTGATATGGCAGAATACCCTGGGTAGTCTACTTCGGAGTACACTACTGGGCGATTAGAACACACCTTAAAGCACTGACACTGTTTCAGTCGCATGTCAACAATAAAAATTCTGAAAGACTGTGGTCGTTTTAATCTGCTGATTTTTTTTTTTTTCATTTATTACTGGTGGTTCTTAAACTTTTTTTTTTTTTTAAATTCCCCACTTTGGGGAGGCAGATGATTACCAAGCCCACTTACACACACACAAATTTACTTTCTTCATGGCTTTTTGGTTAATTACCATCAGAAATTTTCTTTGTCTGTCATTTTGATGGAGAGAGTCGTGATATAATTTTATCAGTGATTTTAATTCTAATATGAATAGCTTTTATTTTGCATTTTCAGCTTTAATTGTGAATTTACAGGATGGGCACATAGATTATGCATTTATTTTTTGTTCAACATAAAGTAGACACCGGGGACACAAGAGCTCTGCCTGCTAGTGCAGAGGAAAACAGCAGTCCTCCCCTGAACACCTTTAACTTTAAACTCAGAAAAATAAGACTGTCAGGATTTCAGCGGACATGATCAAATAACTCCTTTTCCTGTTACAGTTTGGTTTTAAATCATCCTGTTAAAACAATGACGGTGAATAAGGAGTGAAATAGTCATAAAATGAGATACCGATGGATGCATATTTTGGCATTGCATGGTATCACTGTGGGGTGTGTGCAAATCTCAGCAGGCAACACAGTTTCACTGTGGTCCGAGCACTGTCGGGTGACGGCTGTTCCCCGGTATGACAGACATTTCATAGACATCATTTTTTTGAACATTATCAGAATTGCATGAAATTTGGTGGTTAGTTGAAGAATACTGCTGTGATTGTGAGTCTGGAGTTTCATCAAATCTGAATCAGTATATTTGGGTTAAACCCAAAACTACATATCAAAGAGAAACTGTACAACTTGATTGGCCTAGAAAATCAAACAGATTGACATTTTTGGATAATTTTAACAACTTTTCATTAACTATGTCTGTAACTGCTCTGCTCAATTTCAACCAGTGTAGATGAATGGCCTAGGAGGAGTTCATTTTGAGTTCGCTTGCACATTTTTGAAAATATGGTGCAAAAAATTTTTTTTCAGAATTTTCTACCATTGACAAAAAGTTGGGAAAGGTTTCAGTGAATAGAATGATGAAAGAATTTTTAGTCTAGGCCCAGCCGTTCTAAAGATTTGCAAAACGTAAAAGTGTTTATTATAGTGCTGTGGTGGAACACCGAGAGGTCCTACTCTCACCCAGTGACTTGGGGATAGGGGAAAAGGACTAGAAATGTAAATGCGTGCGCCTCAGGCATTGAGAGGTGAATGTAGGTACTGTGGCAGCCAGGGGAGGAGAGATGAAATGAGGAGATGCAAATGTAGGCGCCTGAGTGCCAGCCGGGAGAAATGGTGTTCAGATATGTACCTTGACACCTGGGGTACTAGGTGTGCATGTATTGCGAATGTAAGTGCTCTTGGTGCCAAGGAAGAGGAGTGTAGACGGTATAAAAGTATTCACCTTGGTGCCCGGAGGTTAGTCTTGTTTTGTTGTTGGAGGAAAAAAGTCTGAATCGGCAGCGCTCGTGTCTCATCTCATCATTTCTCCACACTGGTGACCCTGATGTGAGAATGGAAGATGAAGGGAGCTCCTCTTCAGGAACACCCCCTCTCGGGTTTACCCCCCGGGACCCTGGCCGCATTTGCCATGGTGATCAAGCTCCCGGATTTCTGGCTTCATGACCTGGCTACCTGGTTCCTCCACGTGGAAGCTCAGTTTGCTCTCCGTGGAATTTCTGCTGACGACATGAAGTACCATTATGTTGTGGCTTCGCTAGACCCGTGCTCCACTCAGCGTGCCATGAGCCTGCTCCGAGCTCTCAAACAACTGCTGTTATGGTGTTACACCCTCTCTGCTGGAGAGAGAGCAGAGAAGCTCCTCTCACACTCGGAGATAGGGGACAGATTGGCTGTGGAACTAATGGAGAGTATGCTGGCTTTGCTGGGCGCAGATGACTGATCTTTTCTCTTCGCTCATCTCTTCCTGAGGAAACTGCCGGTTTTGGCACGGACAATTTTGGCCAACCCATTGCTGCTGCCTGCCAGGGACTACCGATTGCTGGCGGAGGAAGTGGACCGCATTATCCTGGCGAGAAGGAGTTTCGGAGTCCGGGCAGTGAGACCGGGATCTTCGGCGGAGCCCACCGAGGTTGAGGAGCTGAAGGTTGTGGCTGGGACAGCCACTCGGGGATGCCGGAACGGGACGGTATATTTTTACCATCAGCATTTTGGTGCCGACGCCCAGATTTGTCTCCCACCATGCCACTTCAAGATGCTGGAGAAACGGGCCAGCCAGCGGTCAGTAGCAGCTACGACCGTTAGCTCCAGGGAGAGGCTATTTTTCATCGAGGACACACGTTCCGGGAGATGGTTTTTGGTGGACTCTGGGTCCCAGAAGAGTCTTATTTTGCCGGTTGGTGCTGATAGACTGGCAGAAGGCTGTGGCCCATCACTAACAGCCGCCAATGGATCTCCTATCAAGACTTTTGGAGAAAGGTCAGTGACTGTGTGCTTGCATGGATGCAACTACAAGTGGAACTTTGTGGTAGCTGCCTGCTCGGTTCCTATCTTAGGTGCTGATTTTCTATATGCTTATGGTCTCCTTGTCGATGTTGCTAACAGACGTTTAGTGGATGCTGTGTCTTTTTCTTCACTGCCTTGTATGACTTGGGGAGCTGGGCCACTAACACATGCTAGTTTTTTAGCTTTGGGGGATGTGTATCAACGTTTGCTTTCCGAGCTTCCCGCACTCACGGTACCCACCTTTTCTGCTACTGTGACCAAGCATGGGGTCAAGCATTTTATCACTAGAAAGGCCCACTGGTTTTTGCGCGTCCGCGCCACCTGGACACAGCTAAGCTAGCTATCGCCAGGAAGAGTTTGCTAACTTGGAACATCTGGGGATTGTTAGGTGCTCCAATAGCTCTTGGGCATCCCCGCTGTACATGGTGCCCAAGTCCGATGGTTCGTGGTGGCAGTGCGGTGATTTCCGTCGCCTGAACAATGTCACTGCACACAACTGCTACCCCATCCCGCACATCCAAGATTTTCGGTGCACCTTGCCGGAATGCGCATTTTTTCTAAAGTGGATCTGGTCCGCAGCTACCACCAGGTCCTGGTTCAAGCCGAAGACGTCCCAAAAACGGCGGTGATAACACCTTTCGATCTCTTCTAGTTTTTACACATGCTGTTTGGGCTGAAGGGCGCAGCCCAGACGTTTTAAAGGATGATGGACACGGTGCTCCGCAACTTGCCGTTCGTGTTCGTCTATCTAGATGGCATTCTGGTGGCTGGCGCATCAGAGGAGGAGCACCTCTCCCATCTGAAACAAGTTTTCCGTCGGTTGGAAGCACACGGGCTGACAGTTAATCCAGCAAAGTGTCAGTTCTGGCTGCCGGTGATTGATTTCTTGGGCCACCGCAACTTGTCGGAGGATGCGATTCCGCTGCAAGACGAAGTACGGGCGGTGTCAGAGTTCCCGCGTCCGCAGACCGTGAGGGTGCTGCAGGAATTTGGGGGGATGATCAATTTTTACAACCATTTCCTTCCCCGGGGAGCCCAGCTGCTACAACCGCTGTACGGTGTGCTCAAGAAGAAACCCATGGATAGCGTTGACTGGATCCCCGATCCGGTCCAGGCTTTTGCAGGCGCCAAGGCTGCACTCGCCAATGCAGCTTTGCTGGCCCACCCATCCCTGTCGGCGTGGATTGTGCTCACTACAGATGCGTCTGACGTCTCTGGTTCGTGGCAACCTCTCTCCTTTTTCAGCCATACTCTGCGCGACAACAAGCATAAGTATAGCACTTTTGACAGAAAGCTGTTGGCTCTCCACCTGGCCACGCGGCATTTCCAGTTCTGGTTTGAGGGTCACGAATTTACCACATTTGTTGACCACAAGCCTCTAACCTACGCGATGTTCAAAGTCACAGTGCCACCAATGTACGCAGTGCTTTGATATTTTTTGTCTCTGAGTAGTGGGGAGAGTTTCTGATCAGACTGTAAAATTTTATGTTTCTACATATTACCATTTTTTGCTCCCCATGCACTTTTAACGGAGAAAAAGAAGAAGAAAAACAATAGGTTTCTTGCAGCACATCTGTTTGGAACCCTAATGATACTGGCCTGCCTGGAGACAACTGCGGTCTTGTGAAAGAATGTCCATGAAAGGATGGTTTTTGTTAAAAACACATTTTGAGATAAATTTGTCCATGTGACCTGCCACATTTCTGTTCCATTTGTTTTATTAAAAGATAATTGTAACCCAGTGTTAAAAACGAGGAAGGGGGGGACACTCATTTCACAATGGAAATGGATACTTTGAAGATGGGTATATAACTACAATATAAGTTCATAAAATATGTTTATAAATAGTTGGGAACATTTTCTAGAAAGTTCTGATAAAGTTCCCAAACGTTTTTATTTGGCATTTTAAGCGACCAATGGCTGCGTTGTTAGTTTGGCAGCAACAGCCAATGGGGTCCCGCCAGCCAACGGGGTCACGCACTCTCTCCCTCGGTCTGTGCGTAATCCGCAGAACGCTCTTAGACACTGCCAAGACACGACCGAGAGAGACGATCACTCGCTGAGATGCAGACGCTGATGTGCTAATAGCAGCCTTTGCCCGGATAAAATTTGAGATTGATTGGGATCCAAAGGCTGTCGACGCCGTTGAGCGCGGGAATCCCATTGACGCACGTGTCACTTAGCTTGATCAGGTTTTTTTTTTGTTTGGACTGGTTGGACCAGAAGTGGATTCTCCAAATCTGGATGGCGAGCCGAAGCCCGAACCCTATGAACTGCAAGAGGTGATTCCACTAGTCACCTGGAACGGACACTAGAGAACTGTATATATTATAAATATATTTGAAGTGTTTTATTTTTTTTGTTTTATTATTGTTACAGATGCTGTGGTTGTTTATATGTACATATTTTTGAAATATATATAGTTGCAAGTTCCTACATATTGGTGTAAGTGTTTTCTGTTGTTACGCCTCCAGGCTCCTATGAACCTGTAATCGGTCTGATCTGGCCCAATTATCCCTTTTGCCCAGGTAGAACCAAAAAGGGTACTACACCTAAAAGGGAGTGGGTGTTACATAATGGAAATAAATTCATAGGTCACTGCAAATACTTTTCTTTAAAAGCACCAAATTGTCACACAGTGGAAGGGAAAAATCCTGAATAGAAAAAAACAAACAAAACATAATCGAACCATGAGGTGTCTAAAAATTCCCATGCCTAGTTCGGACCTCAGCTGGGGAGGAGGACTGACTTATCAGACCTCTGGCAGTTTTAGTTGGGGACCCCTGGGTTAGACTAACCTGATGCTGATAAATTAGACATGCTGCTGTGTGTGGAGGGAGCAGAGGAGGAGGAGGCATTCAGGACTCATGCACTGGTCACACAAAATTAATTGGACATCAAAATATAGTTATTGGACATTAAAACTGTCATAGTTTGGGTGGTGGGGGACTCAGGCATAGGCAGGATATGGTACAAAAACAAGGATTGATTAACAAAAGACTGGAACAAACAAATGGCAGCGCGTGGGCTGCAAAGAAAAAAAACGTTACCCTGGCCGCAGCATCCAGGAACTCCAGTGCTTCCTCTGGCAGGAGGTGTAAGTGTCCGAGGTGAGACTCTTGAGGAGCTGGACTGCTCGTAGTGCGTTGTGGTTGGCACCCTTTGCCTCCAGTCTCCTACAGCCTGCTGAGTCCAAAACTGGTGGCGTCATTCTCTCATAGTTTGGGTGGTGGAGGACTCAGGCGCAGGCAGGATATGATGCAAAAATAATGATTTATGAACAAAAGACTGGAACAAACAAATGGCAGTGAGTGGGCTAAAAAGAAACTAAAGAGACCGACAGGCTAGACACAACTAGACTAGGATATACAAGAAAACTCATTGGCAAGACCAACCAAAGACATTAATGACGCCACACAGGACACAGACTGAGACCGGTACATATGGACAGGGGAGCAATCAAGACAACACGAGACAGGTGAGAGCAATCAGGGGAATCAGAGACAGCAGGGAGTGGCTATAGGTAGGGGAAACATGAGGAGCTGAGACAAAAGGTAAACCAGAGACATGAACACAGGACCAGGGAATACACAACCATGACAAATGATCATAAACAGCAAACAGAGAGTCATACAAAACTAACTTCAAACCTCAGACCAAAATAGAGATCATAACATGGCTATGATAATAAATACAGAGACCCCCCCCCCCCCAAAAAAAAAAACCAAAAAACTGAAGTGAAGCAGGGGAAAAACAGAATAGCAAAAACAAACAGAGTGGGAGCATGGTCCCCAACCCATGCTCAGACCCTGACATAGCCCCCCTCCCCCCCTCCACAAGGGGTGGATTCCAGACACCCCTAGACATTACCAAAAAAAGGCAAAAAACACCTACCCCAAAATGCAGCTTGGAGGGCCAAACAAAGTCCCAGGTCCAAACCAATAAACAAAGCAGGTTGGGTGGTCTTCCATCGACCCACAGTCATCGGACCGGGGAACAAGGCGGGTCCAGGGGACTACCCAAGTCCATGGGTCCCCAGACTGGAGTACATTGTGGATCTGGCTGCCTACCAAAGTTCACAGACAAACAGATGGATGAACACGGGTGGCCTGCCAGAGTCCAAAGGCCACCAGACTGGTGCATATGGTGCATCGAGTGGCCTACCAAAGTCCAAGGGCCAGACGGATAAACACAGCACTGTGGAGGCATTGACCTCAGGAGCTTTTAACAAAGGAGATAATGACAGCATAGGTACTCTCTGCTCAAGAGATAACAGTAGTTTTAACTCCAGGAAATAATGACAACATAAACTTTGGAGATAATGACAACACAGAGACTTTAACCTCAGAGAGTGACAATATAGACCCTTCAAACTCAGAAAATGACAACATAAATCCCCCAACCTCAGGAGGTGACATGGGAGCTTTTTGCTCTGAACACCACAAAGGAGTCTTTTGCCCTGGAGACCACAAAGGAGCTCTTTGCTCCGGGGACAACAACAAAGGGGTTTTAAACAACATAAGAGCTTCTGGCTCTGGCAGCAACATAGAAGCCTTATCCACTGGAAATAATATAGAAACTCCAAGCTCAGGGGATAACACAGGAATCCTTAATTCAGACATAGATGACAGAGGAGTTCTTAGCTCAGGAGACAATGTAACAGAAGTTATAAACCAATGACAGGAGAGTTGTTAGTTCCATAGCCAGTGATGAAGGTGCTTTTAGGTCCGAAGCAGGTGGCTGGGGTGCACAGCCCTCCGAAACAGCTGATAGGAGTGTGCTGAACTCAGAAACAGCTAATTGCTGTGCACTAACCTCAGGTATTGGTGACAAGGACGCGCTGACTTCAGGGACAGATGGCAGCAGCACGCAGTCTTCCAGAGCGGGTGTCAGCAGCACAGTGAATACAGGAGCATCAGGCAAAAGCGTGCTGTCCTCTGGAACAAATGGCGGATGTGCACTGGCCTCTGGAACAGATGATGGGTGCTCACCGGACTCTGGAACAAGCAGTGGGTGCGCACCAGACTCTGGAACAAACAGCGGATGCGCACTGGCCTCAGGAACAGATGGTGAATACACACTGGCCTCAGGAACTGAAGGTTGGGGTGTGCTGACCTCCAGTGACGGCTCCCGAGATGCAAGAGCATCCGGCCTTGCTACAGTCACCTCGGATGAAGGAGAGAGGCAGGGAGTGAGTGATGCTTTGCCACAATTACCAGGAGCTAGGCAAGTCTTTACTACTATGGATGTTAAGAACGTAAAGAAAAGTACTTGCCTGAGCTTCTGGTCCACAGCTGCTGGGGTGACCGCCTCTGGGTGAGCCGCAGGAACCGGAGTATGCCCTTTGGGCTGAACTGGAACAGGAGTGTGCTCCTCAGGAACAGCTGGAGCTGTGACTCGCACCTCAAGGACAGCGGGAGCCAGTGTGTGTGCCACGGGGATGGCTGGAGCTGTGACATGCGCCTCACAAGCAGCTGGAGGAGCCGGCTCTACAGGTATGGTGACCGGCGAACCTGCAGGCGTGATGACAGGTGAAACCTCAGGCAGAGCTGCAGGCTTTTTCACAGGCAAGGCTGCAGGCTTGATGACAGGTGAAGCTGGTGTGTGCACCAAGGAGAGAGCTGGTGCTGGTGGTGGCACACAGCGTCGAGAGGGGTGGCGTCTCCTGGAGCCTTCCTTCCATCCGGGACTGCCAAATGCCAGTCTTGATCTCTGAAACCGCTCCTTCTTGATGGTGGAGATCTCCCAAGGCGCCTGTGACACAAAAGGCTGCTGCTTGGGAGGTGACAATGGGGCTGGAGGTGGTGAGCAATGTAGGGGGAGAGATGCTGGAACCCAGGAAAGCTTCTTTGTTGGCGCAGGTCGTGGCGTTGCTGAAATGTCTCCTATTACCCGATACAACTGCTGGAGGGTTGAGACAAACTGGAACAGCTCAGCCAGCTCTGGATAGTGCCACAGGCTGACGTATACACCCGTTTCCCCAGCCACAGCATCCAGGCACTCCAGTGCTTCCTCTGGCAGGAGGTGTAAGTGTCTGAGGTGAGGCTCTCAAGAAGCTGGACCGCTTGTAGCGTGTCGTGGTCAGCACCCCTTGCCTCCAGTCTCCTCCAGCCTTTTGAGTCCAAAACTGGTGGCGTCATTCTCTCATAGTTTGGGTGGTGGAGGACTCAGGCGCAGGCAAGATATGGTGCAAAAATAATGATTTATGAACAAAAGACTGGAACAAACAAATGGCAGTGAGTGGGCTAAAAAGAAACTAAACAGACTGACAGGCTAGACACAACTAGACTAGGATATACAAGAAAACTCATTGGCAAGACCAACCAAAGACATTAATGACACCACACAGGACACAGACTGAGACCGGTACATATGGACAGGGGAGCAATCAAGACAACACGAGACAGGTGGGAGCAATCAGGGGAATCAGAGACAGCAGGGAGTGGCTATAGGCACGGGAAACATGAGGGGCTGAGACAAAAGGTAAACCAGAGACATGAACACAAAACCAGGGAATATGCAACCATGACAAATGATAATAATAACAACAGAGTCATACAAAACTAACTTCAAACCTCAGACCATAATAGACAGCATAATATGGCTATGATAATAAATAATAATAAATACAGAAAATTTAAAAAAAAAACAGCTGAACTGAGGCAAGGGAAAAACAGAATAGCAAAAACAAACTTAAAGTGGGGGAGCATGGTCCCCAACCCATGCTCAGACCCTGACAAAAACACATTTCATTTACAATTGGTGTTGCTGTGGGGGAAAACTGAAATATATTATTATTATTTTTAATTTTTCAGAAGCCTTCTGGAGATTTTTTTTATGGCTACTCAAAAGGGCACTTTGGACCTTAAGGGAAAAGGGGCAGGGGCTCAAGCCCTTAAGGCACCCCCCTCTGCATGTGCATGTTTTTGTGACTGCAGAAGAGAGATGAGGGGTGGAATCTCATATTGAGCCATTTGGAAGGTGTCACCAATGTTACCAAGCTGCATTATCATTTACTAGGGTGGCTTTAAACACAAAATAGGCCACTTGAGCTACAATGTCATGTCTCATAGTCACGACATGCACACAATTACTCACATTTCGTGACTATCTCATGACCCCCCCTCCCCCCCTTTTTGGTTAATGCACTTGTCTGCTCTCACCCTCCTCTCACCTCAAACTTGAGCACACCAGCTCATGCATACACTACTCAGTGTATTTGGAGCACTGCCAGCAGTCAAAGTGAAGGGAAAAAAACTGTTGCCATGGCAATGAATTTCCAAAGCGAATACCTCCTATATGCTATATAGTGGACTATAGTATGGCGATAATAGCCTACTGTAATTCCCTGGTTTTAAAGGGGTAATTGACTGAAAAAATGGGTTTGGTTTTAACCTTCTGAAATACATCTATTGGTCATGTGATTAGTGGAAAAAATATCAAAACACTTCTCTTAAAAAAACACAGCCTTGATATTATTTCACTCTCCAAGAAGCCATTTTGACTCTTATGAGTTTGCCTCAGGACATCATGAAATGGTAAACCCAGCCCAGCACTGTTCTTGATCCCTGCCCGCTACTCTATTATTGGCCAGCATAGCTGTCCATCATGTAGATGGATGGGAGGCAAATGTGTTAGCTTCCGAGCCAATGGTAGTACTAGGAAGCTTGCACCAAGCATGGCTTATATTATCTTCCTTAGATTTTAGTCACCCTAATAAACACCCCTGTTTTCACCTGGTTCACTGATCCACAATCAATAACATATCTCCCATCATTCTGGCTTATTTTATTATATACAGTATTTACCCTGATTTTACATTGAACTGTTAGCACTAGTGTGCTAAGCAGTCTGAGTTAGGGGTGCCACCTTCAATGCAACAAAATAAAGGACCCCCCCCCCCCCGCCCTGCCCCAAGGTGATGTATGGAGCGCTAGATGTGGTTTATCATAAGTGAATCGTTATTTACATAAAGTATTAACACCCGAAAAAGGATTAAGCGGAAGAAGATGAATGAATGAATTAACATAGTATTCACAGGCCAAAGTTTGAAGTGCTTCTTTGACAATGTTTATAACCTTCAGTTTTGAAAGTCAAAATATTCCTGTTTACTACAGATGAAAGAACCCCTTCAAAACATCTAGGTTCGCAAATATTTTATTTAACATTAGAACTGTACAACTTGTTTATCAACATTTTTTTTCTATTTGAGTAGAGTAAAACCATGGTAAAACAGTCCACAGCCTTCTTGCTTCCTGTTACTTCTTTTTCAACATGTATTTCTTGTCACTTTTTGCAGCCATGAGTAGATGTTTGTCTTTCAAAACACTGCAGTAAAACTCTGAACAGGACTCTGTAAAGTTGAGGGTAATCAAGAGCTCATTCTTTTGAAATCCACAGAGCATCTGTTTCTGCTGTCACTCCATTTGTTGGCCATAATAGAAAAGAACATCTCCACATATCCCGTGGATGCTGGGATGTGGCTGATGATGGCCAACATGTTGGGCAGGTCAGTGTAGGGAAAATTGGTTATAAGGTACAAAGATTATTTAATTTATACCTAGAGGTGTGTGTATAAACAAAGGTTTGCTTCGGGTCCACGCACACACCGGGAAAAAACTCGTTTTTGGGGCACCAGTCCAAAACTTGGATAATTTATTAATAACTAATCTTTATACCTTCAATCAATCAGTCTCAGGTATTCGTGAATTCTCCTGGGTGACTTCAGAAACAGACACAGGAAAAAGAAATCACAGAAACTTCCATATATCATTTACAGTTTTAATGATCAGACTCAGATTAAATGACATTACATTCAGTGAACTTGTTGGTAAGGTGAAATGATCAAGTATCAAGCATCACATTCAACTTGTAACTGATTATTGAGCAGAAGACTGTAATCACATTTGTGGCACCAAGAAAACCTGAGTATGAATTTGTAACTGTAATGAAAAGGGAGACTGAAATAACTAAAAAAATATGAAGAAAATTATAAAAGCTGATTATATGGAAAAGAAATTCTGGGTTACTCAAAAAAGTAAAAATGGAAGTTATTGAAAAGAGGGATACTATTTCTCTTTAATTCTATAGCTCCAATCAGAGTTATGAACTAGTTTTAAACCTGAGACAAATTATGACATACTTTAAGGTGATGGCCATCGCACTAACTCAGCAGATGAAACAAAGGAATCTTGCTCACATGACCTTGGTGCTAGCTTTCCAGCTGGATCCTCCACTGGAGCTTTATTTGATAATACTGGAAATTATCTGCCAGCAGATAATTTCTTCACAGAGGCAAGCAGTCAGGAGCTGAGATCTGGTGAGATCTAGTGCGCCACCGTGGCTGCACGGTGGCGCAGTGGTTAGCACTGCGGCAGCACAGTTTTACCCTCGGCCGGGGGATCGCGGGGACCGTGAGATCGTGGGTTCGATCCCTGCCCCCGGCCAACAGTGATCTGTGTGGAGTTTGCATGTTCTCCCCGTGTTTGCATGGGTTTACTCCGGGATTTCTCCGGTTTCCTCCCACATGCCAAAAACATGCAGGTTAGGGAGTTAAGGGGCACTTGCACAGGCAGCGACCGGCAGCTGGTGGTTTGTCACCAGACTGCAAAACAAATCTACCTACGGGTACAAAATAAGTAATAATAAAAAAAAATTGATGAGAGGCTGCTGGCCGCTGACAGTATGTCATGTGGACAACACGAGAGGGTTTTTTCCCAGCGGCTCTCTCGGGTCCAAATAAATCGATGAGATAGTTCAGTCTGATCAAAGGCACAGAATTGGAGAGACAAGATTAATAAAAAAATTATTCAAGCCACGAAATGTCATAAATTGCCCTTCAGGGCAGGGAAGAAGGCTCCACAAGCAGGCTGTGGGTTTGTAAATTTATTGGAGAGAACACAGCGTTACAACACTAGGGAATAAGGAAAATGCAGGCAAGCAAAAATAGCAAACTGCTAAGGCGAGGGGGGATCGCTGGCTAAACCTGGAGACAGAGCAAGGCACACATGTAAGAGAATTACAAGGAACTTACAAGTAGTAGAAGCGAGATGAAAGTAGGGTACTGCGCTGGACAAAACTGCGCAGCCCCTTAAGTAAGACTAAACACAAAATAAGGCAAGTGATAACAGGTGTGGTAAACTTGAGCGAGTAAGAGAAAAGAAAGAAACAATTTAGACCAGCTGAAAATGATGTGAGAGGAGGGAGCAATCTGAGCTGACAGCTGACAGGGCCATGCCCACACAGAGCGAAACCCCAGAAAGCCACTGACAGCTGTCAACCCAGATAGAGAGAGAACACAAGAGAATACAAACATAAAGATATGGCAGAAATGGGGACAGGCAACCTCAAAAATACAAAAAACAAACTATAACAAATGTAAACAGGAAAATAAATCATATTGGCAACTCAAAATTTTAGATTAGATTAGATTCAACTTTATTGTCATTACACATGTATGAATACAAGGTAACGAAACACAGTTTAGCATCCAATCAGAAGTGCAAAGGACAGCAGTGCAGTATATACAGTAACTGACAGTATATGCAATTTAAGCAAATATATGCAGATAGGTCAGTGTAGAAAGTTAAGAGTACCGTTATGTGCAAATAATGTACAATAAGTTAGGTGGGCAGTTATGTACAGGTGAGGATGGTAAGAGATGGGAATAAGTTAGCAAAATGACAATACAGTACAAAATATGAAGAAAAAGGCAGACAACCTGAGCCTGGTGGGGTCCCCCCGTGCTCAGAACATGACACGAAATCCGAGTTCTTCAGATGTCGTGGTGATTGGCTAAAACAGCTTCCAGTGTGAGGAAAAAAATGATCAGTCCACTTTAAAACACGGTGAGTTAAGGAAAATCAATAGAAAAAGTTTTACAGAATAAAGTAGAAAAACGTCTAGGAACATGGGGTTTCACTCCATATAAAAGCGAAGTTTGAGCTCAAAACAGAAGAAAAAGTATTTTTCCCTGACATTTAAAGGAAAGAGAACTCAAGGCAGGACACAGACAACTTAGACAAAACTTTCAGAAAGAATAACTCCCGAACTAGGGCATTCCTCAATTGAACTAAGTTTTCAGGGGAAAAACTTGACTGACTTGAAAGGGAACCAACTGTCTCCCATCGCAGGAGAATTGAATGAACACTGATCCAATAAGAAAACAGTCCTTTGTCTGTAATCAACCAATAGAATGAAAGGGGGCATTGTCCAACAGAAACGGCCTGGTGATTGGCTGGTACCAGTCAGATGACTGGCATAAGTTTTTAGTAGGCAAACACATATTAACTGTGAAATTCACATTATATACTTACAGTATATACTGTATAAAATCTAAGGTAACTTCAATGATTCATGACTAACTTTCAATGAGCACGCACTTTCATAAACTTGTCCTTCTATAATTGACATGCATTAGAAAAAGGTTTATTTAAGCATTTTCAAATATGCAATATATTTAAAATCAATGATTAATGAACCATCAAACCCATCATTGTCCAACACAGAGGCAGTCATCTTCAACAGTGTTCTGAGCAGTATTTCCTGGAAAAATATCAAAGTCTTGAGGAGAGAGGATTATTTCAGGCAGATAAAACCAAAACCCCAATGTTGATTAGATCCAACATGTTCCTGAGTTGAACAGAAGGGGGCAATGTTGAGCTGTGGATAATTCCTAGAGACCTGTGGAATGTGGTTCACTGTATCTGGAATATTTGAAACAGTTCTTGAAGCATAAAAATGCCTGGTTGGGGAGGAAGTTCCGGGATTTACGATCACAGACTAATCCATTCCTGGCATGAAATGGAATCCTTATCATCTCTTTTTACCACTGAATGTGTTTTCAAACTGTGGTTCTTAGGTGAAGGAAACAATTCTTGACCAAACTTTTGGGTGAAACAATTTCTTTAAGGTGAAGAGTGATTTTATAGATTAGAGCCAAAGGGATTGATGCTACATCAGCTGCTTGAAAGGGAGTCACCCACCTGGCACCCACATCTTTGGACTTCTGTTCATCCTCTGCATCATCTCTGAGCCTCTTCAGAATAGTTTTAGTAGTGGTGGATTCATCATACAATCCGTCCATGCTCACCTTCTGAAAGAGGTTGAGCTTATCAATGAGCCTCTCAAAATCATTGAAGGCAAGCATGCCATGGTGCAGAGAGAAAGGCTGCAGGGAGAGCAGCCAGTTGTTCTCTGAAAAGTCAAACCATTTCTCACTGTATGAGACTGCTTCACTGAGAAATGCAGTGAAATCTGCTCTAGCCCTGTTTGCACTGGGCTTCACGTGCTGTGCGTAAAAGTAAACAAATCAACCCACAACTGCTGAGTAGGAGAGCAACATGCAGAGTGTGGATGAGATGATGCTGCATTAAAGGCACGTAGTAAATACAGGACAAACCACGTCCTTTTTTGATTCAGTACAGGACGCATTATTTTAGTGTAAACATTGAGACAACCAACAGACTCTCATGATAAACTCTATATCAAGGATTCAGTGTACCCCGCCCGGTATGGGGTTACCGGGGCCCCACCCTGGAGCCAGGCCTGGTGGAGGGGCTCGATGGCTAGCGTCTGGTGGCCGGGTTTCCACCCATGGGACCCGGCCAGGCTCAGCCCGAAGGAGTTACATGGGTTCGCCCTCCAGTGGGCTCACCACCTGCAGGAGGGATCATGGGGGTCCGGTGCTATGTGGATTAGGTGGTGGGCAAAGGCAGAGAGCTTGGCGGACTGATCCCAAGCTTTCTAAACTGGCTTTTGGTATGTGGAATGTCACCTCTCTGGTGGGGAAGGAGCCTGAGCTGGTGCACGAGGTTGAGAGATACCGGCTAGATATAGTCAGCCTCACCTCAACACACAGCTCCGGTTCCGGAACCAGTCTCCTGGAGAGGGGCTGGAGCTTGGCCTTTTCTGGAGTTGCCCCGGGTGAGAGGCGACAAGCAGGGGTGGGTATTCTTGTATCCCCCCACCTTGCTGCCTCTATATTGGAGTTTTCGCTCGTGGATGAAAGGGTTGCTTCCCTGCGCCTTCGGGTTGGGAAACGGGTCCTGACCATCATTTGTGTCTATGCACCAAATGATACCCACCCTTTTTGGAGTCTGTGACTGGGGTGCTGGAGGGTGTCATCAGACCTGCGACCGTATGTCTTGGACACTCGGGTAAAGAGAGGTGCAGAGCTGTCAACTGATCACCACCTGGTGGTGATTTGGCTCCGATGGCAGGGGGGGAAGCCATTCAGACCTGGTAGGCCCAAACATATAGTGATAGTATGCTGGGAACGTCTGGCTGAGGCCCCTGTCCGGGAGGTCTTCAACTCCCACCTCCGGAAGCACTTCAACCACATTCTGAGGGAGTCTGGAGACATGGAGTCTGAATGGGCCATGTTCTCCACCTCTGTTGTTGAAGCGGTGGCCCAGAGCTGCGACCGCAAGGTGGTCGGTGCATCTCGTGGTGGCAACCCCCGAACCAAGTGGTGGACACCAGTGGTGAGGGGGGCCATTAAGCTGAAGAAGGAGTCCTATCAAGCTTGGTTGGCTTGTGGGACTCCCGAAGCAGCTGAGGTGTACCGGCAGGCCAAGCGGAGTGCAGTTCGGGTGGTTGCTGAAGCAAAAACCCGGGTATGGGAGGAGTTCGGTGAGGCCATGGAACAAGACTTTCGGTCGGCCTCGAAGAGGTTCTGGCAAACTGTCCGGTGGCTCAGGAGGGGAAAGCAGCTCCCTGTCCACACTGTGTATGGTGCGGATGGGGCGCTGTTGACTTTGACTGGGGATATCATCGGGCGGTGGAAGGAATACTTCGAGGATCTCCTCAATCCCACTGATACACCTTCCACAGAGGAAGCAGGGTTTGTGGACGAGGGGGACGACTCGCCTATCACAGGGGCTGAGGTCACCAAGGTGGTTAAAAATCTCCTTGGTGGTCGGGCCCCGGGGGTGGACGAGATTCGCTCTGAGTACCTCAAGGCCCTGGATGTTGTTGGGCTGTCATGGTTGGCATGCCTCTGCAACATTGCATGGAAGTCAGGGGCAGTGCCTTTTGCATGGCAAACTGGGGTGGTGGTTCTCCTCTTCAAAAAAGGCGACCGGAGGGTGTGCTCCAACTTTAGAGGGATCACACTCCTCAGCCTCCCTGGGAAGGTCTATGCCAAGGTACTGGAGAGAAGAGTCTGGCCGTTGGTCGAACCTCGGATTCAGGAGGAGCAATGTGGTTTTCGTCCTGGCCGTGGCACATCGGACCAGCTCTTTACGCTCTCGAGAATTCTCGAGGGTTCGTGGGAGTTTGCCCAACCAGTTTACATGTGTTTTGTGGACTTGGAGAAGGCATTTGATCGCGTCCCTCGTGGTTTTTTGTGGGGGGTGCTTCTGGAGTATGGGGTATCGGGCTTGTTGTTACGAGCTATTCGGTGTCTGTACGACCGTTGTGAGAGTTTGGTTTGTATTGCCAACACTCGGTCGGACTCATTCCCGGTGAGGGTTGGACTCCGCCAGGGCTGCCCTTTGTCACCGATCCTGTTCATAATTTTTATGGACAGGATTTCTAAGCGCAGCCAGGGAATGGAGGGTGTCATGCTTGGTGACCACAGGATCTCATCTCTGTTATTTGCAGATGATGTTGTCCTGTTAGCTTCATCCAGCAATGACCTACAGCTCTTGCTGGGATGGTTTGCCGCTGAGTGTGAAGTGGCTGGGATGAGAATCAGCACCTCCAAGTCCGAGTCCATGGTCCTCAGCCGGAAAAAGGTGGATTGTCCTCTCTGGGTTGGGGACAGGCTCCTGCCCCAAGTGGAGGAGTTTAAGTATCTTGGGGTCTTATTCACGAGTGAGGGGAAAATGGAGCAAGAGGTTGACAGATGGATTGGAGCAGCATCTGCAGTGATGTGGGCGTTGTACCAGTCTGTTGTGGTGAAGAAGGAGCTTAGTTCTAAGGCAAAGCTGTCGATTTACCAGTCAATCTACGTTCCTACTCTCACCTATGGTCACGAGCTTTGGGTAATGACCGAAAGAATGAGATCGCGGATACAAGCGGCTGAAATGAGCTTTCTCCGTAGGATTGCTGGACTCACCCTCAGAGATAGGGTGAGGAGCTCAGTCATCCGGGAGAGGCTCAGAGTAGAACCGCTGCTCCTCCACATTGAAAGGAGTCAGTTGAGGTGATATGGGCATCTGATTAGGATGCCTCCTGGACGCCTCCCACTTGAGGTGTTTTGGGCACGTCCCACTGGGAGGAGACCGCGGGGCAGACCCAGGACTCGGTGGAGAGACTATGTCTCCCAGCTGGTCTGGGAACACCTTGGTATCCTCTCTGAAGAGCTGGAGCAGGTGGCTGGAGAGAGGGAAGTCTGGGCTTCTCTGCTTGAACTGCTGCCTCCGCGACCCGGACCTCCGGAAAAGCGGTAGAAGATGGATGAATGGATGGATGGATGGATCGATCGAGACAATACTGTATTTTACAGGACGGGTGGCAACCCTAGTCTAACTGGATCACTGTACTGGTATACAGCTTGCCTCGGTGAGGAGGAGGCGACAGACAGGCCGCCTGGATCCAATGGGTTTTGATTGCTATTTTGTATTCTTTTCACCCCCACTTGAATCCTTCTTTCTTTAACACTTGACCATATATTTCATTGTAGATGGGTTTTTTTTTTTAGCTTAGTTAAAGATTTATTTTCTCAGCAGTGATCCAAGTTGACTAGCTTAAGTTAAGCTAGTCAGCTCATACATGCTTAAGCTCATTCATGTATGTTTCTTTGCTTATCATACTCCAGGGACCGACAGAGGCGGACTTACCATAAGGCAAAGGTAGGCAACTGCCTTAGGCCCCAATCTGCTAAGGGCCCCGATCTACTAGGAGCCCCATATATATTTTTCTTTAATGTTTAGCATATTTAACAGTCAAGAAACATGAGTATTTACATAAACGGCACATCAAATCACGAACATAATGTCCTCCCCTCTTCTCTTCAGACTGTTGGATTCTTCCATGTTTCTGAGCCATGCACATGCGTGTGTTTTTGGTTGCATTGTAAATAAACTGTACAGCTGGAATAGTGGCAAAATAAAATGAAGTTATCTGAGCGGTGCAGAGAAATTGAGAAAAATGGAAGAGCAGGGCAAATTTTTATCAAAGCTATTGAACAACCTTTTTCACTTCAACCAGTGAGGAGACTGAGGAGCAGATGGAGAGCAGTGCTGCTTATATGAGCACACATGTTCCAGACAAGCATGAGCCACCTGTTGTTAATGAAGAGGCAGCGATGACGCCAGTTGCTGACAGTACAGATAAACAACAAAATGTTTTACTTTTTTTTTATTATTGCAAGATTTGCTGAGGCCAAGGCTCACAATGGTAAATTTAAATATGACCAACTGTGCTCCCTAACCATGCACAGGATATCTGCAGCCTCACACCAGATGATATTGCAGGACATTAAATATAGTAATTTTGAGTATCCATGAAAGAGTTCAACCACTGTTCTGTTTATCCTGTTCATTATTGGAGCAACGGCCCAATGTTGTCTCTGAATGTTCCTTATTACCCTCTATAGCGTGTTAAGAGCAAACTGGTGAGAGAATGTAAAACAAACTTGACCAACAGTGTTGGGCAAGTTATTAAAAAATAGTAATTAATTACAGTTACTAGTTACTTCTTTTCAAAAGTAATTGAGGTACTTTACCAATTACTGCCTGATTAAAGTAACTAGTTACTTAGAAAAGTAGCTTTCACGTTACTTTTAAAAGCATACTTAAATCATCTTACACACATGACAAGATAATTTAATTAATGGATTACATTACAGGCTTATTAATGTCAGGCTGAAAACAGACTGTTTCAGACAGAGCTTGTAGAACACGTTCAGTCTGCTTTATCCTGCCTTGAGAGCTCTTGTTGTGGGAAAAATCTGAAGAAAATCAACCTGATATTGCCAGTAATTTCCTCATTTTGGAGTGAGAGTTGGCAACATTGCATAAAGTTGTCCATGTGTATCTTACCTTTATGATATGGATTTAATCCGATGTGCAGTGATCCAAAGAAAATGTCCATTATCCACAGTCCAAATGTCTGCTGTGACAGAGACATGATCCAATCCCTCAAATTCCTTTTAAAGATCAAAATCCATTTTTGGATAATCTTTATCCAGGTAGCAAGTAAATGTGTTTTAACTTCAGTGGATCACAGTCTCAGCTGTCTGATGGAAAGTGACTGTTATCACATCTTCAGTCTGTAATGATGTATCTGGCAATCAGGTTTAATTCTTGCTGGGTCACAAACTGTCCAGATGCATACCTGTGCTTGAAATCCAGCTGTGGCTGTTGAGACAAGAATATTTCCACTTTACATCCAGCCGTGGCTGTTCAGATAGCGTAGATCCACTAACACGGTGTTGTTAACATAGCTAGCCATTACTTAGCACTAGCTTTGTCAGAGCTTACTTGCGTTTTCAAGCACTTCTAAAGATTGCAGTAGGTCTCAACCAGCACTTAGCTTCCAACCCACCAATATGCTTTTGTCTGTGACAAAGGAAAAATAATCTATTTCCACAAAAACAAAGTAGCTTAATCTTTTCCTCCTTCACTCAGTAGTGAAGACTCGGCTCTCTGCAACAGGTCACATCAACTGACAGCTACGTCAGCTACAGTAGGGTCAGTTTGTATATTCATTTATTTGCGCTAAAAATATCTATCCATATTAGTAAAACGAGTAACAAGTAACACATCTGATCAAATTTCAGTAACTGTATTGTTAATTGTTAATTGGTCAAGTTCTATGCCCATCACTTGATATTCGTGTGTGGCTGGCTGCTGATTGGTCCAATTTACATGTAGCCCACATGGGTACCGTGTAGCAATAGCCTGTCAGAGGAATTGTTTTGACATGTGACTATGCAAGCACCAGTGAGAGGTACAAAGTAATTAGCTAGATCAAAATATCTGGAAAAAGGTTTGTGAGTGGCATACATAAAATTATTGAAAGGAAAAGAGCTTAGGGAAAATGAATTGCTCAAAAAAAATCCCAAAGGGTAAAGGATTTTTCTAAGCTGGAGCAACGAGTGGAGGCGAGGCTGCTAATTACTGCACCGAGGAGACAGGTGGGCCATTAAAGTACTCGCCTGGAGGAGAAGACCACCAGATCCTGCCAAAAGAGAGCAGGCCAGTGGAGAAGGCAAGCTGAGAGATGGAGACCAGCACAAGAAAAGCCAGTGTGATGATCAGGTGAGCGTGCTCCCCCTCCCCTGCTGTTCCTGTCTTCCCAGCTCTGGAGTAATTACCACACCTGTGTGAGTCGCTGCACCTGTTGCCTTCCGGCGCCTCAGTGTATTTAAGGTCCAGTGTGCGAATACAGTGCCACTGGACCATTGGGTATTGCTGCCCGGAAAAACTCTCTAGTTATTGCTCTTTCGATTGACCTGTGTTTTTTCACTCCCGTATCTTCTTCCTCTCCTCAGGTTTGCTGCCACCTCAGCGGTGTGTGCTCCGGGGCTGATCACGCTCGCCTGACCTAAAGACACCGACAACCACCCAGGTCATCCATCTTCCCCCCGCCATCCCCTGGTCCCACGCAGGAGTTCCCTGCCGGGCTCCTCTGCTCACTGTAGTAAGAAGTGTTCTCCTTTTCTTAATTTCCCCTTGTGGAAACTCTGCCTCTAATACTGGTCAACACCAAATTTATTGTCTAAGTTCTTTTTTAGCTGATTTAGGACAATTTTGATGTGCTGAATCCAAAAATCACATTGGTTTTGCTCAATCAGGTCAACTTTTTGAATTGTGGCCACATGTTGTTTTATACGTTTTTGTTTACATGTACTGGTATTTTTGCTTTACATGATACAAAATTCTTTTTTTTTTGTCTTGAAATTCTCTGAATTTTGAACAATGATGACAAAACATTCAATTTACATGTACATGCCTTTATATAAAGGTAAGTACATGCACAGTACTAAGTAAGTACTAAGTAAGTACAGGTTTTTACTTAGCACCTGATCAAGAGAAACGGATGTCATTTTCGGATTCAGCGGTGCAAAATTGTCTTATATCAGTTGAAAAAACACAGACAATTTACAAAAAAATTATTTTTGTAACCCTGTGTAATCATTTCTCTCTGCTCTCTCTCCCCAGGCTGAGTGCGCTCCAGCGGGCACCTTTTGTGTATAAATTTAAGTGTGTGTTTTTGTTTGCGCTTTTCTTTAATTGTGCACTTTATTCTGGTTTGTGTTTGTTGATTTGTTTTTTCTTTAAAGTGGTGAGACTTTTACCACCCGAGTCTGAGTGTTTGGTGTGGTAGCTCAGCAGTTGAGCCTCTCTCTTGTGTTGAATTACGACAGAATGGTCTAGCCAAGATCAAGGCTCAGCAAGCACTTTGCCAGGCGAACAATCAGCACTCTCGCGTTTGGATGCCACGGAACGCCAGGTCATGTTCCTTTCCGAACAACTTCAAACTATCACCCAGCAATTGGCGACTGTAACCGAGCATTTGTGTCGGCTTCCTGGTTGCGGCGCCTCTCCCTGCGCATGTTGCTCTTGCAGCTTCTGCCATCCGCAGGAGTATTTCTGTTCCTTCAACTGCCCCCTACGGGGGGTGGGGATGCAAAGAGTTCCTGCTCCACTGCCGGCTTTATTTCCAGCAGGTGGAGGGGGAGTATAGGGACGATTCGGCTAAGATCCACTTCATGACCTTGTTGCTGCGGGACCGGGCGCTCAAGTGGGCACAGTCCATCTTGAGCAGCCCGGACGTGCCCCCATATGCATTCAAGCGATTTGTGCAGGAATTCTCTGAGGCTTTCGACCATACGGAGAGCGAGGGAAATATTGTTAGCCAGCTGATGGGACTCTGGCAGGGAAACCAGCCTGTAGCCTATTTCTCCGTTGAGTTCCGGGTCGTTGTGGCTGACTCTATCCAGATGGAGTGACGATGCTCTACACAGCGCCTTCATCTGGGGTCAGAATCCACATCTTTGCGATGAGCTGGCTATCTGTGCGTCCCCCTCCTCTCTGGATGAGTTGACTGTGCAGGCAGTGGCTCTGGACAATCGGTTTAGCGAGCACGCGAGGGAGCAGAAGGCTGCTACTTCCCCATTCGCTCCATGGCCAGCCCCCTCCGGCCTCTGTTCCGCTGGTGCCATCTCTGGAGCAGACGGTTCTTGGTAGGGCCCGTCTGACTCTGAAGGAACGCCGGCGCCGCAAGAGGGCAGGGGTGTGTATATATTGTGGGGTCCCTGGCCACACAATATCGAAATGCCCAATTTGGCCCAAAAATCCAGCCGGCCAGTTGCTGTGGGGGGGGGGGGGGGTTGGTGGGAGGGTCTTCGCAAAATCCTCCCAGTCGTTTTGAACTCCTGGCCCTCATTCAGTTACTGGGGGCTGAGTTCAAAACCTCTTCCTGATTGATTCGGGGCTGGAGTAGAATTTCATTCAACTGTCACTGGTACAAAAATTTCAGATTCCCACCAGGAATCTCCCGATGCCCTTGAATGTCTCAGTGGTTTCAGGCAGCAGCATTGTGGCGATTACCAAGCAAACTCAGCCCATTTCTGTCATTTTGTCCTGTAATCACCACGAGAGTGTTTAGTTCTATGTGCTGCCCCAATCTACTATCCCCATGATTCTGGGGGTATCCGTGGATCCAAATTCATAACCCTATAATAAATTGGAGCCAGGGCTTCATTTCATCCCGGAGCTCTTGTTATAGGGTTATGAACCAGAGGTGGTTCTTGGGTTAGAGAGGAACCCATTATATTTGTCTTTCATCGTGTCTCCACTCAACCGCATGCTCGCCCTCTCTCCCGATCTCCTTCCCTCCAGGTGAACCGGCAGATCTCAGCTTCGTGCCCAATGTCTATCATGACTTAGGGGAAGTCTTAAGCAAGTCTAGGGCCCTATCATTACCACCTCACCGGGCCTACGACTGTGCTATTGACCCCCTCCCGGGCGCGTGGCTGCCATCCAGCCGACTCTACAGTTTATCTAGGCCGGAGAGGGAGGCGATGGAGACCTATAAAAAAGACTCCCTCAGTGCCGGCCTTATTCACCCATCGTCCGCCCCTCTTGGCGCTGGGTTCTTTTTTGTAAGAAAAAAGGATGGGACATTGCAGCCATGTATTGATTACCGGGAACTTAACACAATTACCCATAAAGATAAATATCCGCTGCCCCTTATTAACTTAGCATTTGAGCTTCTCCAACGGGCACATTTTTTTCACCAAGCTCGACCTCTGGAATGTGTACCACTTGGTCCACATTCGTGAGGGAGACGAGTGGAAGACGGCATTTAAAACACCTCTGGGCCATTTTGAGTGTTTGGTCATGCCTTTCGGGCTGACCAATGCCCCTGCCGTCTTCCAGCGGTTAATCAATAATGTCTTGCGAGACATGGTGAACCAGTTTGTTTTCTTTTATTTGGACGATATTCTGATTTTCTCCCGCCCTCTGGATGAGCACATAGTCCACGTTTGGTCCGTCCTGCAGTTTTTTTTTTATTTAGCGAATGCAAAGTCCTTAAGCCAAGCAGTTGCCTCCTGGTTTGCTGTATGGAGGGTGTGTAATCCTCCTTCCAGTCTTTGGAGCGGGCAAGCCTCTATGATGTGTTCCATTGTTTGCTCCTCTCCACATGCGCACAGTGGGCTAGGGCTACTGCCCCATCTGTGAAGGCTGGCCAAGCAGGGGCCATGTCCAGTCCTGAAGCGATTGAGTGTAGACCACTGTCTCCTTGGGAGGTTGGTGCCCGGGACCTGTTGGTTGGGGTTTATCACCAGCTGTTTGTTTGGGACCTCCTTGGTCTCCCATTCCTCTTGCCAAGCTGTCTGGATGGTAAAGTCAGCTGGGGGAGGGTTTTTCCAAATCGGCCGTCTGGATGAAAGTCGGGCAGTGTCATATCCGGCTCTAGGGAGCCGGGCAATCAGAGCCAGGGACAAGCCAGTGAGTCGAGATGTTTTATTCTGGGTAAGGGATAAGGGATGAGGAGAGCACAGACACTCATACAGACGTACATTCTCAGGCTGCACAGCGCAGGGGTAGGTAGCTTGTACCGGACGTGGGGGTAACAAGACGTGCATACTCACAGCGGGATACAAACACCGGAATGCTGCAAGGGGAGTTGAGGCTGACACCAGACGAAGGGGCTTCAGCCTAGCAGTGCTTATGTCGCAGCCCCGAATGATCGAAGCTGCTCCTCTTTATACTCATTAACAGCGCCCCAGCTGATGAGGATTAATTGGCCCCAGCCGTCCCGTGACACTGACAGCTGGGAACCAGCTGAGGCACTGCCCAATGAGAGGCAGGGATAAAAGGAGCATGGGCTGAGCGCCGAGCCGGCGTCTCACCCCATGGTGACAGAGCCTCCCCCTCACGGTCGGGCTCCCGAACGACCAGGAACATCCCAGCCCCCCCCTCCCCACCTAGGGCGGGCGGAAGGGAGGCAGGACCGGAGGGGAAGATGCAAAGGGAAGGACAAAAAAAAAACAATAGACCAATGTAGGGCAGCAGGGCAGAGAAAAAAAACCCCCAAATACAATACCCCACAACACAGGGAAAAGGATTAACCCAGAGCACAGTTAGGGAGAAAACTGAGTTAGGACACAGGTAGGGAAAATACCAAATATGACTACAGACAGCATACAAATAACGTGTAGATCGGGGCAAAAAAAGAAAACCAAAAACCCACCAAAAAGGTGGCAGGAATGAATAAAGCAATCACAGAGTATAGTTAAGGGGAACAAAACACACTACTCCATAATGCACCAACAAGACAAAGGTCAGGACAAAAAATGATAAAAAACGCTGTGCATGGATACTAAAGAAAACAAAACACACAGCACTGAATATATAAAAGATCACCTAAAGAAACAGAGGTGACAAGGACAAATGGGTAATAATGAAGTACGGTTAAGTGGGAATGAAACACATTACTTCAAACAATAACAAACACAGTCAATGTTAAAGTCGGGGCTAGGGAAGGCCCCCCACGAGGATAATAAGACAGAATGGGGTGATCACAGAGTATGGTTGAACAGGAAACCACACGCATACTCCATGATGCACCGACGAGGCCAAGGCTAAGGTAAGGATGAATGAAAACGCTGAGTAAAGATAAGAAAATGCAATACACAGCGCGATACATAAGGTGAGTCACCAAGAGGAAAAAAAGGTGACAGGGTAACAGGATAACAATACGATAAAAATGCTGAGTATGGTTAAAAAAAACACAGCACAAAAACATATATTCCCCTAATGGACAAAGAAACTACACCCGAGTGACCTCAATAATAATAAAAGAAGTAAAGGACACCCGAGGAGACGGCAGGCAGAGTCCAAAACGGCCGGAATTGTTCTGGTAATCTCCCCGCCCATTGTCCAGTTGGCAACCCGGGGAAGAGAAATGTTCGGACGGCGAACTCTGGGCCCAGATCCCAGGAATCCAGTCCAACGGCTGCCGAACCAGGCCGCCCAAAGGCAAACACAGACCAGTGGGGGGAAACCAGATCGCCGAACCGAAAGTTTTGCGGGTCGGGTCGTCGACCCGCATCACTCAACCACCAGGACCGTTGAGACGGACGAAGGGTCAGAGCGGATCCCGGTGGAAGAGGCTCAGGGGAGAGCCGATGACGAGGGCGGCGGGCCTCAGGGAAACGGCCACCTCCTCACCGGACCTGGACAACACTGGGGCAGCACCCACGTCGGACCCCGATCGGGCCTCAGGCAAACCCACGTTGGACCCCGATTGGGTCTCGGGCGAACCCACGTTGGACACTGCACCAGAACCGACCTCCAACGTTGAACCCGGACCCTCCAGCACCACGAGGAACAGCAACTCCTCGCCGGTGACCCTGGAAGAAGGCTCAGAAGAGAAAACAGAACCGGGATCAGGATCACCGGCAGCGCCAGAACCCGGCGAGACGAGCTCAGACGCAGCGGACGGCTGCACCCTGCTCGTCTCCCCTGGAGATAGGCTGAAGTGCTCAAAGATAAAAAGAAAGAAAAGAAAGGAGAGCACTCGCCTGATCTCGGGTTCTGACGCCGTCCAGGACTGCGAAGATCCAGGATCCGTCGTCAGGAGGTCGTTGTCAGGCTCCCATCTAGCCGCGTCGGGCCCCGCAGCCAGCACGATGGTCAGCGCAGCTTGAGATCCCTCCAGCTCAGGTAACCCCGCCGACGACCCACTCGGCGTGAAGCCAGAAGAATCTCGTCCCGCTGGACCGAACCGCTCCTCCGTGGAGACCCAGGGACGCTCAGTCGTCAGCGTAGACTCCACGCAGCAGTCAGTCCCCCTCCTCCGTCCGCAATGTAGCTGCGGAACCACAGGCCCTCTCCATATCCCACCACGTTGACCCGGAGCCGGGGACCGCTCGGCGGAGAGAGACACAGAGGATGCGGGATTAGGAATACAGGTTACAGCAGGTGGGGAGAGTTCAGGGAGCTGCGAACCCTGAACTTCTCCTCCAGGGATGTGACAGAGCAAATCATTAAGCAGGTGTGAAAAAACAATGACTTGCCTGCCCCCTGGAGGTTGAGCATCGCCTGCTGTAGTGGAATCTGCTTCTTCCTCTCCCCGCCCGGCGATAACGGAGGACCCCCCGGGAATTCGTCTGAGGATCGCTCGCGTTGTCTCCAGCAGAGAGCTCACCAGGCCGGGATTCCAGGCACACACAGCGGTCAGGAAGCGCGTCGAGGAGGAGGGGGAAACAGCCGGGGTGAGCCAGCCCGAATGTCCAGGAATGACAGCGGGGGAACGAGGCTCAGGGGACGAGGCTGTAGAATCTCCACACTGACGAGGCGAAGGGATGACAGCTGCGTGGGAGGAACGGTCCTGACGATGACCCAGAACTGGATCCGGACGAGGTTCGTGCAGAGGTGACTCGGCGATGTGATGACGACTACACCCAGGGGGCGAAGCGAGGGGGAAACCCAGGATTCGCCGCTCCAGATCGGAGATCGAGACGAGGAAGGCGTCGAGCACGGGAAAGCTTCGTAGCCCTGAAGTCCTCACCATCAATCTCACTGCCGCCGCCACATGCCTGAAGGTGGTGACAGGGAACACAGTAGAGCTCGCGACAGCCACTCGACCCCGGACATAACTGCTGTCAGCTACGGCTCCTTGAAGGGAATCCCGAGTAACGTGGCGCAGGTCGGGGGAAGTCCTCTGGTTGGCGCGAACTCCCGGACTGGAATGGCGGCAGGAACGGGACTCCGAAGCGGGGAAAGACGTCGCCCACTTCGACTCCCTGCCGGGACTTCCATCCACCCCGTGGAGCTTCTCTCGCTGTGTACCTGCAGCGTCTATCCTGGCACTGTCCTCCAGATGGTACAGAGAGTGAGGGTGACAGTCCAGGAGTTCCTCAGCACGGCCCGGATGCCAGCGTCTCGCGTTGGAGGCGTCGTGCAGGGTGAAGAACGTCCCGTCGACAGCCTCCGAGATGGACCTCAGCTCGTCGCCCTGGCGCCGGAAGTGACTCCTGGGAAACGGCATGCTAGCAGCGCTGACACCCGGACAGAAAGGTACATTTCCACGGCGACTCACGGCCGCCGGCAACTCTTCTGGCTGCGACATACTGTCATATCCGGCTCTAGGGAGCCGGGCAATCAGAGCCAGGGACAAGCCAGTGAGTCGAGATGTTTTATTCTGGGTAAGGGATAAGGGATGCGGAGAGCACAGACACTCATACAGACGTACATTCTCAGGCTGCACAGCGCAGGGGTAGGTAGCTTGTACCGGACGTGGGGGTAACAAGACGTGCATACTCACAGCGGGATACAAACACCGGAATGCTGCAAGGGGAGTTGAGGCTGACACCAGACGAAGGGGCTTCAGCCTAGCAGTGCTTATGTCGCAGCCCCGAATGATCGAAGCTGCTCCTCTTTATACTCATTAACAGCGCCCCAGCTGATGAGGATTAATTGGCCCCAGCCGTCCCGTGACACTGACAGCTGGGAACCAGCTGAGGCACTGCCCAATGAGAGGCAGGGATAAAAGGAGCATGGGCTGAGCGCCGAGCCGGCGTCTCACCCCATGGTGACAGGCAGTGGGTGGGGTGTAGATATCTGCATGGATTGGTAAGTGAGGAGAATCTTTAACTTTTTGGAGCATCCTTTGAGTTAATGCTGCTCGCCGGATGTGTGGAGGGGTTATGTTTGACAGTACAGAGAGCCAGGGGAGTGGTGTTGAGCGGATTGTTCCAGTTATAGTTCTCATGGTTGAGTTGAGCTGGGTGTCTACATGGTGTGTGTAAGATGACCTGGACCAGACAGGGGCACAATATTCTGCTACAGAGTATGAAAGGGCCAGTGCTGAGGTGCGCAGGGTGGAGACTGCTGCCCCCCATTTTGCACCAGCGAGCTTGCAGAGCAGGTTGTTTCGTACCTTCACCTTAGCAGCCGTCCCCTTTAGATGTTCCTTGAAGGATAAGGTCCTATCAAGGGTCACTCCAAGATAAGTTGGATTTGGGGCATGCTTAAGCTTGAGTCCGCTCAGGTGGATGTTTAGTTCTCTGGCAGCTTTTGCATTGTGGAGATGGAATACACTGGAGACGGTTTTTGCTGGGCTTGGTTTTAGGCGCCAGATTTTGCAGAACTGGTCCAGTTTGGCAAGATCTTCCGTGAGCACCCGTTCCAGTGGTTCAAAGTCTGGTGCTTGGAATGCCAAACAGATGTCGTCTGCATAGATGAATTTGCGGGATTTTGTAGTAGGCAGGTCGTTTATGTAGAGGTTGAACAGAGTTGGAGCTAGAACTGAGCCTTGTGGGAGTCCGTTTTTCTGCATTCTCCATGCACTTGTGTTCTGACTGAGGTGGACTCTGAACCTTCGGTTGGTCAGCAGGGTTTTTATAATTGCCGTTGCCCAAGCAGGGATCGCCTTTATAAGTTTCAGGAGGAGGCCTTTGTGCCAGACCGTATCATAGGCGGCTGTAAGATCGAGAAACACAGCCCCTGTCTTCAGTCTGCTCTCGAAGCCATTTTCGATGAAGGTGGTTAGGGCCAGTACTTGTTCTCCTGTACTGCGGTCCTTGCGGAAACCTGCTTGATCCACACTTAGAATATCCTCTATTTCTGGGGAAATGCGTTGCAGTATTAGGCGCTCCATGATTTTGTAAGGAACGCTGAGTAGGGAGATTGGGCGGTAGCTTGCTGGTAGTTTGTGGTCTTTGCCAGGTTTTGGGATGGCAATGACCTTTGCTGTCCGCCATTTCTTTGGGATCGAGTTTGTTTGTGTGATCCTTGTGTAGAATTGTGTCAACCAGGTTAGGGCTCGGGGGCCAAGATTTTTCATGAATTCTGGGAAGATGTTATCGTATCCTGCTGCCTTTCCACATTTCAGGCCCTGTAGGACTTTCTCCAGTTCAGCAGCCTCGAAGGGTTCAGGGTTCATTTCCTCTACAGGCATTTTTTGGTGTTTTTTTAGCTCAGTTGTAACTGCTCTTCTGGTGTCTTTGTCTTGGGGTGCTTTGGCGATAGTCAGTAGGTGGGATGCAACTTGGTTGGGTGTGACGGATGCTCGGCTTTGGCTAGGGGGCTTCTGTGCAGCTCCTAGGCGACGGATGAGGCTCCAACATTTCCTGCTAGAGTGGGTAAAGCTCCAGTCAGCAACTGTCTCCTCCCATTTCTTTCGCCGGGCTGTATTTAGCGATTCAATGAGATGGTCTGCTATCTCTGGGTCCCCTGATGTTTGATAGGATTGTAGGAGGGCAGCACTTTCTCCGTCCAAACATGGGACATAGAGAGGTCGGTAGCCTCGTGGGATTGCAGTATGGGCAGCCTTGAAGATTGCGCTGCAGAAGCGGTTATATGCTTCATCTACAGTGATGGTGTGGAGTGGGATGGTAACAACGCTCCGGTCCAGAGTTTCACTGAATTTCTTCCAGTTGGCTTTGCGGAAGTTCCAGCGCATCTTCCTTGGGCTGTATATGACTGGAAGTTGTAGGCCAATGTGTACAAGCAGGGGCCAGTGTTGGCTGTGTGGAAAATCATCAAGAATGAGGATCTGTGTAGGATATGGCTCCCCATTCAAAGAGCTGGCCCAACACAGGTCAGGAGAATAGTCCTTCTTCCACCTAGCAGAGTGGAAGGTTCCTCTTTGTTTGGGGTCGTATATCAAAGCGAGGTCATTTCTGGATGCCCAGTCTGAAAGTGCCTCCCCATCACTGTCCACTGCTGGGTACCCCCAGTCAGGGTGATGGCTGTTAAAGTCTCCCACATAGATGGCAGGGTGGGGTAGGGTGGGTAAGACCTGCAGATCCTAGTTGGCATTAGGGGGCTTGTACACATTGACAATATGGAAGCCACCAATGATTATGGTGTCTGAGAAATGTGTTGTTATCAGGTGATTTTCTTCAACTATGTCAGAACGCACATAGGTGGCACGTCCATGTTTAGCATGTAGAACATAGCACAGGAGGTCAAAGCCTTTGATGGTGAAGCGGCCAGCTTCCTCTGTACCAATATGAGTCTCTTGGAGGCAGATTACATCAATCGAATGTTGGAAGACGAGGACTTCGATAAGGCTTCGCTTGGCTGCAGATAGGCCTTCAACGTTTAGTTGTAATATGCGAAGGGCAGATCCTACCACAAAGTGCTCTTGGGGCTGTTTGCTTTCGGCTTTAGGACTGTGACTAGGATTCTTCTTTGACTTGGCACAGAGGCGTCGTCTCTTCGAATTTAGTCTGCTGGTAGGATCATTAGCTTCCCCAGGCGAGCCCGGGTACTGGCGGAGGGCGCGACGAGAACGCTGATCCATTGCCCCCCAGTCCTGCAGTGACTCCTGGAGAGTCACCTTTTTGTGAAAGCGGAGAAGTGTGAATTCACCACTCACTCAACTTCTTTCCTGGGGTTCATCATTGCCAAAGGCGCATTAAAGGCCGATCCGGTGAAAATCAAGGCGGTTGTAGACTGGCCTACTCCCCAGTCCAGGAAGCATCTCCAACGCTTCCTGGGCTTTGTCAACTTTTACCGCCAATTTATCCGTGATTACAGTAAGGTGACGCAACCGCTGACACAGTTGACGTAGACTAATAGCCCTTCAAGTGGTCCGAGTCTGCTGAATGAGCTTTTGTGACCCTGAAAGGCCTCTTCACCAACACATGCGTCCTGGTGCAGGTGGATCCCCTGGCGCAGTTCATAGTCGAGGTGGATGTTCGTAGTCGAGGTGGATGCTTCCGATTCAGGGGTGGGCACTGTCCTCTCCCAGTGCTCTAGCTCCGACCAGAAGCTCCATCCGTGCGCATATTTCTCCCGGCGACTGACGCCAGCCGAGAAGCATTACAATGTTGGGGACCACAAACTGTTGGCTATTAAGCTGGCATTGGAGGAGTGGAGACACTGGCTTGAGGGGGCTAGCCAACTGATCATTGTCTGGACTGATCATAAAAATTTAGAATATCTTCGATCTCCCAGATGGTTGAATTCATGGCAGGCTCGGTGAGTCCATGTGCCCTCCACGCTGTGCAGTGAGGTGATTATGTGGGGGCACACCAGCTTCTTCGCCTGCCATCCCGGCATTTCCCGGACCATTGAGCTGCTGAAGAGAGTGTTTTGGTGGCCCACACTCGGGAGGGATGTGTGGGAGGATGCGAAGGCCTGTCACACCTGTGCCGCTAACAGACAGACTCTTCCCCTCCAGCTGGCCTCCTCCATCCCCTCCCGGTGCCGAGTCGTCCGTGGTCCCACATCACTCTGGACTTTGTCACGGGCTTCCCTCCATCCCAGGGTAACACAGTCATACTCACCATCATCCCCTATTGAGGAAGCAAGATGGCACCGTTGTGTGTGGCTGGACGTCTGCCTGTGCTATGTCTTATGTGTTTAGTTGTCTTCTTGTTGTTTCTAGCTCAGAACGTGTCATCGCTACTGGTTTATGATTGCCTGACTCTTCTAAATATTCGCAATTCTGTGGTCAAATTCTTGACCTATGAATTTAATGGTCAGCCTCTTCCACCTCTGTTGGCGTCTATACCACCCTATCTGAGATGTGCACCCAGCGGACTGTTTCGGAACAGCCGCCACAAAAGAAGCCGTAAAAGACGAGGTTGGAGAGGTGGAGTGTCATGCAGACTGAGGGCTTACCTGGCTTCTTCTTCAACTCACAACCCTCGTCAACTGCTGACTGAGCTCTCCAGGAAGCGTATCAGTTTTGATGTACGACAATCCATGGATTATCGCTACCGATGGCTGTCGCCGACTGTCCCAGAGGCTGGACACCCACTTCCCTGCCGCTGGCCCGTTTGGATTCGCAGAAGGGGCTGCGCACCGGAGAATCTTCACCCGATCAGTCACCCGATCAGTCGTGCTTCCCAGCAGGCTGATCAATGTTTGATTTGCATGGCTCTGATTAACACCAGATCCATCGCAAATAAGACTTTTATTCTAAATGACTTTTTTACTTCACATTCCTTGGATTTTCTTCTGATGACAGAAGCATGGGTTAAACCAGGTGAGACCGCCACCTTCTCTGAGATCCTCCCTCCCGGCTGTTCTTTCTTCAGCTCCCCGCGAGCATCTGGTCGGGGTGGGGGTCTGGCTTCTGTTTTTAATGACAGTTTTAAATGTCGCCTTCTCTCCACAAATCCTGTTTTGAGCTGCAACTATTTGTGGTGGGTCTCACAAGTCCTATGTTATTTGCTGTTGTCTGTCGTCCTCCAAAATATAATAAGGACTTCATTAATGAGTTTTCTGAATTTTTGGCAGACGTTATGCCAAAATATGATAAACTTTTGATCTGTGGGCACTTTAATATTCATGTCTGTTGTCCATCTGATCAGCTGGCATCTGATTTTAAAAGACTGTTGGCGACATTTAATTTAAATATTTTAGCGGACAAACCTACACACCGTCTTGGTCACACTCTGGACCTTGTTATCTCTTTTGGGCTCTCAATCTTTCTCAAAGAAATTTCTGAGTCTGTCATCTCAGATCATTTCCCCATTATTTTTGAATTGTTGACCCCTTCATCACCCAGCAAGCCTGTGGCTCCATCATGCTGGCATCGCATCATCACTTGTTCAACACCAGAGGAGTTTTCTGCTGCTTTTAGGGATTCACGGTTTTTTGCCTTGAATGGACTCATTTCCCTTTCCCATCCGGATAATATTCTTTCCTCCTTTCATACCCCCTGCTCTGGGATTTTGGACTCTATTGCCCCATTTCAACTTAAATCGGCTAAACCGAAAACAGATCCCTGGCTAAACGGCACTACCCATGCCATTAGACAGCGGGTCAGGCAGGCTGAACGGAGTTGGAAAAAGGACAAATTACATGTGTCTCTGGGAATTTTTAGGGATTGTCTTGCTGATTACCAAGAGGACCGTGCAAAAGGAAAAATTTCAGTATCTCTCTGATATTATTTCCAGCAGCAGTCACTGTCCTAGAGTGCTGTTTAACACAATTAACTCTTTTATAAACCCACGCACTCTGACTGTTATAGATGATTCGTTTTCAACATGTGAGACTTTTCTTCACTTTTTTGTTGATAAAGTGGACTCTGTCAGACGAGTTATTAATAACAGTTTTAATGGGAGCTTGTCTGTTGTCCCGGGTATACTCTGTTGTGTTTGAACAGTTTGAGTTGGTTTCTTTATCATCACTTGCTGCTATAGTGAAGTCTCTGAAGCCAACAAATTGCTCACTGGATGTTGTTCCCGCTGGAATACTGAAAAGGGTTTTTAATACTGTAGGGCCTGGTCTTTTGGTTTTTATTAATTCCTGCCTTAGTTCAGGATTTGTCCCACCTGCTTTTAAACATGCTGTGGTTAGGCCCCTTCTTAAAAAAACCTCACCTTGACCCTTCAGTTTTATCTAATTTTAGACCAATTTCTCATTTGCCCTTTTTATCTAAGGTTTTAGAAAAAGCTGTTTTTATACAGTTGCAATCTTTTTTAGAAGACAATTCTATTTTTGAGAAGTTTCAATCTGGGTTTAGATCTCGTCACAGCACTGAGTGTACCCTGCTTAAGGTGCACAATGATATTATGATGTTTGTTGATGCCAAATGCCCTGTGGTCTTAGTGCTGCTAGATCTTACAGCAGCCTTTGACACTGTGGACCATACTATCCTTTTGTCACGCCTGAATCCCCATGTTGGCATCCATGGCACTGCACTTAAGTGGTTTGAATCCTACCTATCTAATAGAACTTTTTCTGTAATGATTAGTGACATGTCTTCTTCTAGTGCCTCTCTGTCCTGTGGGGTCCCACAGGGCTTTATCCTTGGCCCTATTCTGTTTTCATTATATATGCTGCCACTCGGGTCAATAATAGCCAGGCACAACATGTCTTTCCACTGTTATGCAGACGATTTGTAGCTTTATTTACCTTTGAACCCAGAACAAACTAACTCACAAAGTGTTCTATTGGACTGCATCATTGACATTAAGTTGTGGTTAAGCCAAAATTTTCTCCACTTAAATGAAGAAAAAACAATGTACAGTGATCCCTCACTACTTCGCGCTTCACCTTTCGCGCCCTCAGTGCATCGCGGATTTTTCAGAAATATTCATCAAAAATTCAAAATTGAGAAAAAATGGGCGGGCACTAGCAGAAGGCAGGGAGACTACATTAGAACATCAGGTATCAACACGGAGAGCCGCACAACTCAAAATCCACCTCTCTGATCACCGCTCCACTCCTCTCCGCCCACCTCTTCACTGCTCGGGAATCTCGCAAGCTGATTGGCCGAGACGTTTTACCTCGCAAGCTGATTGGCCGAGACGTTTTACCCAGCTTCTCTCCCTGCAAAGCGCCCATACCCACCGAAGGAAGACCGCATTCATTGTTCTTTATCGCTAGTCTCGCAGCGTGGAACTTTTCGCTGTTCTCTTGTCCCTTTTTGTGTGAAATAGTCTTCCCGTCGAGCCACTACGCCGCCTCCTGCAGCTGCCCTCGACAATCCTGCGCCTCTAGCACCTGACGATGAGGCGTCACCTGAGGAGCAGTAAAGCTCTCATTAACCTGTGCAGTACGTAAATCATCTTCATCTTGAGTTACGTATCTTGTTATAAAAATAAAAGAGTTCTAAAAACATATTTGTGTACACTTTATTTACATCTACGTATGTATGTACACTTACACACACACACACACACGTATCATATGAGAGAGAG
Organism: Pholidichthys leucotaenia; assembly: GCA_020510985.1. Taxonomy (NCBI): domain Eukaryota; kingdom Metazoa; phylum Chordata; class Actinopteri; order Cichliformes; family Pholidichthyidae; genus Pholidichthys; species Pholidichthys leucotaenia. Next base: position 394,813,008 of record CM035836.1, on the reverse strand, counting down.
TGAGAGAATGAACGTATGTGTTATTTATGGGTGACGTCATTAGGGGTGACGCTACTTCGCGGTTTTTCACTTTTCGCGGTCGGTTCTGGATCCCATTAACCGCGATAAGTGAGGGATCACTGTATTGCGTTTGGGGATACTGTAACGGCTGGCTTTGGTACCCTCTCTTTAAGGCTCAGTTCAGCTGTCAGAAATTTGGGGGTGATTTTTGACAGCCATTTAAAATTTGATAAACAGACTGACAATGTAGTCAAGATGAGCTTTTATCAATTATGTCTGTTATCCAAAGCCAAACCTTTCCTGAGCCGTCATGATCTTGAGATAGCCATCCATACTTTAATCACATCTCAACTTGATTACTGCAATGCACTTTATATTGGCATCTCTCAGTCTTCTCTCGGCTGCCTTCAACTTGTGCAAAATGCAGCGGCCTGTCTTTTGACCAACACACCTAGGTGAGAGCACATTATTCCAATCCTTTTTTCACTTCATTGGCTTCCAGTCCATTTTAGAATTAATTTTAAACTTTTGCTTTTTGTTTTTAAAGCTCTTAATGGCCTTGCTCTGGTTTATATGTCTGAGATTTTGACTGTCTGTGACCAAGGCAGGGCTTTGAGGTCATCCAATCAGCTTTTGCTGGATGTGCCTAGGTCAAGGTATAAACATTGGGGTGACCAAGCCTTTTCTGTTGTCGCCCCCAGGCTCTGGAATAATCTCCCCCCTGACCTACGTGCTATCTCTGGCCTGGCCCTTTTTAAATCAGAACTTAAAACATATTTGTTTAGGATGGCTTTTAACACCCAGTAGTGTTGATATTTGTCTTGGCATTTGTTTTTATTTTATTCTCATTTTTAGGTATTTATTCTTATTTCTTTATGTTATTTGTTTTTAATGCTGTGTGTGTTTTTAATGCTGTTTAATTTTCTGTAGAGCACTTTGGTCACCTACGGGTTGTTTTAAAGGGCTATATAAATAAAGTACATTACATTACATTACATCATTGACCATTTCTCCAAGGCTATCCACCTTGTCCCTCTCCCGAAACTGCCACCAGCTGCGGAAATGGCCGACTTATTGACTCAACATGTTACCCGCTTGCATGGGATCCCTGTGGACATTGTCTCAGACCGGGAGCCCCAGTTTACATTTCAGGTGTGGAAGGCGTTTTGTCGATCCCTGGGTGCTACAACCAGCTTGACATCCAGATACCACCCACAGAGCAACGGTCAGGCTGATCACGCTAATTAGTCCTTTTTAGGCCACCCTGAGGTGCATAGCTTCCTGCAATTCCACCACCTGGAGCTCCCACCTGACCTGTGTGGAGTATTCTCACAACTCTGCCGTCTCCTCCGCCATTGGGCTGACACCATTCGAAGCTTTGATGGGCTGCACTCCTCCTCTGCTGCCCATGGCGGAGAGGGGTCTTGCCATCCCATCCGTGGAGATCCATACACGCCATTGCCGCCATCTGTGGAGGGCAATGAGAGCTGCCCTCCTCCACTATGCAGAGCGGAACTAGCAGCACACAAACCGCAGATGTGCTGAAGTACACAGTGGGACAAAAGGTCTAGCTGTCTGCCGAGCAGATTCCACTGACGATGGAGTCCCAGAAGCTGTTGCCACGCTATCTGGGCCTGTTTCCCATCAAGCGCATCATAAACGATGTAACTGTTCAGTTGGACCTGCCACCTTCGATGCGGATCCATCCCACCTTCCATGTCTCCCGCATCAAGCCCCTCTCCACCAGCCCTCTCTGCCCTCCTCCGGATCCCCCACCTCCCCACCGGGTCATCGACGGTCAAACCACCTACACTGTAGAGAAGATTCTGGACATCCGTCGATGGGGTCATGACTGCCAGTGCCTGGTCCACTGGAAAGGGTACGGTCCAGAAGAGAGGTCCTGGATCCCGGGCTCCAACATCCTGGATAAGCGGATGGTGCGGGAATTCCATCAGGCACACCCGCGGAAGCCCAGTGGGATGCCAGGAGGTGCCCCTTGGGGGGGCACTGTGATGATCAGGGGAGCGTGCTCCCCCTCCCCTCCTATTCCTGTCTTCCCGGTTCCGGAGTAATTACCACACCTGCTTGATTTGCTGCACCTGCTGCCCTCCGATGCCTCAGCATATTTAAGGTCTTGTGTGTGGATACAGCGCCGCTGGACTGTTGGGTGTTGCTGCCCGGATAAACTCTCTAGTTATTGCTCTTTCAGCTGACCTGTGTTTTTTCACTCCTGTGTCTTCTTCCTCTCTTCAGGTTTGCTGCCACCTCAGATGTGTGTACTCCAGGGCTGATCACACTCGCCTGACCTGAAGACACCGGATGTCCCCCCAGGTCATCCATCTTCCCCCTGTCATCCCCTGGTCCCATGCAGGAGTTCCCTGCCGGGCTCCTCTGCTCACTGTAGTAAGAAGTGTTCTCCTTTTCTTATTTTCCCCTTGTAGAAACTGCCTCTAATCATTTCTCTCTGCTCTTTCTACCCAGGCTGCGTGTGCTCCAGCGGGCACCTTTTGTGTATAAATTTAAGTGTGTGTTTTTGTTTGTGCTTTTCTTTAATTGTGCACTTTATTCTGGTTTGCATTTGTTGATTTGCTTTTTCATTAAAGTAGTGAGACTTTTACCACCTGAGTCTGAGTGTTTGTTTGGTGTGGTAGCTCAGCGTTGGAGCCTCTCTCTTGTGTTGAATTATGACAGCCAGGCCACTTGGAAAGGCCATCATTGCTTACATCAGACAGCTGTGCGTAGGACAGTAGACTCTGATCTTGGTAAAAAGTAAACTACATCAAGCATGCTGCTTAAACAGACTGTGTAACCTCACATTGATGTCCATAGAGTATGACGTTATTTGTGAGCTGGACTTAAAGGACATAATAAAGGATTTTTCATTAAAGAAGGCCCAAAGAAAGAATTTCTAAAAAAAAAAAAAAAAAGGTAAGATATGCTCTTTGTAGCTTTCCAATCACCTGTGCAGGTTTTTAATTACCTCCGCCAAGGAGATAATGTGATTGGGATGGTTTGTTTGTTTTTCTGTTTATTAGCAGGATTACACAAAAACTACTGTACAGATTTTGATGAGATTTTCACCAGAGGTAGCCCTTCGGTTAGAGAGGAACCCATTACATTTTGGTGATGATCGGAGAATGCATACCTCTGACAAGGCTCTTCTCACAGTGTGCTAGCAAGAATCCTCCAAAACTACTGGATAGACTTTGATGCAGTTTTCATCAGAACTGGCTCGTGGCCTACACACAAACCCATTACATTTTAGAGGTCATCCATGAGGGACGGAAGGAGTCTTGGTCGAGGTATGCGCTCTCTAAGTGCTTTTCTAGTTGCTGCTGTTGTGCATTGTTTGAATCAGGAATACTTGACTGATATAACTTTGCATTCTGCTGTCAGCATTAGGCTGTAATTGCTGATAAGATAAGATAAGATAAGATAAGATAAGATAAGCCTTTATTAGTCCCACAACGGGGAAATTCCAGGATTGCAACAGCACAGGGATAGCAACACTCAGAGCAACAATCAGAAGGCAAGAAAAAAAACAAGAGCAGCGAGTATACATATGTACATATAAACATAAATATATAGAAACACGATGCGGAGCATTGCAGCTAGATGGAATAAATATATAGATATATAAACACAGTGCGGAGCATTGTAGCTAGATGGAATAAATATATAGATATATAAACACACAGTGCGGAGCATTGTAGCTAGATGGAATAAATATATGAACATATAAACACACATAGTGCGGATCATTGTAGCTAGATGGAATAAATATGTGAATACTGTATATAAACACAGACACAGTGTGGAGCGTTGTAGCTAGATGGAATAAATATATGAATATATAAACACACACAGTGCGGAGCATTGCAGCTAGATGGAACAAACATGCAGATATATAAACACACACAGTGCGGAGCATTGTAGCTAGATGGAACAAATATGCAAACACATAAACACACAGTGCGGAGCACTGTAGCTAGATGGAATAAATATGTAAATATATAAACACACAGTGTGGAGCATTGTCACTAGATGGAATAAATATATAAATATACAAACACACACAGTGCGGAGCATTGCAGCTAGATGGAATGAAACAGCATAATCATCTACTTAGTTATCCTACATGGTATGATTATGTACCCATACATATTGTCACCCTCCGTAGCTACCGGTATTTTCCTAGTTGTATACCGGAGGGGACCATTGTGTAAGTCTGTTGCGTCTTTTGCATTCAATACTATTAGGTTGTCACGTCTTTTTGCTATCTCTGCGAGCAGCCCTGCTTAGGTTATACAGTCTGACAGCCGTTGGTAGGAAGGACCTGCGAAACCTCTCGGTTGTGCACCTAGGATGATGTAGTCTGCTGCTAAATGAGCTCCTTAGTGCATTCAGTGTGTCCTGCATAGGGTGGAACTCGGACTCCAGCAGAGATGACAGTTTAGCCACCATCCTTCTCTCTCTCATCTCCTCCACTGGGTCAAGGCGCTGCCCCAGGACAGAGCTAGCTTTCTTGATCAGTTTGTTCAGTCTCTTCCTATCGGCTGCTGTAATGCCACTGTCCCAGCAGACCACTCCAAAAGTGATGGCTGATGCCACCACCGTGTCATAGAATGTCTTCAGCAGCGCCCCTTGTACACCAAAAGACCTGAGTCTCCTCAGTAGGAACAGCCTGCGCTGTCCCTTCTTGTAGAGTGCGTCAGTATTGTGTGACCAGTCTAGTTTATTATTCAGATGAACACCCAGGTACTTGTAGGATGTCACCATCTCAATGTCTGTTCCCTGGATGTTTACTGGTCCTGTGAGGGGTGTCTTCCATATTTGATTAATGTTTGATCAGTGTCATCCTCTGATACCTGGTGCTGTTTAGGCCATCGTGCTGTGTGTGTCTGTTTCTGAGAGAGAGAGAGAGAGAGCGAGAGAGAGAGAGAGATCAGACTAATTTGTGTTCATGCTGAAGGCAGTAGTATCTGTCACTGTAAAAATGAAAATCTTAGTAAGATATAACATTTTAAATCAAGGCTATATGTTTGTTTTTCTCTCAAGATTATTTTGACAAGACAAGAATTTCTTTTAATTGTGCAGTTTTCTGTAAGACTTTACTTGCTTTAAGATAATCTTTACTTGTTTTAAGAAATTGAATCTCACTTTGTGTCATGTCCTCTGTGCGATCTCGCAGCGAACATATAAATTGGCAGCAAGCCCAACGTGCAGTAATGTAGCATGTTTATTAACAAAAGGAAAATGTACACAAAATGTCCAAATAACAGTCACAGATAGATGAGCAGACAACCGGCTTCAAGCTTTGCTGGCGGGGAAGAAAAGCCAGTCGCGCTCCAAACAGAACAGGAGCGGAGGGAAAGGCAATAATGAAAGGAGATACATACAGTACACGTAGGAGCGGAAAGGCTCTGGAGTAACTACATGGTTCAGTCCAGGGGGTAAAACCAACAGTCTGCGAGCCAGGAAGTCCAAGATTGAGTTTAAGCTGCCACACTGACTGGTCACACTGCCTCCCTATAAGTACACAAAACACTAACGAAGGCAAGCGGACACAGCCATGTGGCAAGCAGGTGCGTGACAGATTGAAACTCTGTGTGTGTGTGTGTGTGTGTGTGTGTGCGCGCGCGCGTGCATGTGTGCGTGCGTGTGTGTTTGCGTGCATGCGTGTGTGTGTGTGTGCATGTGGTGAACCATACAGCTGGTGAATGTTTGGTGAGAGGAAGAGGTGTGGCTGTAGGACTGGCTGAGAGCAAGGCTCAGTCTGTCAGGTGGAATTAATAAGCAATAATCAAAACCTACAGCCACAGGTCGTGGACGGGGTTGAAAACAACCCCGAACATGACAGAGCCCCCTCCCCAAGGGGTGGAGACCAGACACCCACCGTACCATCAAACCGGAAAACAAAATGTGCCCCCCTCAAGACCCACGCAAAAACCCAGGGTGGGAGGTGGGGGAAAACAGGTTAGGAAGGATTAACCAGGAAAAGATAACACCACAATACAACACAAAAAGCACACTTCCCAACCCCAACATAACAACAACCCACCCCATTCCAAGAGTCCCACAGTTCAAGGGGGCCGACCACGGTTCGGGGCCCAGCAGGTGGCCGTAAGTTCAGGGGGCCGGCCAAAGTCCCAGGGCCAACAGGCAGCCCGCAGAATGGTATCAGGGCCACTTGACCCAGGAACCCAGTCCTTCGGGCAGCCGGCCTGCATAGTTGAGCCACCAGGCCTGGAGGGAGAGACGAGGCGGCAGCGGCCTACCCACCGGAAGACTGAAAGGTGGGTGGCCGGACTGAAGAAGTGGACCCCCTGTGGTTCCTGGTGGAAGGGCCAGGCGGACCACGGCGGAGCCTGACAGAAAAGGAAGGGACACCCCGAGGACCTCTGGAAGGGAGGAAGGGACCTCAGTGTCCCCAAGCTGGCCAGCTGCACCCTCGGTGGTCCCGGCTTGGGACTGAAGCTCGACTGCACTCACGGTGGACCCCGACCTAGCCATGGTTGCACCTGCGGTGGAGCCCAGCTGGAGCCTTGCTGCACCCGCGGTGGGACCCGGCTGGGTCGCTGCTGCACCCTCGGTAGCCCTCGGGCTGAATCACATTTACCATGACGGGCCAAAGATGGAGCGCAGCACCCACGTGGGACTGACATTGGGGTGTGGCACCCCTGATGGTCCCCAGCCAGGACATAGTACCCATGGAGGCTCGAACTGAGGCGGAACCCAGACGACGGCCTCAGACAGACGGGGAGCTGAATCCCGGTTGACCTCACTGGGAACAGTTGCAGCCACGGTCACCTCCAGCGGCAAGCCCGGATCCTTGGTGTCTTCCGGCGACATGGACCTGTCTCCGGTGACGCTAAAAAAGGACTCAGACACAGAAGAGGAGGGGTCAGGGTCGCCAGCAGTGGCAGAGCCTGGCGAGGCAAGTTCAGGTGCAGCGTGTGGCTGCAGCTGGTTCTCCTCACCTAAAGCTAGGCAAAAATGCTCTACAATAGAAAGGAGAAAGACAAAATAGAGCACTTGCCTTAGCTCAAGCTCTACCGCCCTCCAGGACTCCGGTGATCCAGGCGATGTCTCATCTGGCTCGGCCTCCTGGAGGTGCAGCTCAGGCGTTCACTCTGCTGTGGCGGTCTCTGCAGCAGGCATGATGGTTTCTGCAGTCATTATCTCAGCCATCGTGACCCATGCTGGAGATTCCTCTGGCATGGCGACTGGTGTCCGGCTCACCGTTGCTGCGGGGGAAGGATCCTCCCGGACCTCTGGCTCCTCCCGGTCCTGACAGTTCAGCTCCAGATCACCCTCGGAGGAAGCAGAGAAGAGCAGAGAGGGGGCTGGAGCGAACGGGCTGACGGAGGAGGATAGCCGCTTTCGTTATGAACGTCGCTTCCGTGTCGAGGACTGCTCCAACGCTGGCGATTCCCTCTCAAGCTCCTCCTTCATCTGGAGCCCCAGGGTCGGTGGACACTCAGAAATGACAGGAGGAGATATGGAGAAGGTAGGTGAAATGATAGTGACTGCAGCAGGTGGAGAGGCCTCTGAGGACTGCACACCCAGAGACTCTCTACCAGGGATCAGGCAAGAATTTGCAACAATTTTAGAAACAAAAGGAAGGAAAACTTGCCTGTTCTCCTGGCTGATGGTGTCTTCTGCTGCAGCTGGCAATGTGTAGGTCATCACATTGGTTGTGGTGGGGCTGAACTCCTCCATTGACTGTGGAGAAGCCTCCCAGAACAGCGCTGGAGAGGAAATGGCGGCCACTGATCTCTCCTGCTCCAGGCGGCAATCAACCTCCGCCAGCAAAGTCAGTCTGTGTTTCTCCCACCCTCCCGGAGAATGAGCGGGACCGAGTTCTGGAGACGAGGGCGGGGCTGGAGCGGGAGAGCTGAAGGAGGAGGAATGCCTTTCTCGGCGTGAACAGCTCTTCTGTGTCAGGCGCTGCTCAGTCGCTGGCAATTCCCTCCCAGGCTCCTCTCTACGTAGTACGAGGATGGAATGGAGAATGTCCACAGACTCAGGGAAAAACAACAGGTCAGGACATTCCTGTAATACCTCCGCTGTGGTATCCTGGACAGCACGAACAGCCTTGCAGGAATACTGCCCCTGCATCCAAAAAGGGCTTCCTCCAAACGGGCCAGTCCGTGCAGCTCCACGTTGCTCCAGAAGTTCATCATAACTTCGGCAGCAGGTAGGAAAAACACACAAAAAATGAGCATAACATGCTACTTACTGCTTGGGCTCTTTTGGTGGCAGCTTACTGTCATGTCCACTGCGCGATCTTGCAGCGAACATATAAATTGGCAGCAAGCCCAATGTGCAGTAATGTAGCGTGTTTATTAACGAAAGGAAAATGTACACAAAATGTCCAAATAACAGTCACAGATAGATGAGCAGACAACCGGCTTCAAGCTTTGTTGGCGGGGAAGAAAAGCCAATTGCGCTCCAAACAGAACAGGAGCGGAGGGAAAGGCAATAATGAAAGGACATACATGCACGTAGGAGCGGAAAGGCTCTGGAGTACCTACACGGTTCAGTCCAGGGGGTAAAACCGACAATCTGCGAGCCAGGTAGTCCAAGATTGAGTTTAAGCTGCCACACTGACTGGTCACACTGCCTCCCTATAAGTACACAAAATACTAACGAAGGCAAGTGGACACAGCCGTGTGGCAAGCAGGTGCATGACTGATTGAAACTCTGTGTGTGTGTGTGTGTGTGTGTGTTGAACCATACAGCTGGTGAATGTCTGGTGAGAGGAGGAGGCGTGGATGTAGGACTGGCAGAGAGCAAGGCTCAATCTTCCAGCTGGAATTAATAAGCAATAATCAAAACCTACAGCCACAGGTCGTGGACAGGGTTGAAAACAACCCCGAACATGACACTTTGTTGGCAGATATTTTTTCTAATTGTAACTAAAATTATCTATTGCTACAGGAGTAGCTTATCACTATCATTGTCTGTGGAGTGAATGCATAATGGACTCATTGTAAAGTGTTGGGTGTCATGAAAAGTGCTATATAAATGCAATCCATTATTAAAAACATAGCTATTATATATTTTTAAACTCAGATTCTGTTGTGTGTGTGTGTGTGTGTGTGGGGGGGGGGGGTTGGTACAAAATCGCTCAGCCCAAGGGCCTAATGGCAGGTTAAGTTGGCCCTGGAAGTAGCAGTGTGTAGATGGGCTTGGTAATCATCTGGCTCCCCAAAATGGGGAATTAAAAAAAAGTTTAAGAGCCACTGGTATAAATGAACAAAAAAAAAAAAAAATCAGCAGATTAAAACGACCACAGTCTCTAAACTTTTATTGCTGACATGAGATTGAAACAGTGTCAGTGCTTTAGTTGAGCTCTTTAGAAAGAAACCTCAAAGCTTTGAATCTTTTTCAGCACAATTAGAAGGAAAGCCTCCGAGCTCCATGAGGCTTCACCTGCCATCACTACTGAGGAGCTATAGCATTTATTCTTGTTTCAAAGCAGCCTGCTTTGTACATTTACTGCTGTTACAGCTTATTAATGTGGTCTCAGCATGCAACAGATACCTTACAACATGTACTCTAGTGCACACTGCTCCCTCTATATCCCTGTGGCTCGCTCTCTTGCTCAACCACTTGCACAGAGTGGCACCTAGGTTCGGATTAGAGCTCCCTCTGCTGGAGGTCTCTACAATTGCATTTAAGAATGCAGTTCCAAATGTGGTTAAATGTAATAAATTGATTTTTGAAAATGGACTGGTGGGCTGCAGTGAATGGGGGTGGGGAGGCGCATGCAGCCAGCAGGCCGCCAGTTGCCCATCCCTGTTCTATATGAATTGTTATTGTTGCTGTTTTTAATAATACACAAGAGTCTACATTGAATTTGTTTAACTTCTTTGTTTTTTTACAGATGTTATTCTTGATGCCTGAATGATATCTTTGAAGACTTCTGAGGACAATAAGTTTCAGGCCTGAAAAGAAAGTGTAGAACAAAGAAAAAGTAGGGCCACATTTCTGTCTTTGCCTTGGGCCCCCAAATGGACTAAGTTCACCCCTGGGGATCAATCATATCCTATCGACCACTGAAACCACATACTGTCATGGTTCTAAACTGACAGCTTACGTGCACGATGCAACAGCACAGGAAGGAACCACACAAGGGGGCACGTTTGACAGTTTATTAAATAGAAAAAGCCACACAGCTAAAGAAACAGCAATTCGCCAGAGGAATCCACCTGAGGAGAGAAGATGAGAGCTGTCAGTGGAGGAACGGAGTAAGGGGGAAATGGGTGAGCCAAATTGCCACTTACTTGGGGTTCCGAGGAAGAACCGGCAGGGCACCAGTGGGGAATAGACGAACCAGAAGGGTGGGGGAATGAGCTGATGGTGCCTGACTGGGTGGAGGTTGACAGCCTGGGAATAATGGAGATGTGGCTGGAGAGTGCGCGCAGTCCTGGAAACACACCCGCACGATGGCAGCAACCTGAAGACGAGAAGCGAGCGAGATTAGACAACATGTCTAAACTAGCGGAAACAATACCTGCTTGTCTTGTTGGGGCAGTATACCCAGATGAGCCAGTGTAGAATGCACGGAGAGAACCTCCTTAAGTATGCTGGCTGATGAGCAGGTGCAGGTGTGTCTTCTGCTTCAGGTGAAGTGATGAATTCACAAAGGTGAGACGGGATGGGAGGGGCGCGCTCTCGCTGCCCATGACACATACCCCTGCTCACCAGTGATGCATTATAATTCAGTATTAACATATGCTAAACAGAAGCCGACATGAAGCACCAGAAAAAGAGTAGGGAAGTTCTAATGCCTAAAACTTTAAAATCTAATGCTGCTGTGACTGTAGAGAGGAACTTCAGATCGACTACATACGACATAATCAAACTGTGCAGCCATGCAGTGCAAGCCATCGGTAGGGCATTTGTAGTGAAATTAAAGGGTTTTATAGGTAATTTAATCTTGGTACACATATTAGTGTAAATATGAATGTGAGTAGGAATGAAGATTTACTTTCATCACACTCAATTCCTCGTTAGGGCACCATCCACATTTTATAGAGGTGGAAACTCTTATGCACTAAGACTTAAGCTTAAGAATTTAGCAATTGGTAAGTTAAGCCTTAGTTAATAATCCTATTGAAAATATTTGATCAGCCTCATAATAAACCCTTGTGTGAGTTCTTGTCTCTGAGGATCAAGAAGATGAACATGAAATCAAACAATAACTCCCATATGTCTTTCAATGATTTAATAAGAAATGTCAGAATAGGGTAACATATTTGCATAACTTTAAAACAGAGAATTCACATGTATCATGGGCATCATAGACTGTTACTGAGTTACTTCTGAAGCAAGCATTTGTGGAACCATATGAAGCATAGTTTAATTTTTCAGTATACTGGAAATTGGAAACCCATAAAATAGCATTGGTTGAGGAAAGTGGATGCGATTTTTATGAAGAAAATGATAAATAACCTTAAAAAAAATATTAGAAAATTTGTTTTACTCTGAAAAAAAGAACGTAGATTAATGAAAGACAACGTGCATTTTGAGATTCTGATTGGAGTTTGCATAAAATTAGGTTCAAAGAACTTATATCAGGAATATTCTGAAGACAAGTGTAAATTACATAACAGACTGTCAGCCGCAGAAACTTTGTGTCCCCATGGGTAGCAGGCGGGTCCACTGGATTTTGTTTCACTGGATCAGCGTGGGTCTGTGGGGAGACCCGTACCACTGTTATGGCCTTCTCCCAGGATCACAAGGTTGGTCTCCAGCAAATTGGGAGAGGTCCTCTGTTATGCACTGAAGAAGGAATTGGTTTATTGTGCAAAGTCTCATCAGAAAGTCAAATTACATCACAAACTCGTTTATTCCGATGTTGGTGGTTTAAATAAGTTGGTTTAAGCTTTAAAATAATTAAACAAGATCTTCTTGCACGATAATTTAAAGAAAAAGAAGAATATAATAAGAAAAATGAATTTTAAAGAAAAGAAAGAGGATTGACACAGAGCATGACAGGTTCTGGGCCCTTCTTAAAAAGATAGGAGAAAAATTGGAGAAGGAGAGAAAGCTGCTCACAGCTTGACCAACACCCCAGAGCAGACTCTGAACAAAGAGCAATAAAACTTAAGTTTTCTCTAGTGTTGCAGGGTGGTCCCAAAACTTCATGAGACCTGAGGTGGCCCAATTATATTTGAGCTTCTTCCAACAAGGATCATAAACTCGACCTAAAAAGGGAAATACAATGAAGCTTTGAACTCTGTTGGTCAGTTAAAGTGTAGCTATGGTCTCCTGAAGAATGAGGAGGGGAAGAGACATTTGATCTGGGAAGTGAGACCCCCTTTTAAGACACATGTTGCTGAAAAAGAATAAATTCCTTAAACTTTAGTGACTAAGATATTCTACTCAATAAAGGAGCATAAAATGCATCTACATCTACTGTAATTAACTTGTGATAATAAGCATGCAAACATTAATTTCTTCCTGAAAATAGCAGAACATATCACAATCATATCAACTCGAATCATATCAATAAAAGCATTTGAAACCCATTGTCCGTCCCGGAGTTCAATCAGGTCCTTTGTTGGCAGATACTGTCTTAAGAGAAAGAATATGAGTTAGTTCATAGTGCATAAAGCATAAATTCCACTGCAAAGGAAAAAAGTTAAATAGTCCTGATTCGTCCACCAGATGGCACAGTGAAACAGGTTGTTTACTGGAGAATCTTGGCTTCTAAAGTCTTGACTATGTCGATCATAAAACTGTCAATTAGAACATTCCTTTGCCAAAGAGTCTTGGAAAAAGGGATTAACTTCCACTTTATGGCCGATGGATAGGGTTACAGCTCTAGTTCCTGGGTGAGAGAAGCAGTCTCAAAAGCCAGACTTCTGAGTTGAAAAAACAAATTCTTCAGCAAAGAATAATTTTATAAATTGGAACTCAAGGTCACGCTACAGCATGAGCATTACAGCACAAGGGTACAACACTGGACTGCCACCTGCCACTTTCCATAGGGGATGTCGATGCACATTACACAGGGTTACAAAAATAAATTTTGTGTAAGTTGTCTGTGTTTTTTCAACTGATTTAGATAATTTTGCACCGCTGAATCCGAAAATGACATCCGTTTCTCTTGATCAGATGCTAAGTAAAAACCTGTACTTACTTAGTACTTAGTACTGTGCATGTACTTACCTTTATATAAAGGCAAGTACAGTACATGTAAATTGAATGTTTTGTCATCATTGTTCAAAATTCAGAGAATTTCAAGACATAAAAAAGAATTTTGCATCATATAAAGCGAAAATACCCGTACATGTAAACAAAAATGTATAATACAACATGTGGCCATAATTCAAAAAGTTGATCTGATTGAGCAAAACCAATGTGATTTTTGGATTCAGCACATCGAAATTGTCCTAAATCAGCTAAAAAAATACTTAGACAATAAATTTGGTGTTGACCAGTGTTATCAGACGGGAAGGGTGGGGTGGGGGGTGACCAGAATCCCTGCTGTTGCTGTTTGCACAGTATAATTGATCAGCTCCTCTCCACAATCCTTAGTCAACAATGGCAGCATGTTGGCCCCAAGCTCTCCACCTCTTGTGTAAAATTATTTCTGTGTGATTTCAACATTTTAAAACGGTGCATCTTTGGATACTGTGGCACAGTTAAAGCTGTCAAATGGTAATGAACAAAACTTCTGAAGACTGACTGTTCCTACCCTCACAATAGAGACACAACAGCTGCATTCACACCAGGATAGTCCGGGGGTCTCTGTTCGACTCGGCGGGGAATGGCAAGAATTTTCACACCTTTGTTTGGTTTGGTTTGCATTCACACAGCACTTCACTCAGGTGGACCAAACTGCTTGGACAACATCACGCAGTTACAACAGCTGCTCATTTGTGGCGCTGTTGCTGAAACCACCACTGACCAGGAAGAAAAAATCTCGGCAAAGAAGAGATATCCGACTCATTGATCGGCCAGGACCGAAAAGGGAAATCCGGTGTTATGCCGAGAATTGCTCGCTTGCCAAGAATTGCATCCCATTCACCAAAACTATAAAATAGAACATTACAGCCAGGCTTGTAACCATTTGTGCATTTTTAGAAGTACCCATTATACATTTTTAGAAGTAAAAATTATTTCCTCTTGTAAATTATCTTTAAACTATGTTTATTCAATGATGGGATGCAATTCTTGGCAAGCGAGCAATTCTCCACATAACACCATTCCCTTCAGCCGAGTTGTTTTTCCACTGCAAACAAATAAAAATAAAAAGCTATGCTGTCTGTATAAACTAGTGATGGCCAAATGAGGCTTTCTGGAGGACTTGAGGCCTTTCATCAAAATGGCTCATATAGAGGAGGCCTCATGTGGGACTTAATTTTCTCTACCAGGCCATCTAGTGGACAAAACGTATACAACATGCTGATTTTTACAAGAATATTATTGGTTTAATGTGGTTTTTTTTTTTCATTTCAATAAATGCACTGTCTTTTAAGAAATATCAATGGTCATAAGGCAAAAAAAAAGAATAAAACTGAGGTGACTACAGTGAATGTGACTGCGTTACTTGGTGTGCTTGTGCTACTTATCTATTTTTATTAAGAAATAATAAATTTTCAACAGTCTTATACTGTCCCAGTATATTCAATTCTGGCCTTATTCTCATGCAGGGCACAATGGCAATAGTGCCTCAGCAAAATGATGCGTAATAATGATCCAAACTCTTTGAAACACAAGAAGGCACTTCACCTTGCAAATAAGAATGAAATTAAAAGAACGACACAGCTGGGATTTGAACCCAGGTCTCCCACTTGCAAAATAAATGCATTACCACCAAGCCATCACCTCAACTAAAGAAAATAGCCACTATTTGTTAAAAATACATCAATGGGAGAAATGCACTCAAACTTTTCCCAAACAGGAGAAGTCCGTGTTTTTGGTGCTTGCTCCATCTGAAAATTGGCTGTGACAAATCCCTTGCACAGTAAAACATGACTACACAAAACGTGAGGGATGGGGATATCCACTGGGTATTGCTGCTCACTTTATTTCATGTTGCGTGCAAAATCATGAACGGCTTCCTGACCCAGTCACATGGTCCGACGTCAACACATATGTACGTGACAAAGCATGCCTCGCCAAATATTTCCTGGACAAGATCAAATCCCCGTTCGGAGCACTGGTGCCTGCCTTCCCATCACTAGTATAAACCCCCATGCTGCCATCATGTCGCTAAAGGTTTTAAAAAAACATCGGTATTCTTGTGTGTAGTCACAAGCAGCTGAGAAATCTGGTCCTCAGACCAAATATCTATCAGAGCCTGCATTTCCTCACTACTCCAAGACCAAGAGACATTTTTTTTCACTTTTCTCCTCGGCTTTCTCAGGTAAAAGCATTTCTTGGATCCGCACAGTTGTGTCACGGTGGCCCTCGTGAGCCACCAGGAGACGCCACAAGTCACCGGTGAGTTTGCAAAGATGTTTATTATTAAGGGCAAGGGAACAGAGGATAACATAAAGTAACAAAGGAATGAGCCTCGGTGGGCTAAAACACACGATAATGAAGGTAGGATTATAACAGGGTAAACTTAACACTCAAGACGAGGAATAGACAGCGTCTGAGCCGGGGAACGCCCGAAGCGTCAGATGATGTGGAGTCTTGACGGGAGATTAACAGAGAGTGCTGCATCGGGGTGCATTCAGCGCCCGCTTTTAACACCGGACACTAATGACCCCGAATGCAGCACAGCTGTTTGGCCTTGACAGCAGGAAGCTCCACCGGGCGCTGTCACAATAAGAGCCCGGGGAGCCAGAGAGGAAAACCCTGCTGTCAAAGCCTGAAAAGGATGACATATGACCTGAGCACGGATGAGATCGGCGCTCGGATCATATCAGTACCTCCCCCTCGAGGGCTGGCTCAGAACGCCCAATGACACCCAAGCCCCTCCCCCCCAGGGTGGGCGGGAGGGGCGCAGGCCAGGAGGGAGCGAACCAGAAAAGACAAAAAAAACCATGACGATGACAGGGAGCAAACGAAGCAATTGCAGAGTAAGGTATGGAGAAAAAAAAAACAACCCTCTATAAAGTGTGGATGATACATTGACAAGACCAAAAAAAGAAGCAACAACAGAAGGAGGGCTATGACTAAAACATCCAGGCCCATAAGACATAATGCGGCCAATACAATTCATGCCTCAGACAGGAGAGGGGAGAGGAAAAAAAAGACACGCTAAACAGTGGTAATCCATCGATCAAAATAAGGCACATGACAACACACCAAAAGTGACCTTAATATCTAGAGGAAATACAAAATAACCGGGGATGACGGCAGGCAGAGTCCAATAGTACACACACAGTTCTGGTGGTCTCCCTGCGTCCAATGTCCAAATGGCTGATAGGGGAAAAGGGGGGCGTTCGGCCGGGAGGAGTGTTCGGAACCCCAACGGCCCCAGGTGGAGATGAGCTGTGATCATCTGGAGGATGAGGATGATGAAGATAATGATAAGGATGAGGAAGAAGATGAGCCAGTCCAGTGTCCGGTGGCAGGGGATCTGCAGCTCCCTCACCGACCTTCGATTCTGTTGGTGCTGCACCCTCGTCGGACCCCGATTGGGTCACGGTTGCACCCGCGATGGACCCCGATTGGGTCACGGCTGCACCCGCGTCGGACCCCAATTGGGTCGGCACCGCACCAGTACCGACCTCCAACCCCGAACCCGGAATCTCTGGCACAGCGGACAAAATCAGCTCCGCGCTGGCAATCCTGGGAGAAGGCTCGGGAGAGAGAAAAGAACCGGGATCAGGATCACTGGCAGCGCCAGAACCCAGTGAGACAAGCTCGGATGCAGCGGGCGGCTGCACCCGGCTCGCCTCCCCAAGAGACAGGCAAAAATGCTCTAAAATGGAAAAGAGAAAGACAACACAGAGCACTTGCCTGATCTCGGGTTCCGACGCCGTCCAGGACTCCGATGATCCGGGCTCAGATGGCAGGAGGTCGTCATCAGGCTCCCACTCAGCTACGTCGGGCTCCGCAGCTGGCATGATGGTGTCCATAGCCTGAGGACCCTCCGGCACTGACGTCCATGCCGACGACCCACACGGCGTGGTGGCAGGAGACCCTCGACCCGCTGGACTGAACCACTCATCCTTGGAGACCCGGGGACGCTTCTTCATCGGCGCGGGTTCCACGCTGCAGTCCACTCTCCTTCTCCGCCCACGACGTGGCTGCGGGACCGGAACCAGGCTTTCCAGAACCGCAGGCCCCCTCCTCATCCGGCGATGTTGGCCTGGCGTTGAGGACCGCTCAGCGGAGGGAAACACAGAGGAAGCGGGATTAACAATTAAAGCTACAGCAGGTGGTGGGGGCTCGGGGGACTGCAAACCCCGAACTCCACCCCCAGGAGTCAGACAGGGCAAATCACAATAATGAGGATATAAGTGAACTTGGACTTGCCTGTCTCCTGGAGGCAGGATGGTGCCTGCTGTAGCAGACGTTGCTCCTCCCTTTCCCCACCGGATGGTGACAGAGGGCCCCCTGGGAGGACGAGGGGTAGCCGCTCGCGAAGGTTCCGGGACGGGGCTCGCCGAAACAGGACTCCAGGCACACACAGCAGCCAGGAAAGGCGTCGAGGAGGAGGGGGTGACAGCCGAAATGAGCCGGGCATGGAGCGCTGACAGGACAGCAGGAAAAGATGGCCCGGGGGGAGAGGCTGCGGGGATTTCCCTCTGATGAGGCGCGGGAGTGACAGCTGTGTGGGAGGCAGAGCCTCTGCGGTGACCCAGAACTGGATCCGGACGGGGTTCAAGCTGAGGCTGATTGTAGATGTGACAACGGTTTCTGGCAGAGGGCGAGGCGAAGGTGAGGTCCGGGAATCGCCGCTCCTGTGCGGAGACAGAGGCGAGGAGGTCGGCGAACTCAGGGAAGTCACTTAACTCGGGATTCCTCTCCACCAGTCTGACTGCTTCTGCCACATGCTTCATGATGAGAGAGGGATGAACAGCGGAAAGAGCTGCCGCCACTAGGTCCCGGATGGAGGCAGCTGTGAGTTGGAGCTTCTCCAGGGGATTCCTGAATGACAACACTCTCCGGCGGGGATCACCCCTGGGCGGAGCGAACTCCTGGACCGGAGTGGAGACAGGAACGGGATCCGGACGTGAGGAGCGGAGATGCCTCCTTTTTGGCTTCCTGCCGGGGTTTCCCTCCAGCCCACGGAGTATCTTGCGCTGTGCGGTGATGTCATCTCTCCTCACGCTGACTTCAGGGTGATTAGCGAAGCGGGGGAGATGATTTAGAATGTCCTCAGCTTGGTCCAGGTACCGGTGCACGTCGCTGTGGAAGTCGAGGAGGGAGGCGGCGATGAGGATTTCATCGACGCACTCGAGGGCGTCTGCCAGCTCGTCGCTCCAACTCTGAGCGGGGACCCTCCGCGACGGCATGCTTCCAGCACTGTACCCAGACACGAAGGAGCAGTCCAACTGCAAACTCACTGGGAACGGCGTCTCGGTGTGGCGCCTCTGTTTAGGCGTCCTGGCAGCAGTCTACTCTCACGGTGGCCCTCGCGAGCCACCAGAAGACACCACAAGTCACCGGTGAGTTTGCAAAGATGTTTATTATTAAGGGCAAGGGAACAGAGGATAACATAAATGATGGCGGCAGCGCGTTCGGACGCAGCGGCTCCTCTTGGCATCAACGAGTGTGAGAGTTTTGAGTGTTTTGATCTTCCCAGACGTACATTCTGTAAAACTTACAACCGTGAGACCTTATTAAACATCAAGGTACTGCACGCTGCAAGAATCGCGGCGATTGGTTGTGATTTGGACATTCTACGCCAGCATGGAATTCTGGCGGAGTCCCCGCTGGAAGCTACCCGAGAGAGGAGGAAGCGGAAGCAGAGCGAACGCAAGCAAAAGCGCGGAAAAAGGGCCGGGATCCATGCTAGGCTAAAGGCTAACCCCTCCAGACCAACGGTACCGTCGCTTCTTCTCTCTAACGTCCGCTCCCTCGAAAACAAGGTGGACAAGCTGCGTCTGCTGAGAGAAACCCGGAGAGAGTGGAGAGACTGCTGTGTGTTTGTTTTCACTGAGACATGGCTCCACGGCAACACTCCTGACGAGGCCATTCAACTGGAAGATATGGCGATGTTCCGTGCCGACAGGGAAACGGCGAGCTCCAGTAAGAGCCGGGGGGGGTGGGCTATGCATCTATGTTAACAAGAACTGGTGCGTCAATGCCACGTTAGTGTCTAAACACTGCTGTCCGTTGGCGGAGTTCCTTATTGTAAATTGTCAGCCACATTATTTGCTGAGGGAATTCAGCAACGTGTATGTAGCTGGTGTTTACAAAGCGCCGAGCTCTAATGCTAAAGCTAATGCTAAGAAGGCACTCGGGGTACTGCACAATGCGATTAGTGAAATCCAAACTTCACACCCGGACAGTTTTGTGGTGGTTGCGAGGGATTTTAACCACACCAGCCTAAAGACTGTGCTCCCCAAGTTTAAACAATGTGTAGACTTTAAGACCAGAGAAGAGAATATGTTGGACTTAGTGTACACAAACACAGATGCATATAAGGCGATACCCCGCCCCCATCTCGGCCGTTCTGATCACATGTCCGTGATGCTGCTGCCTGCCTACAAACCTTTATTGAAGCGCAGCAGGCCAGTAGTGAAACAAATCAGGATTTGGCCAGAGAGTGCAACCTCTGCACTGAAAGACTGTTTTCTGCACACAGACTGGGAGGTCTTCAAAATAGCAGACTCCCAGGAAGACAAGACGGATGTGGAGGAGTATGCTGATACAGTCACCAGCTACATCGCAAAGTGCACAGAGGATGTCACTACAGTGAAGACCATCACTATGCAGGGTAATCATAAGCCCTGGATGACTGCAGAGGTGCGCTTGCTGCTTACGGCCAGAGATGCAGCCTTCAGAGCGAAGGACAGGATCGCCTTCCGCTCAGCCAGGTCTGCGCTCTCAAAGGGAATTAAGGCGGCAAAGCGCGCCTATGCGGAGAAAATCCATGGACACCTCTGTGACACTAGGAACACCAAGCAGATGTGGCAGGGAGTTCGGACACTGACGGGCTATAAGTCTAGGCAGGGGGTCGATGATGACGACGCTTCGCTTCCGGACAGGGTTAACGACTTCTTTGCACGTTTTGAAGCATCAAACTCGACAATCAGAGGGAGGGCTGGCCCACCCCCACCATCGGTCGGACCAGCTTTTACCATTAACACAGCGGACACACGGAGGACCCTAACCAGAGTCAACCCACGCAAAGCTGCAGGTCCAGACAACATTCCGGGACGTGTGCTCCGAGACTGCGCGAGCGAGTTGGCGGATGTCCTGACTGACATTTATAACATCTCCCTGAGTCAGGCCATCGTTCCCAGATGCTTCAAGACCTCTATCATTGTACCAGTGGCAAAGAAACCAGTTGTGTCCTGTTTGAATGACTATCGTCCTGTTGCACTGACACCAATTGTGATGAAGTGTTTTGAACGGCTTGTCAAACCACACATTACAGCTTGCCTCCCTGCATCACACGACCCGCTCCAGTTTGCATATCGTTCAAACCGCTCCATGGAGGATGCTATAGTCACCACCCTACACTCTCTCATCACCCACCTGGACCAGAAAGACACCTACGCCAGACTCCTGTACATTGATTTCAGTTCAGCATTTAACACCATTATTCCCCAGAGACTGATGGAGAAATTATTCCTTCTCGGTCTGAACACCGCCACATGTCTCTGGATCCTGGATTTCCTGACTGAGAGACCTCAGTCTGTCCGGGTTGGAAACAACATCTCCAACTCTGTCACGCTGAGCACCGGATCCCCTCAAGGCTGTGTACTCAGTCCACTGTTGTTTACACTTCTAACACATGACTGTGTATCCAGACACGAGGGGAACCAGATTATTAAGTTTACAGACGACACCACGGTGGTGGGACTTATTCAGAGGGATGAGGAATCAATGTACAGGGAAGAAGTGAGAGACCTGGAGGGCTGGTGCAGGGAGAACAATCTGGTGCTCAACGTGGACAAAATGAAGGAGATGATTATCGACTTCCGGCGGTCACAGCCTGAGCACGCCCCCCTCAGCATCGGCGGCCGTTTAGTGGAGAGAGTAGAGAATATCAAGTTCCTTGGAGTGCAGATCTCGCAGGACCTGACCTGGAGCAAGAATTCCTTGGGGATCAGGAAGCGGGCTCAGCAGAGACTGCACTTCTTGAGGAAACTCAAACAGGCCTCTCTCCCCATCTGCATCCTCAGGACCTTCTACAGAGGTGTGGTGGAGAGTGTTCTGACGTACTGCATTGCTACATGGTACTGCAGTTGCAGTATGTCAGACAAAAAAGCCCTGCAGAGGATAGTCAAGGGGGCTGAGAAGGTAATTGGAGTCTCCCTCCCCTCTGTCCAAGAACTTTTTCAGAACCGTTGTAGGAGCAGGGCACTGAACATTGTCAAGGACCGTTCTCACCCTCTGCATAAACACTTTGAACTTCTTCCATCTGGTAAACGATTCCGGAGCATCAGAGGCAGAACCACCAGACTGATCAACAGCTTCCTTCCACAAGCTGTCAGGATGCTGAACAGTTGACCCGGAATCTCTCATACACACTACTGCACCGACGGACATTTTGTATATTATTTGTATATTATAGTTAGTTTTAGTTTTTTTTGTTTTTGTTTTTTTTTTTCTCCCCAAGTATGTCTCAGGGATGTGTGAATGGATGGGGGGGTGGGGGTGGGGGGTGGAGCTATGTGGGAGTGTGTCTTAAATCATGCTGCTTCTATTTATATGGATGCCGAGAGAAACGCAATTTCATCTTGCCTGCACTACAGTTGTATGTACAGCAATAGGACAATAAAGTTTGATTTGATTTGATTTGATTTGATAAAGTAACAAAGGAATGAGCCTCGGTGGGCTAAAACGCACAGTATTGAAGGTAGGATTATAACAGGGTAAACTTACACTCAAGACGAGGAATAGACAGTGTCTGAGCCGGGGAACACTCGAAGCATCAGATGATGTGGAGTCTTGACGGGAGATTAACAGAGACTGCTGCATGCTCAAGGATGAGGCCGAGTTTATTTCTCAGGTTCAGCTTTATTAACAGAACACATACTCTTAACAATCTCCAAGCAAGAAAAGAGACAGATCAATATCACATTGCTCTTTTATACTCCGGAACATCGAAACTCAAGTCACATGGTGTCTTAGCAAACATACAGTCACATGGTACTTAATCCCAGTCACGCTGTAACCCTTTTGATCTTCCACCATTGTCTCTTAGCCTCCGATGGTCCGGAAATCCCTCCAGGGCTTCTCTCTGAGACAAAGGCCAAATCTCACACCTTCTCGATATCTCCTGCAGACTCAGTCCTTTTGTCCCTGACGTGAAGCACACAATAAACATACAGCAATACATTTGTGGAAAATATGTACCCAACATATGTGCCACATGACCCCCCCCCCAAACGTCTAATATGGGACAAACATAATCAGAGATGCATGACATAAAAACATTACTACATATCAAATATCAATCCACCAGTTGCCTAGGTCTAAACCTCCTGCCGTATCTGCTGTAAGCCGGCCTTGCTGCTTCTGCAGTGTCTTCCTGCACCTGTGGATTAGAACTGTTAGCCAATCTCTGTGGGGGTTCTGGAGAATGCCTTCTTGGAGGTCTGCTGCGACGGGGAGCCCTCGCCAACTGCACTTGTTCATCCGCCAAAACAAAAGCAGGTTTGAGTCTATTTATACAAATCAACTCCTTCCTGTCTCCCAAATCTAGCAAGAAATGCTTCTCTCCTGTTTCCAGCACTCTGAAAGGTCCATCATAAGGTGGCCGCAAATTTGGGCGATGAGCATCATGTCTAACAAAAACAAACTCCACATTTTTTAAAGCCTTCGGCACAAAAACGCATGGGAAACTGTGATGAACGGGGCCAGGAAGCGTGTTTGGTCCTGTGTTGCTCTGCAACAGCTGAGCGGGGGGACAATTTGGCGCAGGATTGTCGGGGAGAAATTCACCGGGTAAACGGAGAGGTTGTGCAAAATCTAACTGAGCTGGGGAGGCGTGCAAATCCTCCTTAGGTGCAGAACGCAACCCCAATAAAACCCATGGAAGTTTGTCAACCCAATTTGTATCCGTAAGTGACGCTCTGAGGGCTGCTTTCAATGACCTATGAAAACGTTCGCATAAACCGTTAGCCTGGGGGTTATACGCGGTAGTGCACTGGATCTTCACCCCTAGGCTGCGGGCCATCGATGACCAGAGTTCGGAGACAAATTGAGGACCTCTGTCAGACGTTATGTCCGACGGGACTCCAAAACGCGCAACCCAAGATGTTAAAAATGCGCGCGAAACTTCCTCTACTGTGGTTGATGCCAGAGGAACCGCTTCTGGCCAACGCATGGTGCGATCCACCATTGTCAAAAGGTGTGTGTGCCCCTGTGACAACAGAAGGGGGCCCACCAAGTCGACATGCACATGATCAAAGCGCTTAGCCGGGATGTGAAAAGGCTCCAAAGGAGCTCTAGTGTGCTTGTGTATTTTGGCTCACTGACACGCTACGCAGGCTGCTGCCCATTCCTTGACCTGTTTGCGCAACCCCGGCCAAACAAATTTCTCCCCCACCATCTTGATCGATGTGTGCACCCCCGGGTGCGCCAGGAAATGGACCGAGTCAAAAATGCGGCGGCGCCACATAGCTGGTACCACGGGGCGCGGCCGTCCCGTGGAGACATCGCAGATTAGGGGGGGCATACCGACTTGCTGCACCTGCACTTGCTCGTGTAATGGCATCGATATTCTGTGTCTGTCCAATCACAGCATGGAGCAGGCTCATTTTGCTGCCCTTCTTCTTCTTGTGGTTTTACAGCAGTTGGCAACCAGCGTTTATGTGTATTACCGCCACAGTCTGCACACACATGAGCAGCAGCACATGGAGCAAAAGAATGGCAGAGAGGAAGAGGAGCTCTATGTGGCTCTATTTTCAGGCTGAAAATGAGGCAACGGCAAGTTGTACAGTATGTAAAAAGGCTGTGAAATACAGTGGTAACACAACTAATTTATACAAACATATGAAAATCACCCAAAAGAAAATGCTAAGCTACAGAAATGGAGAGAGGAGGAAAGAAATCCCCCACTCCCTGGCTCCAACACCGACAGATCCAGACCCCCGACCCAGAACTTAAGGCTTTGTGGGTTGTTTAGTTATTTACACCTTATTCGTTGTATTTTCACTACTTGTTTTTTATTTTTCATTATTTTTCAAAGTCAGAAAAAAAGTGCAATAAGGGAGAGAAGTTTAGTTTTATTTTTTTATTGCACTTCCTAAGCACGCATTCAACTGGGAAAAAAATAATTTGTTTTAAATATTTTGTGTCATTTGTTGTGGAGTGATCATTTTGTAGACTTTGTTTATTTAAGAAAAAAAATGTTACTGTTCTATTGTTTCTGCACAAAAAGTTTTATTAAAATAAAGTGTTCTCTGTTTACCTATAAACTTTGGCCAAATTCTGTCCTGGGTTTTAGGTAAGTAATACTCCAAAGGAGTATTACGGTGGCGCAGTGGTTTAGCACTGTGACAGCACAGTTTTACTCTCGGCCGGGGGATCGCGGGGATCATGAGATCGTGGGTTCGATCCCAGCCCCCGACCAACAGTGAGCTGTGTGGAGTTTGCATGTTCTCCCCGTGTTGCGCGGGTTTACTCCGGGATTTCTCCGGTTTCCTCCCGCATACCAAAAACATGTAGGTTTAGGGCGCTCGCGCACGCAGCGACCAGCAGCCAGTGGCTTGTCACCAGACTGCAAACCAAGTCTACCTACGGGTACAAATAAGTAACAAAAAAAAAAGGAAAAATCACAAAACACTTAAAGGTCATGAAAATTCATTCAAATTTAGTAATTTGATGATGCATCCACCTTAACCCTCTGAGTGTGTATGTTGCAGAACTGTGACATTGTGGAAGAAAAATAAGTTCAGGCAAGATGCGGCGAGCTGGAAGGTTGCAGAGTTTTACTTTCCTCCATCATAATGAGACACACATTGTAGCACTGTGCTCTGTGTTGTACAGTGCTGTGCTGTGTGTGCTGTGTTGTGTTGTGCTGTGCTGTTGAGGCATGTATAGCAAGCTCTTTTATACATGTTATACCAACAGAGAGAATGCATGGCACAATTGCATATTGATACACATATCAGTCAATACATATCATTCGTGTGACCAACTGGTGCCCGGATGTCCTCTCCTTAATCTGGGGATGTATAACAATAGTCCATTGTTATGATTGTCTCCTAGGGGTTCTCTGTCCGTATGCAAATTGTCCTTTGCTTCCTGCAGGCTAGCTGAGTGTGAGGATTGAATGTCCATGTAGATTGTGGTGGGTCACCACAGGGCTCCCTCAGAACACTCAGCAGGGGTTGTGACCCCCACCCCCCATCGTTTAGCTCCAGCTCCGGTAGAACTGTCGGAGGGCATGTCAGTCCGTGAGGGGGACAGGGGAGGGGTGGAAAAAAACAGTGTGCTCCGCTCCGGGTTCCAGCACATTGAACAGCCGTAGATCGTGGGCACACGGGCCGGTGTATTTCGTGCATAATGGAACAAGACGGCGATCGGCCGGCTTTAGGGAGTGAGGTGCGGGAAAAGCGCTGTGTGGGAGGAAGGGGAGGGGAGTGGGAGTAAGTGAGTGCCGGCCCGGGACGTCAAAGGTGTCTGGGCCACGCAAAAATTGCGTGTGGATCCGCGATGGTGAGGGACTTTCCCGGTAAACCTGGTGGAGATCCACAGCGGCTGAGAAAAAAAAAAAAAAATATCTCTGACTCCTCTCGCGGCTCGATCCATCGAGGATGTGGGGAAGGTGAGCAGCCAAATTCCCCGAGGATGTGTAGGGGCTGTGAAACAACTGCAGCTGTGTGTGGGAGGAAGGGGAGGGGAGTGGGAGTAAGTGAGTGCCGGCCCGGGACGTCAAAGGTGTCTGGGCCACGCAAAAATTGCATGTGGATCCGCGATGGTGAGGGACTTTCCCGGTAAACCTGGTGGAGATCCACAGCGGCTGAGAAAAAAAAAAAAAAATCTCTGACTCCTCTCGCGGCTCGATCCATCGAGGATGTGGGGAAGGTGAGCAGCCAAATTCCCCGAGGATGTGTAGGGGCTGTGAAACAACTGCAGCTGTGTGAGGGTATGAGGCGGTTTGGCTTTTAGGTGTAAAAGCAGCCCTAAAGCCATCGGGGACAGCAATCAGCTAAATTCCGCTTGTGCGCCGTCGCTGAGAAACCCATACAAAGTCCTGTGTGGGGGCTGCACGTCTGCTTCAGGTGGATGAGCAGCCCTGAAGGTTGCAAGGGTGGCGATCGGCCGTGTTTCTTGGGCATGTGCAGCGGCGGAGGACACTGTATCAGTTTGTGGAGCCGGTTTTGTCCCGTGTGTGGCACGCACTTGGCGCAGTGACCACTTAACTGGCAGTTGCGCTGTCCTCGTAATCCTGTGGTGTGCGTGCAGGGCTTCTGTGCGAGGGAGGTCCGCTGTCGTGAGGTTAGTCAGGTTCGGGGAGCTTGGCGGAAATCAACGCAGTTGGCATCGATGTTTTCCCCGTTCAGGCTGCTTTCTTCGTTCACTCGTGTCGCCGTTCATGGTGCGTGTCGGTCCAAGTGCTGTGCACTACAGGGAGCACGCTTCGGTGAGGATGAAGCGGTTGCAGGCATTCTCTGGTCCTCTGGGATCCACAGCGCGGTGAGAGGGAGCAGACGGTCATTCTCCCTTGTCAGGTCACCAGTGTGGAGGTAAAAGATCAGGCGAGGGGCGCTCCATGATGCATGCTGGGGCTTCCCATCCAGGTCATCTCCAGGGTGTTCGCCTCCTGTTCCATTCTTTGTCAAGGGTCACCAGTGTGGAGGAAAAATAAGTTCAGGTGAGATGCGGCGAGCTGGAAGGTTGCAGAGTTTTATTTTCCTCCATCATAATGAGACACACATTGTAGCGCTGTGCGCTGTGTTGTACAGTGCTGTGCTGTGTGTGCTATGTTGTGTTGCGCTGTGCTGTTGAGGCATGTATAGCAAGCTCTTTTATACATATTATACCAACAGAGAGAATGCATGGCACATTTGCATATTGATATACATATCAGTCAATACATATCATTCGCGTGACCAACTGGCGCCCGGATGTCCTCTCCTTAATCCAGGGATGTATAACAATAGTCTATTGTTATTGGGCTGCACGGTGGCGCAGTGGTTAGCACTGCGGCAGCACAGTTTACCCTTGGCCGGGGGATTGTGGGGATCGTGGGATCGTGGGTTCGATCCCAGCCCCCGACCAACAGTGATCTGTGTGGAGTTTGCATGTTCTCCCCGTGTTGCGTGGGTTTACTCCGGGATTTCTCCGGTTTCCTCCCACATGCCAAAAACATGCATGTTAGGTTAATTGGCTGTTCTAAATTGTCCCTAGATATCTGTTTCCTATAGGCCCTTAGAATAGAGGGTTAGTATTAATGAAAGCGCTTTGAGTGGTCTTTGTGACTAGAAAAGCGCTATATAAGTGCAGGTTAGTTAGTTAGTAGTTAGTGTTCTGCTTGTCTCCTAGGGGCTCGCTGTCCGTATGCAAATTGTCCTCTGCTTCCTGCAGGCTAGCTGAGTGTGAGGATTGAATGTCCATGTAGATTGTGGTGGGTCACCACAACATAACCCCTAGTGGTAAAGAGTGGTAAATATTTTTTGTCAGTAGAATAGTTCAGATTTCCAAGGCTATAACTTGAAAGTGGTAAGAGATAATGGCTTACTGTCAATTAGAAAGATATAAAATATGATCCAAAGTTTCAGATAGGAATAAATTTATGCATCTACTTTACATAATGTTGCAGCACCTCTATAAATTCCATAACTCAGTCAAAACTGGACACTGGACATATTTACACAAAAAATGGTTCAGTCTTTTGGCACCGTTTTTTGTACAGAGGTACCTCATCATCTTATCTTCAAAGTATATGAACAAGAAATCAGTACATTTAAAAAAAAAATCCAGAAATTTCTCACTTACTTTTGACAAAGTCAGAGTGAGAAGGCAGGCGCAGTGCCACACTCTGCCACTAGGGGCACGCAAATTCTCACACTCAGAGGGTTAATTATTAAAAAGTATTGGTATCGGATTGATATTGGTAATACTGGCCCTGTATTTACTTGGTCGATACCAAATCTTGCAGTATCACACACCACTAATTGGGATGTTGGATTTATTTACCCACAGATTCCTGCCACGGACAGGGCAGGGACAACTTTTTCAGGTGAGTGGCAACTTCGCCCGTCTGAATCTCACCCAGATGGTGAATTCATGTCTTTTCATGTATTTACATTGAATTATAATGTAATCGTGCTGCACGAAAAATTTGCCCGTTCGTGTTTGATGTGAAGGCACCTTTATGGTAAACGCCACTTTCTCTTCTCACTATGTGTTGCTGTGGTTACACAAACGCCAAGGGGCACGTCTGCCCTTTGGTCCGGTGGATACTCCGTTTGCATTCACACAGCAAGTGAACAGTGTTGCCAACTTGGTGAGTTTGTCATTAAATCTGGTGACTTTTCAGTCCCCCTCGATGACTTTTTTTTGTCAAAAGCGACTAGCGACAAATCTAACAACTTTTCCTGGTGTTATCAAAGAGTTTTCTGGTGTTTTGGACACTGACATGAAAGTGCACGATTGCTCTGCAGTTATCATCTTCAACAAGCAGTGGGTGGTACCGTGAGGTTCTCCTGTCCCCTTCCCATCCCAAAGCAATCACAGGCAGTCTCGGTCAGTCTCACAGTAGCCTCTTGAAGCAGCAGTGTTGCAATTACAATAAATTAATAGTTTTTTGAGAACTGCAATGTCTGACACTAATTGAATGCTGCAGCAGTGGCAAAGTGCTTTAGCCTTCTTCCCAGCAACAGGTTGAAACCATCTCTTAAATGTACGCAGAACGGTATAATGCCAAGGCAGGGCGATAAAGCTATTGTGACTGCCCTGGCAGGTTTGCTTTGTTTTCTTACCAGCGTCTGTGTCAGTGCTGCTGGACGCTTTTCTTTTTTTTTCCTCCGAGTCCAAACTCATGTTCACTTTTTATGTTTGTTGCGGTGCTCTTACAGTAAAGAAACATAAGCTGAGTGCTGCTGCTGATGTGACTGACATGACATGACATGCAAGTGAACCAAGACCCCCCGTTTTCAGGGGGACCAGACATCACTTGTTTAGTGCCCACCAGAGTTCCAACGCGCGCTCAGATGGCACCAAACAAACTGAACTATCCACAGAATACACTCTTTGGTCCTTTAGTCAGGACCAAAGAGTGGCCGTGTGAATGCGCCCAACATGACAGTACAATAGGGACCAGCTGTTAGCACTTAACCGGCCCACGGTGCTAATGCAAAAACTCGACGTACCGGGAGAAATCAGACGGAAACGGCGTGGATGTTGAGCTGGAGTAAGATGGTGGGCGGGGAATATAAGGTACAGACCCATCCTCCCATCCGTTGTCATGGGGAACGTACGATTGCTACTAAATAAGACAGACGAGCTAGCGGCCATGTCCTGCTATGAGAGCGTCTTCAGAGAGATTAGCATGATGTTGTTTACTGAGATGTGGCTAACAGAACAAGCAACAGATGCTAACATCGAACTGGAGGGTTTCCACCCAATACCGGCAGAACGGACACCAGACAGTGTGAAGGCAAGAGGCGGAGGAGTGATAATGTATGTTAATAACAGCTGGTGCAAACCGGGTCACATCACAGTTAAAGAGCAACACTGCAGCAAAGACACCGAGTTGCTAGCTGTTAGCATGTGGCCTGCTTATCTCCCGAGGGAATACTCACACGTGATCTGCATTGTTATTTATGCAAGTCCGACGGCGAACGCTGGGGCAGCGCGTGACGCCATCCACTCAGTCACTGGCAGGCTTCTGACAAAACAACCAGATGCTCTCCTCCTCATTCTCGGGTGATTTTAACCATATCTCACTGTCCCCCATTCTGCCCACGTTCACCCAGTATGTCACATGCCACATCAGAGACAATAAAACACCGGATTTATTCTATGTGAATACTAAGGAAGCGTACACCTCATCGCCACTCCCCCCACTCGGGAGATCGGATCACAACTTGGTTCATCTCCTGCCGGTGTACAAACCCCTAGTACACAGACAACCTCCGGTTATGCACACGGTGAAGATATGGTCTGAGGAGGCAATGGACGCTCTAAAGGACTGTTTTGAAATCATTGGCTGGGAGCAGCTCTGCGATCCACATGGTGAGGACATCGATGGCCTCATTCACACCATCACGGACTACATCAACTTCTGTGTGGACAACACCGTACCCACCAAGATCATACAGTGTTGCTCAAACAACAAACCCGGGATCAACCCTGAGATAAAATCACTACTGAAAGAGAAGAAAAGGATCTTCAGGTCAGGGACAGGGAGATGCTTAAGTCATAGTCACATGCACACACTTATTTTGTGTGCGCTCTCATACACGAATGCACACACACATACTGTATGTCTCTCCTTTAACAGGTGCAGATACCAGACTTGTGTTGAGACCTCTTCAGTGGAAGAAACAGGCTGTCTTCTGTTTGTTTCAGTTGCGTTAGTCTGTTTGTCTCCTTTGTCTGTTCCTCTCCCTTTTCTTTCCCCCTCCACACCCCTCATCCCCCCCGTCAGGTCCTTCATGGGTAAAACAATTTAAATAAGGGGCGACAGTGGCTCAGGAGGTAGAGCAGGTCGCCTAATAACCCGATGGTTGGCGATTCGAATCCCGCTCTCCCCAGATATCCTGCCGTTGTGTCCCTGGGCAAGACACTTCACTCGCATTGCCTCCAGTGCCCATAACACTGGGTATGAATGTGTATAAATGTTCGGTGGTGGCCAGAGAGGCCGCTGGCGCGGATTGGCAGCCACGTTTCCGTCAGCCTGCCCCAGGGCAGCTGTGGCTACAGTAGTAGCTTGCCACTACCATTGTCTGTCTGGAGTGAATGAATAATGTATCTACTTGTTGAGTGTCTATGATAAAGCGCTATATAAATCTGATGCATTATTATTAAATAAAGTATTAAAAGTTATTACAAGAGGAGATTATAAACAATATGCAGTACATATACTATACGTACTGTATAAAGCTCCTTTTGGCAAAGTAAATCTGTTTGGCACAATAAGGGAAGCAGATTTCTGTTCTGCTCACCTAGCTGCTTGACAGGACAAGGCGAAAGAAGAAAAAAAAAGATGTGTGAGCTGTTAAATGTGGGAAAACGTGCAATTAATGACTCCTCTAATCAAGTAATTTTAGAGCCTAATCGTAAAAAAAAACCCAAAACATGTATTTAATGCTTAAAGTAACAAGTGACTGAAAGTCAAGCATGCAAATTTAATAGGAAAACAAGGGCAGGCAAACTCAGGGCTTCTGTTTGTTATTCTTGATTCATCAGGTCTGTCAGTAATAAGGCCTGGGTGTGGTTAATGAAATTGAACTCGGATTTCCAAAAAAAATGTGATTAATAGCAGTTAACTAGAAAAGCACTCAGAGAGTGCATACCTCTGCCAAGGTTCCTTCCTTCCCTCCCTTTGTCTATCTATCTGTCCATACCTCCATCCCACCATACATTGCAAGATAGGGTCTTGGTGGAGGTATGTGCTCATAGAGCAGCTCCAAAATCTAATGGGCTCTTCTGTAGCCCAAGGACCATCTCTGGTGAAAATTTAATCAAAATCAATTCAGTAGTTTTTGCATAATCCTGCTAAACCACTACTAGAAGATTGAACCTTGGTGGAGGTATGCACCCATAGATCACCACCAAAATCTAATCATCTATTCCTCATGCCATTACATACCTTTCCTGAAAATTTCATCAAAATCTGTTCGTAACTTTTGGAGTAATATTGCTAAAAGGCAGACAAACAAACCAACAGCAAAAACATTACCTCCTCCCTTGGCGGAGGTAATCATTGAGTTAACTAGAGGGCACTCAGAGAGTGCATACCTCTGCCAAGGCTCCGTCCCTCCCTGCCTTTGTCCTCCCCTCCGTCCCTTTGTCTGTCCATATCACCATCCATCTGTACATTGCAAGATAGGGCTTTGGTGGAGGTATGCACTCACAGATCACCTCCAACATCCAATGAGTTCATCTTTGGGCCAAGGTCCACCTCTGGTGAAGATTTCATCCAAATACATCCAGTAGTTTTGGAGTATTGTTGCTAACACTCTGTGAGAAGATAAGAGCCTTGGTAGAGGTATGCATTTTGAGATCATCACCAAAATCTAATCATGTGTTCAATGTGCCATTACTCACCTTTCCTGAAAATCTGAATGAAAGGCGTTATATAAATGTAATCTATTATTATTATTATTATTATTATTATTATTATTATTAACAGAAAAATGACAGCAAAAACAACATGACTACATTATTTGACTACATAATAATAATAATAATAATAATAACAAGACTGTCATAATTGCATTGACCATACATTGGGGCTGGGCAGCATCATGGTTTATTGAATCTTTCAGGTTGGTTTTCGGGTTTTTTTACTTCTCTCTTCTCCATTACAGTTTACTGACAAGGTTCATAATTATTAAGCAATATTACACAACAGTGTGGTATCATACCATTTTTGTTTTTTTGTTTTTTGCAGTTATCAACTACAAATTCACATTGTTTGATGCAGCAAAGTTCAGCCTCTCCACCGTCTATCACTTCCCGTTCTCGTCTTCCTGTACCGGCGTCCTATGCCCCGCCCTTCCTTAATTCTGATTGGCTGCTTAGAAAGGTCTGACACTGACGAGCGCAGCTGTACAGTAGTCTCACAAGTTGAACTTTTTTCAGCCCTGAGTTCAGCCCTGACTTACGTGCGTGACCACGCACATAACTGAGTGGACATGTTTTAAAAGGGCAGTACATGAAAAGCGCCGATTATATAAAATAATATTAAAAAAATTCTGCATCCACACCGTGATCCAAATCACTACCAAAATACCAAAAAAAATACCTCGAGTCTCCCATGGCACAGGACATTCGGTCCTGCTATCGCCAGAAGTGCCTGTACTGCTGTCAGAAGGCTGATAATCTGAGCTGGAGTCTTCCTCAGACGACAGATTTGAGAAATTTTCTTCTTCTGACCCAGGACCGCCCCAATACAGAGCTGAAAACTCCACCAGAGTGAGTATTTTTTTTCGCCATCTTGTCTGTTTGCTGACTCACTACTGAATGGGAAGGTCCTTATTTCAAACCGGAATTTGAAATACTCTTTGTATTGCGTCATATCCAGTTTTTCTGCTACGCGAAAAGCTATACCTGTCTGCCATCTTTTGGTGTTAAAAGGTTCGTACATCTCTGACTCTATTTAGCAGCACCGGCTTTGTTTTGAGTGATAAGCTGACAGGCACGGAGGTGCGCCATAGACAGATAGGTGGTTAAGCTGAAGAAGGAGTCCTATCAAGCTTGGTTGGCTTGTGGAACTCCTGAAGCAGCTGAAGTGTACTGGCAGGCCAAGTGGAGTGCAGCTTGGGTGGTTTGCTGAAGCAAAAACTCAAGTGTGGGAGGAGATCGGTGAGGTTATGGAACAAGACTTTCGGTCGGCTTCGAAGAGATTCTGGCAAACTGTCCAGTGGCTCAGGAGGGGGAAGTAGCTCCTTGTCCACACTGTGTATGGCGCAGCTGGGGCGCTGCTGTCATCGACTGGGGATATCATCAGGCAGTGGAAGAAATACTTTGAGGATCTCCTCAATCCCGCTGGCACATCTTCCACAAAGGAAGCAGGGCTTGTGGACGAGGGGGACGACTCGCCCATCACAGTGGCTGAGGTTGCCAAGGTGGTTAAAAAGCTCCTTGGTGGCCGGGCCCCGGAGGTGGAAGAGATTCGCCCTCAGTACCTCAAGGCCCTGGATGTTGTAGGGCTGTCATGGTTGACACGCCTCTGCAACATTGCGTGGAGGTCAGGGACAGTGCCTTTGGCATGGCAAACCGGGGTGGTGGTTCCTCTCTTCAAGAAAAGGGACCAGAGGGTGTGCTCCAACTTTAGAGGGATCACACTCCTCGGCCTCCCTGAGAAGGTCTATGCCATGGTACTGGAGAGGAGAGTCCATCTTTATAGTCAGCTTCATGTGTACATGTGTTTGTGTTTATGTTGAATGTAATTGTGGTTTGTAAATATGGATGTCACCAGACTGCAAAACAAATCTACCTACGGGTACAAATAAAGTAACCTGAACCTGAACCTGAACACTGCTAAGGAGGCAGCAAACCTGAAAGGGAGAGAAGGACACGGGAGTGAGAAACGCAGATCAACCAAGGAGGAATAACTTCACGTGGCTTTATCACAGGTAGCAAACCTAACAATCCAGCCGTGAGCTCCTCACACGCTGGCGCTTAAATACGCTGGACAACCAGGAAGCAGCAGTGTGTCAATCACGCAGGTGTGGGTAATTACTCCAGAGCCGGGAAGACAGGAACAGAATCAGAATCAGAATCAGAAAAAGATTTATTGCCAAGTACATTAACAGATCACTGATAACATACGAGAGAATTTGACTTGACACAGTAAATGAACCTGCATTTCCGTGCCGCGGCGCATCTGAAACGCGCCTATCAGCAGGAGGGTACAGGTAGCATAAGAATAATACAATAGGAAGGAGCAAAAAAATCATTGATTCAGAATACTGGTTGCATGATCAATCAATATTATGATTACAAGGAAAAAAAAAAAGCCCTCAATGCACATCAGCGGACCAAGATTTCACAGGACACAAAGAGAGCAGTGTGTGGATCTTTATTTATCAGTTCGTGGATCAATATGAGTGCACTGTTGAAGCAAGTGTTGTATCAGAAGAACAACAAGGACACTTTGGCAGGAGATGTTTTGTCTGGCTACTACAATCGTCCTTGCGATTATCTGAGCAGCTGCTGTCCAAGGCCTTGTGCTCAATGTTTTGAAAAAAACAGACTGCAGACAGCCAGGAGGAATTTTTATAGGGAAATTGAGCCAAATAGAACTGATCACAGAGAAGGAGCTTTATTTTCTTCTGTAGATTCAGTACTTAATCCTTCATTGCGGGGCGTTGAGACCGTCGTGGATAGACCTAAGCGTGACCATGATGTAATCCAAATTCCGAGACAGTTCTCCATTTGTCGCTATCAGGGTCTTCTCCAATTTTTCAATTTGATGGATGCACCTCGCCTGGCCAGCATTTTGATAGGTTGTATCCATCTTCAGCAATTTGCGGTACACCAGGACAATCCCAGTTCCAATCAGAACGATCCCGATCACCATTATTACGAAGACATACAAATCTTCAATATCTTCGATAGAGAGATTAGTTAGGCACAAGATCCTCCAATTACTTGTGTCCCGTAAATAGCCCGCTGGAGCCGTCCCTGCGGGGCAGACAGCTTCCCCCGGAGCACTTTTCCTTGTTGAAAAAATAGTGTCAATTGTGTTCAAAGCCCAGCTTATTAATTCCATAATTTCTTTCGACGGTCCGCAGTTAGACGCAGACAGACAACAGCAAGCTGGGATCCAGTAGTTGGGGGGGAAGGAAAAAAAAGTCAGAGCAAGAGAGAAGGAAAAAGGCGTCTGCTCTCTTTGGAGGCGGAAGTGAGAATGGGTGCTGAGGAGGGTGGAGGAGGGTGCTCGCCCGATCATCACAATGTCCCCCCCCCCAAGGGGCGCCTCCTGGCGTCCCACTGGTCTTTCGCGGGTGCACCTGATGGAATGTTCGCACCATCCGCTTATCCAAGATGTAGGAACCCGAGATCCAGGACCTCTCTTCTGGACCATACCCTTTCCAGTGGACCAAATACTGGCAGCCACGATCCTGTCGACGGACGTCCAGAATCTTCTTCACAGTGTAGGTGGTCTGACTGTCAATGACCTGGGGGGGGGGAGGTGGAGGATCCGGAGGAGGGCAGAGAGGGCTGGTGGAGAGGGGTTTGATGTGGGAGACGTGGAACGTCAGATGGATCCGCATCGAAGGTGGTAGGTCCAGCCAAACAGTGACGTTGTTGATAATATGCTTGATAGGAAATGGGCCCAGATAGTGCGGGGATAGCGTCCGGGACTCTGTCTTCAGCGGAATCTGCTCAGCAGACAGCCAGACCTTCTGTCCCACCGTGTACTTTGGCCCCTGGCACACGTCTGCAGTTAGCATACTGTTGATTCTGCTCCACAGAGTGGAGTAGGGCAGCTCCTGTGGCCCTCCACAGACAACGACAACAGTGCGCGTGGACCTCCACAGATGGGATGGAGAGACCCCTCTCCGCCATGAGAAGCAGAGGTGGAGTGTAGCCTATCGAGGCTTCGAATGAGTAAGCCCAGTTGCGGAGGACACAGCAGAGTTGTAGGAATATTCCACTCAGGTCAGGTGGGAGCTCCAGGTAGTGGGGTTACAGGATGCTACACACCTCAGGGTGGCCTCCAAGGACTGATTGGCATGCTTTGCCTGACCGTTGCTCTGTGTGTGGTATCTAGATGTCAGACTGGCTGTGGCACCCAGGAAACAACAAAATGTCTTCCATACCTGGGATGTAAACTGTGGACCCCTGTCCGAGACACTGTCCATTGAGAGTCCATGCAAATGATTACATGCTGTGTCACAAGATCGGCCGTTTCCGTAACCAATGGTAGCTTGGGGAAAGGGACAAGGTGGATGGCTTTGGAGAAACGGTCGATGATGGTAAGTATGACAGTGTTACTTTGGGATGGAGGGTAGCCCATTACAAAGTCCAAAGCGACGTGGGACCACGGATGAGGGGATGGAGGAGGCCAGCTGGAGGGGAAGAGTCCATCTTGTTCACAGCGCAGGTGTGACAGGCCTTGACATACTCCTGCACATCCCTCCTGAGTGTGGGCCACCAAAACGCTCTCCTAAGTAGCTCAATGGTTTGGGAAATGCCGGGATGGCAAGCAAAGAAGCTGGTGTGCCCCCACTCAATCACCTCACTGAGCAGCGTGGAGGGCACATGTAGCCGGTCAGACAGACCTCCCTTTGGGATGGGTTCAGATGACTGGGCCTGCCGAACCCTCTGCTCAATCTCCCACGAGAGCACCCCGACAAAGCAGGAGGAGAGGAGGATGGTCTCTGGGGGAGATACAGCAGCTGCGGAGGAGGAGGTGGAGGAGGAGGAGTCAGAGAAAAACTGGCATGAGAGGGTGTCAGCCTTGGCATTACAGGACCCTGGTTGGTACAAGATGGAAAGATTGAACCTATTAAAGAACAGGGCCCACCGAGCCTGCCGTGAATTCAATCGTCTAGCCGATCGAAGATATTCTAAATTTTTCTTCTCAGTCCAGACAATGAACTGGCTAACCCCCTCAAGCCAGTGTCTCCACTCCTCCAACACCAGCTTAATGGCCAACAGTTCGCGGTCCCCAACACTGTAATTCCTCTCGGCTGGCATCAGCCGCCGGGAGAAATATGCACACGGATGGAGCTTCTGGTGGGAGATGGAGCGCTGGGAGAGGACAGCACCCACCCTCAAATCAGAAGCATCCACCTCAATCACGAACTGTGCCAGAGGATCCACCTGTACCACGATGTGCGTGTTGGTGAAGAGGCCTTTCAGGGTTACAAATGCTCGTTCAGCTGCCTTGGACCACTTGAACAGGCTTTTGGTCGACGTCAACTGCGTAAGCAGTTGCGCCACCTTACTGTAATCACGGATGAATCGACAGTAGTAGTTGGTAAAGCCCAGGAAGCATTGGAGGTGCTTCCTGGACTGAGGTGTAGGCCAATCTACTACCGCCTTGATTTTTGCCGGATTGGCCACAAACGTGCCTTTGGGGATGATGAACCGCAGTGATGAAGTTGAGCAAGTGATAAATTCACACTTCTCTGCTTTTACAAAAAGCTGATTCTCCAGCAGTCACTGCAGGACAGACCAAACGTGGACTATGTACTCATCCAGTGTGCAGGAAAAAAATCAAAATATCATCCAAATTCACAAAAACAAACTGGTTCACCGTGTCTTGTAAGACGTCATTAATTAACCGCTGGAAGACGGCAGGGGCATTGGTCAGCCCAACTAGCATAACCAAATATTCAAAATGGCCCAGAGGTGTTTTAAATGCTGTCTTCCACTCGTCTCCCTCACGAATGCAGACTAAGTGGTACGCATTACGGAGGTCAAGCTTGGTGAAGAAATGTGCCCGTTGGAGTAGCTCAAATGCAGAGTTGATAAGGGGCAGCAGATACTTATCCTTACGGGTAGTCATGTTAAGTTCACAGTAATCAATACACGGCCGCAATGTCCCATCCTTTTTTCCAACAAAAAAGAACCCAGCACTAAGAGGGGAGGATGACAGGCAAATAATGCCGGCGCTGAGGGAGTCTTTTGTGTAGGTCTCCATCGCCTCCCTCTCTGGCCCGGATAAACTGTAGAACCGGCTGGATGGCAGCCGCATGCCCGGAAGGAGGTTGATAGCACAGTTGTAGGTCCGATGAGGTGGTAAAGATAGGGCCCTGGACTTGCTAAAGACCTCCTCTAAGTCATGACCTTGGGAATGGAGCTAAGATCCGCCGGCTCAGCTGGAGGGGAGGAGATCAGAAAAGAGGGTGAGCATGCGGCCAAGAGGAGACACGATGAGAGGCTCCAGGACGAAATGGAGCCCTGGCTCCAGTTTATTATTGGGTTGTGAATACGGAGCCATGGATACCCCAGAATCATGGAGGTGGTAGATTGAGGCAGGACATAAAACTGGACAGTCTCGCGGTGATTACCGGACAAAATGACCGAAATGGGCTCAGTTTGTTCGGTAACCTCCGCGATCCTGCTGCCTGAAACTGCCGAGACATTCAAGGACGTAGGGACATTCCTGGTGGGGATCTGAAATTTTCTGACCAGTGCCAGTTGAATGAAATTCTGCTCCGGTGCTGAATCAATCAAGGCGGAGGTTTTTAACTCGGCCCCCGGTAACTGAATGAAGGCCGGGAGTTCAAAACGATTGGGAGGATTTTGCAAAGACCCGCCCGCCAGACCCCCCGTGGTGACTGGCGAGCTGGATCTTTCAGGCTGAATTGGCATTTCCATGTTGCATGGCCAGGGACCCCACAATATATACACACCGCCGCCCTCTTGTGGCGCCAGCGTTCCCTCGGAGTCAGACGGGCCCTACTGAGGACCATCTGCTTCGGTGATGACGCTGGCTGATCAGCATCAGAGGCCGGAGGGGCCGGCCGTGGAGCGAATGGGAAAGCAGTGGCCTTCTGTTCCCTTGCGCACTCCCTAAACTGGTTATCGAGGGCCACCGCCTGCGCAATAAGCTCATCTAGAGAGGAGGGGGTCGCCTGGATAGCCAGCTCATCACAGAGATGCACATTCAGGCCCCAGAGGAAGGCGCTGCTTTGAGCAATGTCGTTCAATCTGGAGTCTGCCGCTATGACCCAGAACTCGATGGAGAAATCGGCTACAGACTGGTCTCCCTGTCGGAGTCCCATCAGCTGGCTAACGATGTTCCCCTCACTATCCGTATGGTTGAAAGCCTCAGAGAATTCCCGCACAAATCACTCAAATGTGTATAGGGGCCCATCTGGGCTGCTCAAGACGGACTGTGCCCACTTGAGCACCCAGTCCCGTAGCAACAAGGTCATGAAAAGAATCTTTGCTGAATCATCCCTATACTCCCCCTCCACCTGCTGGAAATAAAGCTGGCAGTGGAGCAGAAACCCTTTGCATTCCCCCCTTCCCCCCATAGGGGGCAGGCGAAGGAATGGAAATGTTCCTGATGGCAGATGGCAGAAGCTGCCAGGGCAGCAGGTGCAGGGGGAGGAGCCGCACCAGGAAGCCGACACAAATGCTTAGTTGTGGTTGCCAATTGCTGGGTAATAGTTTGAAGCTGTTCGGAAAGAAACATGACTTGGCATTCCAAGGCATCCAAACACGAGAGTGCCGACTGTTCACCTGGCGAAGCGCTTGCTGAGCCTCGATCTTGGCTGGATCATTCTGTCATGACTCAATTCAAGAGTGAGGCTCAAACGCAGAGCTACCACACCAAATGAACACGCAGACTTAGATTTAAAAGTTTCACCACTTTGATGAAGAACAAAACTCTAATACACAATGCTAAATAAAAGTGCACAGTTAAAGAATAACGCCACAACAAAAACATACACATAAATTTCCACACAAAACAGGTGCCCGTTGAAGCGCATGCAGTCTACGGGGAGAGAGCAGAGAGAGATGGTTAGAGGCAGATTCTTCACAAGAGGGGAATAAGAAAAATTAGTACACTCTTACTACTGACAGCAGAGGAGCAAGGCAGGGAACTCCTGTGTGGGACCAGGGAACACAGGGGGAAGACAATTGACCTGGGGGGACGTCCAGTGACTTCGGGTCAGGCGAGCGTGATCAGCCCCGGAGTACACACTGCTAAGGTGGCAGCAAACCTGACGAGAGAGAAGGACACAGGAGTGAGAAATGCAGATCAACCAAGGAGGAATAACTTCACGTGGCTTTATCACAGGTAGCAAACCTAACGATCCAGCCGTGAGCTCCTCATACCCTGACTCTTAAATACGCTGGACAACCAGGAAGCAGCAGGAGTGCCAATCATGCAGGTGTAGATAATTACTCCAGAGCCGGGAAGACAGAAACAGGAAGGGGAGGGGGAGCACGCTCGCCTTATCATCACAGCTGAAGCGCACTTGGGTTCTGCAGCAGGACAGTGAACCAAAACACACCAGCAAGTCCACCTCTGAATGTCTTAAGAAAAACAAAATGAAGGCTTTGGAGTGGCCTAATAAAAGTCCTGACTTGAATCCAATTGCGATGCTATGGCATGAACTTAAAAAGGCGGGTCATGCTCGAAAGCATTCCAATGTGGCTGAATTACAACAATTTTGCAAAGATGAGTGGGTCAAAATTCCTCCACAGCACTGTAAAAGAATCATTGCCAGTTCTCGCTTACGCTTGATTGCAGTTGTTGCTGCTAAGGGTGGCCCAACCAGTTATTAGGTTTAGGGGCAGTCACTTTTTCACACAGGGCCATGAAGGTTTGGATTTTTTTTTCCTTTAATAATAAACCCCTTCATTTAGAAACTGCATTTTGTGTTTACTTGTGTTATCTTTGTCTAGTATTTAAATTTGTTTGATGATCTGAAACATTTAAGTGTGACAAACACACAAAAAAATGAGAAATCAGGAAGGGGGCAAACACTTTTTCACACCACTGTGTATTCTGTTATTTTAATATTTCTATCCACCTTATTCCTGGGGGTACCACTGTAGGAACGATTATGGGCGGAGCTTCCGGTTTCGGCTTACCTAGTGTTAAATCAGTCAGTCAGAGTGGAGTAGCAGAGACATTTAAAATAGCATTTTTAAAAGTTTTTCAAATTGATTTTAATGTATAGTCCACATATGTGTTTTGCACTCAAGTGGCAGCTAATTTCAGCACTTGTAGTTTTTGTATTTTTGAATGTTTTTGGTTGTTTTGGTACTTGCTGCTGTTCGTGGTGTGATGCTCCTCACAGATAAGCACAGCTAAATCTGTGGCTTCAACAGCAATAAGTATATCATGCACTGAAAACGAAAGGATTGTTCGTGTGATTGGTGGTACAGACACAGGACAGACACCAAGACAAGAGTCAGGTATGTTTTCACTTGTATGAATGTCACAGATCTGAAGTTTTACCCCTCATTTAAAATGCCCAAGAATGGTGTTGTAGTTCTTTGTGGCTCTGACTAGACTCTACGTCTGCTCTGAGGTAAATTTGAATATGCCCAACATATTTTAACAAAATGCAGCCGACTTTATTGTGGTGGAGATTTTGATATATGTCAGAGCTTTTATTTGTTTACAGCATTAGCATGTTAGCAGCGGAGCTAACTAACGTAGCTACTGGCCTTTTTTTAAGGTCATCCTCTCATCCCTCCATAGTCATGGGATATGGTATGATTATATTACTGTTTTGAGGTGCGATAGGCTGTGTTTCTGCATTTTTGATGCCAAAGTCATTGTTTTTTAACAAGGAAAAGTGTCCTGTTTCAGTGACACCAATACATTCTAAACTAGTACAGGAAATTGCTACCATAATTCACGCAAGGCATCATGGGGCCTAGGAAAAAGGTGGATTTGTGGGGGCATGGTGTGGGGTTTTTCGCCACCCAGAGAAGGCAAGGAGGAGGGAGAACGATGGACCGAAGGAGGAAGTGTCACCGGGAGGTATCAGACGGGACAGGTAGGTCTATGCACCCACCGGGGAGAGTAAGAATGACCGGAGCCATGGAGAGAAGAAAGGTGTGAAAGCGGCGCATGTGAATGTTATGTTAAAGTGCCACACATTCCTTTGTTAACCCCTTGCACTCTGGTCAATTTCCCTAAAAACGCCAAAAAATAACATGCCCAAAGTAAATCAAAAGCTGTTCTTCAACCCTTTGCAGCATCTTCATGGGGTTGGTCTCATTTAAAAGAAAACACTTTGAATTTTTTGGCAAAACAGTCATAATCTCTCTAAGTGCTCCGGCCACTGAGTAACAGTCATCTAAACATACTGAACTTGAAGAAAATAAATTTCGCCTGGGTGTTTTTATGGATACAAATGCTTGCAAATAACACACAGCTTCAGATCCGGGCTGGAAAATGCAACAGAAATGTAGAACCAAGTGTTATCCAACTGAGGTCAAAATTTTGTAACAATACCACAAAAAATGAATATATTACACAGCTTTGTTCTCAGGTTGTTCCCAGGCGTTTTTGAACTGTGCCAAATTGTGCAAAATGGCACAGTTTGGAAAAACGTCTGGAACTTTTGAATGATTCAATATAGAAGCTTCATCTTGGGCTCTAATGAAAGGTGACACTCAGGGCTGTGTGTGTGTGTGTGTGGGGGGGGGGCAGAGGACGGACGTTGCCCGTTGCGCCGCGGTCACGGTGCGCCGCGGTCTACTACGCACAGCTGTAATTTACCGATCGGTCAAAAGTAATTTTTGATTACAGTTTTCAAGGATAAAGAATAATTTAGCTTATAATACTTACCTGTTCACAACAGCAGCGTAGCTGGCGAACTTCTCTTCCTCATTGTCAGACGAACGTGAAGCTGGTCCGCTTATTACGGACTCGTGGTTCTGGTCTCGCGACCTGGTCAAACCATAATTCCATTATTGCGGTTTTGCGCTTCCATGATTGCGGTTTTGGCGAACAATTTTTCAAAACAAATAAGAACAGTAGTTAGAAAAAAAGACTGGCGAACGCCTGTGTGTCACCCAGCCTTGCACAAAACAGCTTTCGAACTTCTGTGCTTCAATTGGCTGGCTGTATTCACAGCCGTTGGTAGGCGGGTCCTTCTTGCTAGGTTTTCAGTCATTGGTTCTTCAAGGTTTCAGAAACCCAATTCAAGGCTCTTATTAGTCGAATGAGAGGTCAATCACATCTAAACCAATCAAAGCACTCCTTTGGCTTTCTGTTCGCGGCTGTGTCTGTAGTGGAAGAACGGAAATGCAGGTGGGGTTTTTTTTCAGTGCCTCCTAGGACGCACAGTGTGCGTACTCGGACGCCCTTGTGCATCCTAGGACGCAGAGATGTGCCCGCCCGCGGTACACCGAAGTGCAACAGGTTAAACAACTATGTATGATGGTCGGAAGCTCCGGGTCTTGATGCATGGGATTAAAGATATAAAAGGGGAATGCACAGAGAGCCAGGAGTGCTGAGCGCTGTTTTGCTGTTATGTTATTGGAGAAAGAATCAGTCTTGTGATCCACCTGTGCAATTTTTACACAGACGGAGGCTGTGAGTGACCCAGACCGGCCCACTATTGTTTTCCCAACACATTCGTCCCAAGAAGCTTGCAGAAGGCTGGTTTTGTTTTCGGCAGGCATGATGCGCGCCGGACCCAGGCGCGGATGCCCACCGTGGTTGGCTCCGCAAGTTGGCGATCCCTCGGCAGGGACCTGTGCTTGCAAAGCTGATTTGTTTCCCCCCCTCCCCCCTGTCCCTCCACAGACTGACGTACCCTCTGGTACACCTCACCAGCAGGACAGTTCTACTGGATCGGCAACCCCCCGCTACAGCCACTATGGGCACCGGCTCGAGCCCAAAGGACGGAGGAGGGGTGGTTAGTGACCCTTCTGGGTGTTGGGGGGGCTGTGTGGGGGCATGGTGTGGGGGTTTTCGCCACCCAGAGAAGGCAAGGGGAAGGGAGAACAATGGACCGAAGGAGAAGGTGTCACCAGGGGGCAGGGGTATCAGACGGGACAGTTAGGTCTGCGTTAAACAACAATGTATGATGATCAGAAGCTCTGGATCCTGATATGTGGGATTAAAGACATAAAAGGGGAATGCACAGAGACCCAGGAGCGCTGAGGGCTGTTTTGCTGTTATGTTGTTGGAGAAAGAATAAAGTCTTGTGTCGTTCAGCTCATTGCCTCGCCAATTCCTTTCTCAACAGATTCTTCATTTCTGTTTTAACTGTGCAGTTAATTCAAATGC
Source organism: Pholidichthys leucotaenia (assembly GCA_020510985.1). Taxonomy (NCBI): domain Eukaryota; kingdom Metazoa; phylum Chordata; class Actinopteri; order Cichliformes; family Pholidichthyidae; genus Pholidichthys; species Pholidichthys leucotaenia. Next base: position 394,768,553 of record CM035836.1, on the reverse strand, counting down.
ACCGCTCTCTCTCTCTCTCTCTCTCTCTCTCTCTCTCTCTCTCTCTCTCTCTCTCTCTCTCTCTCATGCGCATGCATGAGCGTTTGTGGGAGCAGGTGTGTGGAATGGTGTCGAGTGAGTACTCTAAACTTTGTTTTTCTAACTTCTCTCTATCTTGTGTGTTTGAGGTGTGTGTGTTTATTATATAGCGACTTGAGTGTGTGTGTGCTGGGGTGTGAGTTTTGGAGTGAGTGTGTCGGGGAACGGTAGCTTCTGCTGCCCGTTTTTTTCCCGGCCGGCATCATGCTAGTGTTTGATGGTGGTGTGGAGTTCAAGTGCTTGACCGGGAGGCATGGGGTGAGAATCCTCCCGACAGTTTCCTGTTCTGTGGAAGAGGCTGGCCTCGCTGTAGGACAGGTGGTTGGGCATGACAGTATAAAATCAGCATCGAGGATGAATAGCGCACTTGTCATTTTTCTGGATTCTACTGAAAAAGCTGGTCAGGTGGTGGAACAGGGAGTTGTCATAAATGACACTTTTACTCCTGTTTTACCGTTTTACCACTGGTGAACCCTTCTGGGAGGATCACCATCTCTAATGCTCCTCCTTTCATTAAAAATGATCAGCTGATCAGAGAGTTATCCCATTTTGGCCAAGTTGTTTCCCCCATCAGAATGGTCTCTCTGGGTAGTAAATCACCCCTGCTGAAGCATGTCGTGTGTCACAGGAGGCAGTGTTTCATGGTGTTAAAAGACAGCTCTGCTGAACTGAACATGTCTTTTAACTTCTGGATTGATGGCTTTAGCTACTTAGTTTTCGCAACATCTGAAACTATGACGTGTTTTGCGTGTGGTGCAGAAGGCCATTTTATTAGATCATGTCCTGAAAAGGTGAACACGAAGAACACTGGGAGTAAGAAAGGTGACTGGTGTTTCTGGTGGTCCAGAGGGTAGCGCTACATGTGATGTGGCGGATGCCGCTGCGGCGTCCGCTTGTGCCGGCGTGGCCGCAGCCGCGGCCACAGCAGAGGATACCACAGCAGGCACAGTGGTTGACCCTCCAAACAGTGATGGTGGGGAGTTTCTGTCTGGCGGCAGCTCTGATCATTGTGATGAGCCTGTCACCCGGAGTAAAGAGGTGAAGGGCAAAATGAGTGCAGTTAAAGGAAAAGGCGTGAATGAACAGACTTTGCAGGTGGGGGAGGAGCGGACCAAGGCTGTGGCGGACACACAGAGTAAGCACTGCATGACAAACGCTGCAGTTGATGAAGAAATGCGGGAATGTAATTTTGTTGAGGAGGATCCTTTTAAAGCTGCACAAAAAAGAAAAAGTGCTGAAAACTTGCAGAGCTCTGCTAAGTCTAATAGGGTGGGGAATTTGGAAATACTGGATGAGAGCGCTTCTGAGGAAAGTGGAGCTGAGTCTGAACTGATGCAGACGCAGGAGGAGCAAAGCTCCTATTGCTTTACCAAGATTAGGAAATTTCTTCAGGTGACTAAGAGGAGCAGAGCCGTGAAGGTGGAAAATTACTTTCCAGATCTGGAATTATTCGTGGCATCAGCTCGCAAGTTTATGAAACTGAATGTTGGGAATGAGACTTTCACTCATCAGGAAATCTATCATTTAAAGAAACTTGTTCTTAAACTGAAATCACAAATCACTAACAGTCATGTTGACTCTTAGCTTGTTTCTTCCCTTTTATGCTACGTGTGTTTTTTTTACTGTACCTTATTTTTATCCTTTTTAATGCCCCACCTTAGAATTGGCACTCTTAATATTAATGGGGCCAGAGATGATGTAAAAAGGGCCTCTTTATACAAGCTATTTAATTTAAAGAAACTTGACGTGCTGATGCTCCAGGAGACTCACAGCACTATGGACATTGAGAGCCAGTGGAGAAAAGAGTGGGATGGCTGCATTTTTTTTTAGCCACAAATCTAATAGCAGTGGGGGGTGGCGGTACTTTTCTCTAGGGGTTGTGTGCCTGTCTCTTATGAGATAGAAGAGGTGGTGAAAGGGCTTGCACTCTTATTAAAGGTACAGTTTGAAAATGTGAACTTGGTTTTTATAAACTGTATGTTCCAACACAGAGGGCAGAGAGCATTGGGGTCTTTGATGTGCTATCAGATACGGTTAGGTCCTGTAATTCGGATAGTTTTTTATTTCTGGGGGGTGATTTTAATTGTACATTAAACCACAGACTAGACAGGAACCATCAGGAGCCTCGCCCTGCTACTGCCAATAGGCTGAGGGAGCTGGTGAAGACACACTGAAATGGCCGATGTGTGGCGATCACATCATGGGGACCAGAGGCAGTACACCTGGAGCCATGTTAAAGATAACCTTTTATCTATGGCTAGGTTAGACCGTTTTTATGGTTTTAAACATCAAATGAGTTCACTGCTTGCTGTTTTGTTCTGTTTTTATTGAAAATGTAAAGTGTAAGAGTGCTTTTTGGCATTTTAATAATACACTTTTAAATGATGTGTCTTTTAAAGGAGTTTTTCATGGTGTATGGAAGTCACACAGGGAGCAAAAAACTCTTTTAAATCTCTCCAAATGTGGTGGGATTTTGGTAAGGCATAAACCAAACAACTCTGTCAACAGTACACTCGAAATGTCACTCGTAGCTTGACCCAATCCTTGAAAGTTCCGGAGAATGAGGTGGTAGAGCTAGAGGAGTTGCTCAGTTCTACAGGAAAACAAGAGCACTTAGAGGCTCTTAAATCAAAAGGTCAGCCTTGGCTAGCTTGCTAGGGGTCACCGTACAAGGTGCTCTGGTCCACTCACGCTACATGGATGTAGCTCTGATGGGCTCGCCCTCCCAGTACTTTTTTGGACTGGAGGGGAAAAATGGACAGAGAAAGCTCATTCATTCCTTGCTGGACGATGATGGGAGAACAATCTCCACAGCAGCAGAGATCAGGAAATATGCTGCTAGTTTCTACAGTGATTTGTTTAAAGCAGAGTGGAGGGAAGACACGTCACTGGGCCAGGTTTTCCTTGATGGTCTTCCAGTGCTCTCAGAGTACCTTGTTGCTGGCTTGGATGCTCCACCGTCTCTGTCTGAGCTGCATACAGCGCTAATGAGCCTCCAGAATGGAAAATCACCAGGCATAGATGGTCTCTCTGTGGACTTTTTTAAGGAATTCTGGCCCCTGCTTGGTCCAGACCTGCTAGAGGTTCTCCAAAATAGCTTGAAAAGGGGGATCCTACCCACGACCTGCAGGAGGGCCATCATTACACTGTTGCCAAAAAAAGGGAACCTACAGAGCCTAAAGAACTGGAGGCCAGTCTCTCTGTTCTGCACGGACTATAAGATTCTGTCAAAAGCTCTGGCCCGAAGACTGAAAAAGGTGATGAGTGAGCTCATCCATGTAGACCAGACTTACTGTGTGCCTGGCAGGCTGATTAATGACAACGTCACTTTAATTTGGGATGTTTTGGAGGTCTCTGGTTCATTGGCGGTGGAAACTGGTTTGATTTCAATAGACCAGGAAAAGGCTTTTGACCGGGTTGAACACCAGTATTTATGGACAGTTTTAGCTGCTTTTGGGTTCAGCCCAGGCTTCATAGCCAGGATACGGGTCTTGTACAGTGACATTGAGAGTGTACTGAAGATAAATGGGGGCCTGTCTGCCCCTTTAAAAGTCCAGAGTGGGGTTCGGCAGGGCTGTCCTCTCTCAGGGATGCTGTACTCCCTCGCCATAGAGGCTTTGCTTCACTGTTTGAGAAGGGACCTACAGTGGGGCAAAAAGGTATTTAGTCAGCCACCAATTGTGCAAGTTCTCCCACTTAAAAAATGAGAGAGGTCTCCAATTTTCATCATAGGTATACCTCAACTATGAGAGACAAAATGAGAAAAAAAAATCCAGAAAATCACATTGAAGGATTTTTAATGAATTAATTGGTAAATTCCTCGGTAAAATAAGCATTTGGTCAATAACAAAAGTTCATATCAATACTTTGTTATATACCCTTTGTTGGCAATGACAGAGGTAAACGTTTTCTGTAAGTCTTCACAAGGTTTTCACACACTGTTGCTGGTATTTTGGCCCATTCCTCCATGCAGATCTCCTCTAGAGCAGTGATGTTTTGGGGCTGTCGCTGGGCAACACGGACTTTCAACTCCCTCCAAAGATTTTCTATGGGCTTGAGATCTGGAGACTGGCTAGGCCACTCCAGGACCTTGAAATGCTTTTTACGAAGCCACTCCCTCGTTGCCTGGGCAGTGTGTTTGGGATCATTGTCATGCTGAAAGACCCAGCCATGTTTCATCTTCAATGCCCTTGCTGGTGGAAGGAGGTTTTCACTCAAAATCTCACGATACATGGCTCCATTCATTCTTTCCTTTACACGAATCAGTCGTCCTGGTCCCTTTGCAGAAAAACAGCCCCAAAGCATGATGTTTCCACACCCATGCTTCACAGTAGGTATGGTGTTCTTTGGATGCAACTCAGCATTCTTTCTCCTCCAAACACGACAAGTTGAGTTTTTACCAAAAAGTTCTATTTTGGTTTCATCTGACCATATGACATTCTCCCAGTCCTCTTCTGGATCATCCAAATGCTCTCTAGCAAACTTCAGACAGGTCTGGACATGTACTGGCTTAAGCAGGGGGACATGTCAGGCACTGCAGGATTTGAGTCCCTGGCGGCGTAGTGTGTTACTGATGGTAGCCTTTGTTACTTTGGTCCCAGCTCTCTGCAGGTCATTCACTAGGTCCCCCTGAGTGGTTCTGGGATTTTTGCTCACCGTTCTCATGATAATTTTGACCCCACGGGGTGAGATCTTGCGTGGAGCCCCAGATCGAGGGAGATTATCAGTGGTCTTGTATGTCTTCCATTTTCTAATAATTGCTCCCACAGTTGATTTCTTCACACCAAGCTGCTTACCTATTGCAGATTCAGTCTTCCCAGCCTGGTGCAGGTCTACAATTTTGTTTCTGGTGTCCTTTGACAGCTCTTTGGTCTTGGCCATAGTGGAGTTTGGAGTCTGACTGTTTGAGGTTGTGGACAGGTGTCTTTTATATTGATAACAAGTTCAAACAGGTGCCATTAATACAGGTAATGAGTGGAGGACAGAGGAGCCTCTTAAAGAAGAGGTTACAGGTCTGTGAGAGCCAGAAATCTTGCTTGTTTGTAGGTGACCAAATACTTATTTTACCCAGGAATTTACCAATTAATTCATTAAAAATCCTTCAATGTGATTTTCTGGATTTTTTTTCCCCATTTTGTCTCTCATAGTTGAGGTATACCTATGATGAAAATTGGAGACCTCTCTCATCTTTTAAGTGAGAGAACTTGCACAATTGGTGGCTGACTAAATACTTTTTTGCCCCACTGTATCAGGAGTCACGTTTTCTGGCTGTGACACCACGTTTAGGCTGTCGGCCTATGCAGATGATGTAGTCATTCTGCTAAACAAGCAGAGTAACATTGACGTTTTGGTTAGGAGTGTTAATCTTTTTGGCCAACTTTCTTCTGCAAAAATAAACTGGGTTAAAAAGCGAGGCTCTGATGGTGGGTGAAAAACTAGAAAATCAGCTTACGCTGCCTGGTGGGCTGAATTGGAAAAAAGGAGGATTCAAGTATCTTGGTGTTTTTATTGGAAATCAACAATTTGAGCAAAAAAATTGGGTCGGGGTCATAGAGAAAATCAACGGGAGACTAAATAAGTGGAAGTGGCTAGTGCCAAAAATATCTTTTAGAGGAAGAGTGCTCATTTTAAATAATCTTGTTTCCTCATCCCTGTGGCACCGCCTCATGTGCATGGACCCCCCTGCTGGTTTGTTGTCAAAAATTTAGTCTGTTATGGTGGACTTTTTTGGGAGGGGTGGACTCCACTGGGTCCTTCAAGCCCTGTTATTTCTTCCCGAGGAGGAAGGGGGGCAAGGAGTGGTTCATTTAGCTAGTAGAGGTGCTGCTTTTAGACTGACTTTCATACAGAGACTGCTGACGGGCCCCCAGGACCTGGTATGGAGGCCTTTGGCCTGTGTTATTTTACAGAGAGTCCTTGGACTTGGGCTAGACCTCCCTGTGTTTTTAATTAATTTTAAGAACTCTAGTGCAATGTCTTTATCCAGTTTTTCCCGCAGTCATTTTTGAATGAATGAATGAATGAATGAATTTATTTATTTCGGATAGTACATTACAGGTTAAAAGAAACTGTATAATATAACAACAAGGTCAAATTAGACAAAGACTCCTTCTACTATACAATTCCACGTGAGTTATCCGAAATGGGTGATGGCTGAAGCCGCAGCTTATATTGCCCACCCATATTCCATCCAAGAATTCAAAGGAGAAAAAAGAGAAAACAAGACAAGAGCGATTACAATTTAAAACAAGGCTAAGACAAAATATGACTGAGAGAAAAAGAAAACTGAGCTAGTCTAAGTTAAGCGGTTACTATTCAAAAACAAATCTAAGACATAGTGTCACAGAGAAAAAAGAAAAACTAAGCTATAACACAACACAGGCTGGAAATGTCAATCCTTATGTGAGTTTACATGTCGTCTTGTAAATATGTTTGGAGTATTTCTTCCTTTAGTTTTTGTTTAAATTGTCCAAGCTTTGTACATGATTTTAATTCAGGTCCAAAATTGTTCCATAATCTGACACCTTGCACTGAAATACAGTGTTGCTTGGTAGTTGTTCTCACTGTAGGCTTTTGAAATATACATGTTCCTCTGAAGTGATATCGTTTCTCCCTTGTTTGGAACAACTTTTGGATATTTGCGGGCAGTGATAGATTCTTCACTTTGAACATTATTATTGCGGTTTTAAAGTTGATCAGATCTTTCAACTTGAGAGTTTTTTGTTTAAGAAAAAGTGGGTTTGTTGGTTCCCTGTAAGCTGCTTTGTTGATTATTCTAATAGCTCTCTTTTGAAGCATAAAGAGTGGATATATGTTTGTTTTATATGTATTTCCCCATACTTCATTACAATATGTCATGTATGGGAGTATTAATGAATGATACAAGGTGTATAGTGTGGGTTGATTCAGCAAATTTTTCACTCTGTGTAATATTGCAATTGATTTGGATACTTTACCTTTTATATAATTAATATGTGGCTTCCAACACAGTTTGTTATCAATTATTACTCCAAGGAATTTAGTTTCGGATACCCTTTCAATCTCTACACCATTTACACTGAGTTTGGGTACTGGGTAGTTGTGATGGTTGTTAAAGACTATAAATTTTGTCTTGCTTAAATTGAGCGTTAATTTGTTTGAATCAAACCACAGTTTCAGCTTTCCTAATTCCTTTCCGAGTGTATCCAGAAGTTGTTCCAAATTGTTTCCACTGCATAGCAGGTTAGTGTCATCAGCAAACAATATTAAGTCCATTTTTTCTGAAACTTTACATATATCATTTATATACATATTGAATAATAATGGTCCCAAAACTGAACCCTGTGGGACTCCACAGGTGACCTTCAGTAGCTCTGAGTTTTTGTTGTCAACACATACAAACTGATATCTATTCTTTAAGTAACTTCTTAACCAGGACAGTGCTACCCCTCTGATACCACAATTTTGTAGTTTCTTTAATAATAGATTGTGATCTACTGTATCAAATGCTTTTTTAAGATCCAGGAATACTCCAACTGAATACTCTTTATTTTCAATGGCTGTTGATATTTTTTCTGTAAATTCCATTAAGGCATATGCTGTTGTCCTTTTGTGTCTGAACCCATATTGCTGCTCACACAATAAATCATTCTTCAGTATGAAGTTGTCAATTCTCTCATAGAATATTTTTTCAAGTATCTTGGAAAATTGCGGTAATAGTGAAATTGCTCTGTAGTTGGAGAGTTCCCCTCTGTCGCCTGTCTTGTAAATCGGAATTACTTTAGCTATTTTCATTGCATTGGGAAATATACCTGATTGGAGAGACAGGTTACAGATATACGTCAGTGGTTTCACTATGCATTCGATAACAGTTTTGACTAGTAGCATATCAATACCATCGCAGTCAGTAGATGTTTTACTTTTGAACGATTGAACAATTTCAATGACCTCTCTTTCGTCTGTGTTCTTTATGAAGATGGTGTCTTTTACAGCAGTGTTATTGCATATTGAATCACCTGTTGGCACCGTAGTGGGTATTTCTCGGGCCAGTTTAGGTCCAATGTTAACAAAAAAATTATTAAATTCATCTGCAGGTGAAGCTATATTCACATTCGGAGTCGATTTATTATTTTTTGGAATGTTAGTTGGGTAGCTGGTATTTCTGCTTTTATTTCCAAGGATACTGTTGATTATTGTCCATGTATTTTTAATATTGTCTTTGTTTTTTTCCAGTTCTTTACTGTAGTAGTCTCTTTTACTACATCTTATTATATATGTTAACTTATTTTTGTATGTTTTATACCGCTGCTCTGCTTCTTTTGTCCTTTTCTTTATGAAAGCTTTATATAATAAATTTTTCTTTTTACACGCCTTTTGTAGTCCTTTGGTTAGCCATGGTTTGTCAGTAAATTTGTGTTTAAGCTTTTTTTTAACTAATGGGCAGTTTTTTTCATAAAGAGTGGTTACAGTGTTTGTAAATGTGTCATAGGCTTCATTTACATCTGATACATAGACTTCTGTCCAGTCTTGCTTCAGCAAGTCCTCTTTAAAAGAACTGATTGCGTTTGGTGATTTGTGTCTGAACGATTTTGAGATTTTTTCTGGGTTGGGCCCCGTGTGGCCATGGATTAGTGCAAAGATTGGCAAGTGGTCGCTTATATCATTTATCAATAATCCACTTTCTATTTTCTTGTCGAGAACATTGACAAACAGGTTGTCAATAAGTGTAGCAGAGTGAGCTGTGATTCTACTGGGATGTGTTATTGTGGGATATAGACTCATGCTGTACATAGAGTTCATGAACTCTGTAACTATATTTTGTTGATGTGGATTAAGTAGATCAATATTGAAATCTCCACAAATTGCTACCATTTTCTTACTAGTAATATTATTGTACAGCTCGACTAATTTATCTCTGAATGTCTCAATGCAAGTTCCCGGCGTTCTGTATATGCAGCTTATGATTAGATTTTTTGTTTTGTCTAGGTCAATCTCAACAGTAACACATTCCAGAATCCCTGGTAGTGCTGAGGACATTTCATTTACAAGCTTACATCTATATAGGTCATCAATATACAGTGCAACACCACCACCCTTTTTTTGAGATCTGTTAATGTTAAACATCTGATATCCCTCTATTGCCATCAGGGGAGCCTGGTCTGCATTAAGCCAGGTTTCAGAGACTGCTATAGCTGTGAATTTTCTGTTTAGCTGTTTTAAATAGTCCTGAATCTGTGAGAAGTTTTTGTTAAGACTTCTGCTATTGAAGTGTATTATTGACAGTTTACCATCTAATTGCACTTGACTTTTGAATTGCTTTTCAGTGTAATATTCACAGTGGTTATGAATATCATTGAAAAAGTGGTTATCAGGATCAATATCATTCTCCATCTCTTGTGGTTTATGTTCAGCATAGTGGCATATTTTTAGAGTTTGAGTTTCCTCACTCTGTGTTTCATAGTCAGTGTTCATCTGTATTTATCTAAGTCAGTAGCATCTCTGATCATTATACTTTTTGCTTGCTCAGGTGTTCCATTTAGTTTAATCCAAATTCTACAATTTCTTGTCCAGGTTGTCTGTATCTTATTATGTTTCTTTAGCATCCGTGCCTGCCGTGCTAATTCAGCGTTTTTTTTTTGTCAGGTGTTCATTTAGGTAAACTTGAGTTTCCTTTAGTTTTTTGGCCTGCCTCAGTATGTCATTTTTCACCCTCCTGTTCACAAAGCGCATCACAATTGATTTCTTTGTTTTGTTATCTTTCTTCGGTAAAGCATAACAGGCTGAGATCGCATTGGCTTCTACCTTAATGTCTTTATCATTAAGGAACTGAAGCACTTGGTTTTCTAAGGACATTGATTCACTTATGGAAGCATGTTCACCACTCAGTCCTGTAGCGGCATGGGCGTACGACTGATATCTGATGTCTAGTCCACTTATAACCATGTCATCAATGCGAGAACCTTGTTCAAGATCCTCGACGCGTTGCTCCAAAAGACGCCCGTGTTGCTCCAAAAGACGCCCGTGTTGCTCCAGGTCCATAATTTTTTTGTCTTTTTCTTTTATTATTGAATGTAGGGCTTGTACCTCCTGTATTAGGTCTAATATTTTGTCCTGCTGGCTAGTCACTTTGGCCAGTTCTTCTAACACAAAGTTCAGAGTTTTTTTTAATTTCTTCCATTTCCTCTTTTTTGGGTGGCATTTTACTGACCTGTGGATAGAAATAAGCAGAGAATCCGGCTAGGCCTCAACTAGCTCGGTCGCTACTGGACCCGCCGCTCCTGCGCAGCTTCTCCGCCGAGTGACGCTGCTCAGCTCCGCAGATCACCGCCGTCTACCGCCGGCGCCTGCCTCCGTCTACCTGGCCAGTTATGTCGTGCATCGCCGGCGCAGCCGGAATCCACCGATCACAGCCACTCGTCGCCGTCTGGCTAGGCGGCTCCTCCGCTGGGCCCCGTCCCCGTCAGTTATGTCGCACTCCGCCGGCGCAGCTCTAATCCACCGATCACCTCCGCCGATCGGTGGCCGATCACCGTCGCTCGCTGTCGTCCGGCTGGGTGGCTTCTCCTCTAGGCCCCCTCTAGGCCCCGTCACCGACCGCCCGTCAGTCTGGTAGTTCCTCGGCTGGGCCTCGCAATTGGGCACCGGTTCAGGCCACTGTCCTGCTGGATCCAGGTGGCCCCCGTCTCTCACCAACGCCGCGCCCGAGCTCCCAATTGCCGCCTCGGTTGGTTCGTCCTCCTTTTAAATCCTTCTCTCCTCGGCTCCAGATGGCCAGATGTAAAGAATTTTTCAGTGTGGACTCTTTTTAAAAAACAAAGAGGGCCATGAGATTCCCTCCACTGGTTGCTGAGGGAGCCGCTGGTTTTTGGTGGTCGCCTTGGTGTCCTGCCGGGAGTTGGAAGGACCTTCCTTGATAGGCTGTGTTCCAGGAATGTTCTCACTCTGAAGCAAGTGGTGGACCTGGCTGGTCCTGGCTTCAACAACGCCTCAGCTTTAGCAGCACATCTCGGTTTTAGATCAAATCATTTCATCGGTGGTCTTCTTGCACACTGGAAACAGGAGCTTCGTGGACTTGAGCGCTCCCTACTCATGGACTTTAGCAAAGGCACACTGCAGCCATAAAGCACAGACTCTTTTCCCTCCCTCACGCTTTATATGGACTTTGACGTTTGTCCTTGCTCCTTACTGGCATTCTGTGCTCCCACCGGTGTGGACGTTGGAGGAGCCAGTGGTAAGGCACTCTACAGACTCGTGGTGATGGCACTCAACAAGGACAGATTGAACACCTGTGTGGACACTCCATGGAGAGCCTACTTTAGACTGGAAAAAGGGCATTGGCCTGCCTGGAGGGCTCTTTATAAACCCCCTCTTCGTAAGAAGCATGGAGACTTACAGTGGAGGGTCCTGCATGGCATTACAGCTGTCAATGCTTTTGTCTCTGTGATTAACAGCAGTGTCAGTGATCAGTGTGTTTTCTGTTCCTCTAGGGCAGGGGTGCTCATTACGTCGATCGCGATCTACTGGTCGATCGCGGAGGTAGTACTGGTCGATCGCAGCGTGACATGAAAAAAAATATTTGTCAGCCTATCAAACATCCCGTCACTTGATTGACATACAGGGCAACCATTCAGATGACAACTGAATTTTGACCTTTAGGTCACCGCTCATGCGTAAACAACGGCGCTAAGCGCAGCAAAACTTACAAGCTAGTCAGCGAATTACCTCAGATTTTAAGCCCTTGCTAAAACATATAGTGATCAAAATGAGTGAGAAAGCTGGACCAAGTAAGAAGGCAAAAACATATCACTTTCATACGGAATGGGAGGTGGACTTTTTTTTCACGATGTCATTTTCGAAGTGCGTTTGCCTCATCTGCCAGTCTACCATCGCAATACCAAAGAAGGGAAATGTGGAGCGGCATTTTCGGACTGTTCGTGGAAAATACGACATCGACTTTCCGCCGAAAAGCCAGCTGAGAAAGAGAAAGGCGGAGGAACTAAAATCCCAGTTGTCCGGACAGCAGTCATTTTTTGCTCAACAAACTTCAAAAGCGAAAGCCGCCACCGAAGCATCGTTCCGGGTGAGTCACGCCATCGTTAAAAACAATAAGTCCTTCCAAGACGGAGAGATGGTAAAAGAAGCATTCGTTGAAGCAGCTGACTCATTGTTCCGAGACTTTAAAAATAAGGCAGAGATATTATCTTCAATCAAAGCTTTGCAGCTGTCAAGACATACAGTTACACGGCGCTGTGAAACCATGGCTGAGGATTTAACCCAGCAAATGTGGAAGGACATCGGAGATTGTGAGTGTTTCTCACTGCAGTTGGACGAATCTACAGATGTGAGTGACACAGCCCAGATGTGCATTTTCATTCGTATGGTGTTTAGTGATCTCACTGCAAAAGAGGAGCTATTGACAGCACTTCCCATGAAAGAACAGACGCGAGGAGAGGACATATTTCAGACGTTTAAAAACTTTATCGAGAAAACTCAGCTCCCAGTGTACAAATTGGTGTCTATCACCACAGATGGAGCACCTGCAATGGTTGGGCGTGTGAATGGATTTATTGCCAAGTGCAGGCAGGACGATGCGTTCCCAGACTTCTTGAATTACCATTGCATAATCCACCAACAAGCGTTATGCGCTAAAATGCTCAACATGAAAGAGATCATGGATGTGGCAATGAAGATCGCCTGTTCTATTCGAGCCAGATCTCTTCAAAGACGGTTATTCCGTGCACATCTGGAGAAGGCTGAATGCGACCACTCTGAGTTGTTGCTACATACTGATGTGAGATGGCTTAGTCGTGGGAAATTCCTCCAAAGATTTCGAGAACTCTGTCCGGAGATTAAAGAGTTTTTCCGTGTATCTGGACATGCAGAATACAAGCAACTAAATGATGGTCAATGGCTGTTGGACTTGGCATTTTTAACTGATCTGACAAACTTGTTGAATGACCTTAATCTTGAGCTGCAAGGAAAAGACAAAACAGTGACCAATATGATTAGCTCAGTTAACGCTTTCAAATCAAAGATGCAACATTTAACCTCAAAGCTGCAGCGCCATGATTTGGCAAATTTCCAGAACCTGGCGTCAGAGCTGGAGACGCAAGGGAAGGCCCGTGAGCAACTTGACAGTGCACGCTACATGGAGCAGATCAACGATTGTCTGTCAGAGTTTGACAAACGCTTTCAAGACTTTTCTTTGCTCGAGCCAGTCGCTACATTCATGTGCTATCCTTTTCAGGAAGATGCTGAGGTTGATTCACTCGCATCAAACATTGCAGCACTGTTTCACTTGAACTCTTCTGGAGTGGAAGATGAGATTTTGACTCTACAAACCGACATTGAGCTGAAGTCGAGAGCTCATGGACAGTTCTGGAACTTACTCACAGAGGAAAAGTACCCCAACATGAGGAAATGTGCTACCTCCTTGACTGCATTATTCGGCTCCACTTATTTATGTGAGTCAACCTTTTCCTACATAAAGATCATTAAGTCCAAATACCGTTCCACAATGACTGATGAACATTTGGAAATGTGCTTGAGGCTGGCTGTCAGCAGCTACTGTCCGGACTATGCATCCCTGGCTGATTCAATTCAGTGCAAGTTATCAAAGTAAACTCAGGTAATTACAAAAAATGTTAATAGTTATTTATTATGTGTGTTGTGCAATATTGGCTTATTCAGTTATGCAAGGTACATCAACATACATTGTACATACAAAGAATCCTTAATACATTTGAAAATAATTATATGTTTTGCATTTTTGTAGTGGGTAGATCATTTTGACTTGGTTGTTTTATAAGTAGCTCACATGCTGAAAAAGTGTGAGCACCCCTGCTCTAGGGAGACAGTTTTTCATTGTTTTACTGAATGTCAACGTCTAACTGGTCTCTTTGAACTTCTCACAGAACTTTTTCACACTTTTAAGGAAGTTTTCTCCAAGCAGGTTTTCATTTGTGGTTTTATGTACAATCGTCGTTTTAAGCAGAAATGTCAACTACTGAGCTTTGTTTTAGGGCAGGCAAAGTTGGCCATCTATGTAAGCCGGAGAAGAAAACTTGAGAGTATTGAGAACGATGTTGATGTCAAAATGTTATTTGTGAGGCTACTTAAAGCCAGAATCAGGCTGGATTTTTGAGTTTTTTTTATGGGGAATGGGGATGTGGAAGGTTTTAGGACCCTCCGGTCCCTGGAGGATGTCCTTTGTTTAGTTCATGATGGGCAGCTTTTGTTCGGGCGTTTTTTGGGGGGAATAATTTCTGTGTAATATAGTATGGCATAGAAATTGTACTGAATGATGGAAAAGTGTGTTTATTAAAGATCTTTTAAAAATCAAAAAAAATCTTTCTCTCTCTCTTGCTCTGCTTCACTGCTGCACTAAAAAAAAACAAAAAAAACCCAAAACAACTACATTGGTTTTACTTACAAAAAAATCTTGAATACAAAGACTATTTTTTTCTTGTAGTTCACTCACGGAAAGTTTCCGACAGTAACTGAAAGCATCATAAAGCTTCCGCACGAGCTCACCGCTTTCTCCTGTCGTCTCCTCACCTCAGCGCTCTTCCAGGTCAGTGGAAACGCGAGGGAGGGGGGCATCAAGGGGCGTGGGAGAGGAGGAGGCATGTGCTGTCAAACACCAGAGAAGAGCGCCGCCGGGAGTAAAGTATATCACCGGCCACTCACGAAGGCGAAGTCAAATACTGATATCCAGACAGTTTGGTATTTTTGGGGGAGCCACAGCCTGCAGTTTGCACGGGAGCTCCAGTAAATTTGTACCGTTGACGCTGGATGTGACCTCGGGTGCCAAATGGACCCGCTGCTGCCCGCAGAGACGGAGCTGATGGAGCGAGAGGCAGACAAGGAGGAGAGGAGGAAGATCCAGTTCTCCGTTCCTTCTCCCTTACCGACACAGCTTGACCCGCGGCAGGTGGAGATGGTGAGAGTAAAGGAGGGTCTCTTTATGGCACGGCTCCCACGAGAGCACGTAAAGAGGGGGTCAGCTTTTGATGTTATTCTGAGTAGTTTTAGGCAGTTTTAAAATCCGCTGGGATACATATTTTTGCCTCTAACTTTTTCATAGGGTGAGTGTTGCCCTACTTTTGTACCTCCTGTTTTAGTATCCTGAGGCTGAGAAATAGTTGCATAACTCATCTAGCAAGACTTTGGAAAACTGTATTTTGATGTCCCATATCTCTTTGTGGGTAGTACTGGGATTAAGATGAGCTTTGCTGCTTCATATTCTGGAGGCTTTAAACTGATGAGGTATCTGCCCTTCACAAGGAGTGGGGGAGGAGAAGTGGGTGAAGGATTAAAGTATACAATTTACAGAGATTAAACTATACAGTGGTGAAAATAAGTATTGAACACGTCAACATTTTTCTCATTAAACATATTTCTGATGGAGCCACTGACCTGAGATTTTCACCAGATATCAGTAGCAACCCAAGTAATCCATACATACAAAGAAATGCAAGCAACTGTGTTCACAAAACAAATTATACCAACAGTGAAGTTTGGAAGGAGAGCATTATGGTGTGGGGGTGTTTTTCAGCACATGGTGCAGGCAGACTTCATATAATTGAAGGAAAGATGATGTACAGAGACATCCTGTGCCATGAAGTGGAATGACACCGGGAACAAGTATTGAACACATGAAGAAAAAGAGGTGCAAAAAGGCACATAAAGTCAAGAAACCAGCTAAAATCCATCAGAATTCAAGAAGTCATCCCATCCCCCATCAGTGCAAATTAATTTCAGCTGGTCAAGTCCTGACTGATAGCCTTTTAAAAGGTCTGTGAGTATCAGATTTTCACACCACAAAGAACTCATGATGGGTAGAAGCAAAGAGCTCTCTCTAGACCTTCGCAACCTGAGTATTGCAAAACATAATGATGGAATTGGTTACAGGTGCATTTCTAAACTGCTGAAAGTTCCAGTGAGCACTGTTGGAGCCATCATTCAGAAGTGGAAAGAACATCATTTTACCATAAACCAGCCACGACCAGGAGCTCCTCCCATAATTTCTGAAAGAGGAGTCAAAAGAATTATCAGAAGAGTTATTCAAGAGCCAAAGACCACTCGTGGAGAGCTCGAGAAAGACCTGGAGTTAGCAGGTACTGCTGTTTCAAAGAAAACAATAAGTAATGCACTCAAACAACATGGGCTGTATGCCCACTGACCTTGCAAGATTCCATTGCTGAAGAAGAAGCATGTTGAAGCTTGTTTAAAGTTTGCTGCACAACATTTGGGCAAGCCGGTACAATACTGGGAGAATACAGTCTGGTCAGATGAGACCAAAATTGAACTTTTTGGATGCCACAAGACACAGCATGTTTGGAGGAGAAATGACATTGCACATCTGCCCAAAAGCACCATACCAACAGTGAAGTTTGGAGGCAGGAGCATCATGGTGTGGGGGTGTTTTTTAGCCCATGGTACACGCAGACTTCATATAGTTGAAGGAGAGACGAATGGACAAATGTGCAGAGACATCCTTGATAAGAACCTGTTGCCATCTGCCAAGCTGCTGAAGATGAAATGAGGGTGGACATTTCATCAAGACAATGATCCCAAACACACAGCCAGGGAAACTCTCAACTGGCTCCAGAGAAGGAAAATAAAGCTGCTAGAATTGACATAACGCACGGCTCAGGAGACGCACACACACAGGCTTAGAGTAGTTCAAAGAGTTTATTAACAGCAGGAGTGAATGAGTGCGTGTCTGCGGGATGTAAATGTGTTGGTGATGGTGTCTGCTCCAGGCACAGAGGCAGGTGACCGTACAGCCGAGCAACCCTATGGAGAGAGCACAGGGAGAGGGTGACGGGCATACACCAACACAGGAGGGATTTATGGCGAGAGAAGGACTTACTTGGTGGGTCAGGACAGCTGGCACAACAAGGGGGCGAAGCCCGGAAGACAGCCACCTGGAGAGCTCCGTACAGCAGCGAGGATTGGGCGATGGAGTGGAGATGTCCGCCGCTGGGGAATCCACCTGTGCACAGGGGAGAAGACTGAAGAAAAGAGGTAAGCGATCTTCTTACCGAAATGGTGACGCTGAAGGGAAGTATGCTCACAACGGTGAGGGACGAAGTCTGACGGCTTCAGGCCGAGCCTCCGGGCGAGACGGCCTTTATCCCTCGCCGCTGATGATTGTCAGGTGCGTGAGCAGGTGGCGCCGCTGATGAATGGCGCGGCGTGACAGTACTCCCCCCTCTAGCAGCGCCTCCTGGCGATGGCTTATCCGGGTGCGCTCGGTGGAAGTCCGCGATGAGCGATGGGTCCAACACAAACGACGGGGGCACCCATTGTCGATGCTCGGGCCCATAGCCCTCCCAGTCCACCAGGTATTGCAACCCACGACCTCGGCGCCGGGAGTCCAGGATGGAGGAGACGGACCAGGCCGGATGGCCACCAATCATCCGGGGCGCGGGTTGCGCTGCAGGAGGAGGGCAAAGGGGGTCAGTGACTGCCAGTTTCACCTTCGACACATGGAAAGTGGAATGGATGCGGAGGGAGGGGGGAATAGCCACGCGCACAGCCACCGGGTTGATGATCCGGGTGATGGGAAAGGGACCCATGAATCGCTGTGCCAGCTTCCTCCTCTCGCCTTTTAATGTGACGTCCTGGCTAGACACATACACGAGTTGCCCAACTCTGTACGCCGGGGCAGGTCTTCTGTGCCGGTCCGCCACGGTCCTGTTGCGCTCCGCCGTGCGTAAAAGCGGATGACGCGCGGCAGCCCAGGTGGAGCGGAACTGCCTAAGGTGCGCCCTAACAGAGGGGACAGTCACCTCGGTCTCCTGCGCTGGAAACAGCGGGGGGTCGTAACCCAGGGACGCCTTGAAGGGGGACATCCCCGTTGCAGAAGAGCGGGCGGTGTTGTGGGCATACTCCACCCAGGCGAGATGGTTGCTCCAGGACGTCGGCTTGGATCTAGTAACACAGCGGAGCGCAGCCTCCAGCTCCTGATTGGTCCTCTCACACTGCCCGTTAGACTGGGGGTGATGGCCGGAGGAGAGGCTCACCTTGGCTCCGATGGCGTTACAAAAGGATCTCCAAACCTCGGATGAAAATTGGGGACCCCGGTCCGAGACCACGTCCACCGGAATCCCGTGCAGCCTGACCACGTGTTGGACGAGGAGGCCCGCCGTCTCCAGGGCAGTAGGGAGACCTCGCAGGGGAATGAAGTGCGCAGCCTTGGAGAAACGGTCCACAATGGTCAGGACGGTGTCAAAGGAGTTGGAAACGGGGAGTCCGGTAACGAAGTCCAGTGCGATGTGCGACCAGGGCCTGCCGGGGACGGGCAGAGGCTGGAGCAGACCCGCTGGGGGGGCATTTCCCGACTTGCTGGTGGCACAGATTGGGCAAGCCCGGGCGTAGCGGGCTGCATCCCTCCGCAGGCCTGGCCACCAAAAGGACCGTTGGAGGAGGCTGATCATCCGAGAGGTGCCGGGATGACAGGTGAGCCGGGAGGTGTGGAGCCAGTGGATGACCTCTCCTCGGACCGCAGATGGGACGAACAGTCTTCCCTCCGGTCCGCCGCCAGGATCAGGTTCCACCTCCTGCGCCTTCCGGATCTTGTCTTCAATGTCCCAAGAGATGGCACCGAGGACGCACGACCTGGGCAGGATAGTGTGGGGCGTCTCCTCAGCCTCCACGGGGGTGAACTGCCTAGAGAGGGCGTCAGGCAGGCCGTTTTTGGAGCCCGGCCTGAAGGTGATCGAGAAGCGGAACCTGGCGAAGAACAAAGACCAGCGCGCCTGGCGGGCATTCAGGCGCTTGGCAGATCGTAAATACTCTAAGTTCTTGTGGTCCGTCAGGACCACAAACGGCAGGTCCGCCCCCTCTAGCCAGTGGCGCCACTCCTGTAAGGCGAGTGTAATGGCCAGGAGCTCTCTGTCCCCCACATCGTAGTTCCTCTCCGCCGGGGACAGGCGCCGGGAGAAGAAGGCGCACGGCCGTTTGGCGCCATCGTCAGGTGACCGCTGGGATAACACTGCTCCCACTCCCGTGTCCGATGCGTCCACCTCCACAATGCACTGCAGCGCGGGGTCGACCTGGCGAAGGACCCGGGAGGAGGAGAACTCCGCCTTCAGCGCCCTAAAGGCAGCAGCGACCTCTTCAGTCCACCGGAACGGGACCTTCGGGGACGTGAGGCGGGTCAGCGGTCCGACGATCGAGCTGAAATTTGGGACAAAGCGGCGGTAAAAATTTGCGAAGCCAACAAACTGTTGCACCTGCTTCCGGGATGCGGGAGTAGGCCACTCCACCACCGCCTTCACCTTCTCTGGGTCTGGGAGCACCTGATCTTGAGCGATGATGAATCCCAGGAAGGATGTGGTCCTAGCGTAGAATTCGCATTTCTCAGCCTTCACGTACAGACGATTCTCCAGCAGTCTTTGGAGGACCCGCCTCACATGGACCTGGTGCTCGTCCCTGGACCTGGAGAAGATAAGGATGTCATCCAGGTAGACGAACACAAAAAGGCCGATGAAATCCCGGAGGACGTCATTAATGAGGCGCTGAAAGACGGCAGGAGCGTTGGTCAGCCCGAACGGCATGACGAGATACTCAAAGTGGCCGTTCGGGGTACGGAAGGCTGACTTCCATTCATCTCCCTCCCGGATCCGGACGAGGTGGTAAGCACTGCGTAAATCCAGCTTGGTAAACCAGGTCGCCCCCTGGAGGGAGTGAAAGGCAGTGTCCATGAGGGGCAGGGTGTAACGGTCCCTCTCAGTGATGTCATTCAGCGCTCGGTAGTCTATGCAGGGGCGGAGGGATCCGTCCTTTTTCCCGACAAAGAAAAACCCTGCCCCCACGGGTGACGACGATGGGCGAATAATCCCAGCGCTCAGAGATTCCTTCAGGTATGTATTCATGGTCTCCTTCTCCGGCGCCGACAGGCTGTAGAGCCGACCAGATGGCAGGGGAGCCCCCTGGCGGAGGTTGATGGCACAGTCATATGGTCGATGCGGGGGAAGAGACATAGCTTTCGATTTGCTAAATACCACACCCAGGTCGTGAAATTCTGGAGGCACCAGTGACAGGTCCGGAGGTGCTGTATCCGCCACAGGGGGAGCCGCGGATGGGGAGCAGGCAGCGGACTGAAGGCAGGTGCCCATACAGAAGGTACTCCATGCCGATACCCCACCGGACCTCCAGTCCAGGACAGGGTTGTGGAGGCGTAGCCAGGGATACCCCAGGATGACGGGCGACACAGAGTTGGGCAGGACGTAAAATACCATCTCCTCCCGGTGGTTCCCTGAGATGATGACTGGGACAGGCATGGTTTGGTGAGAAACTCTCCCAAGGGAGGCACGGGAGAGATGGACCAGGGAGATGGGGTGTTTTAATGCCTGACAGCGGATGCCCAATCGGGTTGCCAGGCCTTGTGAAATGAAGCTGCCCTCTGCGCCCGAATCCACCAGTGCGTGGGTGAGGTGCCCAGTGGGATTGTGGCAAAAACGGATGGGCAGCTTTAATTGAGTGAGAGAGTCTAACCGGTTGGGATCCGCGAGGCTCCCTACAGCGATTCGCGGACCCCGCCGACTGGCTTTCCGCGGGCAACGCTCCACAGTGTGTTGGTCACCTCCGCAATACATGCAGAGGCCCAACTCACGGCGGCGTTGTTTCTCCGCAGGGGAAAGCTTAGTCCAGCCCGTCACCATCGGCTCCGACTCCTCGGGGCACGATGGTGGCGGCGCCGCCAGGGGGCGAGCTTGGAACAGGTGCGGCGAGACTCCACGAGGGCGAGAAGAAGAAGACTTCCGCCCCGAGGAGCGCTCGCGCAGCCTGTTATCCAAACTTATCGCTAAGGATGTCAGCTCCGCTAGCGTCCCAGGGATATCCCGTCCAGCCAGTTCATCCCTCAGATCACTATTGAGGCTGCGGAGGAACAGGCCACAGAGGGAGCGTTCCTCCCAGCCCAATTCCTCCGCCGCTACCCGGAAGTCGACCGAGTAGTCCGCTGCCGACCGGCCTCCCTGCTGGAGAGCGAGGAGCCGATCGACCTGGACCGTCTCGGTTTGAGAATGGTCAAAGACCTCCAGAAAGCGCCTCACGAACTGGTCATAGGTGAGGGTGGCATAACTGGGCCTCGCCATTACGGCGTAGGTCCAAGTTAACGCACGCCCCTCCAGAAGATTCCCTATGTAACCAATCCGACTGTGATCCGAGGGAAAATCTCCGGGCACACGGTGGAACACGGACTCACACTGCATAATGAACCCCCGCGCTCCGCCGAGCTTACCGCTAAAGCGGGCGGGGGTCGGAATCGGTGTGAGCCGAACCGGTGCCACCGGAGCCGGCTGGACGGCCGCTGGAACAGCAGGAGCCGCGCCACCCTGACGAGCCGGGGGGAACGGCTGTTGAGGATCCAAGCGGCCCAACCGGTTAGTTAAATTCAATAATTGATTAAAGATCACCTGTTGTTGATAAGCTATTTGATCCACTCTAGCCTCGAGAGTGGAAAACCGGTGTGCGAGCCCGCCGTCCGCCGAGCCGCTCTGCTGAAGCCGTACTGACATAACGCACGGCTCAGGAGACGCACACACACAGGCTTAGAGTAGTTCAAAGAGTTTATTAACAGCAGGAGTGAATGAGTGCGTGTCTGCGGGATGTAAATGTGTTGGTGATGGTGTCTGCTCCAGGCACAGAGGCAGGTGACCGTACAGCCGAGCAACCCTATGGAGAGAGCACAGGGAGAGGGTGACGGGCATACACCAACACAGGAGGGATTTATGGCGAGAGAAGGACTTACTTGGTGGGTCAGGACAGCTGGCACAACAAGGGGGCGAAGCCCGGAAGACAGCCACCTGGAGAGCTCCGTACAGCAGCGAGGATTGGGCGATGGAGTGGAGATGTCCGCCGCTGGGGAATCCACCTGTGCACAGGGGAGAAGACTGAAGAAAAGAGGTAAGCGATCTTCTTACCGAAATGGTGACGCTGAAGGGAAGTATGCTCACAACGGTGAGGGACGAAATCTGACGGCTTCAGGCCGAGCCTCCGGGCGAGACGGCCTTTATCCCTCGCCGCTGATGATTGTCAGGTGCGTGAGCAGGTGGCGCCGCTGATGAATGGCGCGGCGTGACAAGAATAGCCCAGTCAGTCACCTGACTTGAATCCATTTGAAAATCTATGGAACGAACTGAAGATGAGAGTTCATGGAAGACACCAATGGAACCTTGATTTGAAGAAAGTTTGTATGGAAGAATGAGCTAAAATCACTCCTGAGCAATGCCTGCCCCTAGTTTCTCCATACAGGAGGCATCTGGAAGCTGTTATTACCACCAATGGCTTTTCTACTAAATATTAAATTAATTTCACCAAGTGTGTTCAATACTTATTCCCTGTGTCATTCCACTTTATTCAATATAACTTATTTTGTGAACATAGTTGCCTTGATTTCTTTGTATATATGTATTACTTAGGTTGTTACTGATATCTGGTGAAAATATCAGGTCAATGGCACCATCAAAATGCCAATATGTGTAATGAGAAAATGTTGACATGTTCAGTACTTATTTTCCCTGCTGTATATGCCTGAGTAATAAGTCCCTTACTATGTATGTGAAACAATAGGTGATCATTGCTCACACTGTAGGTGTTGAGTGTATTTATAAAATAAACTGGCCAAAGCTCTCAGTTATCTGTTGCTTATGTTGAATCATCACAAAGTGCAGAGGAAGCATGGCACAGGCAGCCAGAAATGTTAAAATAGAGCAGCTTGCACACAAATAACACTGTCCTCTATTGCCAGTGCATGTGATCTCTGTGCTTGAAATCTATAAAGGTCATCAAAGTTACAGTGTGCTGTTTAGACCCAGAAGTCGAGCAAATGATGGGTTTACTCATTTATTTCACTGTAGGGGAAACTGCATTCCTATCTTAATCACAGGCTGCCCCCCAGAGGGGAGTTTCATTGGAGACCAGGTGCCCTGGGTGTCATGAGGCTGAGCCCGGTGTTCCCCCGTGCTCATGCTCTTATTTCTGATTATTTCCTGCATTCTCCCAGTGTTGTGTGTTTATCTTACTGTTTGTTGGGTTAGGATGTGTTCTTAGTTATCAGTTGTTCTGTTATGTGTTCATGTTATTATTCTGTCAGTTTCTTTAGGCGTCTTTTCCCATTTAGCTCCTAGTGTTGATATGACGCTTCTGTTTGACATGAGCTCCCCACCTTTTCCTCTAGGCACTCCTGCTGTGGTGTTAGGCTGTGTGTCCACCAAATGAGTTTTTTGTCGCCAGACCGCCCTGAGCATTTTTTTTCAGCGTTTGTGGGTGGCACTCTGGGGAAAAAAAAGTCTGTGCCCTGTATCCCAGCAACAGCTTGTCACTCTCAGCTCAGCACTTCCGCTTTTCCTATCATCAGATTTTCTACTGATTTTTTTTAAAAGCAATCTCTAAATAACAATGGACAGGAAATGTGTTTTAGCAGCTCTGGATGTGAAATATGATGACACAGAAAGCAGGAGTCTGAGTACACACTAGTACTGGCGTCCTATGTCCCGCCCACACAGCAGTTCTGATTGGCTGCTTAAGGTCCGACATGACGAGCTCAGCTGCACTCTCTGAAAAGTTGAACTTTTTTCAGCTCTGAGCGCCCTGAGCGCCGCAACAAAAAACGGTCACCGCCAAGACTGTTTCTGCGCCAAGGGCGCTCAGCACTGTAAACGCTGGACTACATCGAGAATGAATGGAAAATAGCCACCCAGAACGGAAAATACACCTTTAGTGGACATCCAGCCTTATCCTGCCATTAGTTCAGTTCATGGGGCGTCAGGTGATACCTGTCATTAATTAGGTCTACCTTCCCGCTCTTATGGTCCACACCTGCTATCATTCATGTTCATTGATTGCATACTCTATTTAAAGACTGTTGTTTCTGTCATTCATCGTCGGAGTCTCATCCAGAATGTTGGAACCCTTTCCCTGTTCCAACGTATCTTCCTGTGCTTATTCCGCCAACTACCTGTTCACCTTGTTTGTAAGTTTATTTTTGTACACTGTTTGGAATTTGTGTTTCCTCATTAAATGTCACAAACTGCAGTTGAGCGCTTTGGTCTCCCTTTCTGCCCTGAAGGGGCCAATTTATGACCGTAGGCTCCGACCAGTTTGTGACCCAGCTGCTGTAGTTTGTGTTTTTTCTTTCCACTCACCAGTTTTTCACCAGAGCAATTTTCAGCATGGTCTCCTGCTACACCTCTTCAATGGGTGGGCGTGGGTACCTGATGAGCCTGGGGTGGGAGGTCTGCAAAACGTTGATGGAAATGGATGATCTAGTCTCCAACGCTTGCAGGGCTCCTACTCCCAAAGACATCCTTTGGTACCTGGGGCTCGCGGAGACGGCTGCACACCGGTGCCCTCAGCTCTTGGCACATGCCGAGGAGATGGAGAGAATATCGATGGTTGCAGACTTGCGACGGGAGAACAGCGTGAAGATGAGGAGTTCCATGGGGAAGCCCAGGTTAGTGCCAACAGGGAGACGCCCCCGGGTCTCGGAACAACTGCCTCCTCGTCAGTTTCCAGCCCCAGTTTCTGCCTTGCCAGCTCCGAGACACCGCTCACCTGCATCGGCCATCAGTCCTCCCCAGGACACCGCAGTACTGGTCCGGATGTAGGAGAGTTACCAGGTGCAAGCGTCACAAACTTCCCACCGTTATTTAACAGCAGCCTGCCGGAAGAACTCCGCCACCTCCCTGTCAGCAGCTCCTGCTTCGCCGAGGCAGAAAACTCCCACAGCAGCTCCCTCTTCATATTTTCCCTCTCCGGCTGTCCAGTCAGCTTTCTCCTTCTCCGTAGATGCTGTCTCACTCTCCTCCTCGGCATTCACTCCCGCTGCTGAGGTGCTGGCCGCTTCTCCCCCGGCTTCGCCTGTCTCCGTGTCTGCAGGGGTGGCTCCTCCATGATCCTCTGACGGGCCCACGACCACGGTAGCCACGGAGGGGGCTGATTCCAGACCAGTTGCAGCAGAAACTACCATGCCCCGGGGGTACAGGCAATTGCTTTTACATTCTCTATCATCAGTACATGAATTACCTTGCCTGATTCCCGGTGGTGAGGCTCAGTCTATGCAGTCCTCTGAGTCTTCACCGCCTCCTGTAACTATCAGTACCTCATCTGCTCTCTCCGTGTCTCCTCCTATGCCCCCCGAGTGTCCACCCATCCCAGGATTGAGCCACGGGACGAGGGAGGAGCCTGCGGCCCTGGAGAACCTGGTTCCAGCTCTGTAGTTACATGGCACTGTGTAAAAAAGTGACCCCCCTGGAACAGTGGTGAACCTTTCCAGGAGTGGCCAG
Organism: Pholidichthys leucotaenia; assembly: GCA_020510985.1. Taxonomy (NCBI): domain Eukaryota; kingdom Metazoa; phylum Chordata; class Actinopteri; order Cichliformes; family Pholidichthyidae; genus Pholidichthys; species Pholidichthys leucotaenia. The sequence goes on along the minus strand of CM035836.1, from coordinate 394,743,195 downwards.
CCGACCAAAATTACCCCAAGAGCGCAGCAACCACTCAACCAAGAGGTTACAAAAGACCCCACAACAACATCCAAAGAACTGCAGGCCTCACTTGTCTCAGTTAAGGTCAGTGTTCATGACTCCACCATAAGAAAGACTGGGCAAAAATGGCCTGCATGGCAGAGTTCCAAAATGAAAATCACTGCTGAGCAAAAAGAACATAAAGGCTTGCCTCAGTTTTGACAGAAAACATCTTGATGTTCCCCAAAATTTGGGGGAAAGTACTCTGTGGACTGACGAGACAAAAGTTGAACTTTTTGGAAGGTGTGTGTCCCATTACATCCAACGTAAAAGTAGCACAGTGTTTCAGAAAAGGAACATCATACCAACAGTAATATGGTGGTGGTAGTGTGATGGTCTGGGGCTGTTTTGCTGCTTCAGGACCCGGAAGACTTGCTGTGGTAATTGGAACCATGAATTCTGTCTTCCAAAAAATCCTGAAGGAGAATGTCTGGCCACCTGTTCGTGACCTCAAGCTGAAGCGCACTTGGGTTCTGCAGCAGGACAATGAAATGCAAAGCACACCAGCAAGTCCACCTCTGAATGGTTTAAGAAAAACAAAATGAAGACTTTGGAGTGACCTAGTCAAAGTCCTGACCTGAATCCGATTGAGATGCTGTGGCATGAACTTAAAAAGGTGGGGCATGCTCGAAAACCCTCCAGTGTGGCTGAATTACAACAATTCTGCAAAGATGAGTGGGCCAAAATTCCTCCACAGCTATGCAAAAGATTCATTGCCAGTTATTGCAAACGCTTGATAGCAGTTGTTGCTGCTCAGGGTGGCCCTTCCAGTTATTAGGTTTAGGGGGCAATCACTTTTTCACACAGGGCCATGTAAGTTTGGATTTTTTTTTCCCTTAATAATAAACCCCTTCATTTAAAATCTGCATTTTGTGTTTACTTGTGTTATCTTTGTCTAATATTTAAATTTGTTTGATGATCTGAAACATTTAAGTGTGACAAACATGCAAGAAAATGAGAAATCAGAAAGGGGGCAAACACTTTTTCACACCACTGTAAGTTAAAAAAATCCATCTGATTTTTCTTTCCAGTTGTTTTTGTGACACTAGAGACTTGGTAACCACATCTGCAGTGCAATTAGGTTGTTTTCTAATGTGGTATGAGAGCTTCAGAATTTTGAAAACAATGAACAGACACTAAAAGCTGAGTTTGGTCTTCACCGACCACAGGATGTAGATGAGGCAGTTGTTGCTCCATGAAGACATTTATCTACAGTATTTGGAATATTTCTTAACATAAATTGCTGAGGGCCCCTTTACACAGAGGGAGATTGTTGGGTGACCACTGAGAGATCAAAAATTGGGCAGTTTGTTCAACAATCTCCTAAAACCTCCTAAAACCTTCAAAAAGCCATTTCTTTGTGAATGTTTTGGGAGCTCGTTGTGTGATCAAAAATTCAATTTTGAAAGATCCTTGAGAGATCACTGCAAGACTGGGAAGGATCACTGAGAGACCAGGAGAGATCGCTGAGGGATCATTAAGAGTTTCTTGAGCTACCAAAAAGGTATACAGGTGCATCTCAGTAAATTAGCGTGTCATCAAAAAGTTGATTTATTTCAGTAGTTCTTAAAAAATGAAACTCATACTGTATATTATGTAGCATCATTACACACAGTGATATATTTCAAGTGTTTATCCATCCATCCATCCATCTTCTACCGCTTTTCCGGAGGTCCGGGTCGTGGACGCAGCAGTTCAAGCAGAGAAGCCCAGACTTCTCTCTCCCCCGCCACCTGCTCCAGCTCTTCAGAGAGGATACCAAGGCGTTCCCAGACCAGTTGGGAGGCATAGTTTCTCCACCGAGTCCTGGGTCTGCCCTGGGGTCTCCTCCCAATGGGACATGCCCAAAACACCTCAAGTGGGAGGTGTCCAGGAGGCATCCTAATCAGATGCCCATACCACCTCAACTGACTCCTTTCAATGAGCTTTCTTCGTAGGATTGCTGGACTCACCCTCAGAGATAGGGTGAGGAGCTCAGTCATCCGGGAGAGGCTCAGAGTAGAACCACTGCTCCTCCTCATTGAAAGGAGTCATTAGAAAATTTCAAGTGTTTATTTCTTTTAAATTTGATGGTTGTGGCTTATAGCTCATGAAAACCCCAGATTTAGATTCTCAAAAAATAGAATATTACCTAAAATTAATTTTAAAAAATTATTTTTAATACAAAAAAGTATGAAAAAAAGTATGAAAAGTATGACCATGTACACACTTAGTACTTGGTTGTGGCTTCTTTTTCATGAATTACTGCATCATTGTAGCGTTGCGTGGAAGCAATCAGCCTGTGGTACTGCTGAGGTGTTATGAAGCCCAGGTTGCATTGCTAGTGGCCTTCAGCTCGTCTACATTGTTGGGTCTGGTGTCTCTCATATGATAACATATAGTGGACCAACACCAGCAAATGACCTCTTTTCAGATGAAAGTAAATTTTGTATTTCATGCGGAAATCAAGGTCCCAGGTCTGGAGGAAGAGTGGAGAGGCACAGAACCCAAGTTGCTTGAAGTCCAGCGTGAAGGTTCCACAGTCAGAGATGATTTTGGGAGCTATGTCATCTGCTAGTGTTGGCCCACTGTGTTTTGTCAAGTCCAAGGTCAGCACAGCCATCTACCAGGAAATTTTAGAGCACTTCATGCTTCCCTCTGCCTACAGGCTTTATGGAGATGCCGATTTCATTTTCCCGCAGGACTTGGCACCTGCCCACACTGCCAAAAGTACCAAAACCTGGTTTAATGACCATGGTATCTGTGCTTGATTGGCCAGCAAACTCTCCTAACCTAAACACCATAGAGAATCTATGGGGCAGATTTACTAATGTGCTGCACCATCGCAAAACCCTGTTTTGGCGTTAAAAAACTACTGTTGAGATTTACTAAAGAGCACAGGGCAAAGTTAGTGATGGAAAGGTGTGGACTATGTTAATTTTGTGCCTGGCCTCATTGCATATGTATTTGTGGGAGTTGTCATGTTAGCGCAAATTTGAGGGAGGGGAGTATTTAAATGACTGGCGCAAGATGATTTATTAGGGTTTGCGGTTGTCAATCTCCTGCTAAATGCAGCAGGATTTAACGCTCCCAAAAAGTTTGTCTTAATTCATCTGCGCCTGACATGACAGCGATCGTTGGTGCCGAGATACCAGCGAGAACTGAGGGCACGTGGCCGAAGAGAGAGAATGTTCTCTCTGCACGTAACTTTATTTGGCATGATAGAACAGATTAATATGAACAGAAACAATATCACAGAGATCAGTGTTGTGCTGAACTGGACATCAGCCACCAGAGGATTTTTTAAAATTTCATTTGTTTATATATAGCCTAATAATAATAATAATAATAATAGGGCAGCACGTGGCGCAGTGGTTAGCACTGCAGCAGCATGGCAACTCACCCTTGGCCATGGGATCCCTGGTTCGATCCCAGCCCCTGACCAACAGTGATCTGTGTGGAGTTTGCATGTTCTCCCCGTGTCTGCGTGGGTTTACTCCGGGATTTCTCCGGTTTCCTCCCACATGCCAAAAACATGCAAGTTAGGTTAATTGGCATCAACTGGGGATTCTAAATTGTCCTTAGGTATGACTGTGAGAGTGAATGGTTGTCTGTCTCTCTGTGTTGGCCTTGTGATGGACTGGTGATCTGTCCAGGTAGTTAGGGCATTTTAGAAAATCTCTGGACCATCTGTGAAAAAATTGCTTACCAATAGCTTTCTTCACCAATGTGTTCATATAGGTGTCTACTAACACCTCTCAATTAGTTCCAACCCAAATCCTTGTGGAAAATTCTGGGGAGCCAGTCAAACTTAGGCACCCAAAGGGGGGGGGGGGGGGTGTCAAAAAATTGAAAAATATTTTTTTTCCAGTATTAGCGTGTGAGATGTCTAATTAGGGGTTTCTGGGGGTGCTGAATCGATTCCAAACATTAGTTTTGAGTAAAAACTACTACCTGACCATTAAAATATGCCACGCCTACTTTTTTGCACCCGCCGAAATATGTAATATTGGTATTTTTATACGTATCTCACTGGGTTTATATAGTGAGTTTTTTAGAATGCTGAATTGAGTTCTATCATTGAATTTGAGCTATACCCACTCTAAAAACAGTGTACAAAATACTGCAACATAAGTGTGCAATGGGAAGTAGTCGTTCCCACTTCTCTTACTTCCATTATGCCCCATTATAATGTCCAACAGAAATGTATCTCAATATTAAAACCTTGGTACTTTACCCTACTCCCCGGCATCTCCCTCACTGCTCTCATCATCTGTTTGGTTGATGTTCTGGCAAGAGTTACCATGACATTTGCCGCAAGCAGAAATACACTTGACTCCTTGCTTTTTACAACAGCACCTAAGTGTGCTACAGTCCCCCTCACAGTTGCAGCTGACAAACTTCAGAAGATAGTCCGGTGCGATGGGGTCTGTTGAAGTGCATAACCTTGGTCACCGAGCTTCCATCCGTACTCCAAGACATCCAATGATGGAGTTTGCAACAGCAGCCAATCTCTAGTTTGGAGATAAGCTCGTAGAGAGTGCTGCGCTGCAGCTTCTGTTGTCGGGGGCAGTTTCTCAGGTTTGATGCTCCCAGCAGCAGCCCGCTTGCTGAAGATGTCAAATCTCAAGTCCCCCAAGTCTTTGGGTGGTTTTCCATGGAACATGAGCTTAAATAATTCACAGCCGGCTTTAATGATATCATCTTTCTTGGCTCGGATGTCCAGAAACACATCCATGGCCCTTTCCGCCTTGTCAGTCTTGCAGAGCTTGTTTACCAAAGTTGATTTGCTAAACCCAGAAATCGCTGACACTGTATCGCAGCCGGAGAAGCTGTGCAAGAAGATCAAATACTTCCGGTATCTCTCTGGGAGGGCCTCCCTGATCTTTGCGACATCATAAGATGTTTCTTTGGCTGTTGTGAGGAAGATGGGGTGGTTTGCAGCATGATGAATCAGCAAAATCATGATGTCTGTGTCCTCAGCCCTCACCTCAACAGGAGAATCTTTTGCCTCATCTAGAGCTGCCCGGACTATAGCAGTGTCTGCATCATCGTGGCATTGCTGTACACTGATCCCATTTCTACTGAATGTCTCAGCAAGTAGCAGAATGAGCTGGGCCTTGTTGCTCTTGTTGTCAAGGAACTTTTCTCTTGGAACGAAGCTTTTGATGTCTGGGCGAATCAGAATGTCGCAGCATGCATTCTTTGTTCGTCTCAGGTGATCATGGTCCTTAGTGGAGCTGCCGTATCCATCAAAGACCACAGTGATTCGGAGACACTGGCTCCCCATGGACTTCACAAACTGGAGCTCTCAGCGATGCCCTTCCAGGTGAGGTTAGCCTCCCACTTGACGGTGTGCAGGAGCCACCCACCATCAATCACCAGACTCGTGCAGGGGGTTTGTTCAACGGGTTCCACAAATGCCTTCAGAAATCTTGCTAGGGCAGCCTTGTCTGGCTTTCGCAACTTCTGGTCTTTGTCAAATAGAGACATCAGTGTTGGCGTCAACTCAAATCGCAGAGCTTCTTTGGTCTTGACTTCACGCTCACTGATGATGATTAGACGGTTGAAGAGCTTGAGTGAGTCAATAACCAGCTTCTTCCCATTGACTTTGGGTCCACTTCTGAGGCTCTCTAATGACTTCACCTTGTGCTTAGTTTCCATTGAATCCAGAACAGTTCGTCCATTCATCTTGGCCTGCATGGCTCTGCCAACCTCCTCTGCCTGATCAGCGTTGACTGGGTCCTCGGGAGTGCTGCTGAATCCTGTTGAAAAGGATACTAGGGTCTTCTTGTCCCGTGTTGCATCGAAGGGGTTGACCTCCTCCAACCATCCGACAATGGCGTTGACAGCATCTTCGTCATTCTTCATCTGGGCTCTTGTGACGTCTGTGTGGTCAGGTACCCCACGCTTGTTCATACCTTGTTCAAGTTCCTGGTGAATGCACGAGAAGTGGTTTAGCGTCTGAACCCAACACTTGTGAGCAGATTCATTCTGGAAGCGTCCTCTGTTTAGACCGCCTGAGGACTTGGCCTCACGCATGAGTGTGGTTTCTATCGTGATGTCAGTCCATGTACCTGACCACTCATGGTCTGAGAACCTGACTGCATGGTTTCCATACACGGTGAATTTGGTAAGTTTCCTGGAACACTGGACTGTCCTGTCGCTGGTGCATTAGCTGTACATACAGCCTTGCTCCCTTAGCGTACTGATGGTGGCCGGCTGCTGCGAAGGTGTTGAGCATTGTGTGTTGAGATACGTATAAAAATTGTGTGTTGAGATACGTATAAAAATACCAATATTTACGTATTTCGGCGGGCGCAAAAAAGTAGGCGTGGCCTATTTTATGGTCAGGTAGTAGTTTTTACTCAAAACTAATGGTTGGAATCGATTCAGCACCCCCAGAAACCCCTAGTTAGACATCTCACACGCTAATACTGGGAAAAAAAATATTTTTCCATCCCCCCCCCCGGGTGCCCAAGTTTGATTGGCTCCCCAGAATTTTCCACAAGGATTTGGGTTGGAACTAATTGAGAGGTGTTAGTAAACACCTATATGAACACATTGGTGAAGAAAGCTATTGGTAAGCAATTTTTTCACAGATGGTCCAGAGATTTTCTAAAATGCCCTAACTAAGAGTGTACCCTGCCTCTCACCCAAAGATGCTGGGATAGGCTCCAGCCCCCCCGCGACCCGAAAAGGATTAAGCGGAAGAAGATGAATGAATAATACTACTACTACTACTAATAATAATAATAATAATTTATTTCATTTATAACAGACTTTACAGTTTGAGGCAAAATATCAAAGTGCTAAACAAATAGGACTAAGAACAAGAATAAAAGCAAACATTAAGAGATAGTAGTAATAATAATAATAATAATAATAATAATAATAATAATAATAATAATAATAAGTTTATTTATAGAGCACCTTTCACAGACAGAGTCACAAAGTGCTTAACATGGTAAAAAACAAAATAAAAACACAGGCATATAAAACAGTAAAAAACAAACAAAAAAAAACAAAGTAGACAGTAAAAGCACATAAAAATACAATCAGCACATAGTTAAAAAGCCAGGCTAAAAAGGTGGGTCTTTAGTTGCTTCTTAAAAACATCAATGGAAGGTGCAGATCTAAGTTCAAAAGGCAAGGAGTTCCACAGTCTGGGAGCAACAGCAGCAAAGGCTCTATTGCCTTTGGTTCTGAGCCTAGTACTAGGGACTACCAATAGATTCTGATGAGAAGACCTAAGAGACCTGCTGGGCTGGTGTAGAGAGAGCAGGTCACTAATATAAAAAGGCGCCTCTTCATGAATGGCTTTGTAAGTAAGAACAAGAACTTTAGAATCAATTCTATAATTTACAGGAAGCCAATGCAAGGAGGCCAAAACAGGAGTGATATGACAGAATCTACTGGACCTAGTTAGTAATCTTGCAGCAGCGTTCTGAACTAACTGTAGGCGGTGTAAAGAGGATTTGCTAAGACATGTAAAAAGAGCATTACAGTAGTCCAAACGTGAAGAAACAAAGGCATGAATAATGATTTCTAACTGACTGTAGGAAACCAATGACCTAATTTTGGATATATTCCTAAGGTGGAAAAAACAACTCTGGGTCAGAGATTTGACATGCTGATCAAAACTCATCGATTGATCGAAAATGACACCAAGATTTTTTAGATTAGACCATCCGTTAGAGCTTAATGAACCAATGCTATTAACCAACTTAGGAATTAGATTATCAGGTGCTACAATAAGGACTTCAGTTTTATCAGCATTAAGTTGCAAAAAGTTACAAGACATCCAGTCCTTAATTGCAGACAGACAATCATGAATAATTTTTAAATTGTCAACATGGTCAGGCTTAAAAGAGAAAAGTAGCTGTAAATCATCAGCATAGCAGTGATAAGACACACCTTTAAATTTGCTGATAATAGAACCAAGTGGCAGCATATATAGGGCAAATAAAAGTGGACCCAGAATAGAACCCTGAGGCACCCCACAGGTTAAAGGAGCAGAATCAGATGAATAAGAGCCAACAGCCACAGAAAAACTCCTACTAGAAAGGTAGGAGAAAAACCAATCCAGAGCTTTTCCAGAAATACCTACCCAATCTCTAAGCCTTTGTAACAAAATAAAATGATCAGTAGTATCAAATGCTGCAGTAAGATCTAATAACACTAAAACAGAGTATTTGCCAGAGTCTGATGACATTAAAATATCATTTGACACCCTGAGAAGAGTGGTCTCTGTCGAGTGTTTCTGACGAAAACCTGACTGAAATTTGTCGAAAATATTGTGTTCAATCAGAAAGTCAGTGAGCTGCTTGGCAACAACTTTTTCTAGAAGCTTAGAAATAAAAGGAAGCTTAGAAATTGGCCTGAAGTTTTTAAAAACAGATGGATCAAGGTTAGTTTTTTTAAAAGTGGCTGCACAACTGCATGTTTAAAATACGAGGGTACACAACCAGATTCAAGTGAACTATTAATGATATTAACCAAAGATGTACCCACTGAGCCAATTACCTCTTTTAACACTGAGGAAGGCAAAATATCTAAAACGCAGGAGGAGGATTTCATGTAACTCACCAACACTAACAAATCCTCTAAAGAAATTGGGGTAAAATCATTTAAAAAGGCCTGTCTGTTAGGACAATCAAGGATTAGGGGAAAGGAATGAGTAAAACCAGCCCTAACAGCAGTGACTTTGTCAACAAAAAAAGAAAGAAACTTGTTACAGTCATTAATTGAATAAACAGGGGGAGCAGAACTAACAGGATTAACTATACTGTCTATTGTACTGAAGAGGATCTTTGGATTGTTACTATTGGAGGAGATGATGTTGGAAAAATAAGAAGTTCTTGCCATTTTTATCATATTGTTAAATTCAATTAACAGTTCCTTAAGGTACAATCGATGCACCTCAAGTTTAGTGGACTTCCACAGTCTTTCCACCCTCCGACATTTACGTCTAAAACAACAGAGATCATCATTTAACCAGGGGGATGAATAAACAGCACGGACAGTCCTGGTTTTAAAGGGAGCAACTACATCTAAGATGCTTGAACAGTGTGAGTTAAAAGAGCAGACCAAGCTCTCAGTGTCGTCATCAGAGGATAAAACCACACTGCTGTCAAAGGCAGCAGAAAATTTCACAGCTGAAAACTGGTCAATGGCACGAGAGCATTTTACCCGCTTACCAGTGTAACAGACTGATTTAACTGATAAATTAAAAAGAACACAAAAATGGTCTGACACAAGAAGCTCCTTAGTCCGAACATTATTCACATTAAGACCGAGTGTAAAAACAAGATCAAGTGGATTAACTTTGATATGCGTAGGGCCAGATAGACACAAAACAAAATTAAATGATTCAATAATACCCAAGAAATTCACAGCAAAACTGTCATTGGGATCATTAATTTGCAAATTAAAATCTCCAAGTAATAAAATCCGCTCAAATTTAATAATAGAAGTTAAAAAATCGCTAAACTCAGATAAAAAGGAGGCATTAACTCCTGGAGGGCGGTAAATTAAAACACAATAAAATGGGTTTGAGGAGCCAATTTTTAAAATCATCAGTTCAAATGATGAAAAAGTTCCATGGCTCACTGTCCGTGTAACGAAGCGGCACCGGTTCACGATGGCCAGACCGCCGCCGCGGCCTGTCAATCTCGGAGCACAGGAGAAGGTACAATCCGGTGGACAAAGTTCAATTAAGGAGGTAAATTCCTCACTTCTCTGCCAAGTCTCAACAAGAAATAAAAAGTCCAGCCCTGTAGTAATGAATAAATCGTTCAAAAAGAATGATTTATTTGCGATGGAACGTGCATTAAGCAACGCCAGCTGGATGGGCTCTGTAACAGCAGCAGTCTCACCAGGAATGGGGGCCGGTGAAAGTAGACGTAGGCACCCGCTACCTGTAGGGGATTTGCTGGCTCGGGGCAGGGAGAAGGCCGGTTGACACGGTAGAGCAGGAAAAACAGGCCGGAGGAGAAATGATGGCCTCACTCCGGGTACACCCGAGGGCCAGGATCCAGGAAAGAGGCCGGCTGCAGCATTAGAAGATGAGGTGGAGCGAGCGAGACGGCGAAGCCGAGCAAGCCTTCTGGATTTCGCCGCGGCACCTGCACGTCTTCCCTGAGGTTTGGATCGCTTTCTGCTGGTATAACCACAGCAGGGATTCCAGGTACCAACGGGAAGTTGCAGACGCAGAGACCGATGGAAGAATCTTCCCTCCTGATTATGACAGCCAAACCCCACCATGGAAGATCGAATATCCAGCAGCACTTGGCGATCATAAACAATGGCTGATTGCACATAATCCAGACACAATAACACAATCAAAAACAGGACAAACAAGTGGAGACGACCAGCAGCCAGAAACACAGGTGGTGCGGCCATCTTGGAATTTTCCCATAGTACATATGATGACACACCAGAACATTATAAAGCCTTCCCAAACAAGGAATTTGTATGCATAAAATAGGATAGCCTTTCCTGCCTGCAGTGGACATCCAGATGTGTCAGCGGACAGTGACCTTTTTTTTTCCTTTTCTGAGGAGGTTCACACTCAGAGTCCAGAGTTTCCTCTCCTCTCCATTCTTCAGATCCCCCTTGGCTTTTGAAACAACAGCTCCTCCACGTTGTCAATTTTCTTCATCTTTTTTTTAATCCATATTTCTATATTTGTTTCTTTTTTCTGTACATAAAATGGTAATTTGGTTCCCTCTTCTCTCTCCCAGTTCAGGATACAATAGGAGGAAAACGGGATTATTAAAAAAAGAGCACAGACCCATAGCAATGTAATGACCGCAGTCTCTGCTGTGGCTGTCAGAGGAATAAGTGAAATCGTGTGTGTTTAACCCCTTGCACTCTGGTCAATTTCCCTAAAAACGCCAAAAAATAACATACCCAAAGTAAATCAAAAGCTGTTCTTCAACCCTTTGCAGCATCTTCATGGGGTTGGTCTCATTTAAAAGAAAACACTTTGAATTTTTTGGCAAAACAGTCATAATCTCTCTAAGTGCTCCGGCCACTGAGTAACAGTCATCTAAACATACTGAACTTGAAGAAAATAAATTTCGCCTGGGTGTTTTTTTTGGATACAAATGCTTGCAAATAACACACAGCTTCAGATCCAGGCTGAAAATGCAACAGAAATGTAGAACCAAGTGTTATACAGCTGAGGTCAAAATTTTGTAACAATACCACAAAAAATGAATATATTACACAGCTTTGTTCTCAGGTAGTTCCCAGGCGTTTTTGAACTGTGCCAAATTGTGCCAAATGGCACAGTTTGGAAAAACGTCTGTAACTTTTGAATGATTCAATATAGAAGCTTCATCTTAGGCTCTAATGAAAGGTGACACTCAGGGCTGTGTGTGTGTGGGGGGGGGGGGGGGTTGTTTATTCATTCATTCATGAATGAATGAACAAACAAGCCCCCACACACAAAGAAGCATGCCACGTAAAAAATGTGTGGCTTTTTTTTACAACAAAAAATAACCTACAGTGCACTAAAAATTATTCCAAAATATTTGTAATGTAGAAGATAACAACTCCTACCCCCCACCCCCCCGCTACAGAGGACGGACATCGGCCATCGCTACATGACGGAACAGTCATGTGGCGATGTGGCGACCGCGGCGCACAGTCCCCGCGGTCCCCGCGCCCCCCCACCTCGCTACAGAAGAGTAGCAGGGGGGGGCGTTCACGGTCCGGAAGCGGCACACGAACCGTGTACCGCGGCGCACGGACTTCGGACTTCGTGCGCCGCAGTCTACTACGCACAGTTGTAATTTTCCGATCGTTCAAAAGTCATATTTGATTACAATTTTCAGGGATAAAGAATAATTTAGCTTATAACACTTACCTGTCCACAACAGCATGTGGACAGTCTATGATGACCATGGAAGAGAATCCTAAACGTCTACTCTGCTGGGACAGCACCGCCTGTGGCGAACAGGCCGATGCGCGAATGGCAGTCCCTGTCACACAGGTCGCACTTGTGGGTGGTCTCCGTGCTGCTGGGTCTGTGGCGGTTCTTCCTGCGGGTCCTTTTTTCATCTGCTGCAGCAATCAGTCTCTCTTCACCCAGCCTTACACAAAACAGATTTTGCAAGGGACGCTTTCGAACTTCTGTGCTTCAATTGGCTCGCTGCATTCGCAGCCGTTGGTAGGCGGGTCCTTCTTGCTAGGTTTTCAGTCATTGGTTCTTCAAGGTTTCAGAAACCCAATTCAAGGCTCTTATTAGTCGAATGAGAGGTCAATCACATCTAAACCAATCAAAGCACTCCTTTGGCTTTCTGTTCGCGGCTGTGTCTGTAGTGGAAGAACGGAAATGCAGGGTTTTTTTTTTCTTCAGTGCACCCTAGGGCGCACAGTGGGCGTACTAGGGCGCCCTCGTGCGCTCTAGGACGCAGAGACGTGCCCGCCCGCAGTACACCGAAGTGCAACAGGTTAACTTCATGTTTCAGACTTCAGAAAACATAAAACACACGTATTTATAAAAAGTCATTGACTAGGAGACCTGTAGATTTTGTTAAATCAAAGTTATTCACATAATAAAACCCCAGAGTCTCCATCAGACCATCTTGACAGTTCTTGTGTTAATAAAATAACACATTGGTCAAATAATCACTTTATTCATGAGTAGTCCTTTTTAAAAATTATATACAAATACTAAATTTACAGTATACATATTAAACGAAAGAGTCTGCCATGTGAAATGAAAATCAAAACTTTGACATATGATGAACAAAAATAAACTATTTTACTGGATTTTGCACTTAAAAGCTTAAAAAAATCTCCTATATTATGCTCCTCTGAACTGGTTGTGCCTGTGTTGATGACCTGCTCCCTCAGCTGTTCCTGCACGCAATTTTGCAGTGCTCTTGGTGGATGGGTGGTCATTATTGAAATGAAGTGTCTGCGTCTGTGTTCATAATTATGCATTTTGTTAGTAGATCACTGGCAAAAATTGACCACTCCCTTAGGCGCTCTGTTTAAATTGTGCACTCGCTAATTTGCGCTGCCTTAGTAAATCAGTGCCTATGGTGTATTGTCAAGAGGAAGGTGAGAGTCAACAGATCCAACAATGCAGATGAGCTGAAGGCCACTTTCAAAGCAAACTGGGACTTCATAACACCTCAGCAGTGCCACAGGCTGATCGCTGCCATGCTACGCCACACTGATGCAGTAATTCATCCAAAAGGAGCCCCGACCAAGTATTGAGTATGTACATACTTTTCAGTCGGCTAGCATTTCTGTTAAAAATATTTTTTTTAAATTAATTTTATGTAATATTCTAATTTTTTGAGAAACTGAATTTGGGGTTTTCAAACAAAATACTTGAAATATATCACTCTGTGTGTAATGAATCTATATAATATAGGAGTTTACTTTTTTAAATTGAATTACTGAAATAAATCAACTTTTTGATGATATTCTAATTTATTGAAATGCACCTGCATATATATTTGAACGATTTCTACTGCTCTTCTGCCCCCTTTACACAGATCATCAAGAGATCATTGAAGGATAAAAACATGGCCAGATCTCGCAACAATCTTTCAATGATCACTTGGTGATAGCAAGATCTTTCAATGCTCTCTCAATGATCTTCCAGTAATTTCCACAGTTGCCACAGTATTCCCAGTCCATAACAGTCTCTCAGCGATTACCAAAGGGCAGTCTCTCAAGGAGCGCTCAACAATATCATCAATCTCCCAATGATCTTTCAGCGATGTTTCAATGATCTATATTGGTCTTTCATCGAATGCACAACAGTCAATCACTGATCTCTCAGCCATCTCTGTTTTTGCAATGGATTGCAAAAATGGTTTTTGCAACCATTTTTCATCTCTCAACAATCTACACCCCTGTGTAAAAGGGGATGGGGTTAAGTAAAGTTGTCATCCAATAACTTGTGACGCTTGTGTGTTTTTGTGATATATACTTTATAAATGGCAATATATTTGAAAAGCATATCTAAATCAAAGCCAGCTGTTATCGTAGTATCAAAATACAAAAAGGGTTAAAGCAATAGTCACAATTTTTCAACCAAAGGCATTCCACTTTGGACCAAAATTAATCTGTCCAAGAAATGATGTAACAAATGTTAAGATCTTAAACAATGAGTGAGCTCTTTGTAATAATAACTCTTACTGAATAAATACAGTATGATAAAAGTATCTTTAATAAAGACTAAAAGATGTGTTTAAAATGGGAAAAACAGAAAATATTTCCTGAATATAAAGAGAATTAATAAATAGATTATTAAGTCTCCACTGCAGACATACTGAGCTTACAGTAGTGTTTAGAGCCATTTTGAGACACGGACAACAAGGATCTCTTGCAAATACCACGTTCTCTGCAGGTGCTTGACCTTCTGGCTAAAGAGTGAACAAAGCATTGGTCCATATGTGTGAAAAGGCTCTCAGACAGGTGCTCAAACTGTGGTTTAGTCCTTTGACCCCCTCCACGCTCTCTCCTGAGAAGTGTGTGTTTGCCAGTAAAGCTGTTTCTGTTTATTTTGATAGCTACATTCACATTTTCTTGTAAACACGTTGATCTCTAATTAGATGAGTTAGAATTGCTATTAAAACATGCCCCCCCCCAAAAAAGGCATGAATATGTAATTCGGTGCGTGAGTGATAAATATGTATGAATCCACCACACAAAGAGAACCAGAAACAGTAAGATTTACTCCAGAGTGAGAGCTGCCCACACACTTAATGCCTACACTCTCTGCTGTGATTGGTCTGGCAACTACTTGTATCTCATAATAATTTTAGTGCCATAACACATTACAGAATAGAGAGGGGGATGGATATACTGAGCATGTAAAGAACAAACTCTAAAAATACCCCCCCACACACACACTGTTACGAGTTTTGATATTTGGTAAGCTCAGGGAAACTTGAAACAAAATGCAGTTATTGTTACAAAGTTAGAAAGCTCCAACAGTGTGCCATACATATCCCAACACTGTTATAATGTTGTATTACACTGGCATTATTGTAGTGGAATTATTTTCATTTTGGAGTAGTTTAATGATGGCCTATAATTATGTTTTGAAATTAATCAGCTTGTGCGGTTGTGTATATTGACATCAAGTGAAATGGCAGAGGGTTACAGCTGTAGTATGTTCAGAGTAGATCATAATCATTTCCTAACCCTATTACTTCTAACCTTAAAGGGCTCATTAACTTAAAAATTGTGTTTTTGCATGTTTGAACTTCTGAAATGCGTCTATTATTCATATGATTATGGAAAAACATCCCAAAAATACAGCCTTTATCTCATTTTTCTTTCAATTTCTCTCCAAGAAGCCGTTTTGGCTCTTCCAGGGATTTTCTTGGACATCAAGAAATGGGAAACGTTTCTAAAAGGTGAATGTAACTCGTCTTGATACCCGCCTGCTGCTCTATTATTGGCCAACCTTACTGTGTGCCATGCAGATGGGTGGGGAGCCAAAGGTGTTAGCTTTTGAGCAAACAGTGGTACTAGGACACTCACACCAAGCAGGCTTTACATTGTTATTTTCTTTAGATTTCAGTCACCCTAATAGCCATTCCTCTTTCTGCCTGGTTCACTAATCCACGGTTGGCAATATATCTCGTGTCATCCTGTCTTATTTTATTATATTTTCACCATGATGCTACAGCCAGCTGTTAGCATTAGCATGCTAGGTGGTCCAAGTCGATCCGTGTAACTGGATATCATTCACCTCGGTGGGGAGGAGGTGATGGACAGGCTGCCTAACGTTAGTTTAACTGTCAAGCCTTCTGTTTTGATCACTATTTTCTATGAATTCGATTCACCCCCGCTGGAATCTTTGTTCATCTAACAATACTTCACCATATACTGTATGTCATTCTTGGATGTTATTTTAGCTCACCAGTGATGCGTTATTTTATTCATTCTTCGAGACAAGTTGACATTAGCTGGCTCTGAGCTAGGCAGCTAACGTTATCAATAGAGCTGTGTCATGATCCTTGTGAGCGCACTCTCCCCCTCCCGTCCCGTTCAACTTTCCCCTACTCTGCGGGAAATCATCCTCACCTGTGTGATGAGACACACCTACTACCTGTGCCTCACTAGCGCTTAAATAGACTTTCTCTTCAATGCTTCAGCGCTAGCTCATTGGATATACTACCTGTCTCAGCAAGTAAGTTTAATTCTCCCTCTCGGAGAAAATACCATTAATCCTTTTGTCCTCTCCTCCTCAGGTTGCTACCTCCTTCGTGGCGCATCTCCGGGGTTGTTGTGCGCTCACCTACCTCATCACCATCACCACGTCAGCAGCCATATTCACCCGGTCAGACACCTCACCCAACTCTACTCCTGCCTTCCAGCATCTCCTCCTGGGTCGCCGTAAGTGTTGGGTTCCTCTGCCGGGCTCGCTTTCTCTCCCACATGAGTGTAGTCCTATTTTTCCCTTCTCGGTCTCCCTCCTTATCAAACCTGCTCTCGTCTGTCCCTACAGGCTGGGTCTTCCTCTGGCGAGTGGTCGTTTTTCCTTTGCGAAACTTTCCTTTTTGCTTTTCCTTTGCGAAACTTTCCTTTTTGCATTAATAAAATTCAAATCAGATTTGCTTCTCTGTGTCATCGTGTGTTTTCTCTGGTGTCACTCCCTGCACGTGAGCTGTCAATCATTACCAATCATGACAGAATGAGCCAGCCATAGTGCAAGCTCAGCGGGAGCGGCATCAGCGGAACACTCCGCTTTGGATCGTTTGGATGCTGCAGAGAGGCAGGTGGCTGTGCTTACACAGCAGCTGCAAACTATTACGCAACAGCTGGACACGGTCGCCGAACATTTGTCCCATTTGTCCCATCTGGGTTCCATTCCTCCGCCTGTTTCCCCAGTTTCTTCCACCGTGTGCCAAACCACCTCCGTTGCCTTACCTGCCCCGTACGGGGGGGAGGTGGGGAAATGTAAGGGCTTTTTGTGCCATGTTCGGCTGTATTTGGGCCAGGTTGGGGGGGGGAAGACCCGGACAATACAGTGAAAATTCGCTTTATGACCCTTCTGCTGCAAGATAGGGCCCTCAGCTGGGCCCAATCCATTCTCGACAGTTCGGAGGGTCCTAATTATTCATTTGAGAGATTTGTGGACAAACTCACTCACGCTTTTGACCGTACAGAAAGTGAAGGGAACATCATGAGCCTATTAATGTCACTCCGTCAGGGGAGCCGGTCTGCCGTCGACTACTCTGTGGAGTTCCGGGTTGTTGCAGCGGACTGTGGATGGAATGACATTTCGCTATGCAGCGTCTTCCTCCAGGGTTTAAACGAAAACCTCCACGATGGCCTAACGGTTCATGCCGTTCCCTCCTCCTTGGATGGTCTAATTGATCAGGCTGTCAGTCTTGACAACCGATACCGCGAGCGTACAAGGGAGCGCAAGGCCTCCTCCAACCTGCACGCATACCCTCTTCGGCTTCTGACACAGGTGGAGCCGGCTCCTCCTCTGAGCCTATGGAGTTCGGCTGAGTCCATTTGACTCTGGAAGAACGCCAGAAGCAGAGGAGAGCCGGCACCTGCATATATTGTGGATCCCTGAAGCACACACTGCAGGAGTGCCATCTGAAGCCAAAAATATGCGGCCCGTCAGCAGCCGTGGGGGGGTCTGATTGGTGGGAAATCCATTCATTCACCCGGTAGCTTCTCCATTTTGGCCCTCATTCAGTTGCCAGGGGTCGAGAGGAGGGCCATGGCTTTGATTGATTCAGGGGCAGAGCAGAACTTCATCTCTGCGTGCTTCGTGTGGGATGTAGGCATCCCCACGACCAAATTGCCCATGTCCCTCAATGTCACTACATTGTCGGGCGAAAAGGTGGCCACCATTACCGAAAAAACTGAGCCGGTGTCCATCCTTCTTTCCGGAAACCACTGGGAGACTATTTCATTCTTTATTCTCCCTAAATCTGGTCACCCGGTGGTTCTTGGTTACCCTTGGCTCCGGAAGCATAACCCTATTATCAATTGGGTGAATCACTCCATCTCTTCCTGGAGCCCGTATTGTTTAGCATCCTGTCTGAGCTTGGCTAAGTGTTCACCTTCGCTGTCCATCTCTTCCCCTCCGGCAGAGCCGCTGGACCTCAGCCGAGTACCCGAGGTCTATCATGATCTCGGAGAGGTCTTCAGCAAATCAAGAGCACTTTCTTTACCTCCCCATCGCTCTTATGATTGTGGTATAGACCTTCTCCCGGGTGTGCAGCTGCCATCCAGCCGGCTCTACAGTATTTCTGGGCCGGAGAGGGCAGCGACGGAGAGCTATATTAAAGATTCTTTGAACACCGGCCTCATTCGGCCTTCATAGGCTCCTCTTGGGGCAGGATTTTTTTTTTTTTTGTCGGAAAGAAGGACAGTTCCCTACGCCTGTGCATTGATTATCAGGAGCATAATGCTATACCAGTTAAGGATAAATATCCTCTGCCCCTGATAAATTCCGCGTTTGAGCTCCTTCAGCGTGCACGAGTATTTACTAAATTGGATCTGCGATCAGACTTATCATCTGGTTTGCATTCATGAAGGGGACGAATGGAAGACGGCCTTCAAAACACACTTGGGGCAATTCAAATATCTAGTGATGCCATTTGGGCTCACCAATGCCTCCACCATCTTCCAACGCATGATCAATGATGTCCTCCACGATATGGTTAATCAGTTTGTTTTTGTTTACCTCGACGACATTTTGATTTTTTTCTCGCATGCCAGAGGAACACGCAGTCCACGTCAGGACCGTTTTACAATGGCTCCTGGAGAACCAGCTCTACGTTAAAGCCGAGAAGTGTGAGTTTTCTACCTGCTCCACTTCATTCCTAGGCTTTATCATAGCTGAAGGGGAGCTAAGGGCCGATCTGGCCAAGGTGGAAGCTGTGCTAAATTGGCCTACACCCCACTCCCGCAAGGAGCTTCAATGCTTCTTGGGGTTTGCAAATTTTTATCACCGTTTCATCAGAAACTGTTGTGGGGTAGCACGGCCTCTGACCCAGCTGACCTTGGAAAAAGTGCCCTTTAATTGGTCTGAGGCAGCTGAATAGGCCTTTTGCAAATTGAAGGGTCTGTTCTCCAAAGCTCTCATCTTGGCCCTGGTCAACCCCCAGCTCCAGTTTATTCTAGAGGTGGATGCTTCTGACTCGGGGGTGGGCGCTGTCCTTTTGCAGCGCTCAGCTTCAGATCAGAAGCTCCATCCATGCGTGTATTTCTCTCGGCGGAGACCGTGGGCTGTTGACCATTAAGTTGGCCCTTGAGGAGTGGAGACACTGGCTGGAGGGAGCGGCCCAGCCCATAATTGTGTGGACCGACCACAAAAATTTTGAATATCTTCGGTCGACCCGCAAGCTGAACGCCAGGCTAGATTTAATCTCACTATCACTTATCAGCCTGGCTCCTGTAATATTAAACCGGACGCTCTCTCTCACCAGTTCTGCCCCAACCCTCCTGCCCCGACCCTCCTGCCCCTCATTCCCTTCCCCAACCCATTGTCCCACCCTCTTGCTTCCTTCCTAGCTCTCACGTGGGACATTGAGCGGAGGGTCCGGCAGCCTCAATCCATGGAACCTATACCAGAAGGGGTCCCTGACGGACGTCTGTTTGTCCCAGCCGCTCTCCGCAGCGATGTCATCAAGTGGGGCCACACCAGCTTTTTTTGCATGCCATCCTGGGATCACTCGTACCATCAACCTCATTCGTCGGGTGTTCTGGTGGCCCACTCTGTTGACCGACATCCGGGATTATGTCAACGCCTGTCAAGTCTGCCGCTGCAATAAATCGAACTCCTTGCCCCCTTCTGGTCTCCTCCATCCACTTTCCATCCCCTGCCGACCTTGGTCCTACATTGCCCTGGACTTTGTTACCGGACCCCCCCCCCCCCCGCCCTCAAGGTAACATCGTAATCCTCACCTGTGTGGATCACTTCTCTAAGACGATCCACCTGGTGCCCCTTCCCAAATTACCCTCTGTTTAGAAACAGCAAACCTCCTCACGAACCATGTCATCCGCTTACACAGCATTCCTGTGGACATTGTGTCAGACTGGGGCCCTCAATTTACCTCCCAGATCTGGAAAGCCTTTGCCGCTTCCTAGGCACCACCGTTAGCCTCACATCTAGGTACCATCTGCAAAGCAACGGGCAGGCTGAGCGCGCCAACCAATCCTTGGAGGCCATCCTTAGGTGTGTGGCAGCCTGCAACCCCAGTTCGTGGAGCACTCATCTGACCTGGGTGGAATATTCGCACAATTCTGCCATCTCAACAGCCACTGGACTGACCCCATTTGAGGCATCGATGGGGTACACTCCCCCCCATTACCTATGGCAGAGAGGGATGTGGCAGCACCATCGGTGGGGGCTCATGCACGCTGCTGCCGCCGGCTCTGTAAGGCCACTCGTGCTGCCCTCGCCCATTCAGCCGAACACAGCTGCCACTACGCTGACCGCAAGCGTACCCCTGCTCCTAAGTATTCCATTGGGCAGTAAGTGTGGTTGTCAGTGGACCAAGTGCCTTTAAAGACAGAGTCCAGGAAGCTCTCTCCTCATTTCCTGGGCTCATTTCCCATTTCTAGGGTTATTAACAATGTCACGGTCCGCTTGAAGCTCCCGTCAGCATTGCAGATAAATCCCACCTTCCATGTTTCAAAAATCAAGCCCCTCTCCGCCAGCTCTCTCTGTCCTCCCCCGAAGCCACCTCCTCCCCCTCAGATCATTGATGGCCAAACGACCTACATGGTTCACAGAATTCTGGACGTTCGCCGTCGGGGTTGGGGGCTCCAATATCTCGTCCACTGGAAGGACTACGGACCAGAAGAAAGACTGTGGATCCCTGGGTCGAACTTCCATGACAAGGGGATGGTCCAGGCCTTTCACAAGGTGCATCCCAACAAGCCCAGTGGACCACCAGGAGGCGCCCCTTGGTGGGGGAGGGGCACTGTCATGATCTGGTGAGCGCACTCTCCCCCTCCCGTCCTTTTCAACTTTCCCCTGCTCCGCGGACAATCATTCTCACCTGCGTGATGAGACGCACCTACTACCTGTGCCTCACCAGCGCTTAAATAGACCTTCTCTTCAGCGCTTCAGCGCTGACTCGTTGGGTATACTACCTGTCTCAGCAAGTAAGTTTAATTCTCCCTCTTGGAGAAAATACTATTAATCCTTTTGTCCTCTCCTTCTCAGGTTGCTGCCTCCTTCGTGGTGTGTCTCTGGGGTTGTTGTGCGCTCACCTGCCCCATCACCATCACCACGTCAGCAGCCATATTCACCCGGTCAGACACCTCACCCAGCTCTACTCCTGCTTTCCAGCATATCCTCCTGGTTCACCGTAAGTGATGGGTTCCTCTGCCGGGCTCTCTCTCTCTCTCCCACGTGAGTGTAGTCCTATTTTTCCCTTCTCAGTCTCTCTCCTTATCTAACCTGCTCTCGTCTCTCTCTATAGGCTGGGTCTTCCTCTGGCGAGTGGCGTTTTTCCTTTGTGAAGCTTTCCTTTTTACATTAATAAAATTCAAATCAAATTTGCTTCTCTGTGTCATCGTGTGTTTTCTCTGATGTCACTCCCTGCACGTGAGCTGTCAATCATTACCAATCATGACAAGATGTAAGGGTGGGTGTAGTTAATGTGGATTTATTTAAGTGGCACCACTGAAATGGAGCCTTTTCAGAAAGGCTGGAAAAAAAATTACTGCAAGAAGTAAATCTTCTTCTTCTGCCTCCATCTCACCCTATTGCATCTTCCTCTGTAACACCAACCCTCTCCATGTCCTCCTTAACTACATCCATGAATCTTCTCTCTGGTCTTCCTCTTTTCCTCCTGCCTGGCAGCTCCATCTTCCATATCCTTTGTCCAATATATCCACTATCCCTCCTCTGCACATGTCCATACCATCTCAGCCTTGCCTCTCTTACTTGGTCTCAAAACCGCTCAACCAAAGCTGTCCCTCTGATATACTCATTTCTAATCCTGTCCCTCCCAGTCATTCCCAATAAGAATAACTAAATAATTAAAGAAAATTTGACCAAAACACATCACAGACATTTCATTAAGATGTGTGAGCTGGGTGAGCCAGAGCACACCCGGAGCGCACCCTCCGGTCCCCTTCAAAAAAGGGGACTGGAGGGTGTGCTCCAGCTTTAGAGGGATCATACTCCTCAGCCTCCCTGGGAAGGTCTATGCCAAGGTACTGGAGAGGAGAGTCTGGCCATTGGTCGAACCTCGGATTCAGGAGGAGCAATGTGGTTTTTGTCCTGGCCGTGGCACATTGGACCAGCTCTTTACCCTCTCGAGAGTCCTTGAGGGTTCGTGGGAGTTTGCCCAACCAGTTTACAGGTGTTTTGTTGACTTGGAGAAGGCATTCGGCTGCATCCCTCGTGGTTTTTTGTGGGGGGTGCTTCGGGAGTATGGGGTATTGGGCTTGTTGCTACGAGCCATTCTGTCTCTGTACGACCGTTGTGAGAGTTTGGTTTGTATTGCCAACTCTTGGTCGGGCTTATTCCAAGTGAGAGTTGGACTCCGCCAGGGCTGCCCTTTGTCACCGATCCTGTTCATAATTTTTATGGACAGGATTTCTAGGCGCAGCCAGGGAATGGAAGGTGTCATACTTGGTGACCACAGGATCTCATCTCTGTTGTTTGCAGATGATGCTGTCCTGTTGGCTTCATCCAGCAATGACCTACAGGTCTTACCGCTGAGTGTGAAGCGGCTGGGATGAGAATCACTACCTCCAAGTATGAGTCCATGGTCCTCAGCCGGAAAAAGGTGGACAACCTCCTGCCCCAAGTGGAGGTGTTTAAGTATCTTGCGGTCTTATTCACGAGTGAGGGGAGAATGGAGCGAGAGATTGACAGATCGATCAGAGCAGCATCTGCAGTGATGCGGACGTTGTACCAGTCTGTTGTGGTGAAGAGGGAGCTAAGCTCTAAGGCAAAGCTGTCGATTTACCAGTCAATCTGCGTACCTACCCCCACCTATGGTCATGAGCTTTGGGTAATGACCGAAAGAACAAGATTGCGGATACAAGAGGCTGAAATGAGCTTTCTTCATAGAATTGCTGGACTCACCCTCAGAGATAGGGTGAGAAGCTCAGTCATCCGGGAGAGGTTCAGAGTAGAACCGCTGCTCCTCCACATTGAAAGGAGCCAGTTGAGGTGGTATGGGCATCTGATCAGGATGCCTCCTGGCCGCCTCCCACTTGAGGTGTTTCGGGCAC
This sequence comes from Pholidichthys leucotaenia, assembly GCA_020510985.1. Taxonomy (NCBI): domain Eukaryota; kingdom Metazoa; phylum Chordata; class Actinopteri; order Cichliformes; family Pholidichthyidae; genus Pholidichthys; species Pholidichthys leucotaenia. The sequence continues at coordinate 394,719,945 of CM035836.1, read as the reverse complement.
GTCCCTCTGGGAGGAGACCCCGTGGCAGTCCCAGGACTCGCTGGAGAGACTATGTCTCCCAGCTGGCCTGGGAACGCCTTTGTATCCTCTCTGAAGAGCTGGAGCAGGTGGCTGGGAAGAGGGAAGTCTGGGCTTCTTTGCTTGAACTGCTGCCTCCGCAACCTGGACCTCCAGAAAAGTGGTAGAAGATGGATGGATGGATGGATGGATGGATGGATGTGTGAGCTGTTAAAATGTGGGAAAAAGTACAATGACTCTTGTACTCAGTAGTAGTTTTAGTGCCTAACCCTAAAACGATTCAAGATTCAAGATTTATTTATTGTCATTTAGTATGCATGCTTGCACATAAAAGTGACATTACCTTCTCCCAGCATAACACAGTACCACAATAGGCATAAAAAATAAGTTTAAAAAGCAAGAGCGTAAATAAATTAAAATACAACAATGAAATATCTATTAAAACACTATGGTCAGACCAACTGCACAAAAGTGCCTATGCATGTTTAGTTGAAAAAAACTTAAGGGTTTGCTCTGGTAACATTTCTGGGTGGCGGCCCGCTATGCTTGAAATTATGCCACTACTCTATGAGGAAATATAAATTTAAGAAAAAAATATGAAGGAATGACAGTCCGCAAGCGCGCACACAAACAATGCGCGTGACCGCCGTCTGCGTGGAGTTCCGAAGCGCCCTGCCCACGTGAACGTTCCAGTCGGCAAGCAGAGTGTCTTGCTAGTGTTACTGTCCGAGACAAACATGAGCTTATTAAAGTACTTTAAATGCAGAAAAAAATCAGAAGAGTTATGTAAGCAGTGAAGGCATTTATCATGGTTTTAACCCGCTGGTAACGGAAGCGATAATGGAAGAGTTGCTTAGCTAACAGTGGTTAGGAGATCGAGTAGGTTCATTTTGTCTTCTTTTTAATTATCAGTTTTTTGTTTTTCTTACTTCAGACAAGAATAAAAAGGAGATTTTTTACCTTTAACTTAGTTAATATTAACTAATTTATGTTCATTATTAGAGCAGCGCGGTGGCGAAGTGGTTAGCACTGCGGCAGCACAGCAACTCACCCTTGGCCGGGGGATCCTGGGTTCAATCCCAGCCCCCGACCAACAGTGGATCTGTGTGGAGTTTGCATGTTCTCCCCGTGTCTGCGTGGGTTTACTCCGGGATTTCTCTGGTTTCCTCCTACATGCCAAAAACATGCACGTTAGGTTAATTGGCATCAAAACTGGGGATTCTAAATTGCCCTTAGGTATGACTGTGAGAGTGAATGGTTGTCTGTCTCTCTGTGTTGGTCCTGCGATGGACTGGCGATCTGTCCAGGGTGTACCCTGCCTCTCGCCCAAAGATGCTGGGATAGGCTCCAGCACCCCCCCCCCCCTCCCGCGACCCAAAAAGGATTAAGCAGAAGAAGATGGATGGATGGATGTTCATTATTATGTACCTGTTAAGATGACCGAAATTCATGAAGTCAATGACTTCAGACAAACTAAACGTGCTAACATTTGGATTTCAAGATAAGGGAGGTTTTTCCTGCTGTCTGGTTAGTGAGGAGATTTCTAAAAAAAAAAAAAAGAAAAGCTATAAATATATAGAAATATTGTAACAGAAATAACTGCATCTTTGGTCATTTAAGTTAATTTATTTCATTAAATACAATTTTATTAATATTTTTTTTCTTTGAAATCAGAGTTAAATTACTGTTCTGGCTCTGCAAAATTATAGTCAAAAGTGTAAATTGTTATAAGGAAAAAGTAAAAAAAATTATCACCGTCTGTTTCAAATTTTATTAAAAAAAACTAATTTTATTTTAAAAAACTGACAAAAATTAGCCATAAAATAATCCACAAATTTATAATAAAGTCTCAAATAAACAAGAAAAGCCAATTTTTCAAGAGGAAATTACAAATTTGAGGAAAATGGTTTCAAATTTAGATAAATTTACGGTGAAAAGTAGAAAACTATAAGAAAATTGTTATAAATTTTGGAGAAAAACCTCAAACCTTCAAGACTGAAGTCATTACTCAAGTGTTTAAGTGAGTTGCTCTTTGAACCCTTAACTAGAAATTTTTGGTTGTCTACTTTTAATTATTAATTTCAGAGTACTGCTTTTACATGAGTAGAATTTCTGGCTACTGTACCCACTTCTGATCATATAATTTAAGTATGCATGAGTAAATTACTATTATGGATGTTTTTTCCCTTCCCTACCCTCTCAATGGAAAAAAGAAATGGTAGAATAAAAATACAAAAAATACACATATTTTTGTCATTTATGTAAACCATGACAAAAAAAAAAAATCCTGCAGGGCAAAACATGACACTTGATATTTTCTAACCTGCTTGTATACCACCATAGACAGAGAGAGAACCTGAATTAGACAGAGCTCAGAGAGGACAAGAGGAGACAGAAGAGAGGAGCCAAGGAGAGGAAAGTGTTCAGGGAGAGGGTCCAGGAGAGGTGAGAGCAGAGGAAGGAGAGAAGGATACACCAGTAAAAAGTCCAAACACAGGACATCTGGGTGGGACCCCAACTGGCCCAATATTCCAACATTCAAGCCTCGGTTGTACAATACTTCAAATGGTAAGTTCCATATGCAAAGTTACTGTGCAAAATTTAAAAAAAGAAATAAATAGTATAAAATTTATGTATTCCGGTTATGATAGTGTCATGTAACCAGGAAAATATATTGCCACCGTGTCAAGGTCTTTAAGCCAGAGGAAACACTGAACTTGTATTTAATGCTTAAAGTAGTGAGCGACTGAAAGTCAAACATGCAGATTTAAAAGTAAAACAAGGGCAGGTAAACTCAGGTCTCCTGTGTGGGTGATCACTGTTATTCTTATTTCCCACCTCCATATGTGAATTTGAAGGCTTCTGAAATAATGAAACATGTGACGTCATCATTTACGCTTCCCTCAGTCATATTTGTAGTAGTGTCAAGACCATGCTAAGACCAGACCAAAATCAATATTTTAAGGAGGTGAGACCAAGACTTGCTTAGATAACACTGTGGAAATGCAGTTCTAGAGACTACAGAGTTCAAGTGTCTGAGGAATACCATGCAAAGTGATAGATGGGTGGAGGGGGAAGGAAGCTGTAGGACTGAGTGTGAATGGATCAATGGGACAAAAGGTGTCTGGGGTCCTGTTTGACAAGAGAGTGTGACCGAGAAAAAACTGAAGAATGGTAGAGGCTATGGAAACACTACTATTGACCAGTTATCAAGTCCAAAACTGGAAGTGACAGAAACGAAGGTGTGTAGATGGGCATGTGGATATATGAAAAAAAAAAAAAAGACTATTTAGGACGTCTGTTTATAGTGCATTTTCCTTGTTTCAAAGATCACTCAAAGCATATAACTAATAACCACATTAACACTCTATTCTATGGGGTTATTACCTAAAGCCAATTTAGAATCACCAGTTAACACAATATGCATATCTTTGAATTGAAGGAGGAAACCAGAGAACATGGAGTAAAATGATACTAGCACAGGGACAATATGCAAAGTCCACGCAGAACTCCTCCTAAACATACCACCCTGTGTATTTGAGCAAGGAACAATTACAAGGCAACGATGCCAACTGCTGTCTCACTGTGCTGCCCATTATGTGAGGAGTGATGACATCTGGGAGAAGGTGCAGGTGGATAATGTCTGTGTGTTACGCAGGAAATCCTGCCAAAGATGGTTTGGACATGTGAAGACAAAAGACCAAAGTCATGTAGCAAGATGATGGGAGCTCCAGGAAAAACAGAACGAGTGCAAAATATGATGGCTATTGGAGATGTAGTAGCTGTCATACAGATGAAGCTAGAAAAAAGGTAGTCTGCCAGTGGAACCCCAAGTGGGAACAGCCATTAGAAAAAGAAGAAGGGCCCCTTAAAATGTTAATCAAAAAAATACATGCTAAGTACAGTATACTTATAAGATTTACTTAGTAGAAAGGAGGTGCAGTATCTAATATACTTGTTCCATAAATTTTTAAAGGATATGCTAAAAATACTCAAATCAGAGTAATCCAGGACTTCGTGGACTGGTGCCTACGGAACTGACTCCAGATCAATGTGAGGAAAACTAAGGAACTGGTGGTGGACTGCCGCAGGCGAGGACAACCCCCCACAGCACCAGTAAACATCCAGGGAACAGACATTGAAATGGTGACATCTTACAAGTACCTGGGTGTGCACCTGAACAATAAACTGGACTGGTCACACAACACCAATGCGCTCTATAAGAAGGGGCAGCGCAGGCTGTTCCTCCTGAGGAGACTCAGGTCTTTTGGAGTGCAATGGGCACTCCTGAAGACCTTGTACGATTCGGTGGTGGCATCAGCCATCACATCTGGAGTGGTCTACTGGGGCCGTGGCATCACAGCAGCCGACAGGAATAGACTGAACAGGCTGATCAAAAAAGCTAGCTCTGTTCTGGGGCGATGCCTCGACCTAGTGGAGGAGATAGGGGAGAGGAGGATGGTGGCTAAGCTGTCATCTCTGTTGGAGTCCGAGTCCCACCCCATGCAGGACACGCTGAACGCACTGAGGAGCTCATTTAGCGGTAGGCTGTGTCATTCTAAGTGCACGACGGAGAGGTTCCACAGGTCTTTCCTATCTACAGCTGTCAGGCTTTATAACCTAACCGGGGCTGCTTGTAGAGGTCGTATTGAATGTGCTAAACGTAACAACTTTACACAATAGAGATCATCCCCTCCAATACACAACTAGAACAATAACAATCATTACTGAGGGTGGCAACAACACTGTGTTTCAAATGCAAAACATACTGTCTGGGTACATATTCATGTTCTGCAGGGTAATTTAGCAAACCGTAATGCTGTTTATTCCATCTAGCTGCAATGCTCCTGCACTGTGTATATATTTGTGTACATATGTATATTTATCTACTGCTTTGGTGTCATAAATCACCCTTTTTAAGGGCTATTGAAGGACACCAAACACACACTGTGGTTTCTGCACATTTATTAACATAAAGACGACAGATTCAAAGAACACTGAACATACGAATTAGAAACTAAAGAGACGCTGGAGGAGTGCGGGGCTCAACGCAGAAGGGAACAGAAACCTGGGAACGCCGGGCAAAGGGGCAGAATCCTAGCTGGAGTGCACCCAAAAGGAAGCGGGGCTCACGGCTGGAAATAAAAAGGAAAAAACTAACTTGGTGGACCACTCCCGTTCTCCTCAACAGCAAAGCACAAATACACTCAGAGCAGGTCAGCATCTGAGAACGGCACAGTGAAAGAAAAACACAACAACGGAAAGAGATTGTCCTGCCCTTTTATACCGTTTAATAATAAGTGACAGGTGTGGATGCATGAGTGGAGAAAATAACAGAATGAATGACAGCTGTGCAGCTCCGAACAGTCTGATAGCCGGAAGCTTCACAGTGTTGTCAAAATAAAACACAAACCGGAAACCATAATGAGACAACACAACCACAAAATGTAAACATGCTACAAATACAAAATGACAATAACTGGACAAAATAACAGAGAAACAGACAGAAAAAGACTAAGCTTAAACTGGAGACTGGGCACACCGCCCATCCGTGCCCAGGATCATGACAGTGCCCCCCCCCCCCAAGGGGTGGATCAAAAGGGAAAAGAACCCCATACACAGAAGACCCCCCCCCAGCAAGAAAAACAACACCCCTGGGTGGGGGAGGGGGGAACCCAGGCACGGAGGGACCGGGGCAAAACAAACAAAAAAAAAGCCAAAAAGAAAACACTCATGACCAACAACCTAAACAATACAGTGATCCCAGACTCCAGGACCCTAGAAAGGAAACTAAGGCAGTTCGGGCAGCCTGCCAGAGTCCAAGGACCACCATAGCGTATGGCAGAACGTGTCCGGTGGCCACCCAGAGTTCCAGAACCACCTGCACGGAAGGCATAACCCGTCAGGTGGCCTCCCAAAGTACATGGGCCACCAGCCTCATGAGCACAGCATGCCCCCCCAGGTGGCGGAAGCTGGAACCCATACTCCCAACGGACCGCAAGACCTCCAGCATGGGGAAGGCGGACCCGGTGCTATGGAAGGCTGACCTCCAACAGTGACTGCTGGCCAACAATGGAGCCCGGCGATGGTGGTGGTTGACCAGCGAGGAGGCCAGGCAAAGGAGGAGGCTGCTCTGCGGGGACCTCCGGTGAGGACGGGGGCTCCACAGAGGCCTCGGGCTGAGACGCAGCACCCACAGAGGTCTCGGGCTGAGATGCAGCACTCACAGAGGCCTCGGGCTAAGGCGCTGCACCCATGGAAGCCTCGGGTTGAGGCACAACACTCACGGAGGCCTCAGGCTGAGGCACAGCACCCACGGTGGTCTTGGGCTGAAGCGCAGCACCCACGGCGGCCTCGGGCTGAGGTGCAGCACCCATGGCAGCCTTGGGCTGAGGCACAGCATCCACGGTGGCCCCTGGATTGGGGTGCAACACCCACGGCAGCCCCGGACTGGGGTGCAGCATCCATGGCGGCCCCAGGCTGGGGTGCGGCACCCATGACAGCCCTGGGCTGGGGCACAGCACCCACGATGGCCAGGACAGAGGGGGAGCAGCACCCATGGAGACCCCAGATGGAGTGGGAGCAACACCCACGGAGACCCCAGACTGATGAGGAGCAGCACCCACGGAGACTTTGGACGGAGGGGGAGCAGCACCCACGGAGATCTTGGACAGAGGGGGAGCAGCGCTCTCTCTTCTTCTTGGGAGAAGGCTCAAACACACAGGACACAGACACTGGATCAGAGTCACCGGAAGCAGTGGAGCCCTGCGAGGAGAGGTCAGGCACAGCGGATGGCTGCACTCGGCCTTCCCCACAAAGAGCCAGGCAAGATCTCTCCAAGACAGAGTGAAAACAAAAAAGAAAACTTGCCTGAGCTCGAGCTCCACTGCCGTCCAGGACTCCGGCGATCCAAGCTGGGGCATCTCGGCCTTCTCCGTCTGGGCGTCTACACCCGATACGGCCACCTCAGGGGAAGGAAAGGGAAAAAACACTGGAGAAAGATCACCGGCAGCAGTGGAGCCCAGTGAGGAGAGCTCAGGAGCAGAGGACATCTGTAACCAATTTTCCTCACCCTGAGCCAGACAAGAATTCTCAAGATCGTAGGTGTTAAAACAGAGCTGAGTACTTGCCTGGACTCGAGCTCCACTGCCATCCAGGACTCCAGCGACTCTGCTGCGACGACCCCTGCAGCAGGCATAGTGATGGATGCAGGCCACAGACGTCCAGGCATGGCAACCGATGCTGGTGGGCCTCCCGGTGTAGGGGCTGCAGCTGGAGGTTGCCCCGTCACTGCCGCCGAGTCCCAAGCCACTGGAACCAGGGGACACTCCTCTGTCGGTTCAAGCTCCAGGGATCCAGGAATGCCCCTCTCCTGTCCAGTATGTGGTTGCGGGGCTAGTGTAGCGTCCACCAAGACCACAGGTTCCTCCGTCGTCCTCGGTCAGGCGGACACCCAAGGGAGACGGGAGAAAACGGGAGGGACAGGTGAGAGACTGGTGACAGCAGCAGGCAGTGAGAACTCAGCTGAGCCTCACCACTGGAGGTAAGACAACACCAGCAGATGACATGGTTCCTCAAATCATCACTGACTGTGGAAACTTCACACTAAATCTCAAACAACTTAGATTCTGTGCCTCTCCACTCTTTCTCCAGATTCTGGGACTTTGATTTCCAAATGAAATGCAAAATTTACTTTTATCTGAACAGAGGTCATCAGCTGGTGTTTGTCCACTGTGTTTTATCAAGACCAAAGTCAGCGCAGTCGTCTACCAGGAAATTTTAGAGCACTTCATGCTTCCCTCTGCTGACAAGCTTTATAGAGAAGCTGATTTCATTTTCCAGCAGGACTTGGCACCCCCCCCACACACACACACACTGCCAAAAGTATCAAAACCTGGTTTAATGACCATGGCATCACTGTGTTTGATTGGCCAGCAAACTGTCCTGACCTAAACCCCACAGAGAATCAATGGAGTATTGTCAAGAGGAAGATGAGAGACACTAGACCAGGGGTGGGCAGCGAGGGCCATTCCACTGCAGATTTTCTGTTCCACCCAGTCTCTTCAGCAGGTGTTTGCTCTGATCACCTTCAAGGATTGCTAATCAGTGAAAGCACCTGCTGACGAGACTGGGTGGAATAGAAAACCTAGAGTGGAATGGCCCTCCATGGCACATGATTGCCCACCCCTGCACTAGACCCAATAATGCAGACGAGCTGAAGGTCACTATCAAAGCAACCTGGATCTTCATAACACCTCAACAGTGCCACAGGCTGATCACCGCCATGCCACGCCACATTGATACTGTAATTAATCCAAAAGGCGCCCCAACCAAGTATTGAGTGTGTACATGGACATACTTTTCAGTCGGCCAACATTTCCATTAAAAAACAATTTTTTTAAAATTAATTTTATGCAATATTGTAATTTTTTGAGAAACTGAATTTGGGGTTTTCATGGGCTGTAAGCCATAATCATCAAAATTAAAATAAATAAACACTTGAAATATATCACTCTTTGTGTAAAGAATCTATATAATATATGGGTTTCACTTTCTGAAATGAGTGACAAAAAATGTTGAACTTTTTCATGATATTTTAATTTTTTGAGATGTACCTGTACACTCAGAGCAGGTCAGCATCTGAAGACAGCACAGTGAAAGAAAGACACGACAACGGAAAGAGGTTGTCGTGCCCTTTTATACCGTTTAATAATAAGTGACAGGTGTGAATGCATGAGTGGAGAAAATAACAGAATGAATGACAGCTGTGCAGCTCTGAACAGTCTGACAGCCAGAAGCTGCACGGCGCTGTCAAAATAAAACACAAATCAGAAACCATAATGAGACAACACAACCACAAAATGTAAACATGCTACAAATGCAAAATGACAATAACTGGACAAAATAACAGAGAAACAGACAGAAAAACACCCCGAATTGGCTAACCAGTTCTTATTATCTTAGTATCTTGTTGACTATTGCTCTGAGTGCTGCTATCCCTTTACTGATGTAATCCTGGAATTTCCCCATTGTGGGACTAATAAAGGCTTATCTTAAATTAAAATCTATTTACTACAGACAAAAATGGTCTCAAAGCAAAGAATTCTGTCATACATTGTGCCATCATTTTTAATTTAAAAAAATCACTGTGAATAACTGAATGATTATTTACTTCAAGGGGTTAGTCACTTGTATTTATATAGCAGCTTTTCTAAGAAGGCCACTTAAAGCAATAAACCATTAACCTTTAGAGACAGATACAGTGGTGGGCAGCACAGTGGCACAGTGGTTAGCACTGTGGCAGCACAGCAACTCACCCTTGGCCATGGGATCTCAGGTTCGATCCCACCCCCGTACCAACGGTGATCTTTCTGTGTGGAGTTTGCATGTTCTCCCTGTGTCTGCATTGGTTTACTCCAGGATTTTTCTGGTTTCCTCCCACAGGGGCCAAAAGCATGCAGGTTAGGTTAATTGGCATCAGTTGGAATGGTATGAATGTGAGTTGTCCCTTGCCCCTTCCCCCAGGCCACAGTTGTAAATAAGAATCTGTTCTTATACTGTCCTGCCTGGTTAAATAAAGGTAAAATTAAAAAAAAGAAAGATACCCAGTTCAAAGTCACCAATGAACCTAACGTGTGTTTTTGGATTGTGGGATGAAATCATGATTTCGAAGGTGCAGTGAAAACATGCAAAGAAAGGCTTCTACTCCTGCTAGCAGGGATAATATTTTCCTATGATTAGCCTTTATTTTTTTTATTTTTTTTTACTTATTTGTACCCGTAGGTAGACTTGGTTTGCAGTCTGGTGGCAAGCCACCGGCTGCTGGTCGCTGCGTGCGCGAGCGCCCTAAACCTACATGTTTTTGGTGTGCGGGAGGAAACTGGAGAAATCCCGGAGTAAACCCGTGCAACACGGGGAGAACATGCAAACTCCACACAGCTCACTGTTGGTCGGGGGCTGGGATCGAACCCACGATCTCATGATCCCCGCGGTCCCCCGGCCGAGGGTAAAACTGTGCTGCCACAGTGCTAAACCACTGCGCCACCGTGCAGCCATTTATATTGAAAATCTGATTGTCGTAACACTTTTCTAATATGATACTATATCTAATTTAAAATATTGACACTGTTGGCCCATCACCTAGTGGTTTGGGTGCATTATATTACATTTCTGTAATGGGGAATTAATAAAAATACTTCCCATTTCATAGAAAGTGTGCTTACAGCCTGTATACAGGAGATCCCTGGTTTAAGTAGGGACATTTGCCATCATGACCTTGCTGTTGAGTCCAAGGAATGAAGGACGGATAAATGTTGAGCCATATAACTGATTTTGCTGCACACATAAAAGGGTGATAAGAGGTTTGTCTGATGCCAAGATGAACAAATTTATGAAGGCGTTAAGGGAATATGTAGCAAATTTAAATATACCATCCACTGTGCAGGACATGTAATCCTTATTTAACAACAATCTGGCACATTGTGCATGTTGTTATAAAATAATGTGCATTTTTTGTGAGAAAATACTCTGCAGACAAAACAACAAATAAAATCTGGATAAATTCTGTAATATGTGAACCAAATCAAATGATTTCCTTTTTTTCTCTTTACTGAGATTCGGCGCCGAAGGCCAACACCTGCTACACTGTTCAGACTGACAGACCCGCCATCACCATCAGAGGAAGACAGCAGCACAAATCAGGTAGATCAGACAAAATATACAATATATGGGGGGGGGGGGGGTGCTGAAAGTTTCATAGGCTGACTAAGAAGGAGTTATGCTCGTAGGTGCTGAGCCAGTAGTATTTGTGCTTCAGTGGCCGAGGAACAAAAGGGCAGAGCAGAGCTGAGCGTGAGAGAACTGTCAAGAGTCTGGGTACAATAAACCACTTTTGATCAAATTTGACCACTGCATCATGGTCAGCCTATGAACTTTTCAGCCCCCCCCCCTCGTGAACCTAATGGCAAATGGCTGTGTTGTTTGACTGTTTACTGCCATTTTACTTTCTCCAATCATTCATGCTTGCTCTCCAGAGGCTGCAGAAAAAACAAACAAACCCACACACCAAATTCCAGTTATAACTTATTGTGTATCTTATGGATACAGAGACTTGTTAGTTGTACGTGTGCACAGACTGTAACACATTTCTATTAGGATCTTTAATTTTTTCATTTTTGCTGTGTTTTAAGTTTAAAAAAAATAACCCAGCAGGCACTTATCCTTTGCTATAATACAAAGATAAATGCTTTATCTTTGTTGTGGGTCTTTTGTCTCCTGCAGTGGATTCTTGGGGAAAATGGAGCCTTAAAAACCAAAATGGTTCGTATGTCAACCTACCAGCCACCATCACTTAAAGGTAAATACTCTGTCTTCACTTGGTTGTTGTGAGTATATTTTGCGTAGTGTTTATTTTATTGCACAAATGATTCAGAATAAAATAATTTGGGAAACCTAATTCTGATGCCATGTGGTCTATATCTGTCTGAAAAAACTGTGTGTGCATGCATGTGTGCGAGTCTGTGTGTGTGTGTGTTACGCGAGATTAGAAATAGTGGCAGCTGTGAGTTTGTTCTGGATCATCCTGGATTAAAGGCTGGGCACACATCTGCAACATGGTCACAAACACATGTGCACGCCCACACACGCACACAGACAGACACATACACACACATACACACAACACAACACAGTCTCAAACCTGAAAAACAAACAATGAATTGAATTTTGAGGTATCTATGCAATAACTTTTATGTTTTTCCTTGTTTTTTTGGGAAGGGGGGGGTTGTTACCATTATGATGCTAGCACCAATCATATTTACTAATTACTAAATATATACCAGATGACTGGGAAAGTACAGCAAAATTATTGTTTGTTGCTGTGAGATGCTTGGGTGCATGTGTGTACGCATACACAGCACTTCACGTGTGTGACATTTTTGTTTTGTAACACCTTAACTCTGCATTTGCATTTGGTTCCAAGGTTGCATTTGGTTCCAACGTTGTCATAGCCAGGAGCGGCACTGGGGTTAAGCTCCCAGTGCTCACAAAATGCTCCTTATGGCGTGTGTCTCAAAAAGCCTCTGACAACTAAGTCCAACTCCTAGCCTGTCCGTGTGGTTTAGTCTCTAAGCCCGGCGGAACTGCTTTTACTAATAGGAGAAGGGGCGAGGGCAGATCTCTGGCGCCTTAAAACCAGATGCTTCGGGTAGATGGTGGCTCGTCAACCTGGGAAGGTAGCCCATCTAGGGGAAGGTAAACCCTGATTTCAAACCTCCGCTGCATTGCGGCACACCCGGTCACGGGAAAGGCTTCGGGAGTCAACCCTGAGGAAAAATACGGAGTCGGAGCCCCTAAGGCAGTTCTCTGTTGTGCTCAACATCGTTCTGGCAGCTCCTGCGATGGCGCTGGTGCCAAACCATAGCAGCTGACGTGGAGAGGGGGGACATGCTGCATGGGTAACATCTTGTCCTCCATATCTTTCTGCCCAGGCTTGAATCCTACCAACGCCCAACGCTGGAAGGTAGAACACCAGTGCACGTCGGCCTGTTCGGCCGCGGGCGGTGCTGTTCCAGCGGAGTGGACATTTGGGATTCTTTTCCATGGTCATCATAGACCGACGGAGGCCGACGAACTCTGCATTTTGTACAGTTTCATTGCAGTTGTTCTGCTCGTGTATGATTGTTTGTATGTTTTTGTGACCCGCTGGAGGACTATAGATGCAAATTAGCAGTATTGATAAATCTGGCATACTTACACTTGTATTAATGTTCATTAGTATGTAATGTCCCTTTCAAATAAACATTAAACTTAAATGGTAGAAGGGTATGTGGTGTATCCAGTGGACAGAGGAAGGAAGACAAGGAGACTTGGTGGTGGAATGAGGAGGAACAGGAAAGTATCCAAAGGAAGAGGTTGGTAAAGAAAAAGTAGGATAGTCAAGGAGATGAAGAAAGTAGACAGGAGCATTTGAAATCTAGGTGCATGGCAAAGAGTAAGATGTATGAGAGGCTGAACACTAAGGAAGGAGAAAAGGACTTGTATCGATTGGCTAGACAGAGAGATCGAGTTGGAAAGGATGTACAGCAGGTTAGGTTGATTAAGGACAGAAATGGTAATGTACTAACAAACGACAAGAGTGTGTTGAGAAGGTGGAAAGAGTACTTTGAAGAGCTGATGAATAAAGAAAAGGAGAGAGAGAGGAGGATGGATGAAGGAAAGATGGTGAACAAGGAAGTCCTGAGGATTAGCAAGGCAGAAATGAGGGCAGCTTTGAAGAGGATGAAGAATGGAAAGGCAGTTGGTCCAAATGACATACCAGCGGAGGTATGGAGATGTTTGGGAGAGATGGCAGTAGAGTTTTTAACCAGATTGTTTAACACAATCTTGGAGAGTGAGAGGATGCCTGAGGAGTGGAGAAGAAGACGTGTTTTGGCACCAGTTTTCAAGAACAAAGGTGATGCTCAGAGTTGTAGTAACTACAAAGTCATAAAGTTGATCAGACACACTATGAAGATATGGGAAACACTTGTTGAAGCCAGGTTAAGAGGAGATGTGACAACCAGTGATGATTTCATGCCAAGAAAGAGTACTACAGATGCAATGTTTGCTTTAAAAGTGCTGATGGAGAAGTATAGAAAAGGTCAGAAGGAGTTGCACTGTGTCTTTATGCACCTAGAGAAAGTATATGATAGGGTGCCAAGAGAGGAAGTGTGGTACTGTATGAGTCAGGAGTGGCAGAGAAGTATATGAGGGTGATGCAGGACATGTATGAGGACAGTGAGATGTGGTGAAGTGCACTGTAGGAGTGATGGATGGGTTCAAGGTGTGGGTGGGGTTACATCAGGGTTCGGCTCTTAGCCCCTTCTTGTTTTCCATGGTGATGGACAGGCTGACAGACGAGGTCAGGCAGGAGTCTCTGTAGACCATGATGTTTGTCGACGATACTGTGATCTGTAGTGAGATTAGGGGGCAGGTGGAAGAGAACCTGGAGAGGTGGAGGTATGCTCTGGAGAGAAGAGGAATGAAAGTCAGTCAAAGCAAGACAGAATACATGAGAGTGAATGAGAGGGAGGCAGGTGTAATGGTGAAGACGGAAGGAGTAGAGGTAGTGAAAGTAGATGAGTTTAAATACCTGGGTCAACCATCCAAAGCAATGAAAAATGCACAAGAGAGGTGAAGAAGAGAGTGCAGGCAGGGTGGTGTGGGTGGAGACAAGTGTCAGGGGTGATTTGTGACAGAAGGGTAGCAGCAAGAGTGAAAGGGAAGATTTACAAAACGGCAGTGAGACCTGCAATGATGTATGGTTTGGAGACCGTGGCGCTGACAAAAAGACAGGAGGAGGAGCTGGAAGGGGCTGAGTTGAAGATGCTAAGATTTTCATTGGGAGTGACTAGGAGGGACAAGATTAGAAATGAGTATATCAGAGGGACAGCTCAGGTTGAGTGGTTTGGAGACCAAGTAAGAGAGGCAAGGCTGAGATGGTTTGGACATGTGCAGAGGAGGGATAGTGGATATATTGGGCAAAGGGTGTTGAAGATGGAGCTGCCAGGTAAGAGGAGAAAAGGAAGACTACAGAAAAGATTCATGGATGTAGTGAAGGAGGACATGGAGAGGGTTGGTGTTACAGAGGAAGATGCAAGGGATAGGGTAAGATGGAGGCAGATGATCCGCTGTGGCGACCCCTAAAGGGAGCAGCCTGAAGAAAAAGAATACTAAACATGTAGGTTTTGAAAACATTTTTATGTCCACAATCATGCTTTCATTATTGAAAATATTGTCATTTACCTATTCTAATAAAATAGACCATTCTTTAAGTTTAAAAAACAACAAAATATATGCATCAGTTTGTCAAAATGTAATAATAACAAGGAACAGCCATCCTTTAATCGTAAGATATGTACCTATTGGTTGATATCAGCCTTTAGTGAGTGAGTACATTATACGGGGGGTTGAAAAGTTCATAGTGGTCAAATTTGACCAAATGTGGTTTATTTTTCAACCGCAGGGATCCAAGCGCTGCAACACCAATGGGAGAAGTGTGTGGACCGAGGGGAGATTATGTTGAAAAATAAACCACATTTGATTAAATATGACCACTATGAATTTTTCACTCTATCCCATCAAACCTCTCAACATATAAATAAACAACTTATAAATCTTTAATTTAATGGGCTTGTTCTGACCTTTCAATGTATCTGTCTGTATGCAGATGACACTGCACTGTTTATTCAAGTTAATTGTCTTTTTAAATTATAGTATTGGGCTTACATTAATCATGTGTCCAAAAACACAACTTCATAGCATTTGTAGTATTGAAATACCACTGATGCAATGCTACTGCCTGTTATAAACACAACATCAAATGAGCAGGGTCTCACTCTTTAACATAAAGACATGACATAACATACAGTTAGGTCTATTTGTATTTGGACATTGACACAACTTTGTTGTTTTTGCTGTTCACCAAAACATATTCAAGTCACAGCTATATAATCAGCATGGCCTTAAAGTGCAGCCTCTCAGCTTTAATTTGAGGGTATTCACATCCAAATTGGAGTTACAGTTTAGGAATTACAACAATTTTATACAAAATCTTCTTATTTCAATGGCTCAAAAGTAATTGGACAAATTAACATTAACCCGGAATAAAATGTTAATTTTTTAATACTTTGTTGAGAATCCTTTGCAGGCAATGACTGCCTGAAATCTGGAATCCATGAACATCACCAAACGCTGGGTTTCCTCCTTTGTGATGCTTCCAGGCCTTTACTGCAGCTGTATTCAGTTGTGCTTGTTTGTGGGTCTTTCTGCCTTAAGTTTTGTGTCAAGCAAGTGAAATGCATGCTCAGTCAGGCTGAGATCTGGTGATTGACTTGGCCATTGCAGAATATTCCACTTCTTTGTCTTAAAAAACTCCTGGGTTGCTTTCGCAGTATGTTTTGGGTCATTGTCCATCTGTACTGTGAAGTGCTGTCCAATCAACTTTGCTGCATTTGGCTGAATCTGAGCAGAACTTCAGAATTCACCTGGCTGCTTCTGTCTTCTGTTGTCGGCCTCTGTCGGTCTATGATGACCATGGAAGAGAATCCTAAACGTCTACTCTGCTGGAACAGCACCGCCTGTGACTGAACAGGCCGATGCGCGAATGGCAGTCCCTGTCACACAGGTCGCACTTGTGGGTGGTCTCCGTGCTGCTGGGTCTGTGGCGGTTCTTCCTGCGGGTCCTTTTTTCATCTGCTGCAGCAGTCAGTCTCTCTTCACCCGCCTTGAGCTGTCTGGTCAGGGTACCTCTCCATTTGGAGCGGTCCATTGCAAGGTCCTCCCAGCACTCTGTGTTGATCTCCAGGGTCTTCATGTCTCTCTTGCAGACGTCTCTAAAGCGCAGCTGTGGGCGGCCAACGTCTCTCCTGCCAGTCGCCAGTTCTCCGTAGAGGACGTCTTTGGGGATTCTGCCATCCTCCATACGGTGAACGTGGCCTAGCCAGCGGAGCCTGCGCTGCTTGAGTAGAGTGAACATGGAGGGAAGGCCGGCGCGGGACAGAACTTCTGTGTTGGGCACTTTGTCCTGCCAGGATATGTCCAGGATGTGGCGAATGCAGCGCAAGTGGAAGGAGTTCAGTCTCTTTTCCTGCCGGGCATATGTTGTCCACGTCTCACTCCCATAGAGCAGTGTGCTGATGACACAGGCGTTGTACACTGCCATCTTCGTCTTGACAGAGAGTTTGGGATTCTTCCACACTCGTGTGGTGAGGCGAGCGAGTGTGAAGGCTGATTTTCCAATCCTCTTGTTGATCTCTGTATCAAGGGAGAGGTTGTTGCTGATCGTGGACCCCAGGTACGTGAACTGATTCACGACCTCCAGCTCGTAGTTGTCGATGGTGATGGTTGGTGGTGCTTCTGTGCCTTGCGCCAAGACGTTAGTCTTCTTCAGGCCGATGGTAAGCCCGAAGTCCTTGCATGCCTGGGAGAAGCAGTCCACCAGGGTCTGAAGCTCCTGCTGTGTGTGGGTTGCGACTGCAGCGTCGTCTGCAAACAGCATGTCTCTGATTAGAGCCTCGCGTACTTTGGTTCTGGCTTTCAGGTGGGCGAGGTTGAAAAGCCTGCCGTCAGATCTTGTGTGCAGGTAGATTCCCTCTGTTGCTGTGCTGAAGGCATGCCTCAGGAGCATAGCAAAGAAAATCCCAAAGAGGGTTGGCGCAAGTACACAGCCCTGTTTCACTCCGCTGCATATGTTGAATGGCTCTGAGACGTTGCCATCGTGCTGCACTATCCCCTGCATGTTGGTGTGAAACAATTCGATGAGGCTTTGCAACTTTGGTGGGCATCCTATCTTTGGCAGGATCTTGAAAAGGCCCTCTCTGCTGACCAGATCGAACGCTTTGGTGAGGTCGATGAAGGCGACGTACAGGGGCATGTTCTGTTCTCTGCATTTCTCCTGGAGTTGGCGGATGGAGAATATCATGTCTACCGTCGATCGCTCAGCGCGGAAGCCACACTGAGACTCGGGGTAGACACGTTCGGCAAGCTTCTGTAGACGAATGAGAACAACTCGTGCGTAGACTTTGCCAACAACGCTGAGGAGGGAGATGCCCCTGTAGTTGTTGCAGTCGCTTCTCTCCCCTTTGTTTTTGTAGAGGGTGATGATCTTGGCGTCCCTCATGTCCTGTGGTACGGCACCTTCCTTCCAACACTGGCAGAGGACGTCATGCAATGGCAGCAGTAGGGCGGTCTTGCAGTGCTTGATCAGGTCAGGGGGTATGCCGTCGTTGCCGGGTGCCTTGCCAGCGGCCAAGCTATCAATGGCCTTGCTGAGTTCGTCGATGGTTGGCTCGGCGTCAAGTTCGTCCATGGATGGCAGGCAGTCGATGGCATCAAGGGCTGACGGTGTCACGGTGTTCTGTCTGGAGTAGAGGTCGGAGTAGTGTTCCACCCATCTCTCCATCTGCTTGTTCTTTTCTGTGATGATCTCCCCGGTGGAGGATTTGAGGGGGGCCGTCTTGCTCTGAGCCGGACCAAGTGCTTTCTTGATGCCATCGTACATACCACGGATGTCCCCTGTTATGGCAGCAGTTTGAATGTCTTGGCTGAGCTGAGTCCAGTACTCGTTGGCACAGCGCCGAGCAGTCTGCTGAACTTTGCTTCTCGCAGCCCTGAGAATCTGGAGGTTCTTCTCGTTTGGGTACTTCTTGTACTCAGCAAGTGCTGAGCGCTTGGCTTCAATGACGGGGGTCATCTCGGTCAACTTGGCATCAAACCAGTCCTGTGACTTCGAGGTCTTCCTCCCAAAGGTAGCCAAGGCTGTGCGGTGGATGGTGTTTCGCAGCTCTTCCCACTTCTGCTTTGCAGATTCTCCTTCTTGTGGTACACCAAGTTCCTTCTCAAAGGTGGAGGCAAACTGCTCAACAAGTTCTGGTTGAGCCATCTTGCTGGTGTCAATCCGTGCCTTTCCAGGCTGTCTAGCACGATGGAATTTCTTCAGCTGCAGCTTGACCTTGCAACACACCAATGAATGGTCTGTGTCGCAATCTGCACTCTGGAACAAACGGGTGATTAGCACGTTCTTCAGTGAGGTGCGCCTGGTCAGGATCAAGTCCAGCTGGTGCCAGTGCTTTGAGCGTGGATGTTGCCAGGAAACATTGTGTTGGGGCTTGGTCTTGAAGAATAAGTTTGTGATGCACAGATCGTGATATGTGCAGAACTCGAGCAGCCGCTGTCCGTTGTCGTTCATTCTGCCCACGCCGAAAGGTCCAAGACAGGA
Organism: Pholidichthys leucotaenia; assembly: GCA_020510985.1. Classification (NCBI taxonomy): domain Eukaryota; kingdom Metazoa; phylum Chordata; class Actinopteri; order Cichliformes; family Pholidichthyidae; genus Pholidichthys; species Pholidichthys leucotaenia. Next base: position 394,701,170 of record CM035836.1, on the reverse strand, counting down.
GGGCCAGGAGTCGTGGTCAGCACCCACTCTGGCATTGAAGTCTCCAAGGAGAATGAGTTGTTCAGAGTTGGGGATGATCCTGACAGTTGTTGCGAGATTCTCATAGAACTCGTCTTTTGCCTCTGGTGTGGCTGTCAGTGTTGGGGCATACACACTGACGAGGGTGACTAGGCCTTGAGTGGTGTTCAGGCAGAGGGTGAGGAGTCGTGCAGAGCCAGTGCTGCCCGGTTCCACCATCTTCAGCAAGGTGTTCTTCACTGCGAAGCCCACTCCCTGTTCCCTGTGTTCGTCACTGCCCTTTCCCTGCCAGTAGAACGTGTAGTCCTTCTCTCTCAGTGTGCCTGCGTCAGCCAACCGTGTTTCCTGGAGAGTGGCGATATCCACTCCCAGTCTCTCCAGCTCATTATTGATGATGGCAGTCTTCCTGGTGTTGTTGATGTCCTTGAGGTTAGCAGCGAGTCCTGTCATCATAGTGCGGACGTTCCAAGTTCCCAGTTTTAGAGTTGGTCTCTTTTGTTTTATTGTCTTGCCTGGTGCGAAGGTTCTCAGCCTGCTGTTCGGACTTGTCCTCATCCCCATGCACCCAATGAGGAAAGCAAGCTGTGGCGAGACAACACCTTATTGGCTGGGGGCTGCCCAGCTTGAGGCGGGCGGTAGCTGTCCAGTGAGATCCGATGATCCCTCCCACCGTCGGGAACAACCCCTGGCGCCGCGCTCTATGCCAATTGAGCGGTGGCTTATAACCGGTAACTGTCATTCCCCGTGTTTTGTCTACGCCAAAGGCGAAGCTGGAGTGTCCTCTCCAGTGATCCGGTGTTCTACCTTCCAGCGTTGGGCGTTGGTAGGATTCAAGCCTGGGCAGGAAGATATGGAGGACAAGATGTTGCCCATGCAGCATGTGCCCCCTCTCCATGTCACTGATGAATCCAAAGGAACAGCAGGGCTGCTACAGTTTGGCACCAGCGCCGTTGCAGGAGCTGCCAGAACGATGTTGAGCACAACATTATTTTGCCTTTTGAGTTTCATATGGTCTTCCTTGTTTCCTGGTAACTATTTAGTTTACTCTTGTCATGTCACGTGTTATTTTCCAATCCATTTCTGGTTGTTTCTGAGTTTGTTGTGCTGTTTTGGCTCTGGCTGACAGACTGTCAGGCTGCACGTTGAAGTCTGCACTTGGTGTGGGCGTTGCCGGTCAATCTGCCAGCCAGACCACTCCCCCCTCTCCTGACCGTCAGCTGTTCTGTCTTTCCTTGATTACTGCCCAGCTTCCTCATTCAGATGCATCCCATCACCATGTCATTAGTTCTGGGTATTTAGTCAGCTCATCTCCTTTGTCTCATTGCTGGATTATTGTTTCTGTCACGGACACGTTATGCCATGGTCTGCTCTCACCACATTACGCTGTGGTCTGCCCGCAACACGTTACATCGTGTTTATCCCTAAGTGTATCCTGTTTGCCATTTTTGTATGTCTGTATTTTTTGGGAACTGTGAGTCTTAATGTTAATAAATTTGTCTGTGGTGTAACCTGCACTTGAATCCGTCTCCTCTCATCACGACAGCAAGGGGCAGCATGTGTTCCTTTTTTCTCGGTCCTGCAAGCACATATGAGAACTGTGTTGCTGTGATGGACAGACATTTCGTTGACACATGTAGTATCACGGCACGGAGAATTGCTCTTAGCCAGCGCTACCAACATGAGGACGAGATGGGCCACCAGTATGCCACCAAGCTGCGTTTCCTGGCTAGAATGGGCCCCTTTGGTGACATACAGGAAGAGATGGTACGTGACAAGCTAGTGGAGTACACTACGAGCCTGTGGCTGTGGGAGGAGCCGCTGCTGGTGAAGAACAGCCGGAAATTAGACGAGGCTGTGAGTATGGCGTCCCAAATTGAAACAGCCATCCAGCTATCATTGCGGCTAATGCCGCCTAGCTGAAAGGCCCCTTGTCTTGCCTCACGAGCACAGGTCATCACCACCGCCACCCAGCACTCCGACCCTGCATTTCCCCGCTACAATCGGAAGAAGGGTAGGAAACGGGACAACACAGATGATGGTCTGCCCTGCGGTAACTGGTTCATTTAGACAGCAGACTCAATCACCCGCCTGCCCAGCCAGGGGGCAGATATATGTACAACCGTTGTAAGAAGCCCAACCACTTTGCTAGAGTTTGCCGCTCATCCTTCACAAATTCAATGACCCACCCACCAGGCCCAACCGCCATCCACTCAGTCACCAAAAGCTGGCCGTTCAAGTGGTACACAATAGAGCTGGATAGTGTCATTGTGCCACTGCTGCTGGATATGGCAACCTCGAGGTCCCTTCTGAGCGAGTCTACAGTCAGGAAACTGTTCCCTTGGAAGACCATCACAGCTAATGCGGAGGACTTATTTGACTACAGGCACGTCAAGATCGGCATGGTAGGGACAGTCGCCTTTTCTGTACGCTGCGGCTCTAAAGCCATTCCATCGTTCACCTTCCAAGTGACGAGTCAAGGGACCAACCTGCTGGGCATCGATCTGATCACCGAGCTGGGTTTCTCCATCATCAACCCAATGGGCTCTACTGTCCTGACAGTCACTTCATCCTGGCAGCACCGTTGGCCGGCGCTCTTCGCGGGATTGGGCTGCCTCACCTCTTTTAACCACTGACCGCTCATTGATCCGATGGTGTCCCTAAAAATTCAGCCTCTCTGCCGACTACCCCTTGCACTGTGGGACGACGTCACGGCGGAGTTGCCCAAGCTTTTGGACACCGGTATCATTGACCGGGTCAGCGCATCTCCCTAGATCTCCAAGTTGGCGGTGGCAAAGAAGAAGTCAGGTGGCCTGTGACCATGCATTGGCCTCAGAATGGTGAACAAGGCGGTGATTCCCAACAAATAACCCCGGCCCACGACGTCGGAACTGACAGCGGCGTTCCACAGCTCAAAAGTTTTTTCCAAACTGGGCCTCTGTCAAGGCTACCTGCAGGTTCCCCTTCACCCAGACAGCCGCAACCTAACAGCCTTGTCACTCACATGGGAGTGTTCAGGTACACCCACATGCCTTTCGGCCTCAGTTCCACCTCAAGCTATTTTCAGAAAATCATGGCTACACTATTCACCGGTCTCCCAGGGGTGATGGTGCACCTGGATGACCTCGTGGTGCATGGCGCAACACTGGCCTCCCACGACGCCTGCCTCGCTAAGGAAATGGAGGTACTAACAAAACACAGCCTCACACTCAATGGGGAAAAGTGCATCTTCAAAGCGTCGACCATCGAGTTTGTGGGGTTCTGCCTGTCTGCTGAGGGCCTGAGCCCCCTTCACTCAAACGTTAAGGTGGTACTGCACCTACCCAAACCATCGTGCCCCGCACAGCTATCATTGTTTGTAGGCATGGTGAACTTCTATGGGCACTTCATTCCCCGCTACTCAAAGACGATAGAGCCACTACACACCCTCCTGAAGCAAGATGTACCCTGGGCGTGAATCCCAGCATGTTCCACGCCATCTGCCGATTGAAAACACAGCTCACTTCTCCACCGGTGCTCGCCCATTTTGTTGACCTGTGATGCGTCCAACACGGCAGTGGGAGCCGTGCTATCCCAGCTTCAAGGGAGGACTGAGTGCCTAGTGGTATCCGCTTCAAGGTCACTTACTTCAGCTGAGCAGAAGCACTCAGTGGGGGAGAGGGAGGTGCTAGCGTACATCTGGGTGTGTAAGCGCTGGCACATGTACCTGTATGGGCGACCCTTCACAGTCCGGACAGACCATAGGGCCCTCACGGCACTGCTGGAAACATCGGGGTCGGGGCACATACCTCTGCGCATCTACAGGTGAACAGAAAGGCTACAAGCATATAACTTCACCACCCAGTTCATGCCAGGCAGAGAGAACGTAGTGGCGGACCTTTTGCCCCAGGCCACACCTAACCCCACACTGAGCATCGACCAGGACCCCTTAGAGCCAGAACTGGTCCACATGCTGCATGGCCCACTTCAGACTCCTTGCAAGAGCTCCAGGCCACGTCTGAACAGGATCTAGTACTGACCCAGCTTCGCACCTTCATTCACAAGGGTTGGCCATTCAATGTACCAGAAGAGCTAGCACCCTTCCACAGAGTCATAGACAATTTATCATGCTGGAATGACATCTGTTTGGCAAGGGGGCTCTGCACGGTGATCCCAGAGGTGCTAAAGGGCCACATCCTGACCATGGTGCACAAGGGCCACCTGGGTGTCGTCGGGACCAAACAATGCTATAAGGGCTCAGTCTGGTGGTCAGGCATCGACAAGGATGTGGAGATCTTGGTGAAAGACTGCATAGCCTGCCTGGCTAGCGGTAAGACTGGGGTGCCACCACCCCCACCCCTGCAACCTCTGTCATGGCCGTCAGCCCCGTGGAAACACATCCAATTGGACATTTGCAGCGAGCAGCACGGTGCCCCCCTACATCAACATTTCTTACTGGTAGTGTATGACCTTCACTCAAAATGGCCCGAGGTGTTGCCCACCGGCTCAGTTACCACCAACATAGTCACCGATTTCCTCTCCTCCCTGTTTGCTGGCTGGGGCGTGCTGGATGCGATCACAACAGACAATCGACCGTAGTTCACTTCAGCGGACTTTGCAGCATTCGTGAAAGGAAAAGACATCAAGCACATAAAGACTGCTTTCTACCGCCCTCGGGCAAATGGGATGGGGGGGCGAGGGTTAATCAGACCCTCAAGAACGGTCTCAGGGCACACCTAGCAGATGGACTCCTGTTTTAGCCCACACTACAGAGCACCCTGCTACAATACAGAGTGACATCTCATGCCACGATGGGCAGCTCCCCGGCCCTTCTAATGCTAGGACGTGATATGTGCCTTCCCCTGGACCGACTGCGCCCTCCATTGGACACTACCCCAACAGAAAGGCCCTCACCTAGGGGGAGGGTGGGCGAACAACAGCAATGTATGAAGCAAAGGTTTGACAAGAAGCATCGGGCGAAGCGAGCCAGGCTCGCAGTACTTGACTGGGTCTGGATCCGGCGCCCCAACCGCGCTCACAAGCTGCAGTCATTTTGGACAATGCCAATGCAGATCACAGCTCAGTTGGGGCCAGCCACCTTTCGACTCGCTGATGGGTCACAGTGGCACACTAGTCGCCTCAGAAAGGTGACACCGACTTCAGCCCTGGATCAGGAGATGGTTACGGACACGACAGGATTGGGCTGGGACTTCGGCCACACAAGACCCACAATTCCCGAAGAGCGTCCACCGGAGCCCACAGCGGCAGCACAGCCCAAGCGCCATTCGGCCCGGGTTCGACAGAGACCCCGCCACCTAGAGGACTTTGTGACTAACTTTTGAATATCTGGACTTTTATGTTGTTAGTTAGGACGTGACTGACCAAAGTGGCAGAATAATCCACTCGGTCACTCAGGCACACTGGTAGTCTACCCGGGTGCCCAGTTAGTAGTTATAAGTTCTTTGGGGGTTTTTTTTGTTTTTTTGGGGGGGGGGGGTAATGTAGTGTTTGGACGTGGTGGCGTGCACTCAGGTGACATCATCACGTGGCGAACTGGCTGTGGTGTTGTACAGCACCACCCTTCTATATATGGTTGAGTTGTGTGCTTAATAAATGACAGTTCAGTTCACGTCTTTTGTCAGCACCTCATTTCAGTCATAACAGTAACAGAGATGGCTATTAGGGTGACTAAGATCTGAAGAAAATAGCAATATAAGCCATGCTTGGTGCGAGCCTCCTCGTACCAGTGTTACCTCAGGGGCTAATACCTTTAGCTCTCCTTCTGTCTACATGACAGACAGCTAGGTGGGTGAATAATAGAGCAGTGGGCAGGTATCAAGGCGTGTGACATTTACCTTTTAGTGACGTTTGCCATTTCTGATGTAGAGGAGAAACCCCAGAGAGTCAAAAATGTTTCTTGGAGAGAAAAATGAAACAAACGCTGTGTGTGCTTTTAAGAGAAGTTAGTGTTTTGATGTTTTTTCAATAATCATGTGACCAATAGACACATTTCAGATGGTTAAAACCTTCAAACACACCATTTTTCAGTCAATGACCCCTTTAAGCCCATATTGGTTATGTAACTGTGTCCTGAATATGATTTGGGGAAACAGCTAAGATAACAAAACTTGTATCAGTGTCAAAATTTACATGGACCTAACTGTATATCATAAGGTTGACTGCCTCAGATAAAAATAAAATAGATAACATAATGGATAGCATAATTTTTCTCTCCAGTTTGGTGGTGTCAACCCTCATTATTTTACTCACACAAGTGTAATCTGCACTACAGTAGCAAATTAATCAGATTGTGGGGAGACTTGAATAACGAAACCGAATTGTCTTTCTTTCCAGTTTATTCAAGTAATCATTCCACTGTCTGCTCTCATTCTTGAGCAGCGAACAAAGAGCGTGAACACACCAAAGTTCTCTCATTTAAACATTCTGACATCAAACCATTTCCCTCGCGGGGGAAATCACACATCTCTCTCAAAATCTCTTTATCCACATTCATTAGCCTTTTATTTACATAACTCCCCCTTCTCTCTTCTCGAGCCTCAGTGGTCAGGAAGTCTTCTGTCCCCTGGCCTCCGCAGGGGGTCCAGGCTCTGTGGCTCCGCACCGCAGGGGGCTGGCTCTCCTTCATCGTGGTTAAATCACATATGCAGTGTCCAACATATACATGTCTCACAACACAGCCATATAACCCCCCCCAAACGATGAAGAACAGACTAATTCCTAAAATTAAATAGCACCTTACTCACTACTGAATAATCAACACCAACATTCAGTCTGTGCGCCGCTTGGGCTTCAGCCGTCTGCCGAATCTGCTGTGCGTTGGCCCCGCCTTGCCTGCGGTGCGTTTCTGCTTCGGGTCTGTTGACTGAGGGAGAGAGTGATTAATTGCCCCCTGCGGGGGCCTGCCTCGTCGAGGCGCCACCGCGACCGGTACAGACACGTCCTTCATGACAAAAGCAGGTTTTAGTCTGTCAATACTGACTGTCTCTTTTCTGTCTCCAAAATCTAGCACAAATTGCTTATCACCTGCCTCCAGCACTCGAAATGGCCCTTCGTAAGGTGGTTTGAGCGTTGCTTTTAGGGCTTCGCACCTGACAAAAACGAAATCGGCATTTTTCAAAGCCTTGGGGACGAAAACTCGTGGAAAAGCGTGATGAACCGGACCCGGGAGCGTGTCTGCCCCCGTGCCGACTAACGGTCCCAGAGCCGAGAGAGGTGGGGGCTCTGGGTGCTCTGGTAAAAACTCGCCCGGCAGCCTCAGAGTTTGTGCGAATACCAGCTCCGCTGGGGAGGCGTCTAAGTCCTCTTTAGGTGCAGAACGCAACCCTAATAAAACCCATGGAAGTTTATTCACCCAATCTGCATCCGTGAGCGACGCTCTGAGTGCTGCCTTCAAAGACCTATGAAAACGCTCGCATAAGCCATTGGCCTGAGGGTGGTAAGCCGTAGTGCGGTGAATTTTGGCTCCTAAGCCGTTGGCCATTGCTGACCACAGCTCAGAGATGAATTGCGGTCCTCTATCAGACGTAATGTCCGACGGAACCCCGAAGTGCGCCACCCAAGCCGTTAAAAAAACGCGAGCCACCTCCGCGGCCGTGGTCGTCGCAAGTGGGACCACTTCCGGCCAACGTGTGGTGCGGTCCACCATTGTCAAAAGATACGTGAACCCCTGTGATGCCGGTAGGAGGCCCACAAGGTCGACGTGCACATGGTCGAACCTTCTGGCTGGAATGCGGAACGGTTCTAACGGGGCTCTTGTGTGCCTGTGAATTTTGGCCCGTTGACAGGAAATGCAGGTTTTTGCCCATTCCTTCACGTGCTTGCGCAGGCACGGCCAAACAAACTTTTCCGCCACTAGTTTCACCGACGCGCGCACCCCCGGGTGCGCCAGTGAGTGGACCGAGTCAAAAACACGGCGGCGCCACGTGGCCGGAACCACCGGACGCGGGCGCCCCGTCGACATGTCGCAGATCAGGGGGGGCATACCGGTTTGTAAACACTTGCTCTCCAGCCTCAACCCTGTTGGTCCAGACTGGAGCGCGCGCACGTCTGCGTCCGCCCCCTGGTCCGCTGCCATGGCTGCGTAATCTATACCCACGTGCACCGGGGCTGCGCGCGCCACCGTGCCGCTCTCCTGCGGCGCGGTCACGGTGGCCCGTTCTGCCTCTGCGCGTGTTGGGGTCGTGAACGCGCGTGAGAGACAATCCGCTACTACATTGAATTTGCCCGCGACGTGCCTAATGTCAGTGGTAAATTCCGAGATTGCGGCCAGCTGCCTCTGCTGCCTGCCGGACCACGGGTCTGAAATTTTGGGCATGGCGTATGTGAGCGGCTTGTGGTCCACATAAGCGGTGAAGCACCGTCCTTCCAGCCAGAACTGGAAATGACGAATAGCCAAATGCAGCGCCAACAGTTCTCTGTCAAACGCGCTGTATTTTCGTTCAGCCGCGCTTAAAGATTTGCTAAAGAAAGCCAAAGGCTGCCAAACTCCGGCTACCTGTTGCTCAATAACGGCCCCTATGGCTAAATCTGAAGCGTCTGTCGTCAGCGCGATACGTGCTGCAGGGTCTGGGTGGGCCAGGAGCGCAGCGTCAGCCAAGGCTTTTTTAACCTCTGTGAACGCGCGCTCCCGCTCCGGGGACCATTCGACCGCCTGGGTCGGTTTTTGTTTTTTGAGCGCGGCATATAACGGTTGCATGATTTGAGCTGCGTGGGGCAGGAATCGGTTATAAAAATTCACCATCCCCAAGAATTCCTGTAGTGATTTGACCGTTTGTGGACGGGGAAAATCCGCTACCACGCGTACTTTCTCTGGTAACGGAACCGCTCCCTCCGGGGAGACGCGGTGACCCAAAAAATCGATCCGCTCGACGCCGAACTGGCACTTGGCTGGGTTAACTATTAAGCCGTGCTCTCCCAGCCTCCTAAAAACTGCTGTGAGGTGCGTTTCGTGTTCGTCTTCTGAAGTACTCGCGACCAAAATGTCGTCGAGGTACACAAACACGAAAGGGAGATCGCGTAACACGGCATCCATCATCCGCTGAAATGTTTGCGCCGCCCCTTTGAGACCAAACGGCATGCGTAAAAATTCGAAAAGTCCGAACGGGGTTATTACCGCTGTTTTAGGAATGTCCTCCGGTTGGACCGGGACTTGGTGATAGCCGCGAACCAGATCAATCTTTGAAAAAATGCGCGCCCCCGCCAGGTGCAGCGAAAAATCCTGAATGTGCAGGATGGGATAACGATCGTGCGCCGTAGCGTTGTTTAGCCTGCGGTAATCCCCGCACGGTCTCCAGGAGCCATCGGCTTTCGGTACCATGTGCAGCGGCGAAGCCCACGGGCTCTTCGACCTACGAACGATGCCCAGCCTCTCCAGGCTGGCGAACTCCTCGCGCGCAATGGCGAGCTTAACTGCATCCAAGCGCCGAGCTTTTGCAAACACGGGAGGACCAGAAGTGGGGATAAAGTGTTTCACCCCGTGCTTCGCGACCGTTGCTGAAAAAGTGGGCACAGTGAGCGCTGGAAATTGGGTGAGGAGTGTGTGAAACTTACCACCTGCTGTAGCGACGTGGGTCTGTACTGGTGGCGGGGACACTCGAGCTGAACAGGGGAGAGAGTAAAAAGAGAGTGCATTTACCAGCCGTCTATTAGCAAGATCAACTAACAGATTGTGTGAACACAAAAAATCCGCGCCCAACATGTTGAAACTCACCGCCACTATCACAAAAGTCCATTCATATGTGCGGCCATGTAAGCATAAAGGCAAGGTCCTTCTCCCGTAGGTGTTGATGTTCGAGCCATTTGCCGCTGTAGCTCCGCTACCGTGGGGTCCAGCCACCCGGTCCGCGTATGTTGGAGTGATGAAGCTCACTTGTGCTCCGGTGTCGATGAGGAACTCTCGTCCGGAGCGCGCATCCGTGATGTAGAGCAGCTTGTTGCGTTCTCCGAGGGTCGAAGCTGCTAGCGACCCCCGGTCTTGCCGTTTCCCGAACTCCTGAAGATGCAGGGCGGCACACACCTGCGTGCCTTCTCTGCGAACCTCCGATGGTAAAAGCAGAGATCTTCTCCTCCGCTGTGTCGTGCCCGCGCCTCTGCCGCCGGGCTATTGGCTCCCCCTCGTCGCGGCCGTGTTGCCGCCGTTGTCGGCCAGTCTGGTTCTGCCGCCTCTGGCTCCCCGCTGTCTCGGGTCGCTGCTGTGGTTGCTTGCCCGCCGCAGGCGTCCAGGATCCCATCTGCCTCCTGGGCCAGCTCCCGGAACTCCTCCAGGGTGTGACACTTTTTGCCGGCCAGCGTGCTTCTCGCATGCGCCGGGAGGTTGGAGAGGAAGATGAACTGAAAAATGAAATCATCGTTGTCCAACCCTCTCAGCTGTATCATCTCCTCCATCAGGGCGCTCGGCCTGTGTCCACCTTGGTCTAGCAAAGACAGGATCCTCCTCGCCCTCACTTCAGCCGAGGGGGTGAAAAACTTGATGAGGGTGGATTTCAGCTTGCCGTACCTGTCGGTCGCGGGTGGCTGCTCCACCAAGCTTTGCACGCACCGAGCTGTGCTGTTGTCCAGTTTAGCGATGACATGGTGGAACTTAGTGTCATCCACCGTTACTCCTGCGAGCGCGAACTGCGACTCTGCTTGCAGAAACCACGACCGTGGGTTATCCTGCCAGAAATCAGGCAGCTTAACGGCCACTGCGCTCGCCAGCTCTGAGCGCTGTGAGTCCGGGACCCTGAGAATTTCTTCGTTCATTCTCAACGTCGTCAGTCACCAATGTGGGGTGACTTGAATAACGAAACCGAATTGTCTTTCTTTCCAGTTTATTCAAGTAATCATTCCACTGTCTGCTCTCATTCTTGAGCAGCGAACAAAGAGCGTGAACACACCAAAGTTCTCTCATTTAAACATTCTGACATCAAACCATTTCCCTCGCGGGGGAAATCACACATCTCTCTCAAAATCTCTTTATCCACATTCATTAGCCTTTTATTTACATAACTCCCCCTTCTCTCTTCTCGAGCCTCAGTGGTCAGGAAGTCTTCTGTCCCCTGGCCTCCGCAGGGGGTCCAGGCTCTGTGGCTCCGCACCGCAGGGGGCTGGCTCTCCTTCATCGTGGTTAAATCACATATGCAGTGTCCAACATATACATGTCTCACAACACAGCCATAGATGTGTAATACGGCCACGGAGCTTCTTCTTCTTCAGTTTTACTTTGCTCTTTCAGCTGTCCAGAAGATGGCTCAGGCCCACTTGTCGGCCCTAGAAGTGAAATCTGTGGACATAGAGTCTTCCTCTGGAGAAGAAGATGAGCAACATGAAGAGGATATGCAGCAGAAAGCCTCAGGTACGAGTGGGTAGTTCTATTTATGCTGTCTCATGTGCCAAACACAAACAACGCTTACGATTTTGAAATATCTTTCATGTCAGGTCCAAGAGAAGAAAGCCAACCATGTGAGGATCTCACTGATCTTTTGGGCATTTCATCAGAGAGTGCTAATCTCAGCCGTCACCATGAAGACAAAGAGGAGGCCAAAGAAAATTAGGAAAGAAAGGGAGAATGACAAAAGTAGAGAGCTCTGTTGGAGACGAGATGTTTGTGGGGAATCACTGGCTGAACACCACTATAGATGAATGTGTTAATACGTTGGCCCATGAGTGGGTTTTATTTTGGGAGGTGGGTGTGTATATTCGAGCAGATGCAGCCAAATATAAAAGTGAGTCAGCAAAACAGGAAGTCATTGAAAAAGTTAAGTATGTAAGTGGAGAATGTGAGGAGAAAAGTGTTACTCTCACACAAGATTGACATTAAATAATGTCTCACTGAGCAAGGGCTAAATCCCAGTCGGCTAAAGACACTTCATGATATATAAACTGTTGTATTTTAATGAACAAAATATTTTTCACATATTCTTTTTCATGGCACAACATGATTCATCAGAATTCTGAAAGTAATTATATTCATATATTTAGAACCTATATTTAAATTGCCTTATTTCAAGTTTTCTATAGAAAACTACATACATATTACGGACACTTAGATGATAGATGAAGCATACAATTTTGAGAAAACGTCTTTACTCAGTATAAATTATTATTGCACACTTGCAGCTAACTCATATGTATTCTGTATAAAATCAAAAAATACTTTTTTTTATCTGTATTATCATAGGTGCACCACAAAAGAGACTGACATGCATGAAGATGTAAAGAAGGTGCTACAGTGAGGGTTTACAGATATGATAAACTACTGAGTGATGCTTGCAGTATACATGCAAGCTTTGGACTACAGGAGATCTTTAATCTTTCTGCATGACACTAAAATATAACTCAAATCAAACAATCAAAAAAGCAACTTAAGTGCCGACATGCAGCTTTCACTCAAAGGGTTCAGCAAAAGATATAGTATGAACCCTTGAATAGTAATTATTATACACTGTCCCGTATTTTTCCAAAGGTCTAATACTTGTGTGTGTTTGTGTGGGTAAAAATCTGAAGATTTTCAATCCAGGTCTCCCTTGGAGAAGAGGTTTTTAATCTTAATGAGATTATCTGGTTAAATAAAGGTGGAAAAAAAAGATGATTTGGTGGAAGCTGGTCTCGCAACAATCACTCAAAAATAGGCCAGGGGGAAAATGGTAAAACATCAGAGAGTGAGAAAGAATGAAGGAAATCCAAGAGACTAAATCAGCGTTTTCAGAAACATGAAAACTATGGCGGATTAAACCCAGAGACATGTTTACAGAGGGCAGCAGTGGAGGTTGATTACAGGTGCTTTTCTGTGGTTAAGGGGGAAAAAAGCTAGTCACAACATGAAAAACACTGTACAAAAAATATGCCTCTTATTGAAACTTTAATATAAAAGGAAAAAACTACAGAAGGTTCACCACAAGAAGGAAACCAGTGATCAGACTTTGCCATAAGATTATTTTTTTTACAAATGAAATACCAGGTCCATTTGTATTTAAACGATGCACAGAAAAAAATAATGGAAATGGGTTGGAACAGGTGATCATTTAATATGTACAACATCCAGAAATACATTTGACACAGTGTAATGCAAAAGCTTTTATGAGTTTCAGTTGCAGTTATTGTTGTGTATTTCCAATTCGATAGAATTTCAAAATAGGGGGATAAATAGTGCAGTGATGTACTGTAACTATTCCTTTTGCTCACATTCAGGAAAAAGAAGCAAAATTTATGGTACTAATTAATTCATACTGTGAAAGTAACAATAAAGTGCAGGATGTACAGTAACACCCAGACACTTCTACAAACTGCTATGGAATGGTCTTGCAGAGCATCACAAAGAAAGAACTTCATCCTTTAGTCATTACTGAGTTTAAACTTCAAAACAGGTGCCGCCTTCAAGTGACACTTTGTGAGATTTTCACCTTAAAATTATGTTTGCAAAATTATTTTGATGTAACATCAACCTTTGAATGGGTGAATATCACCTCCTCCCATAGCCTAAGCGGACCCAAATTGCCTGCAGCAGCTCTGTTCTTGGAGGGAACACTGAAAGGACGACAGCTGACTATGGCCTGAGTTCCAACAGCCAATCACAGGGAACAACTACAGGGGCAGTGGTGGCCTAATGGTTAGGGATGGGGACTGGTGAGCAGAAGGTTGCTGGTTCACTCCCTGGACCGACATGATCAGATCTGGGTGGGACAGATAATGCATCAGTGTTTGTCCCACCCTCCTTGACCCCTCTATAGTGCCCTTGAGCAAGGCTTGTGACACCAACTGCTCCAGTGGAGCTGGTCAGTGGCCACAGGTCAGTCTGTGGTTGTACTGGGCAGCTTCCAGGTGTGAGTGTGAACAGGGTGTCCTCGAAAAAGAAAAGTCGCCTGTCATTGGACCTTCCCTGAATAAATAAAGATTCTAAAAAATGTAATCCTTTCAGTGTTCCTACCCAGAACAAGAAAATTACATAGTGCTGCTTTAAAGAAATATCAATACAAAAGCAGGAATGAGCCATTTATTAATGATTATGCCAATTTTTCTGTCTATAAAAAGCTGTAATTACCCCAATAGATGCATTTATTTTTCAAAGCGTTGAATAATAGTTGAGAGTTTGCGCTTGACCGACATCTAAACTAATTCAGTTCATAGCTACTGTGCAGAAAACAAGTGAAAATGGTGTTGCATTCCCAAAGTCTCCCATTCATTCTTTCATTCATTTTAAATGTTTCATCCTATTTGGATAAACTTTAAAGTTTCACCACAGTTTGATTTTCTCAGTCTTGCAGATGTTGAGAGCAAGGTCAAAGAAAAAAAAAGTATTGCAGATTATTTGGAGGCACAGCCACAGTAGACCAGATTATATCATAACAGATTAATCCAGCTAATCACAAAAAAACAGCAGTTTTGTGGTCTGATATTATGGGCAGGCTTTGGGTAACATGGCGATTACTGAACATGATCTCTTTTGGATGGCACAAATATTAGGCAGGAACTGAACAGAGGCTTGCCGTTTATTTTCAAAGTCATTTATATACAGTATAACTAGTGTGGAGGTTGATGAATGGCCCTGTATATAAATGGTGTTTTGTGTTGTTTGGCAATAAAAAAATATGAGATTGTTGGTGTTTGTATATGAATTTATGCTTAATGTGAGTGCTTCAGATCTACAGCTTTCCAAGAAATGATAAGCTGAGAAGTTTTAGTTATTTCAAGGCAAGCAAAATATTATTTGGTTAAGTGCAGTGATTTTTTTTAGATCAGGACCCACAGTGGTGCTTGTTTTTTGAGTGCGTGCTTGTATACATCATGCACACTCCCAACTATAAGTGGTAGTATTAGTTTGCAAAAAATGATGATAAATTAAATCACAAAGAAAATCAACTGTATGTGTGCATTCCAAAGCGGAAATTTGAGAAACTTAAAATGGCCCTGTAGTGACACTTACTGGTCAAGTCTTGTAGTTGCACCATAAAAAAACATTTCAGTAGTGAGATTATATCCATAAGGAAACGTTTTTCATATTATTATAAGTGAAAAATGCTCCCATATTATATCAGGATTAAGAATAGTTGATACAACAAATGCTTTTAGATTTTTGTCCAGTGTCATGTTTATGAATAGACTTAGGTTTTCCCTCCTGTTTCTCAATAATAGACTCAATATATTCACAGTAGGGCGGCGTGGTGGCGCAGTGGTTAGCACTGAGGCAGCACAGCAACTCACCCTTGGCCTGGGGATCCTGGGTTCGATCCCAGCCCCCGACTAACAGTGATCTGTGTGGAGTTTGCATGTTCTCCCCGTGTCTGCGTGGGATTTCTCCGGTTTCCTCCCACATGCCAAAAACATGCAAGTTAGGTTAATTGGCATCAAAAACTGGGGATTCTAAATTGTCCTTAGGTATGACTGTGAGAGTGAATGGTTGTCTGTCTCTCTGTGTTGGTCCTGCGATGGACTGGCGATCTGTCCAGGGTGTACCCTGCCTCTCGCCCAAAGATGCTGGGATAGGCTCCAGAACCCACCCCCACCCCCACCCCGCAACCCAAAAAGGATTAAGCAGAACTAACTAACTAACCTGCACTTATATAGCGCTTTTCTAGTCACAAAGACCACTCAAAGCTCTTTCACTAGTACTAACCCTCTATTCTAAGGGCCTATAGGAAACAGATATCTAGGGACAATTTAGAACAACCAGTTAACCTAACATGCATGTCTTTGGATTGTGGGAGGAAACCGGAGCCCCCGGAGTAAACCCACACAGCACAGGGAGAACATGCAAACTCCATACAGAAAGGTTCCAACCCCTGCCAGCCTGGGGATTCGAACCAGGAACCTTTTAGCTGTAAGGTAACAGTGCTAACCACTGCACCACCGTGCTGCCCAGAAGATGAATGAATGATTGAATATTCACAGTAGGAGACAGTATAATATGATGTTAAGAGTGTTACATTTTTATTTAAAGAACTACATAAAATAAAAAGCTTTTCCTTTTAAAAAAAATTGTATCCAATTAAAGTACACATTAAAATGTAATATTTAAGCTCAGCTATTTAATGTCTGTGTATTTTTCCTTTTTCATTTACAACCTCAACATCATAGCAGAAGTAAATCTATAGTACTGGCACAGAGTTCCATGCAAGTCTAATTTCACATTTTTTCACAATGACAGTGACAACAAAGCTATTGAATTAAGATACTTGAATTTTTAACATTTTCTAACTACAGTTTCAACTATGACACTTTCAAATTGACTGAGGATCACAATCAGAGCAATTTCTTTCTCAAATAAAAATTACACAATCAGTCCTTCCTCGCCTTGACAAAAAATATACCAGTCACATCATCAACCCCAACTCTCATATCCTGAGGCAGTGTGTAAACCTCCAGGCGGATCAGAGTGTAGCCAGCTTCCGTCAGACTAGCGCACACTTGGGCCTCATTCAGTGGGACCACAGGGATCCTCACCCCGGGCCCCCCAAAATAGTAACTCTCCCCTAGAGCGCCAATGAGCATTAGATGGCCACCACCTCGCAGGAGCTTTCGGATGTGGCCCAAGGCCCTGGTGAACGCGGCCAGGTCAGGGCTGACACTCTCCAGGCAGAAGCAAGACACCAGGCAGTCGGCCCCCGCCGAAGGAAGGGCGTCCGGTGTCAGGGGCTGGGAGCAGTGCACGTCAACAGGGAGGATGTCTGTGATGACCTTTCGCAGCTTGGCAGCTTTCTCTGTCCATGCTGAAGGTCTAATGAAGGCAATATACTGTAAGTGAATCATCAATTGAGCAAAAGCATACAAACATTTTCCAAATGCACAACAGCACCAGTATTAGAATGTGTTTATATATAATTCTGAGGAATATGACTCATCAAGCATCAGCACTGGACAGATGATATTTTTTACCAGCTGGTGTCTGCTTTTGACCTCTTTTCATTTGTGTTTTAGCCCCTATAATTTATTCACTGAATGAAAATGCAGAATAGCATTCATGCAATCATTGTCATTAACAGCTACATTACTGTTGGCTCTGTCTATACATCAGTGTGGTTTAAAAATGCCTTTATTTCCTAATAGGTGAAAGCACCGCAGGTGCTGATGCCTCAGTGCTTGTGGCACAGTAGCATGTAAGAGCTAAGTATTGCATCAGTCCATGCATGCAAGCTTTTGAAATGCTTGCTATTTGTTTACAGTACAAGGGAGAAGGACACCATTTTTCCTCCTCCGTGTACAGCCAGCAGCACATACGTACCTACATGCGGAAGACATTCTGTTCAAATCTGTTAATCTCCAACCAAAATGGGCACAGGGACGTTAAACTTTCTCATATCTTCAAAACTAAATTATGAAACAATTCTGAAAATATTTGAGGCAAGAGATAAATAGTGTGACTGCTGAATATGTGTTTACTTTTCACTAACAACTGCTATTTTAAAAGTTCAGCAGGCGATCAGCAGTTGACAGGAAGACGTACGTGGTGCTGTAAAAAAGTCACAATGCCACCTTCTGGTCCGGCATGGACATTACAACAGCAGTTGTTCACACCTTGCGTAAGCCACTGTGCTTTGTTTGCTGTAACGTAATCATGGTTTATCTGGACAACAAAGTGTTGTCTTGAAATGGCGATACATCAATACAAGCTTTTAGTTCCACCTGATTTTGATCAGGCGAGCAAAAACCTGGTGACAGACAAACAGACTCATTGACACATTACCGTATGCCTACATTACTTTGCACCGAGGCATTTGCCCGCCAAGGGACTGGAGATGGAAATTAGCTCTGGCTATAATCTTGCATATTGACATGTATATGTTCATTAATATGCATTGTCCTGTTTATAAGTAAATTAAACTTAATGATTATCTTTATAATGGAGTCACTTTGATTACTGCCACATCAGAGATTGTAGAGTCAAGATTACACCTGTCAAACACTTGTCTATTAGTAACCAGCCTTTCAGGATGTCATACATAGATTAAGTTAATGTTTTGCATACCCTCGTCCCTCCAGCTTGCAGACATGCTGTAGGTATGGTGTCCAGTCCAGATTGCATCCTCCCTCGTTTTGAACCCAGCGTCTCAACTCCTGCCGGTTCACCTCCAGGAAGTCTGTGAGCAGAACTTTACTGAAAACCTCGCAGCCACTCATCACCTGGTACAAAGTGGGACCTGAGCCTATGTCCACCAGAAGCTCACCACTTATATCACCTATATGGGAGATATGAGGGGAAAAAAATGTATCCGTCTGTCATTTAAGGATGAGAAAGAACATTAAAGGGGAAAAAGGGAAAACAATCTTCAAAATGAGTGATTTGCATCATATTTGCACTATTTTATAGTCAGTAAGATTTCTTCCTAAACTGCAACCATTCTCCTTACCTTCAGTGAATGCTCTGTGCAGACATGCCAGTTTCCATGGAACAATACTGTCCTTTCTTGAGAAATCAGCCCGAGGTGGAGTGTAGTTGTACTGTAAATATGCTGCAGGGTCAAATCTCTGGTAGCAGGCCGCCATGGCTGCTACTCCATTCCCTTTTCCTTTTCCTTCCATCTCTGTGGCTCTGCTTCACACTTTTGTCTCAGCCGGTCAGTCTTCAGGTACGCTGCTGCCCCCTGAGCAGAATTATATACCTGACTGTGTGGGTTTATCACTGCTATTATGTGTGTGTGTCTGCACTTTGGGCATAGATAGTGATCCTGTTTTCAGAACACGCTGCCTGATAGCATTTGTTCTGCTCACTTTCTCTGCCCTAAGGCACTGATACCATCAGATCCAGGGGCTTCCACCAACACAAGCTCCACTAATGGACTCCTCTTTGCTTGGAGCTCCTTCACCCCCCACCTCTCAAAGGGCCCTTCGTATCTACACGATCACTCTGATGGGCTGTCATGCACTCAGCTATAGAGGCCAGGTTTTTCTCAAGTAACTTTACAAACAAAAACAGAACTGACTCAAAGCCAAACAAAAGTCTCTAGTCTTAGTGCTCTGTTTTTCTTGATAGAATTTTCTTGATAGAATTGCTTTGCAACATCATTTATGGAGAGTGGTCACGAGGGAAATGAGAAGGAGCTTTTTGAGCAATCTCATACAGTATGTGTTTTCCCCCCAATACCAGAGTTGCCAACTTTCAGTGACAAGTTGGAGTGAGGTTCCAATATGGTGGACGCATGAACCAGGCCAACAATTGTGAAGTCATCTGATTAATCACACTCTTTCCACAGCTCTGTAAAAGAGCATTTAAACATGCCGTGAGCCCCACGACATCAAAGAAGTGACAGACTACAGTTGCATGTCATGGTGATTATATCATTAGGAGGTAAAATGGATAAATAAATAAACAAATATATAATCATCTCCTTCATATCACAGTCAGTTGACTTTCAAAAGATAAACGTATGGTATGATAAAGATGAAACTTGTGCACACAGAGCAGCGTGACTCAGGAGGGTTTTCAAAATGATTAAAAAGCTGTTACAAACATGCTGTCTTTAAAGATCATTATGAGTTTTTTACATAAAGCACTTTGAATTGTCTTGTACATGAAATGTGCTATACAAATAAACTTGCCTTGCCTTGCATTGAGTTAAAGAGTTGGAGTATGAAATTAGCTTCAAAGTTTGAGTTAAGCACCAGCTAAGAATCAACTTTTTTTTTTTGACATTGTCACAGTGTATCATCATCTGATATCATCTTTTCATCATCATTTGATTTGGTAAGAATTTGGTAAGATTTGGTAAGAATTTTTTGCCAGATGTCCTTCCTGATGAAATCTTCCCCATTAACGCAAGCTTGGGACTGGCACAAGGAATACACTGAACCTATTATATAACATACAGTGGTGTGAAAAAGTGATTGTCCCTCATTAAAACATAAATTAACTGTGATTTATCACATCTTTGGAAAGCTGAGTTCAATTTCTCTAGCCACACCCAGGCCTGATTACTGCCACACCTGTTCTCAATCAAGAAATCACTTAAATAGCACCTGCCTGACAAAGTGAAGTAGATCAAAAGATCCTCAAAAGCTAGACATGCTGCGATCCAAAGAAATTCAGGAACAAATGAGAAACAAAGTAACTGAGATCCATCAGTCTGGAAAAGGTTATAAAGCCATTTCTAAAGCTTTGGGACTCCAGCAAGCCACAGTGAGAGCCATTATCCACAAATGGCGAAAACATGGAACAGTGGTGAACCTTCCCAGGAGTGGCCGGCCGACCAAAATTACCCCAAGAGCGCAGCAACCACTCAACCAAGAGGTCATAAAAGACCCCACAACAACATCCAAAGAACTGCAGGCCTCACTTGTCTCAGTTAAGGTCAGTGTTCATGACTCCATCATAAGAAAGAGACTGGGCAAAAATGGCCTGCATGGCAGAGTTCCAAGACGAAAACCACAGCTGAGCAAAAAGAACATGAAGGCTCGTCTCAGTTTTGCCAGAAAACATCTTGATGATTCCCAAGACTTTTGAGAAAACACTCTGTGGACTGATGAGATAAAAGTTGAACTTTTTGGAAGGTGTGTGTCCCATTACATTCAACGTAAAAGTAGCACAGTATTTCAGAAAAGGAACATCATACCAACAGTAATATGGTGGTGGTAGTATAATGGTCTGGGGCAGTTTTGCTGCTTCAGGACCTGGAAGACTTGCTGTGGTAGATGGAACCATGAATTCTGCTGTCTACCAAAAAATCCTGAAGGAGAATGTCCAGCCATCTGTTTGTGACCTCAAGTTGAAGCGCACTTGGGTTCTGCAGCAGGAAAATGATCCAGATCACACCAGCAAGTCCACCTCTGAATTTCTAAAGAAAAACAAAATGAAGACTTTGGAGTGGCCTAGTCAAAGTCCTGACCTGAATCCGATTGAGATGCTGTGGCATGACCTTAAAAAGGCGGTTCATGCTCAAAAACACTCTAATGTGGCTGAATGACAACAATTCTACAAAGATGAGTGGACCAAAATTCCTCCACAGCACTGTAAAAGACTCATTGCCAGTTATTGCAGTTGTTGCTGCTAAGGGTGTCCCAACCAGTTATTAGGTTTAGGGGGCAATCACTTTTTCACACAGGGCCATGTAGATTTGGATTTTTTTTCTCTTAATAATAAACATGTCCCAAAAGCCAGTTTAGGAACCTCTCATGGATCATTACCTTATCGTGGTGGGGAGTTTGTGTGCCCTAGTGATCCCAGGAGCTATATTGTCCAGGGCAATTTGCCTCTGGTAGGGTCACCCAAGACAAACTGGTCCTGGGTGAAGGGCCAGACTAAGAACGATCCAACAGACTCTCATGATGAAGGCTAGAACAAGGATTCAGTGTACCCTGCCCGGTATGGGGTTCCCAGGGCCCTGGAGCCAGGCCTGGGGGAGGGGCTCGATGGCTAGCGTCTAGTGGCCGGGTTTCCACCCATGAGACCCAGCCGGGCTCAGCCCAAAGGAGTTACATGGGTCCACCCTCCAGTGGGCTCACCACCTGCAGGAGGAACCATGGGGGTCCGGTGCTATGTGGATCAGGTGGCGGTCAAAGGCGGAGACCTTGGCAGTCTGATCCCAAGCTTCCTAAACTGCCTTTTGGGATGTGGAATGTCACCTCTCTGGTGGGGAAGGAGCCTGAGCTGGTGCATGAGGTTGAGAGATACCAGCTAGATATAGTCGGCCTCACCTCAACACACAGCTCCGGTTCCGGAACCAGTCTCCTGGAGAGGGGCTTGAGTTTGGCCTGCTCTGGAGTTGCCCCGGGCGAGAGGCGACGAGCAGGGGTGGGTATTCTTGTATCCCCCCACCTTGCTGTTTCTATATTGGAGTTTTCCCCGGTGGACGAAAGGGTTGTTTCCCTGTGCCCTCAGGTCTGGCTGAGGCCCCTGTCCAGAAGGTCTTCAACTTCCACCTCCGGAAGACCTTCAACCACATTCCGAGGGAGTCTGGAGACATGGAGTTTGAATGGGCCATGTTCTCCATCTCCATTGTTGAAGCGGCTGCCCAGAGCTGTGGCCGCAAGGTTGTTGGGACATCTTGTGGTGGCACTGTACCCATGGGACACCACTGGTGAGGGGGGCCAGCCATTAAGCTGAAGAAGGAGTCCTATCAAGCTTGGTTGGCTTGTGAGACTCCCGAAGCAGCTGATTTGTGCCAGCAGGCCAAGCGGAGTGCAGCTCGGGTGGTTGCTGAAGCAAAAATTCGGGTATGGGAGGAGTTCAGTGAGACCATAAAACAAGACTTTCGTTCAGCCTCGAAGACATTCTGGCAAACTGTCTGGCGGCTCAGAAGGGGGCAGCAGCTCCCTGTCCACACTGTGTGTGGTGCGGATGGGGCACTGCTGACTTCGACTGGGGATATCGTCGGGCGGTGGAAGGAATACTCCGAGGACCTCCTCAATCCCACTGACACACCTTCCACAGAGGAAGCAGGGCTTGTGGATGAGGGGGACGACTTGCCTATCACAGGGGCTGAGGTCGCCAAGGTGTTTAAAAATCTCTTTGGTGGCCGGGCCCCAGGGGTGGACGAGATTCATTTTGAGTACCTCAAAACCCTGGATGTTGTAGGGCTGTCATGGTTGACATGCCTCCGCAACATTGCGTGGAGGTTGGGGTCAGTGCCTTTGGCATGGCAAACCGGGGTGGTGGTTCCTCTCTTCAGAAAAGGGGACCGGAGGGTGTGCTCCAACTTTAGAGGGATCACACTCCTCAGCCTCCCTGGGAAGGTCTATGCCAAGGTACTGGAGAGGACAGTCCGGCTGTTAGTCAAATCTCAGATTCAGAAGGAGCAATGTGGTTTTGGTCCTGGCCATGGCATATCTGACCAGCTCTTTACCCTCTCGAGAATCCTTGGGGGTTCATGGGAGTTTGCCCAACCAGTTTACATGTGTTTTGTGGACTTGGAAAAGGCATTCAACCGCGTCCCTTGTGGTTTTTTGTGAGGGGTTCTTCGGGAGTATGGGGTATTGAGCTTATTGTTACGAGCTATTCGGTCTCTGTACGACCGTTATGAGAGTTTGGTTTGTATTGCCAACTCTCGGTTGGACTCATTCCCAGTGAGAGTTGGACTCCGCCAGGGCTGCCCTTTGTCACCGATCCTGTTCATAATTTTTATGGACAGGATTTCTAGGCGCAGCCAGGGAAAGGAGGGTGCCATGCTTTGTGACCACAGGATCTTATCTCTGTTGTTTGCAGATGATGTTGTCCTGCTGGCTTCATCCAGCAATGACCTACAGGTCTTACTGGGACGTTTTGCTGCTGAGTGTGAAACGGCTGGGATGAGAATCAGTGCCTCCAAGTCCGAGTCCATGGTCCTCAGCCGGAAAAAGGTGAATTGTCCCCTCCGGGTTGGGGACAACCTCCTGCCCCAAGTGGAGGTGTTTAAGTATCTTGGGGTCTTATTCACAAGTGAGGGGAGAATGGAGTGAGAGATTGGCAGACAGATCGGAGCAACATCTGCAGTGATACGGACATTGTACCGGTCTGTTGTGGTGAAGAGGGAGCTAATCTCTAAGACAAAGCTGTCGATTTACCAGTCAATCTACATTCCTACCCTCACCTATGGTCATGAGCTTTGGGTAATGACCAGTGTTCGGCAAGTTACTAAAAAAAACAGTAACTAGTTACAGTTACTAGTTACTTCTTTTCAAAAGTAACTGAGTTACTTTTGAGTTACTGCATGATTAAACTAACTAGTTAATTGGAAAAGTAACTTTCACGTTACTTTTTAATGCATACTTAAATCCTCTTGCACACATAGCAAGATCAAGGGCCCCTTGTTCTCATCAGAAAAAGGAAGAAAAAGAAACTGATTAGAAAAAAGTCTCATCTTAATGTGAAAAAATGTCTCAGATTTACACAAACTATTGTAATCAGTACAAAGTCAGAAATTTACAAGAAATAAAGCTGTAGATTCACAGAGAAAATTTTGGACCCCCTGGTGGGCCACTTTTGGCCCATGAGCCGTATGTTTGACATCCCTGGACCAGCCCATTAAAAATGCATATTTAGAGGATTTACTTCCATGAAATAGTTGCATATCACAACAGCATGTAAATGAATGAGATAAAATAAAACAAAAAGCACAGATAAATGAAAGTTCACCGCTTACAAGAAGCTGTTCACTGCAACAAGTCACAGTCACTTTTTCTCTGTGCTTAAGAAAATTATTACAATTACTTACACAACTTACACATTTACACAACTGCGGACATTAAATGCAAGCTTCTTGCTCAAAAAATACTCATGTTTAACCACAGAGGTAGGAGCTGATGGGGGCTACTCATGCTGGGACAACAGGTGATCAGGGCTCGCTATGAGAAGTCCCCACGGCATTGCTTCCCACTGGGCTGCATGTGAGCAAGACAGGAAACTGACTGGTGTTCAGCTGGGCCGCGGTATGCTATTGTTTACCTTCCATCAGCTGTATTGAGTAATTTTTAATGGCAGGAAATATACTGTATATACTGTATATAATATATATAAATAGACACACTGAAAACGTGCCACATTTTTGAATCAGTCAATCACAGTGCAGCGCCGTCAGCTGTATGGTATGCTGAAATTATGAGCAGGTGTATTTCCTGTTACTACGCGTGCGTGCGCATGCTGCGCGTGCGTCGTAACCCAGGGTATGGCTGTTCTGATAAGTATGGTAAAATGGCAGAACACCGGAGGAGGAGACTGACGGCTGCACTATGGTAGGATCAGTTTATATTTATTTGCGCTACAAAATATCTATCCATATTAATGAAACGAATAACGCGAGTAACACATCTGATCAAATTTCAGTAACTGAAACACATTACTGAATTTTTAAACAGTAATTTCATTACGCAGCACGTCACTGCAAAAGTAGTGGCATTACAGTAATGCATTACTTTGTAACGCGTTACTCCCAACACTGCTAATGACCGAAAGAACGAGATCGCAGATACAAGCGGCTGAAATGAACTTTCTTCGTAGGATTGCTGGACTCACCCTCAGGGAGAGGCTCAGAGTAGAACCGTTGCTCCTCCACAAAAGGAGCCAGTTGAGGTGGTATGGGCATCTGAGCAGGATGCCTCCTGGACGCCTCCCACTTGAGGTGTTTTGGGCATGTTCCTCTGGGGGGAGACCCCGGGCAGACCCAGGACTCGCTGGAAAGATTATATCTCCCAGCTGGTCTGGGAATGCCTTGGTATCCTCTCTGAAGAGCTGAAGCAGGTGGCTGGGGAGAGGGAAGTCTGGGCTTCTCTGCTTGACCTGCTGCCTCCATGACCTAGACCTCCGGAAAAGCGGTAGAAGGTGGATGGATGGGTGGATGGATAATAAACACCTTAATTTAAAACTGCATTTTGTGTTTACTTGTGTTATCTTTGTCTAATATTTAAATTTATTTGATAATTTGAAACATTTAAGTGTGACAAACATACAGAAAAGAGAAATCAAGAAGGGGGCAAACACTTTTTCACACCATTGTAGTTTGTATTTTAATGCAATTTTACTATGCTGCTCAGAGACCTCAGATGGAGCTATCTGTATGTAATGTGCATTTTCTCTGTAAAATAAATAAAAGGTATACACAACTATGGGGTTGTTAAATATTTGTCAAGTTGAAATTAAATTGGAAGTAATAAATGCAAGAAATGGTACAAATAAAAACAACATTAACATAAAAATACAACAAGATACTGCAGTACAAAGACAAATATTAAACCAAGAGCAACAGACAAGATAAAATATAAATGAGTAACTTGATATAGTTAATCCCTTCCACAACATGTGGTGGCGTCTATCTCCGTTTCACTGACCCTAGGCCACACAGCTACTGTCAGTAGTGAAAGCTACAGTGGGGTGGGTCAGTCCTCTGGTGTGTTTCACTGGTACAGTAAAGTAGTAAAGTAGTAGTAGTAGTAGCAGCAGTAGTCATAGTAGTAGTAGTAGTATTTTTTATTGTTAGCTCCTCGGCTAACAAGGGAGCTCGGATATTGTGCAGCTGAAGGACTCACAGGATCACAGGATATGCCGTTTCCCCACTTTACTTAGCAAAAGTGCAACAATAATACAGAGTGTCACATATGCTGCCGACACTCTGGCTCTGATGTAGACGGGCTTTTAGAGTCCACACCGGAGCAGCGAGTGATCATGGCAACAACATAACAGGAAGAGACAGGAACTAAAAAACATTTGTCACTTTAAAGGCTCCAGGTGGAACTAACTCCCTCATTACAATATAGTTGCAACCATCCTAACAAATAGGCCCAGCAACAGGGCATGGGGATATTAATAATGAAATGTAAAGATGTTAACAGCATTACACTAGCCCCCTTTTCAAGCATGCTGAGTCCCTTCGGTATGGACTACTGTGAAAAATCTTAAAGAAATAAAACCATTTTCATTCCAAACTAAGTTATTTTCACTCTCCATTAAACTGAACAGTGTTTTGTTTGCTTCTGAATGCCAAAATACTGCTTTTACACTAAATACAACTATATTAAACTAAGCAGCTCAGTGCCTAAACTCAGTTATCTCTATATCAAGCAGGGATATGTATTTCTCGTCGCCTATGGGTTCTTGCAGTAGGTGGTCTTGGGTTGTTCTCGTCCAACTCTGAAGTATGTGCTTCTTCTTGCTGCTGACACCGTGCAGCTTGTCTCCATCTGTGTGCTGTGGTTCTACATCTGCCCATTCTCTTTGGCTGTCTGGGGAAATCTAGCTCTGGTAAATCGTGTCCCTTATTGCTGATGTTACCATTAGGTCTAGGTGGCTCTGCTGGGGCCAGTTGTTTGGGTGGTGCAGCAAAATCTTGGCTGGGTTGAAGGATTGTGTGCCTCTGTCGTCTAACCCATGCAGGAATGATATCACTTGTGTAGGGCTTTAGTTGATCATGGTGCACAACTTTCTTTTCTCAGCGAGTGAGGATCTCATAGAGCACAGGTCTGCCTCGAGCTTTGACTACAACGGGGCCTTTCCAAGGGACTTGTAACTTGGGGCTGAAACCTTTCTTTTTTGTGCTGTCCCTTATATAAACTAGGTATCCAACACTGTAGTTGCTCTGATGTGCTCTCAAATCATGGCTCCTCTTCTGCCTATTTTGAGCCTGTGGCAGGTGTTCTCGAGCCAGCTCATGGACTTCATAAAGGCTCCTTTCTAGGTATTGAACATAGCCTAGAGGTTCCCTTTTCCACACGTGCCCATTCTGCTGCCCCTAGCCAGATATCATATGGCTGATGGACCTCCCTTCCCAGCATTAGCATGTTGGGTGTGAACCCAGTGATGGAGTTATGTGCACTGCGGTATGCAGCCGTAAGTAGGGGCAGATGGTCATCCCAGTTTTTTTCTAATTTTGATCTACATGACAAATCATCTGGAGAAGTGTATGGTTAAAATGTTCAACATGTCCATTTGAAGCCGAATGGTATGGTGTGGTTCTGGTTTGGGATATTTGAAACAGCTGGCAAACGTTCTTGAACAAAGCATTTTTCCAAAGTTGGTCCTTGGTCTGTATGAAGCTCTAATGGGGCTCCAAAATGTGCAATAAAGTCCTTGACAAGTGTCTTGGCTGTTGTTTCTGCTCCCTGGTCTGGTACTGGGATTGCTTCCACCCATCTGGTGAACTGGTCCATAATAACCAGAATGTACTTGTTCCCAGAGGACGAGGTGGGAAAAGGACCCAATACGTCAAAGTGCAACCTGTCCATTGGTGCTCCAGCCTGGTAAGTTTGCAGCTTAGCTTTGTGAGTGGCACTGCCTAATTTCAGAGCTTTGCACTGAGAGCATTTCTGGGTGAACTTGTGTAGATCTCCCCCCATGCCATACCAGTGATAGCCTTACCGGAGATGCTGCAGGGTTTTTTCTTCTTCAAAATATCCAGATTGTGGGGGGTTGTGACAAGCCTGCATGACTTCAGTTTGCAATGAGAAGGGCACAGTCAGCAGCAAAGATGGGTTAATTCCACTGTCATTGTCCCAACGGTAATGTAGGGCCCATTGGTGAAGCCCTATTTGTGGCTAGCAGAGCCAGTACTTTCTAACTGCAGGACTCTCCATGGCAACTTCTTCTCTGGTTGGAAGCATTTCTGATTCCTTCCAACTGTGAAAGTTGGAGAGTACTGGGTTATTCTTTTGGGAAGTTGCTAACTCCTGGCAACTCACTGGCTGTAGCCAGTGATTTGTGCCTTGTTTTTAAGGTATTAAATGGGTTTACCCCACCACCATTAAAGCATTTTATTCAGAAAAAGCATAATAACAGGATAAATACCAGAGCACAAACTGGAGGAGATTGCAATGTACCAAGGCGCAAATCTGAATTTGGTTGGAAGGTTGTGTCAGTTAGGGGCACACACTTGTGGAATAAATTCCCAGCTCATATCAGAGACTGGCAACTATCTTATCTTTAAAAAGAAGCTTAAGTTTTGGTTAAAGACAAATCAGTCATAAGATAAGATAAGATAAGATAAGATAAGCCTTTATTAGTCCCACAACGGGGAAATTCCAGGATTGCAACAGCACAGGGATAGCAACACTCAGAGCAACAATCAGAAGGCAAGAAAAAAACAAGCAAGCAAGAGCAGCTAATATACATATGTACATATTACTATAAAATATATATATACACACACACACACACAGACACACAGTGCAGAGCATTGTAGCTGGATGGAATAAATATATGAATATATGAACACACAGTGCAGAGCATTGTAGCTAGATGGAATAAATATGTAAATATATAAACACCCACAGTATGGAGCATTGCAGCTAGGTGGAATAAATATGCAAGTATATAAACACACACAGTGCGGAGCAATGTAGCTAGATGGAATAATATGTAGATATATAAAAACACAGTGCGGAGCATTGTAGCTAGATGGAATAAATATATAGATATATAAATATAAACACACCCAGTGCAGAGCATTGTAGCTAGATGGAATAAATATGTAAATATATAAACACACACAGTGCAGAGCATTGTTGCTAGGTGGGATGAAACAGCATAACCGTCTATTTAGTTATCCTACATGGTATGATTATGTGCCCATACATATTCTCACCCTCCATAGCGACCGGTATGTTCCTAGTTGTATGCCGGAGAGGACCATTGTGTAAGTCTATTGCATCTTTTGCATTCAAAAAAAAAAAAAAAAAAAAAAAAAAAAAAAAAAACTATTAGTTTGTTACGTCTTTTTGCTATCTCTGCGAGCAGCCCTGCTTAGGTTGTACAGTCTGACAGCCGTTGGTAGGAAGGACCTACGAAACCTCTCGGTTGTGCACCTGGGATGATGTAGTCTGCTGCTAAATGAGCTCCTCAGTGCATCCAGTATGTCCTGCATAGGGTGGAACTCGGACTCCAGCAGAGATGACAGTTTAGCCACCGTCCTTCTCTCTCCTATCTCCTCCATCGGATCAAGGCGTTGCCCCAGGACAGAGCTAGCTTTCTTAATCAGTTTGTTCAGTCTCTTCCTATCGGCTGCAGTAATGCCACTGCCCCAGCAGACCACTCCAAAAGTGATGGCTGATGCCACCACCGTGTCATAGAATGACTTCAGCAGCGCCCCTTGTACACCAAAAGACCTGAGTCTCCTCAGCAGGAACAGCCTGCGCTGTCCCTTCTTGTAGAGTGCGTCAGTATTGTGTGACCAGTCTAGTTTATTGTTCAGATGAATACCCAGGTACTTGTAGGATGTCACCATCTCGATGTCTGTTCCCTGTATATTTACTGGTGCTGTGAGGGGCTGCCCATGCCTGCGGCAGTCCACCACCAGCTCCTTAGTTTTCCTCGCGTTGATCTGGAGGCAGTTCCGATGGCACCAGTCCACAAAGTCCTGGATAAGCCCTCTGTACTCAGCTTCATCTCCGCTGGAGATGAGACCAACGATCGCAGAGTCATCAGAGAACTTCTGTAGATGGCAATGTGTTGTGTTGTGTGAGAAGTCCGCAGTATAAAGAGTGAACAAGAAGGGAGCCAGCACCGTTCCCTGGGGGGCCCCCGTGCTACTGATGATCATGTCGGAAACACAGTCCCGGGTTCTCACAAACTGAGGCCGGTTCGTGAGGTAGTCCAGGATCCATGATGACAGGTGCTGGTCCACCCCTGCGCGCAGCAGCTTGTCCTTCAGGATCATCGGTTGGATGGTGTTGAAAGCACTGGAGAAGTCAAAGAACATGATCCTCACCATATTCCCGGGCTTCTCCAGGTGGGACAGAGAACGGTGAAGGAGGAAGATCACCGCATCCTCCACCCCAATGCCATGCTGGTAGGCGAACTGGAGTGGATCCATCGCTGGTTCCACCAGGGGGCGGAGGTGAGCAAGGAGCAGTCTCTCCAGGGTCTTCATCAAGTGGGACGTCAAGGCCACCGGTCTGAAGCTGTTCAGGTCTTTGGGGTGGGAAGTTTTTGGTACAGGTACCACACAAGATGTTTTCCACAGCTGTGGTACCCTCCCCAGTTTCAGGCTCATGTTGAAGATATACGTCACAATCCCACACAGCTGGTCTGCACAGGACTTGAGGAGCTTTGCGCTGATGCCGTCCGGTCCCGACGCCTTCCTCGCCTTGATCTTCCTCAGCTCCGTCCTCACCTGGGTCTTGGTCAGGGTCAGGATGGGGGGCTGTGTGTTGGGAGTGGGGGGGGTGTCGGTGGAGTGGGGAGTGGGTAGCAGGACTTGATTTCTTAGAGGCAGCAGTGGTTGTTGTGCAGACAGGGGGGAGGGCGGTTGGTCAAATCTATTGAAAAACAGATTCAGGTTGTTCGCCCACTCCCTGCCCCCCGTTGCCTGGGGGGAGGTATTCTGGAGCCCCGAGATGGTTTTGAGGTTTCTCCAGACCCCGCTGATGTCGCTCTGTTGCAGCTTGTCCTCCATCTTCTTCCTGAAGCTGTCCTTGCCTTCTCTGATCTTTCTCCTCAGCTCCCTCTGTACGGACTTCAGCATCTCCCTGTTCCCCGACCTGAAGATCCTCTTCTTCTCTCTCAGAAGTGTTTTTATCTCAGGGTTGATCCAGGGTTTGTTGTTTGAGTGACGCCGTATGGTCTTGGTGGGAACGGATTTGTCCACACAGAAGCTGAGGTAGCCCGTGAAGGTGTGAATGAGGCCATCGATGTCCTCACCATGTGGATCGCAGAGCTGCTTCCAGGCAGTGGCTTCAAAACAGTCCTTTAGAGTGTCCATTGTCTCCTCAGACCATAACTCCACAGTGTGCATGGCCGGAGGTTGTCTGTGCACTAGGGGTTTGTACACCGGTCGGAGATGAACCAAGTTGTGATCCGATCTCCCAAGTGGGGGGAGTTGTGATGAGATGTACGCCTCCTTAGTGTTTGCGTAGAACAAATCCAGTGTTTTATTGTCTCTAGTGTGGCATGTGACATACTGGGTGAAAGTGGGCAGAATGGGAGACAGTGAAACGTGGTTGAAATCGCCTGAGATGAGGAGAAGAGCATCTGGGTGTTCTGTCTGCAGCTTGCTGGTTACTGAATGGATGACGTCACGCGCTGTCCCAGCGTTCGCCGTCGGATTTGCATAAACAACAATGCAGATCACGTGTGAGTGTTCTCTCGGGAGATATGTAGGCCTCATGCTAACAGCTAGCAACTCAATGTCTTTGCTGCAGTGTCGTTGTTTAACAGTGATATGTCCCGGTCTGCACCAGTTGTTGTTAACATACATGATCACTCCACCGCCCCTAGTTTTGCCACTCTCTGGTGTTCGGTCAGCTCGTATCGTGTGAAAACCCTCCAGCTCAATGTTAGCATCTGCTGCTAGTTCAGTTAGCCACGTCTCAGTAAACAAAAGGAGAGAGCACTCCCGGTAAGTGCTATCATAACGGGAGATAGCCGCTAGCTCATCTAACTTTCCCAGTATCGACCGTACATTTCCCATGACAACAGATGGAAGGGAGGGTCTGTACCTTATATTTTTTGTCCTCCGCCTTACTCCAGCCCGGCAGCCGCGGCGTTTTCGCCTCAGTTCTCTCGGTATGTCGAGTTTTTCCAGTGGGACCGGGTGGCGGTTAAATGCTAGCAGCTCTTCCCTGTTATATCGTATCCTGCTATAAACAGTGGCTCCGTCCACCGGCTCAGGAGACATTTGGGACGATCTGTGTGTCCGTGATATAAGTGGGGTGAAAAAAAAGTGATCAAAAGAGAGAGGAAGGGAAAAAAAAAAACTCGGAATCGAGCCGCTGTTGCAAAAGGCAGCCGACTGGTGTGGCGCCGAGAGGAAAAAAAAAAAATGTACTCATTTATAAAATGTCCTCATTATAGAGATCCAAATCTACATGCTTCTGGGAAGTCCTGATTTTTAACTATTCTGTTTGTGGATTTATTGGGTTATTGTGTAAAATGTGTCTATTTTTGTTTTATGTTTTGTGTGTTTTGTCCATGGATTGTCCTGTTAGCTGTGATATGCTGTGTATTCTGTCTCATGCATTGTTTTGTTAGTTGTGACATATCTGTAAACACGTCTTATGAATTGTGTTTTGTGTGTGTATGAAACCTGCCTGAGGACTACGGATGAAATTTAGCTATTGTGCTAATTCCAGCACATTTACATTGAAGCATAATGCTGATATTGTCATGAATGGCCCCTCCAGGGCGGAGAGACAAACCCACGCACTGAACTGCAGCAGTGATTTTTATTAACAAAAACGTACATAAGAACCAAACTGTGCAGGGTACACAAAATACAAACTAAAGGTAACTAACAGAAAAGCACTCCAGAGCCGGAATAACTCTGCGAGTGTTGAGGGGAAGGTAACTTACAGAGAAGGACTCTCTAGAGCCAAAATCGCATTGCGAGAGGGAATTGAGTTGAATCAGTCCTTAGGACATCAGGAATCAGTCAATACTGCCGCAGTGACAGGATGAGCTGGCAGTGTATGAATAGGTGAAAACAAATGAGCAGCAGGTGCGGGCAGCTGAACGAGCAGGTGACCTAATTAATCAACTACTCACAGCTGAGGTGGCAGAGAAAACAGAGTGAGTAGCAGGTGGGAGTGCCTGGGAAGGAAGGAGGGTGCTCAGTCACAAAACCCAAAAATAACACAGAAAGAGACAAAATAACCATAACAGATATAAAATACTCAGCCATAAATTGAGAGTCTGAGCTCAGTGAAAACACTGAGCTCTGATTCATAAGAGATATGTTGATTAATGTGCACTGTCCTAATTCAATAAATAAATAAATAAACTATGTTGGGCCACTAGAGGTGGCACTATGACTTTTTTACAGCACAACACAGCACTTTTTTTTACAGCACATGGAGCTGAAGAGTTATAAAACAGCAGTTACTGAAAAAACAACACTTATTCAACAACTACACCAATTATTCATCACATTGATTGTTTTCACTGGTTTTGCTGTTTAGTTTTGCAGAGGAAGGACGAGGCAAAACTCATTTAAAACTCGCTTAAAACTTCAAGTCCCAACATTCCTCGCCTGCAAATGGTCATAGTGAACTGCGCAGGCACTGGAAACTCCCACCACAGGGAAGGATTGAGCAATTTGCCAATACTGGGTGAACAAATGTCTGTCTTTTTGCCCGTCTGTTTTCTTCCTCTGCCACTAAACAGCAAAAGCTCCTGTTCGTCTTAATTGTCATTGTATTCACGTACCTCAATTGCTTCCACCAGTTAAAATGTCTGCCACTGTGCTCTTCTTTTGTTTGGATTGCAGCTGTTCAAATCAGTTTGGTGGCTCTTGGCTGCCGCCGACAATATAGGCATGTGAATTGCAGATTATTTTCACTGCACATGTGTGTACTCCAAAACTACTGGATGGATTTGGATGGACTTTTTACCAGAGGTGGTCCTTGGGCTAGAGAGGAACTCATAACATTTTGGTCAGGGGTGCCCAATCATGTGCCATGGAGGGCCAAGACCCTGCAGGCTTTACCTCCAACCAGTGTTTTCAACAGCAGACTCCACAGAATTTCTTCCCACTGATTGATGATAAGTGAAAACACCTGCTGAAGAGACTGGGTAGAAGAGAAAACCTGCAGGGTCTTGGCCCTCCATGGCACATGATTGGATACCTCTGATTTTGGTGATGATCCCAGAACGCATAGCTTCATCAAGGCTCTTATCTTCTCACAGGATGTTAGCAAGAATACTCCAAAACTACTATATGGATTTGGGTGAAATTTTTACCAGAGGTGGTCCTTGGGCTAGAGAGAAACCCATAACATTTTGGTGATGATCCAAGAACGCATACCTCCACCAAGTGTCTTATCTTCTCACAGCGTGTTATCAAGAATACTCCAAAACTACTAGATGGAGTTGGATGAATTTTTTTTTTTTTTTTTACCATAGGTGGTCCTTGGGCTAGAGAGGAACCCATAACATTTTGGTGATAACCCCAGAACGCATACCTCCACCAAGGCTCTTATCTTCTCACAGGGTTTTAGCAAGAATACTCCAAAACTACTACATGGATTTAAATGAAATTTTTACCAGAGGTGGTCCTTGGGCTAGAGAGAAACCAATAACATTTTGGTGATGATCTAAAAATGCATACCTCCACCAAGGCTCTTATCTTCTCACAGTGTGTTTGCAAGAATAGTCCAAACCTACATGATGGATTTGGATGAAATTTTTTACCACAGGTGGTCCTTGATCTACAAAGGAATCCATATCATTTTTGATGATGATCCGAGAATGCATACCTCCACCAAGGCTCTGGCACCGAGGCATCAGCACCTTGGTGCTTTCATTGTGAAGGCATTCGAAGACTTCAGCCAAGTACTGCAGGTTTTCCTCAACCCCTGTGCCCAGGATGATTATATCGTCCAAGTAGAGAAGGACTATTTTCCACTGAAAATCTCTGAGGACAAGTTCTATGGCTCTCTGACATGTACCAGGTGCATTACAGAGACCAAATGGCATTCAAATGTATTCATAGAGCCCATAGCGAGTAATAAAACCTGTTTTTCCACGGTCCTTAGGGTCTACAGCGATCTGCCACACTGGAGAGCTAGGGTGAAGAAAACAGTGGCCTCTCCCAGGACACACAGACACTCATCAATTTTAGGAAGCGCATAAGTGTCCTTCCAAGCAAGGCTGTTCAGTCATCTATAGTCAACACACCAGTGGACTTCACCGTCTTTCTTGCGGACAAGGACGACTGGTGATGTCCATTCTGAGGAGGATGGTATGATTACACTGGTTTCAAGCATTTCTTTGATGTGCTTTTGATCCTCACCTTGGAAACCCAGGGGCATCTGTCGGACTGGTTGGCATACTGGTCTGGCATCTCCAGTGTTGATCTTGTGAGTCACTGCTGTGAGATGCCCACGGTCTGTGTCACTGGATGCAAAGAGGGACTGGTATTTGAGGAGGAGCTCAATCAGTGTTATCTGCGGCTCATCAGTGAGAACTTCACTTGAGGCTATTTACAGAGCTTACAGATGCTGTGGCAGGTCCATTACATTTCTTGCCAGTCACCCAACCCTCGGCCACACTGTTTCATTACTTTCATCCTCAGGTCCATTTTCCTGCTGTCCCATCTTTGAATCAGACATTATCAGGGGGTTGTCAGGGAAGCTCTCTATCAGAATGACAAAACAAATTCCACGGGGCAAGGATGCTTTGTCAGTGGAGAAATTACAGAGTCTAATGGGAACTCTAGGATCCATGTAGGTGGCAATACTCCCTGATGAAACAGCTTCATTTACTGTATGTCTAGCGGCTCGAGAACTGCTGGGAGGCCGGGTCTTGGTTTATCAACTTTACCCCAAACAAGGCACTCACTCCCAGAAGGTAGGGTAACACTGTCTTCGAGGAGTACACGTACCACAGAGCAGTCTCCTCCACTGCTGTCTACAATGCGGGCAGGACCTGGCTCTTTGCCAACAAAGAGGGTTGAGCTGGGTGACCTTGAACACTCTCTCATTATATGCCCGAGTCCCCCACAACAAAAGCAGATGGTGTTTGGTTGGCTTGGGCTTGGTGCTCTCACCTTTGAACTTTGAGGGGTAGGTTGACGTGGCCGTCCCTCTCCACTCCTCTGACCATACACTCTGTCCCTATACGATGAAGAGAGATTTATGAATGCCCCGCTCCCACAATCAGTGGCTATGGGCTGTAGATGTTCTAACTTTAGCTGCAGCTGCTCCACTTTATCCATCAGCAATTTAAACTGCTCCTCAGTAACATAACAACACATTCTGCTCCAGTCCACTCATACTTGCGAGCCTGGCACTCAAAATTTATCAGAAAAGAGTCCCAGTCCTCTTTACAATCATATGTCACTAGCTTAACTTTTGTTGTGTCATGAGAACAGTTTTAAAGCAGAGTGGGGTGATTATTATTACTACCATGGCTTATGTATTTTTCGTATGGGGCCATATGCACAGGGCGGGGCGTTGATGCAGTTGCTCACCTTTGTGCCTTACAGCTGGATCGTACATACTGGCTGGACCAGTGTTGTGTGACCTCTGCTGAATCACTTCTAATTCCGCAGCAAATGGTGTGTCTAGATTAATATTAGGCTGCTCAGACATATCTTGAATTAATGAAGGAGTTGGATGGCTTGGCATTGCATGTATAGCTCCAGTTGTCACCCCTCGCGCCGATGTCACATGCTGTAGAATTGGTGTCAAAAGCTGTTGAAACTGCTGGGCTTGATGGTCCAGTAGTATTTTTAACCAAGCTGGTGGCCCCACTTCTGGAGCCAATGCTACAGCCCCATGTAATTCCTCATTTTCTTGGATTGTCTCTCTTTTTTTTCTTTTGTTATTTTAAGAAAAATCGTGGCGTTGTCATTAATTTACTTCAGCTTTAGAAACAGTTCTTAATGTTCTTTTGTTCCACTTTCCCTTTTTCCATAATGTTGGCAATTTATTTTTGACTTGCGTGCCCTTTACTTGGCAGCCAGCCAGCTTGTTCGCATGTTTCTAGCTTTCAACTTCCAGCTTTGATTTAGCAATGTTGCTCCGCCAGTTGTAAGCATGCAGTGGGACTAGTGACAGTTAATTCCCTTATCTCCAGACAATATTCCTGTGCACAAGGTTGTGTGTTCTCGGCATTTTCATGAAAGTAAGTTGTGATTTAAAAAATAATAAAGATGCACATCACACAGTCCACCTAGTCGGGTGCTGGACCCCAAAACACATATCAGAAAAATCAAAGATGATCCGCACACTGAAACGCTCCCATTAAGTATTTATTATGCCTTAGTGAAACAGAGGCATACGTGTTATAAAGTAGATTTATAACAGTGAGCGGCGTGATGACGTAGCCAGCTGGTGTCGTCATCATGCCGACATACATAAGGGAGGAGCTGGCCATGTTATGGGTCTTCTGCTGGCACTCTGACTCAGGGCAGAGGCAACAGGGAATTGGTGAGTCCACCCAAAAATTTGTCGCTGATTTGAGACAATTGGCTAGCATGTGCAGATTTGGACTGTTAGAAGACGAGATGGTATCGGACCAGTTGGCAGAGCACACAAACAACCTGAGGCTAAGGGCTAAGATGCTAACAGCGCCAAATGACATGGCACTAGCTTACACATCGAGCTAGCATTCCAATTGGAGTCAGCGGACAAGTTAGCATCGGAGCTAGGTGTGCACCAACAACATCAACAGCTAGGACAGTCACAGCTAACCAATTCTGTGGGCACGGAGGAGTATGGAGACGTGGCAGAGAAGTTTAAGGCAAACGCTGTCAACCGGAGGACCACTCTGAGAGGCCCCACATGTGGTAACTGTGGTTCCCCGATGCACCATGAGTGAGCACGTTTTTGCTCGGCAAGAGGACAACAATGTAACAAGTGTGTGAGGTTCAAGCATTTTGCCAAAATGTGCCGGTTGCCAACACCGTGGGACCCACCAAGCAAGCAAAGCCACTCGCCCACGACCACCATCCACGCGGTAAGCCCTGAAATTAATTCATGCGCATACGGCATGGTTGAATTGGATGACATGACTGTGCCGCTGCTGCTCGACACTGTGGCGGTTAAGTCGATGCTGAATTGGGCCACAGTGAAGAAATTTTTCCCCAACCACCCGATTAGACAAAACCCAGCTCCACTCTATGGATATGGGGGTCACAGAGTTAGCAACATTGGGACAATCGAGCTAACGGTCTACTACAAGTTGAAGATTGCTTATGATTTCAAGTTTCAAGTGGCTACACATGGTGAAACCATTATGGGATGTGACCTCTTCTACCGACTGGGCTTCACCATCCGCGACGGCGATGGGCTCAACATGTCAAGCTACAGTAATTGGGACGTGTTTACAAAGGGTGACACCGACACCAAACAAGCCATCCCAAGCACACAGGAGGAGAGCTGCCCGGAGAGGGGGCAGCAGCCAGACTCGCCTCAGATCCTCGCCCAGCCGGAGACTATGGAGGCTGCTGCAGAGTTGCAAGAGAGGGAGCCTGTGCACACAGAGAACCTCAGGGCACAACAACCGGACACGAACGTTATCCATGACACAGAACAACAACAACAAAGCACATCAGACAGGGGAGAAGAAAAACCGGACTGCTTCAGTACCCATGCTCAGTATCAGTCTACAGGGGTTATGACCGAGCCGACGGGTGAAGAGTCCGCAACAGTGAATGACATGGGAGAGTCGCCGGATGCCTTCAGTACCCATGACCAGCTTTGGACTATGGAAACAACAATGGTGGAGTCGGGTGAAGGGTTCGTGATGAACACGGTAACGACAGAACTGTTAATGCACAAGGAGGTCTTAAAACAGATGGACATGCGGCGCCACCATGATCACAGTGGCATATGAGGCCGAGCAAGACGTCACTCAAAGTCTTGGACTGGGTTCGAGTCCGCACCAACGAGAGACCGGGACAGTGGCTGACCAAGTCACAGCCGACAAGACTGCGGACACCATTGAGGATCGTGGTGCAGCTGGGATCAGCGTGCTTTCGACTGATGAATGGTTTGGTTCAGCACACAAACCATCTCCGGCATGTCCAGGTGGCTGCTCTGGATGGCGAGGCTTCACAGATGTCAGCGGATGCAGCATGGGACCCAGGCCCCAACATTATGAAGATCAGTCCTGGTCCCAGGGGCCCAGCATCTCCTGAGGCGCATCCGCCGCAGGCCCACTACAAGGTCCCTCCGGCAGAACCGCCTTCCCCATGGAGGACTGTATGAAAAAAACAAGTGATTGTTTAGTTAGGAGTGCAGCTGAAGCAGTGGCAGAATAATCCACTCCGCTGCGTCAGGTCCAGCGGCGGTCCACCCGCTGACCCTAGTTCAGAAGTTCTGATGTATACCAAATTGGGGAGGGTCTGAATTTGAAGTGTTCTGTCTTTTTCCAAGAGGAGGGTGAATGTTATAAAGTAGATTTATAACAGTGAGCGGCGTGATGACGTAGCCGGCTGGTGTCATCATCACGCCAACATACATAAGGGAGGAGCCGGCTATGTTATGGGTCTTCTGCCAGCACTCTGACTCAGGGCACAGTTAGGAGCTGAGTGCTCATGCACATGTATTGTATTCACTAAGAGTTTGTAATAAAGTTCAGTTTGTCTGTGTGTATCTGTCCATCTGTCTGCCTCTCTGTTTCAGCTCACCTTGTCAAAATTAAGTGGAACTAAAGGCTTGTGTCATTGTATGACTATATTTTCTAGACTTTCAATTTGCCAGAATTTTGAAATAACACTTTGTTTTTGAAATAAACATAAAAATAGCTCACCTTTACTGTCAATGGAACGGTTCTGCGCATGCGCCCAGAAACTCCCACCAGAGGAAAGTACTGAGCAATCCGTCAATACTGGGTGAACAAGTGACCGTCTTTTTGCCAGTCTGTTTTCTTCCTCTGCCACTAAACAGCAAAAGCTATTTTTCGTCTTGATTGTCATTGTATTCACGTACCTCCATCGCTTCTATCATTTAAAATGTCTGCCACCGTGTTCTTCTTTGTGCTTGGATTACAGCTGTTCAAATCACGGTGGTGGCTCTTGGCTGCTACCGACAGTATGGGCATGTGAACTGCAGATTATTTTCACTGTGCATGTGTGTACTCCAAAACTACTGGATGGATTTGGATGGAATTTTTACCAGAGGTGATCCTTGGGCTAGAGAGGAATCCATAACATTTTGGTAATGATCCCAGTATCCATACCTCCAACAAGGCTCTTATCTTCTCACAGTGTGTTAGCACGAATACTCCAAAACTACAAGTTGGATTTGGATGCAATTCTTACCAGAGGTGGTCCTCAGGCTAGAGAGGAACCCAGAACATGTTGGTGATGATCTGAGAATGTATACCTCCGCCAAGGCTCTGACATCGAGGCATCAGCACCTTGGTGCTTTCATTATTTATCACTAATGTTTTGGGCCTCTTGCCCTCCTCAGACTGGTTGGACTAAGCAACGAATGGGACCAAACAGACTGAACGGCACCCCAACCCCCTAGAAAACATCCAAATAAATCATAAATCATTTTTTCAATAAATCATTTTTTATGGGACACCAAATGCCCCAAAAATCAATTAAATCATTTTTATTTTAATATTTAACGACAAGTGGCCATTCTTGTAGTAACTAACGTTACACAAAATGCTCAGATAGCACATTAAATTACATCTAATGGGACCAAGACA
Organism: Pholidichthys leucotaenia; assembly: GCA_020510985.1. Classification (NCBI taxonomy): domain Eukaryota; kingdom Metazoa; phylum Chordata; class Actinopteri; order Cichliformes; family Pholidichthyidae; genus Pholidichthys; species Pholidichthys leucotaenia. The sequence goes on along the minus strand of CM035836.1, from coordinate 394,660,690 downwards.
CATCAAGTCAACTAACGGGACACGTTTACAAATATTCGAGACTTATTGTGATATATTCCTTGAAATTTAATTTAATAATTTTGGCATTTTGTGTCCCATTTGGACACATTCGTTGTTAAATCCAAATACTAACCGGATATTTAAAAAGCCATCATTACATCTCGGTCATGAATTTACAAAAATGCACACTGAGCAGTCAGAATGATTGAAGCTGTAGATGTCTGAGGGTGGAAAGAAATATGTCTGATAATACTATCACAAACAAAAAAAACTGGACACAAACTACTACCAGAGGCGGACTTACCATTAGACAAAGGTAGGTGACTGCCTTAGGCCTCGATCTGCTAAGGGCCCCGATCTAGTAGGAGCCCCATATTCAAGATTCAAAATTCAAAGATTTTATTTGTCAATACTACTACAGTGGGGCAAAAAAGTATTTAGTCAGGTTCAGGTTCAGGTTACTTTATTTGTACCCGTAGGTAGATTTGTTTTGCAGTCTGGTGACATCCATATTTACAAGCCACTAATTACATTCAACATAGACACAAATACAGGCACACATCATACAAAATAAGTAAATATAAAATATGTACAATATATTTATAGCTTGTTCAACTCTTTGACAGCAGCAGGGACAAAGCTGTTTTTGTAGCGCTGGGTTTTACTTTTTGGGACAGCAAACCTCCGTCTGGAGGGAAGAAGCTGAAAGTTGCAGTGCAAAGGGTGGGAGTCATCATTTAAAATCGAGTCAGCCATCCTCTGTACTTGTCTGGTGTACAGGGATGTCAGGCTCACCTGTGACTCACCAAGCAAACGACTGGACCATCTAACTACCTGATCCAAGGATTTCCTCTGTTTCAGTTTTATCTGACCAAACCATGACATTAAAGAAAAGGATAAAACAGATTCAATAAAAGCCCGATAAAACATAGTCATTATGGTTCGGTCAATTTGGAAGCGTGCCAGTTTCCTCAAACAATGCAAATTTTGCTGACCCTTTTTGCACACCCTTTCACAGTTCACTTCAAAGTTTAAATTACTATCAATAATCGTCCCAAGATATTTGTACGATTGTACACATTCGGTGGTCTGGCCTTTTAGTATGGTGACTTTGTCAGCCGCCAATTGTGCAAGTTCTCCCGCTTAATGACATAACGCACGGCCCAGGAGACACACACGCAGGCTCAGGATAGATTTAACAGCTTTATTAGCAACAAGGAAGTGTGTGGCTGCGTGTCTGTAGAGTAAAAATGTATTGGTGGTGGCGTCTGCGTCAGGCACGGGGGCAGGAGGCCGTACAGCCAGACAACCCTGTGGGAGAGAGCAGAGGGAGAAGGGTAACGGGCACCACACCAATACAGGGAATAATGATGATAGCTGGCTTACTTGGTTATGACAGGTGGATGGCGTCGACAAGGGCGAGGCCCGGGAGACAGCGACCTGCGGTACCTGTGGCAGCAGCGTAGAGCCAACGGCGAGGTGAGGAAGTCCACCGCCGGGAATGTTCACCTGTGCACAGGGGAAGGCTAGAGGAGAGAGGTAAGGGGAGCTTACCCAAGAAATCTTCGCTAATCGGTTGAGATCCGTAGTAGCAAAGGGGCCGAAGTTGAGAGACGGCTTCAGGCCGAAGCCCAGGGCAGAGTGGATTATACACCTCACCGCTGACGAGGAGCAGGTGTGCGCGCGGCTGGCGCCGCTGATGAGCGGCAAGTCATAACAGTACTCCCCCCTCTAGCAGCGCCTCCTGGCGATGGTTTTTCCGGGTGCGCTCGATGAAACTCAGAAATGAGTGACCGGTCCAACACCAGCGAGGAAGGCACCCACTGTCTCCACTCGGGTCCATAGCCCTCCCAATCCACCAGGTACTGCAATCCGCAACCCCGGCGTCGGGCGTCCAAGATGTCAGCGACGGTCCAGGCCGGATGGCCACCAATCATCCGGGGAGCGGGGTGCGCCGCAGGTGGAGGGCAGAGGGGGTCAGAGACCACCGGTTTAATTTTGGAGACGTGGAAGGTGGGATGGATGCGGAGGGAGGAGGGAATAGCCACACGCACAGCCACCGGGTTGATGATTCTGGTTATGGGATAAGGGCCGATGAACCGTTGGGCCAGCTTTCTCCTCTCACCCTTAAGGTTAACGTCCTGTGTGGATACCCAAACTTGCTGTCCCACCTGGTAGGCAGGTGCAGGTCTCCTATGTCGGTCCGCCGTAGACTTATTGCGCTCCGCTGTGCGTAAAAGCGCATTACGCGCCATGGACCAAAGGGAGCGGCACCGCCTCAGATGTGCCTGGACAGAGGGAACAGCCAACTCGCCCTCCTGCGCGGGGAATAGGGGTGGATCATAGCCCAAGGATGCTTTAAAGAGCGACATCCCGATGGCCGTAGAGCGAGAGGTGTTGTGGGCGTACTCCACCCAGGCGAGGTGAGAACTCCAGGACGTGGGTTTGGATGAAGTGATGCAGCGGAGCGGAGCCTCCAGCTCCTGGTTAGTCCGCTCACACTGCCCGTTAGACTGGGGGTGATGGCCGGAGGAGAGGCTTACCTTGGCTCCCAGGGCGTTGCAAAATGACCTCCAGACGTCCGAAGAGAACTGGGGGCTGCGGTCGGAGACCACGTCGACCGGGATTCCATGCAGTCTGACCATGTGCTGGATGAGGAGGTCCGCCGTCTCCAAGGCTGAGGGAAGTCCACGTAGGGGCACAAAGTGGGCAGCCTTGGAAAAACGGTCAACAATGGTCAGAACTGTGTCAAAGTTGTTGGAGACAGGGAGCCCGGTGACGAAGTCCAGGGTGATGTGCGACCAGGGCCTGCCAGGGACGGGCAGGGGCTGGAGCAGCCCCGCAGGGGGAGCGTTACCTGACTTATTGGTAGCACAGACGGGGCAGGCCCGGGCGTAACGGGCGGCATCCTTCCGCAGGCCTGGCCACCAAAAGGATCGCTGGAGAAGGTCAATCATCCGCGAAGCTCCAGGATGGCAGGTGAGCTTGGAGGTGTGGAGCCAGTGTATAACGTCCCCCCGGACGGCAGATGGTATGAAGAGCCTCCCCTCTGGTCCGCCGCCAGGGTCCGGTTCCGACTCCAGCGCCCTCCGGATCTTGTCTTCTATGTCCCATGTAACAGCCCCCACGACGCACGACCTGGGCAAGATGGTGTGAGCAACGTCTTCTGCGGCCTCCGGGGCAAATTGCCTGGAGAGGGCGTCGGGCAGGCCGTTCTTGGAGCCAGGCCTATATGTGATGCTGAACTTAAACCTTGCAAAGAACAGGGACCAACGCGCCTGGCGGGCGTTCAGACGCTTGGCAGATCTTAGGTACTCCAGGTTCTTGTGGTTAGTGAGGACCACAAAAGGCAAGGCTGCCCCCTCCAGCCAGTGACGCCATTCTTGAAGGGCAAGCTTGATGGCAAGAAGCTCTCTGTCCCCCACATCGTAGTTTCGTTCCGCCGGGGACAGGCGCCGAGAGAAGAAGGCGCAGGGTCGCTTGACTCCATTGGCTGGGGACCGCTGGGACAACACCGCCCCCACCCCCGTGTCCGAAGCGTCCACCTCCACAATGCACTGCAGCGCGGGATCGACCTGGCTGAGGACCCGGGAGGAGGAGAACTCCGTCTTCAGCGCCTGGAAGGCCGAAGCGGCCTCTTCAGTCCACTGGAACGGGGTCTTAGGAGAGGTGAGGCGGGTCAGGGGCCCGACGATGGCTCCAAAGTTCAGGACAAAGCGGCGGTAGAAATTGGCGAACCCGATGAATTGCTGAACCTGTTTCCGAGAAGTTGGTGTGGGCCAATCCACCACCGCTTTGATCTTCGCTGGGTCCGGAAGCACCTGGTCATGGGAGATGACGAACCCCAGGAAGGAAGTTGTTTTGGCGTAGAATTCACATTTTTCCGCCTTGACGTACAGACGGTTCTCCAGCAGTCTCTGCAGGACCCGCCTCACGTGGACCCGGTGTTCATCCCTGGACCTGGAGAAGATGAGAATGTCGTCCAGGTAGACGAATACAAACAGGCCGATGAAGTCCCGGAGGACGTCATTGATGAGGCGCTGAAAGACGGCTGGAGCGTTGGTCAACCCAAACGGCATCACGAGATATTCAAAATGACCGTTTGGGGTACGGAAGGCGGTTTTCCACTCATCTCCCTCCCGGATCCGGACGAGGTGGTAAGCGCTGCGGAGATCCAGCTTAGTAAACCAGGTCGCCCCCTGGAGGGAGTGGAAGGCAGTGTCCATAAGGGGCAGGGTGTACCGGTCCCTCTCCGTGATATCGTTGAGAGCTCGATAGTCGATACAAGGATGAAGAGATCCGTCCTTCTTTCCCACGAAGAAGAACCCTGCACCTACTGGAGAGGAGGACGGTCGGATGATCCCAGCACTGAGCGACTCCTTCAGATAGCTGTTCATTGCCTCCTTCTCCGGCGCTGACAGACTATAGAGGCGTCCTGAAGGTAAGGGTGCCCCCTGGTGGATGTTAATGGAGCAGTCGTAGGGCCGGTGAGGAGGCAGAGACATCGCCTTGGACTTACTGAAAACAGCACCCAGGTCGTGGAACTCTGAGGGCACTAGGGTGAGATCCGGGGGCGCAGTGTCCTGAGCTGTGGGAGGCGAGGACGGGGCGCAGGCCGCGGATTGGAGGCAGGTACCCATGCAGAAAGTGCTCCACGCTGACACCTTCCCAGTCTTCCAGTCCAAGGCGGGGTTGTGGAGGCGGAGCCAGGGATAACCGAGGATGGCAGGAGTTACTGAGGTGGGCAGGACGTAAAAGGAGATATCCTCCCGATGGTTTCCAGAGATGATCACCGGGACGGGGGATGTTTGGTGAGTTACTTTTCCCAGGGAAACTCGGGAGAGATTAACCAGGGCGAAAGGAGTGTCGAGGGGGAGACAATGGATGCCCAGTCGGGTTGCCAGGCTTTGTGAAATAAAGCTACCCTCCGCGCCTGAATCCACCAGTGCATGTGTGAGGTGCCCAGTGAGGTTGTGACTGAAGCGGATAGGCAGCGTCAAATGTGTGAGGGGATTTAACCGATTAGCGTCCGCGAGGCCCCCTACAGTGACTCGCGGACCACCTCATTTGGCTTCTCCGGACAATGCTCCACCGTGTGCTGGCTACCTCCGCAATACATGCAGAGGCCCAGGTCATGACGGCGCTGTCTCTTCGCCAGGGGGAGCTTTGTCCGGCCCGTCACCATTGGTTCCGACTCCTCAGAGACCTCTGGCGGCGGCAACGCCAGGTGGCGAGCTTGGGGCAGACATGCAGAGGCGCCCCGCGAGCGAGAAGGCTGCTTCCGCTCAGAGGCGCGCTCGCGCAGCCTGTTATCCAAACTGATGGTGAGAGAAATCAGCTCCGCCAGCGTCTCCGGGGTATCCCGTCCAGCCAGCTCGTCCCTCAGACCAGAATTTAGGCTGCGGAGGAAGATGCCGCAGAGCGCGTGCTCTTCCCAGCCAACTTCCTCCACAGTAACCCGGAAGTCGATCGCGTAGTCGGCCGCCGATCGGCTCCCCTGTTGGAGTCCGAGAAGGTGGTCGACCTGGACACTGTCCAAACGCGAATGATCGAACACTTCCAGAAATTATCGCACGAACTGGCCATAGGTGAGGGTGGCGTAGCTGGGCTTCACCATAATGGCGTAAGCCCAGGTAAGCGCATGACCCTCAAGGAGATTACCTATATAGCCAATTCTGCTATGGTCTGAGGGAAAATCTCCGGGAACGCGAAGAAACACGGACTCACACTGCATAATAAAATCCCGAGCTCCACCCAGCTTACCGCTGAAGCGAGCAGGAGTGGGGATTGGTGTGAGCCGTGTTGGCGCACCCGGAGCGGGCTAGACGGCCACCGGAGCCGCAGGAGCCACGCCACCCGGACGAGCCGAGGGGAACGGCTGCTGGGGGTCCAAGCGGTCTAATCGGTTAGTAATGATAATTAATTGATTTAATATCACCTGTTGCTGATGAGCTATTAAATCCACCCGAGCCTCGAGGGTGGAAAGACGGCGTGCGAGCCCGCTGTCTGCCGAGCCGCTCTGCTGAAGCCGTACTGACATAACGCACGGCCCAGGAGACACACACGCAGGCTCAGGATAGATTTAACAGCTTTATTAGCAACAAGGAAGTGTATGGCTGCGTGTCTGTGGAGTAAGAATGTATTGGTGGTGGCGTCTGCGTCAGGCACGGGGGCAGGAGGCCGTACAGCCGGACAACCCTGTGGGAGAGAGCAGAGGGAGAAGGGTAACGGGCACCACACCAATACAGGGAATAATGATGATAGCTGGCTTACTTGGTTATGACAGGTGGCTGGAGTCGACAAGGGCGAGGCCCAGGAGACAGCGACCTGCGGTACCTGTGGCAGCAGCGTAGAGCCAACGGCGAGGTGAGGAAGTCCGCCGCCGGGAATGTCCACCTGTGCACAGGGGAAGGCTAGAGGAGAGAGGTAAGGGGAGCTTACCCAAGAAATCTTCGCTAGTCGGTTGAGATCCGTAGTAGCAAAGGGGCCGAAGTTGAGAGACGGCTTCAGGCCGAAGCCCAGGGCAGAGTGGATTATATACCTCACCGCTGACGAGGAGCAGGTGTGCGCACGGCTGGCGCCGCTGATGAGCGGCGAGTCATAACACTTAAAAGATGAGAGAGGTCTCCAATTTTCATCATAGGTATACCTCAACTATGAGAGACAAAATGAGAAAAAAAAATCCAGAAAATCACATTGAATGATTTTTAATGAATTACAGTAATTGGTAAATTCCTCGGTAAAATAAGTATTTGGTCAATAACAAAAGTTCATCTCAGTACTTTGTTATGTACCCTTCGTTGGCAATGACAGAGGTCAAACGTTTTCTGTAAGTGTTCAAAAGGTTTTCACACACTGTTGCTGGTATTTTGGCCCATTCCTCAATGCAGATCTCCTCTAGAGCAGTGATGTTTTGGGGCTGTCGCTGGGCAACACGGACTTTCAACTCCCTCCAAAGATTTTCTATGGGGTTGAGATCTGGAGACTGGCTAGGCCACTCCAGGACCTTGAAATGCTTCTTACGAAGCCACTCCTTCATTGCCCGGGTGGTGTGTTTGGGATCATTGTCATGCTGAAAGATCCAGCCACGTTTCATCTTCAATGCCCTTGCTGATGGAAGGAGGTTTTCACTCAAAATCTCATGATACATGGCACCATTCATTCTTTCCTTTACACGGATCAGTCGTCCTGGTCCCTTTGCAGAAGAACAGCCCCAAAGCATGATGTTTCCACCCCCATGCTTCACAGTAGGTATGGTGTTCTTTCTCCTCCAAACACGACAAGTTGAGTTTTTACCAAAAAGTTCTATTTTGGTTTCATCTGACCATATGACATTCTCCCAATCCTCTTCTGGATCATCCAAATGCTCTCTAGCAAACTTCAGACAGGCCTGGACATGTACTGGCTTAAGCAGGGGGACACATCTGGCACTGCAGGATTTGAGTCCCTGGCGGCGTAGTGTGTTACTGATGTAGCCTTTGTTACTTTGGTCCCAGCTCTCTGCAGGTCATTCACTAGGTCCCCCTGTGTGGTTCTGGGATTTTTGCTCACCGTTCTCGTGATCATTTTGACCTCACGGGGTGAGCTCTTGTGTGGAGCCCCAGATCGAGGGAGATTATCAGTGGTCTTGTATGTCTTTCATTTTCTAATAATTGCTCCCACAGTTGATTTCTTCACACCAAGCTGTTTACCTATTGCAGATTCAGTCTTCCCAGCCTGGTGCAGGTCTATAATTTTGTTTCTGGTGTCCTTTGACAGCTCTTTGGTCTTGGCCATAGTGGAGTTTGGAGTCTGACTGTTTGAGGTTGTGGACAGGTGTCTTTTATACTGATAACAAGTTCAAACAGGTGCCATTAATACAGGTAACGAGTGGAGGACAGAGGAGCCTCTTAAAGAAGAAGTTACAGGTTTGTGAGAGCCAGAAATCTTGCTTGTTTGTAGGTGACCAAATACTTATTTTACCAAGGAATTTACCAATTAATTCATTAAAAGTCATTCAATGTGATTTTCTGGATTTTTTTTTTCTCATTTTGTCTCTCATAGTTGAGGTATACCTATGATGAAAATTGGAGACCTCTCTCATCTTTTAAGTGGGAGAACTTGCACAATTGGTGGCTGACTAAATACTTTTTTTCCCCACTGTATACGTACAGGACATACAGGAGAATTGAAATGGAGTTTCTCTCTCTTCAGTGGCGTGTGCAATATAAAAATGTGAATAAGGCTGGATAAACAACAGCTTATATTTTTATACACCTTAATGATTTTTACATTATATTTTTTTTATGTTTAGCATATTTAACATGATGTCCGACAAAATAAAGAAACACCAGTATTTACATAAACAGCAAATCAAATCACGAACGTAACATCCTTCCCCCTTCTCCTCAGACTGTTGGACTCTTCCATGTTGTCTCTTAGACATACACATATGCGTATTGTTGGTTACATTGTAAACACATCGGTACAGTGTGTAGAATAGCGTCAAAATGAAACAAAGTTATCAAAGTGCTGCAGAAAAATGGAGAAAAAGGGAAGAGCACAGAATATTTTTATCAAAACAGCCTTTTTCACTTTAACCAGTGAGGAGACTTACCCTCGCGAGGAGCAGCAACACTATTTGTATGAACACACATGATGCTAATGACGAGCACCCAAGGCTGTGGGAAGTAGGGGTGTTGAGGGTACTGCAGCACCTCCTGGCAGATAGTAGCATACCTACAGTACATGTCCACAACTACATCAAGGCAAGGCAAGTTTATTTGTATAGCACATTTCGTGTACAAGACAATTCAGAATGCTTTACATGAAAACATTAAAGCATTACAGCAAGGTGCAAAAGGAATCTACACATTAGAAGGCCTCGAACATCCTTTCCTTTCCTTTTATTTTTTATACGTAAAAAAAAAAAAAGCACAGACAGTGTTTTGACTAATCCAAATCCACTTTATTCTTAGCCCCCATGATGCCTTGTGTGAATTATGTGCGCAACTTCCAATACTAGTTTAGAACGTGGAGTTGTCACGGGACACTTTTCCTTAGTAAAAAACAATGACTTTGGCATCAAAGATGTGGGAGCACGGCCTTTTGCACATCAAAAAGAGTAATATAATCATACCACTTCCCACGACTATCTAGGGATAGGAAGATGACCTTAAAAAGTGGCCTTGCAGACAGTAGCTCCGTTAGTTAGCGCCACTGCTAAGATGCTAACGGTGTAAACAAATAAAAGCTCTAAGATATATCAGTGTCTAAAATGCTCATGCTGCCAACATGCCATGAATGCTTGTTATTTAACACGTACAGACTTTTTCTGACAATTGTTCAAAATTTTATTGATCTATATTTTGTGAAAATTTAAAAATTAATGCACGATGAAGCTGCTAATATCAAGTCCATATCGTTCCAAGGCAGCTCAACGAATGCAAAAAAAAAAAAAATTGGTATCTTTCTTAACTCGTTAAGCCTCAGGAAGCAAACTGTTACTATTTTTTATTTATTATTTTACTTCATGCAGCCTTGCATCTGGTGACATATATAAACCTAACATGCAGGTTAGGTTAATTGGAGACTCTAAAGTGGCCCTAAGTGTGAATGTGTGTGTGAATGGTTAAGGGATAGCGCCATACCGTGGCTGCTTCATCCATCCAGGTGGATGCCCTCAATTTCCCCTCTGGGGATCAATAAAGTATACAAAATACAAAATCAAAAAAAATCAAATCAAAAATGTCAGATCTGTGACATTCATACAAGTGAAAACATTCCTGGTGCTCCTGTGTCTGTCCTGTGTCTGTACCACCGATTGCACTAGCAATCCATTGTAGTTTTCAGTGCAAGATAGATAGATAGATAGATCTTTAATTGTCATTGTCACAGGTACAACGAAATTCAAAGTGCTCTCCAGTCAGTGCCCCATTTATAAAAACATAAGAAAAGATCTGCGCATTGCTGTTGAAGCCACAGATTTAGTTGTGCTTATTTGTGAGGAACCTCCATTTATACAGTCTGTGGCAGCGGTCCCCAACCTTTTTTGTACTAGGGACCAGTTTCATGCATGAAAATTTTCCGCGGACAGGGTAGAAGTGCGGGGGTTCCAATAACAAAAACCTTTATCAGTTCAAAGTATGTAATCTGAAACAATTACACTTTATATTAGGCAATTACAATGATTCTACAGCATAATATCAACTCGCCATAATCAATGGGAACCCTGGGCTTGTTTCCCTGCAACTAGATGGTCCCATCTGGGGGTGATGGGCGACAAGACACTCGAATTGTGTTTCGTATATCCAGTCTACTCCGTAGTCTTGTCTTGATGGCTGTCACTGCAGAAAACCCTGCCTCACAAAGATATGAGGTTGGAAACGGAAGAAGGACTTTCAGGGCTTTTGTGGCGATATCTGGATATTCTGCTTTGACTTTAATCCAGAATGCAAAGAGGTTTGAAGTTGTCTCTAACATGGCTCGTAGGTCACCATCATTTGCAACCTCAAGCAATTGTTCCTCTTCAAGTAGAGATAGGGTTGATTCACCTGGCTTGTTCACAGATGGGTTAGGGATCCATTTCTTTCCCATTCCAGAGTCTTTTGTGATTGGGAAGTAATTTTCAAACTTTTGGAAGCTGTGACAGGTGGTCATGCATCAGCTGGGAGAATGAAGGTCCAACCTCAGTCTCTTCTTTAATCCCTGCTACTGTGTGAAATGTCAAAAAACCCCGTGTTCACTCTTCGTCTCCATAATTCCAGTTTGGCTTTGAAAGCAGGAATCTTATCTGACAACTTGAAAACAGTTGTCATTTTCCCTTGAAGTGAGAGACTGAGTTTGTTGAGCAGGTTAAAAATGTCACACAGGTAAGCCAGTTTCAAGACCCAATCAGTGTTACAGAAAAACTGCCAGTGGCGACTATTTTTCTAGAAGAAATCGCTGCAGGGGCTCTCGTAACTCAAAAACTCTAGCCAGCGATATGTTCTGGATCCATCTCTTCACAGAGCTGCTCAAACAGACACGAATTAAGGGCATGTGCTATGATGTGGTTAATAACTTTAACCACATCCTGCAAAACACTGTTAAGCTCAGGTGACAGTTTTCGGCTTGCCAGCATTTCCCGATGGATGGCACAGTGTGTGGACCCACATTCAAAAGTGACCTCCTTTATCCATGTTTTCAGACCCGAAAGCCGTCCAGTCATCGCAGCCACTCCGTCTGTGCATACGTCGACACAAAATGACCAATTAAGTCATCCCGATATTTAATCGTTCAAGGACTTAAATAGTTTGGCAGGTGTGGTGTTGGTTGGCAAAAATAGTGCACATAATAAATCCTCATGCACATCCTCTTGAAAAATATATCACACAAAAACGAGCAATACTGCCTTGTTGTCAACATCAGTAGATTTGTCCACCTGAATAGCGTACCATGGTGACCATCAGAATTTATCCTCTCTAATAACTGCGCCTCAATGTCCTCCGCTATTTCATCGATTCTTCTTGTTATTGTGCTAGCTGAAAGAGGGACATTTGCTACCTTTTTCATGGCAGCCTCTCCAAAAAGGTCACTGCATATGTCCTTGGTAGCAGGGAGAATCAATTCTTCCCCAATAGTAAAGGACTTCTTAGCTTTAGCAATACGAGCCGCAACTAAGAATGATGCCTTTAGTGCAGACACATTTGCTGAAGTGTTGGCCCTCAATAACTGTTTTTGTCCTTCATGTTCACGCTTTTTTCTTTCAAAAATTCCAAGGGCTTGTCTTTTAAAGTGGGGTGTTTTGTCTCAATGTGCCAAAGCAATTTTGAGGGTTTCATGGCTTCATTAGCTAGTCGGTCACTGCAAATTACGCATAGCGGGTGTGGAGCTTCTGTGTCACCTGTTGCGATGAACCTGTAACTTAGGTAGGAATCGTGGTATTTTCTTTTAAATGCAACTTTCTTTTTGCAGGCAGTCTGTAACCCTTCTGCAGCACCATCGTTTCTTCCTGAAAAAGCTTTCCAGTGAATTTTGTTTTTGGCTCATTTTTTCAAGAGTTAGCTTGTGTCACTAATGTGTGAAACGTTGTGCCAGAGTCAAGAGCGGTTGTGAGGCGAGGGCAGAAACAGTTTTTTTTTCAAAATAAAATCTCTGCAAGACTGATGGAAGAAAATAGCTTTAATATTAACCACATTTTTTTTTTCTTTGCGACCTGGTACCAAATGATCCGGTCCGTGGACTGGGGATTGGGGACCCTTGGTCTATGGCACAACCATGAACAGCAGCAACAAGTACCAGAACTATGCCAAAACATAAAAAAAAAAAAACTACAAGTGCTGAAATTAGCTGGCACTTGACTGCAAAACACGTATGTGGACTACACATTAAAACAAATTTGAAAAACTTTTAAAAACACTATTTTAAATGCCCCGTTATTCCACTCTTTCTGACTGATTTAACACTACTTCAGCCAAAAACGGAAGTTGCCCCCATAATTTTGATGGGCAATACCAGCATTTTTCCTTTCGATACGATACCATTGATTTATGGGACTTTTTCTTCGATACCAATACTGATACCGATACCTTTTGCCCAATGTCGCATGATTGCAGTTTCATTAACAACTTTATTGCAAAGGCAATAAGAAATATGAATAAAACCCATGAACATAAAGAAATGCTTATAAAATGATAATAAAATAGAACAATGAGCAAAGTAAATATTTTTTTCATTTATAATAAAAATAATTAAGACTTAAAATGAATGCAAAATGAATTTAGTTTCTTAATTTGATGAAGAGTCTCATCTGGATTCAAGTATTTTTTACTTCTGAAATGTTTCACCATTCATATATTTGTAATTTTTTTCACAATGCAACATTTTTTTAAATTTTATTTTTACACTATTATTTTACAAACTTTAAATAGTGCTTATTTTGTTTATTTTTCAAATGTTATGCTGCTTGGGATTACCATAGAATTTGGATGAAAGGTGTAACATTTCTGCTGCCTCCGATGCTGCTGAGCTCACTTTGCACGGGAGTGAGTGCTTGGCTGCTCGGCTCTGACATCTGATAGGCTGCCATAATCATGTGACACAGCAGACCAGCTGTAAAATATGCTTGGGCTGGTTTTTCACCGATTTTCAATCATACATTTAATGCCTAAAACTCTCAGAAGTGAAAACAAATTGCACGTTTTGTATTAACATAGTGGTATTGCGATATTTTAAAAAGTATCGACACCGAAGTATCGACCAGCTGTATCGAAATATCGATACTTGAGTAACGATTTGCCCATCCCTACTCATAATCGTTTCTACAGCAGCACCCTCAGGAATAATGTGGATAGCCTTAGGTTCAAAACAAAATTGAATCAACTTTTGTTAGTTATATTGATATTTTATGCTTCTCATTTTGGTTTCAGTAAGTAGTAAATCATAATAGATAAGATATTCCTATCCACCTTATTCCTAGCCCCCATGATACCTTGCATGAATTATGGGCGCAACTTCCGGTACTAGTTTAGAACGTACAGTTATCACTGAAATGGGACACTTTTCCATGTTAAAAAAACAATGACTTTGGCATCAAAAATGTGGGAACACGGCCTGTTGCACCTCAAAAACAGTAATATAATCATACCACTTCCCACGACTATGGAGGGATTGGAAGATGACCTTAAAAAGTGGCCTCGTAGACATTAGCTCCGTTTGTTAGCGCTGCTGCTAAGATGCTAACACTGTAAACAAATAAAAGCTCTGATATATATATATATATTTTTTTTTTTTTGGACTTATTTTGTACCCTTAGGTAGATTTGTTCTGCAGTCCGCTGACAAGCCACCAGCTGCCGGTCGCTGCGTGTGCAAGCGCCCCTTAACTCCCTAACCTGCATGTTTTGGCATGTGGGAGGAAACCGGAGAAATCCCGGAGTAAACCCACGCAAACACGGGAGAACATGCAAACTCCACACAGATCACTGTTGGCCGGGGGCAGGGATCGAACCCACGATCTCATGATCCCCGCGATCCCCCGACCGAGGGTAAACTGTGCTGCCACAGTGCTAACCACTGCGCCACCGTGCAGCATATCAATGTCTCCTCCGCAATAAAGTCAGATGCATTTTTTTTAAAAGATGTTGGACATAATCAAATTTACCTCAGAGCAGACGTAGAATCTAGTCAGAGCCACAAAGAGCCACAGCACCGTGCTTGGGTGTTTTAATGCTGGGGTAAATACGGACAGCTGTAGCCATTCGTTTTACCCCAAAATTAAAATGCTTATGCTGCTGTCATGCTGTGAATGCTTGTTATTTAACTTAACACTGTCCAAACAAATGATCAAACTTCTCAAAGCTTTAATCTCCAGAGAGGTACTAGGCAGGGTTGTCCACTCTCTCCCTCACTTTTTACCATCTTTATCGAACCATTAGCAGCAGCCATACGACAAAATGTTGATTTTCCTTGAAAACTCACAAAGATCTCTTCTTCAGACAATGGAGCTCATTGATAAATTTTCGTCATTATCAGACTACTCTATTAACTGGGGTAAATTAACAGTCTTACCCAGGGGTGGGCAATCATGTGCCATGGAGGGCCATTCTACTGCAGGTTTTCTGTTCCACCCAGTCTCTTCAGCAGGTGTTTTCAATGATTAGCAATCCTTGAAGCTGGTCAGAGCACACACCTGCTGAAGAGACTGGGTGGAACAAAAAACCTGCAGTGGAATGGCCCTCACTGCTCACCCCTGGTCTTACCTATAAATTGTAATTTTTCAAATATAGCCATTAATTATTCCATTACAATCAGGTGATATTAAATATTTCAGAATAGATATTTCCCCCAGGCTCTCGGAGTTATTGCAACTAAATCACATTCCCCTTTTAAAAACAATACAAGGCGACCTTACGCATTGGAGAACATTTACCTATGTCACTAGTGGGAAGCGTCGCAACCGTTAAAATGATGGCCCTCCCTAAAATCAACAATTTATTCTCAGTGATTCCTACCCATCCATCTATGGCTTGGTTTAAGTCTCTAGACTCAAATAAAAGAAAATTTTTATGGAAGGATAAACCATCACGGATCAGTTTAAAAACTCTTCAAAAAGCAAAACAGTGTGGATGTTTAGATTTACCATATTTTTTTAATTACTTCTTAGCCAATAGACTGCAGTTTGTTTCTAAATGGACAAAATCAATTCCACTAGGAAGCCCATGGTTAGATGCTGAACAGGCTCTCGGTGGGTCGCTAAATATCTCTGACTTACCTTTTATGAGTCCCTGTATCAAACGCCATGACTGTTTTAAAAGCATTAACATTAGCTCCTCTCTGACAGCCTGGTGGAAATGTTTAAAAATAACGGGGTCTTCACTTGTCCCTCGTAAACTCGTGCCCATTTGGAATAACCCTGATATCCTGCAACAAAAGAGGATGTTAAACTTTCCATTATGGTATGAGAAAGGAATAAAAAAATTAGAGCATCATATTCGAGGTGGAAATTTTACCCAATTTGAGGAACTAGTGTCACAGTATGACATCAGTGATAAAAAGTTTCTTGAATACCAACAGCTTAAATCCATAATAAAAGCAAGATTCAATCCTAATAAGACAGATTTAGAGGTACCAGTTAAGGTAACAGAGTTTCTAAATCTTTGTCCCCCTAAATTGATATTGAAAATACACGGACTATCATCAAAACGGGATGAGTCAGTATCTCTTCCAAAATCAAAATGGGAGACAGACTTATTGATCAATAAGGATGAAAGCTTCTGGACACAAATATGTTTAACCTCTTGCACTTCGGTGTACTGCGGGCGGACACGTCTCTGTGTCCTAGGGCGCACGAGGGCGTCCTAGGACGCACACTGTGCATCCTAGGAGGCACTGAAAAAAAAAAAAGCTGCATTTCCGTTCTTCCACTACAGACACAGCCGTGAACAGAAAGCCAAAGGAGTGCTTTGATTGGTTTAGATGTGATTGACCTCTCATTTGACTAATAAGAGCCTTGAATTGGGTTTCTGAAACCTTGAAGAACCAATGACTGAAAACCTAGCAAGAAGGACCCGCCTACCAACGGCTGCGAATACAGCGAGCCAATTGAAGCACAGTAGTTCGAAAGCGTGCCTCCCTTGTAAAATCTGTTTTGTTTTAGCCGCTGGGTGACACACACGCGTTCGCCAGTCTTTTTTTCTTACTACTGTTCTTATTTGTTTTGAAAAATCGTTCGCCAAAACCGCAATCATGGAAGCGCAAAACCGCAATAATGGAATTATGGTTTGACCGGGTCGCGTGACCAGAGCCATGAGTCCGTAACAAGCGGACCGGCGTCATGTTCGTCTGACAATGAGGAAGAGAAGTTCGCCAGCGACACTGCTGTTGTGGTCAGGTAAGTATTATAAGCTAAATTATTCTTTATCCCTGAAAATTGTAATCAAAAATGACTTTTGACCGATCGGTAAATTACAACTGTGCGTAGTAGATCGCGGCGCACCGTGACCGCGGTGCACGGGGTGATGCCCGTCCTCTGTAGCGGGGGGGTGGGGGCGTGGGTGGGAGTTGTTATCTTCTACATTACAGATATTTTAGTATAATTTTTAGTGCACTGTAGGTTATTTTTTCTTGTAAAAAAAAAAAGCCACACATTTTTTACATGGCATGCTTCTTTGTGTGTGGGGGCTTGTTTGTTCATTCATTCATTCATGAATGAATAAACAACCCCCCCACACACACACACAGCCTTGAGTGTCACCTTTCATTAGAGCCCAACATCAAGCTTCTATTTTGAATCATTCAAAAGTTACTGACGTTTTTCCAAACTGTGCCATTTGGCACAATTTGGCACAGTTCAAAAACGCCGGGGAACAACCTGAGAACAAAGCTGTGTAATATATTCATTTTCTGTGGTATTGTTACAAAATTTTGACCTCAGCTGGATAACACTTGGTTCTACATTTCTGTTGCATTTTCCAGCCCGGATCTGACAGCTGTGTGTTATTTGCAAGCATTTGTATCCAAAAAAACACCCAGGCGAAATTTATTTTCTTCAAGTTCAGTATGTTTAGATGACTGTTACTCAGTGGCCGGTGCACTTAGAGAGATTATGACTGTTTTGCCAAAAAATTCAAAGTGTTTTCTTTTAAATGAGACCAACCCCATGAAGATGTTGCAAAGGGTTGAAGAACAGCTTTTGATTTACTTTGGGTATGTTATTTTTTGCCGTTTTTTAGGGAAATTGACCAGAGTGCAAGGAGTTAAACACTTTTAAGATGACTAAAAACTCTAATTTACAACTCATACAGTACAAAGTTCTACATAGAACTCATTACACAGGACAAAGGATGTTCAAAATGGGCCTGAGTCACACAAATATCTGCTCCTACTGCACCAGCAACATCCCGGATAGTTATATGCATGCTGTGTGGTCCTGTGCACCAGTCCAAAAGTTCTGGCAGAAGACATGTGAAGACTTATCGGCATGGTTTGGGTATTGTATCCCATCCTCACCCACACTTAGCATATTAGGTGATTTAAGTGAAATAAATATTGAGGCAAGGATGTCACACATGGTTCTTTCTGCATTGCAAAGAAAACTATCCTCATGAATTGGAAATCAAGAAATAATTTATGCATGACCCACTATAATAACCTACTATTAGATTATATTAGCATGGAGAGAATGTCTGCATCCTCAAATAACCAATTGGCTGAATTCAATTCTCTCTGGTCCCCGCTTAGTCGAGGTCGGGTGCAAAAATGCACCGGGGCCGGCCTGCACCACCGGCGCATCCTTGCATGGCGGGGTCATGCCCTCCCTGGGGTCCTGGTGGCGCTCTGAGGCTGGTGCCTGCATCCTGAGGGGGTCGCCCTCCCTGTCCTCCGGGGCCTGCGGGTGTGGATGTGCGTGTGTATGTGTGTGTACGTGTGAGTGCACATGCGTTTGGGTGTGAGTGGGTGTGTGTGTGTGTGTGTGTGTGTGCGGGTGCAGATGTGGGTGGGTGCACGTGTATGTGTTGTGTGTGGGCATGTGGGGCTGTGTGTGGGTGTAGGTGGGCATGTGTAATGGTGAGTGTGTGTGAGTGTACATGAGGGTGGGCAGGGGTTTGTGTATGCATTGATGCGGATACCTGTGGGTGGATGTGCGGGGTTGGAGGATGTGTGTGTGGGTGGGGGAACCTCATTGGGTGGCGGGGGTGGGGAGAACCATCTAGTGGCCTGGGGGTTGGCGATTCGGGGCCTGCTTGTTCCAGCCACCCTGCCGTTGTGTCACGGGGCGGGGTGCTTTGTCGCATTGCCCCTGGTGTCTTTGACGCCAGGTGTATGTGGGTGCTCGGGGGTGGTCGGGGGGGGGGGGGGCTGTTGGCATGGGTTGGTGGCCATGTTGCCGTCAGTTTGCTCCGGAGTGGCTGTGGCTGTGGGGTGGCCTGCTGCTGTCAGTGTGTGTCTGGGGTGGGTGGTTGGTGGGCTTGCCGTGGGCGCTCGGGGGTGTCGCTTGGCGTGTGAGTATGGGTCTGGCCCATTGTTCACTATTGTGACTATTGTTGTTGTGTATGTTCGTGTGTGCAAGATGAGTGGGAGTGGGTGTGAGTGTGGCTGCTCCATCATGTTTGTGGTGCTGGGAGCGCATTCACTGTGTAAATCTGGCCTTCCTATAAGCCAGTGTCCAGCAACTCATACATTTTGTGTGTGGCTGACAGTACAGGTAAACAACAAAAAAATTTACTATTTTTTTCTAATTGCAAGATTTGCAGAGGCCAAGGCTCACAAGGTTAAATTTAAATATGACCAACTGTACTCCCCAGGCATGCACAGGATATCTGCAGCCTCACAGACGATGACATTGCATGAGATTAAATATAGTTTGTTTGTTTGTTTGTTTGTTTGCTTTATTAAGATCCCTATTAATGCTTGTATAAAACATTGGCTATTCTTCCTGGGGTCTAACATATATATTCTCCCTTAGTCTATGTTGTACAGAGGAGGAAGCACAATAGATGCCTCTGCAAAATGGACCAGTCAACAGCCCATGAACAGGACCCTGCTGGCAAATGTGGGTAAGTCAGTCCCTTCAAGATTTCACGGGATGTTTTTATGATTGTTGCGGTCCAAAAAGCCTGACTTTGCGGGAGCTTGTTTAAAAAGTTACGATAAAAGTTGTGCTGTTTTGAGAGATTTTTTTGCACTAAAAGTTGTGGGAAGAATTACACATGTTAAAGCAGATGCTTTTTTCCATTGTTTACTGCAGTGATATTCTGTATAACACCACAAGAAAAGCACAGGATTGTCAATAAATTCCTATTAAACAGTGATTTGTAAATTAAGCAGAAACTTCTGCTATACAGAAAAACCCTTTTGTTCAACAGCAAATACAGACTTTAACACTATTAAGTGAGAGTGAAGTAGCTACTCATAAATTTGTCATAAAAACGACCAACACTGCAGGCTACTCTTGCTGAAATCTTGAATAAAAAGGATGAAAAAAATAATTATCCATTACAACAGCTAAATTGTACTGAATGCATGTTAAAGAGTATAGATTTTGAAATTATGGCAGCACCTCTCATAAATGGCCCAGCAGGGGCTGAAGGAAGACCCAAATGCTGGAGATGTGAGTTTGCAGGTGATTTAATAAAATACAAAATTATCCAAACAAGGCAAAAACTTACAGACACAGGCAGGAGTAGATGCAGGTGAAGGCATGTGGGAATGCCAGGATAAACAAAGACAAAAGAGGAATAGCTTTACGCTAAGATGTGGAATGCACGTCTGGGAGAGGAGGTGGCTGAAGCATGGGGCACATGCCGGTAAGACCAAATCGCCAAGGTGAATAGAATAGCATAAAGCTAAGACGTGGGGTACACGTCAGGAGACAGAGTAAATTAAAACCAGGAACTCCGTCTGAACACTAAGAAGGACGCTACAACGGACTGCGTTTCAACGACCTTTAAATAGGACACAGTGGAATTAATTATAGATGATAGTTTTGCTTTGAATTGTAATCGCTCTTGCCTGTTTTCTCTTTTTTCTCTTTTGAATTCTTAGATGGTATATGGGTGGGCAATATAAGCTGCAGCTTCAGCCATCACCCATTTCGGATAACTTACGTTGAATTGTATAATCAGATGAGTCATTGTTCAATTTGACCTTGTTGTTATATTATTCAGTTTCTTTCAACCTGTACTGTACTATCCGAAATAAATAAATTCATTCATTCATTCATTCATGATAACAGGTGTGGGTGACATGAGCAAGAATAATCAAACCAACAACTGACAGCTGTGACAGCCTGTGAACTTGAGCTACAGAGGAAATAACACACGCTGTCAAAGTAAAAGCACAAACCGGGAATATGGCAACAAGGTAACTGACTATAAATATGAGAAACAGACCAGATAAAACTAACAGGGAGAAGTGAACCATAAAGGCAAGGATGAGATAATGCAAAACAAGAGATGCAAATACTGGGATACTAATATCAAAATTACAAAAAGAGGACTGAGAGTAAAGGTGAGGGTAGGCTCATGTCTAAACAAGGCAGATAACATTTATAATATAAAACTAGATGGTCATGGATGCATGATATAAATGACAAAATAATAATAATAAACTAAGAACAGAAACTTTCATAAACAGAAACAAATGGCAAGCACAAATAACATAATACATCTAATCCCAAACACAAAGTCAATAATAACACTAAGATGAGGAAATACAGAAAATAATCTAAATGAACTTAAAGCATGAGCACAGCTCTCCACCTATGCTCAGCATCATGACAACACCTTCATTTGAAAACTCCCTAACCACAGCAGTGCCCAACCACTCGGTACCAAGCACAGAGAAAAAAGAAACAATTTATTCTGTTGCTCTGAATTGTCTATCAAAGTCTGTGTTTAACTGAAAAAAAATTACTGAATATTCTCTCTCTTTCCGTGCCTGACTCCTACTTGTCTGTCTATCTGCTGCATGTCTTGACACACCTGTCTCATCAGATACTCATCCTTTCTTTACTGGTGTCATGGTCTGGGGGATGACCGTAGGGTCATGCCCACTCTTTGAGTTTATTTCTGTTTCTTTGTGTTTATTGTTACAGTGGATATAAAAAGTCTACCCCGTTCAAATGCCAGGTTTTTGTCATTTAAAAAAATTAGACCAAGATAAATCATTTCAAAACTTTTTTCCACCATTAATGTGACCTATAACCTGTACAGCCCAATTGAAAAACAAACTGCAATCTTTTAAGGGGAAAAATAAAAAAGACCATGAGACCTCCACCTGCCGCTGTGCTCAAGGTCATGGGACCTCCACCTGCCATTGTGCCCGAGGTGATGGAACCGCCACTTGCCATTGTCCCTGAGGTTGGGGGACCTCCAGCCATTTCTTTGGGGGTCGGGACACCTTCAGCCATTGCTTCAGGGGTCAGGGGACCTCCAGCCGATATGCCAGGGGTCGGGAGACCTCCAGCTGTTGGTCCAGAGGTTGACGCGCCTCCACCTGCCGTTTTAGAGGTCAGCACGCCACCACCAGGTGTTCCTGAGGTCAGAACTCTGCAGGTCCTGTCCCCGGAGCGGGGATCACCTGTATTGTCACTTCCAGAGCAAGAGACTTCTATGTTAATTTCTGTGCAAAGAGCTCCACTTTTACCATCTGCTGAGCTCCTTTATGGTCTCCTGAACAAATGTTATCTCCTGAGCTTAAAGATTCCAGGTTGATATTTTCTTCTGAGTTTGAAATTTCCATGTCATCTTGAGCGTGTAGAAATTCTTTATTGCCAACTCCTGAGGGTAAAATGTCCATGTTGTCACCTCCTGGGGAGGAGGAAACCTCTCCTGAGGTTGGAGTTTCCATGTTGTCACATCCTGAGGTTAAAAGGTCCATGTTGTCATCTCCTGAGGCTAAAGTTTCCATGTTATCACGTCCTGAGGTTTCTCCAGAGTTTGGCGCTTCTATGCCGTTGTCCTTTGAGCTTAAAATTTCTATATTATCTCCAGTGCATAAGGCTTCTATGTTGCTGTCAGAGCCAGAAGCTCTTATACTGTTTAAAACCCCTTTGTTGTTGTCCCCAGAGCAAAGAGCTCCTTTGTGGTTTCCAGAGCAAAGAGCCCCAATGTTACCTTCTGAGTTTGAAACCCCCATATTGTTTTCTTTTGAGTAAAAGGCTCCAATGTTATCTCCTAGGCTTGAAGGTGCTATATTTTCATTTTCTGAGCTTAAAAGTTTTATGTTACCACCTCCTGAGTGTAAAGGCCTTATGTGGTCCTCTTCTGAGTTTAAAAAGTTTTCTTGTGAGCAAGAAACCGCAGTGTTTTCTTCTGAGTCTAGAGCTCCTACATGCTTTTTTCCCAGAGCAAAAGGCTCCTATATTATTTTCCCCAGAGCAAGGAGTTCCTGCATTGAGTTCCACAGAGCAAAGGGCTCATAGTTTATTTTCCCTAGAGCCAAGGGCTGTTACCTTGTTTTCTTCTGAGCAAGAGGCTTCCAAATGGGTTTCTCCTGGACAGGAAGTTCTCATGTTATCATTGACTTCTGAAATTCAAGTTTCTGTCATCATTTTTCATCTCCTGAGGATACAGGTTTCATGTTCCCATCTATTGAGTTTAGAAGTTCCATGTTGACACTTCTAGAGGTTAAAGGTTCCATGTTGCCATCTTCTGAGTTTGAAGGGTCTATACTGTCACTCTCTGAGTTTAAAGTCTGTGTTTTCATTATCTCCAAAGTTTATGTTGTTATTATTTCCTGGGGTTAAAACTACTGTGTTATCTCTTGAGCAGAGAGTACCTATGTTGTCATTATCTCCTGTGTTAAAGGCTCCTGAGGTCAATGCTTCCACAGTGCTGTGTTCACCCGTCTGGTGGCCCTTGGACTTGGGTGGGCCACCTGCCGCACTGTGTTCTTCCATCTGTTTGTCTATGGACTTGGGTAGGCCTTCCAGATCCGCCTTGTTCCCCGATCCGATGGCCGTGGGTCGATGGAAGACCACCTGACCCACCTTGTTCATTGGTTTTGGATCTGGGACTTTGTTTGATTCCCCAAGCTGCATTTTTGTTTTGGACTCTATGGTGGGTGCATAGCGTGTGTTTCGGCCAACCTGGCCTGTGTGTCATGAGACTGAGCGCGGTTATCACTGAGTTCAGGCTCTTAATTTATTTCTGAATGTTTTCTGTATTTTTCCAGCTTTGTGTTGTTTTCCTGTGTTTTCAGTTATGATGTTTCTTAGGCGGTTTATCATTCTGTTAGTTATTTATGTCCTTAATATCATTTTTTTATTTATCAGCCTCTGTAGTAGGAATTATATTTTTGTTTCTGTATGACATGAGTGACTTACCTTTCCTTCCAGACACCCCCATCCTGTTATTTTCTCACTGTCTGATCCTCAGTCATCCCAGCTT
Organism: Pholidichthys leucotaenia; assembly: GCA_020510985.1. Taxonomy (NCBI): domain Eukaryota; kingdom Metazoa; phylum Chordata; class Actinopteri; order Cichliformes; family Pholidichthyidae; genus Pholidichthys; species Pholidichthys leucotaenia. The sequence goes on along the minus strand of CM035836.1, from coordinate 394,637,340 downwards.
TGAGTTATTGTCTAATTAGGTCACCTGCCCACTCATGCTGCCTGCACCTGCCGCCCACTGTGTCACCTTCTTCCCCAAACTATTTAAAGACTGTCAGACTGCCTTTTCACTGCAGCAATCTTAATTATCCTCTCTCTTCGCATTGAGAAGCCCGAATCCTGCTCTAGCAAATTTTTCTGAGAAATCCCAGTCTGTAAGTTTTTCTCTGTGTTCATTCTTGGACTTTGTTTTTGTGCACCTTGGAACTTTATGTTCTTTCTGTAATAAGTTCTACAAACTGCAGTTGCCGCATGGGTATGTCTCTCTCTGCCCAGAGGGGCAATTTATGACCCAAGACTGCCGCCAGTAATAAGACCCAGCTGCTGCAGTTCGTTGTTTTTCTTTTTTGTGTGTTTTCACTCACCTGCCCTGTGGAGTAATTATGTTTCCAGTCTGCAAATCTGACAGGAGGAGGAAGAAGTGGAGTCGGGATGAGCTGGAGTTTGTCCCCATGATTGAGGACATGGCAGCCGCCGCTCGGAGCGGGCTATCTCAAGAGGATGAAATGCTGTGTTGGGGTGGAGTTGCCAGTCTGCTGGAGGTCAAACCTAGCGTGCTCTTCCATCCCCGAGTGCTAAGTCTCTCCCTTCCTCCACTAAAGCTGCTGCCATCAGCCTCCTCCTCGCTGGAGCCAGCCTGCCAATCGTCAGTACTCTTTCCAGCAGAGCGGGAAGAGCGCTGCAGTGACAAGCTAGCATTCAGGGATCGCAGGTGGAAAGAAGGGACTGGGAGACACCGTTCCACTCAATGTCACGGACCATCACCTGCTCCTGCATGGCAGGTGATGGTCTGTGATGAGGATATTGGCTCCTCCACGATCCTTGGAGGAGCCATTAGCCACTGTAGCCACTGAGAGAGACAACGCTACACCTGTTGCAGCAGGCAACATCAAAATCCAGGAACACAGGCAAGTGTCATTTCATTCCTCTTCATTTTATGATGATATGCCTTGTCTGATTCCTGGTAGTGAGGCTCAGGATTTGCAGTCCTCTTCTCACCTGCTCTTTCCATGTCTCCTCCTGTCACCCCTGAGTGTCCGCCGGCCCCAGAACTGAGCCACCGAACGATGGAAGAGCCTGCGGCTCTGGAGAACCTGATTCCAGCCCCGCAGCCACGTAATGGACAGAGGGAGAGCACTGAATCTGAGCTGACACCTGCGCCGTCCAAGGAAAGTCCCTAGGCTTCAGTTAAGCAGGATGCAGTGCCAGAAGGGAGCCCACCTCCTGTCGCCACACAGGGCGAGCCACCTGCATAGACCACATTGCTGAGGGGTCCTAGGACTGCACTAACCACTATGCCTGCTCTGGGGCCGCCGCAGCAGAGTTGGAACTGCATCTCCAGAGAGCTGGGCCCAAGGCACCATCGCTTGGATCTACGGAGTCTTGGACAGTGCTGGAACTCGAGCTCAGGCAAGTGCTGTCTTTCGTTTTTCTGGTGTCTGTTTTGCAGAAATTTTGCCTGGCTCTTGGTGAGGGGAGTTGGGTGCAGCCGTCAGCTGCACCTGAGCTCACCTTGCCAGGCTCCGCCACTGCCACTGCCTGTGACCCTGACCCTGTTTCTCCGCCTGTTTTATCTGAGCTTTCCCCCAGGGTCGCTGAGGTATTTCCTGATCTGCCAGATCTCTCCGTGGGTCCAGGCTCACCGTCTGAGATCGCCGTGGGTCCAGCTCCCCCTGCTGAGGTCATCGCGGGTGCTCCATCCCAGCCCGGAACCTCCATGGGTGCTGCTCCCTCTCCTGCTGAGGTCATCATGGGTGCTCTGTCCCAAGCCGGGACCTCCGTGGGTGCTGCTCCCCCTCCTGCTGAGGTCATCATGGGTGCTGCTTCCCCTCAGTCAGAGTCTCTGTGGGTGCTGTGTCCCAGTCGGGAACCGTAGTGAGTGGTACGCCCCAGCCTGAGACCTACTTGGGTGCTGGGCTCCAGTGCGAGCCCACCATGGGCGTTACACCCCAGCCCAGGGGCCACCATGGGTGCAGCCTTGGTCCAGTCTGGGCCCACAGAGGGTGCAGCCATGTCCCAGTCCGGGCCCACCGGGGGGGTGCAGCTCCGCTCCTGCCTGGAGCCATCAAGGGTGCAGCTCCTCTCCAGCCCAAAGCCACCGCGGGTACTGCCATGTCCCTGTCCGGGACCACCGAGGGTGCTGCTGGTAAGTCTAAAGGTGTCGTGGTTCCCTCTCCTCTGCCAGACGCCGTCCTGGTTCCTCCTCCTCTACCAGACACTGTCGTGGTTCCCTCTCCGCTGCCAGACACCGTTGTGGTTCCCCCTCCTCAGCTCTCCTTCCTTTTGTTGGGCCTCCCCGTGGGGGATGCACCTCCTGGGCCACCTCTCCTATCCAGGTAGCTAAAGAACTCTGGTCGGCCGCCTGACGGACTGTGCCATTGGGTTGGGTGGTCCATATTCTCTGGTAGGCCACCCAACTCGGATCACCTTGCCGTCGGTCAGGTCTGGGACTTGGGCCGGCCACCTGAACTGTTTAGTTCTTTGGCCTGGGGGGGCTAGGGGCCTGGTTTTTCGTGGGTGCGAGTTCTGAGCGGGGTGTGTGTTTTTGTTCCCTCCTAGCCTGTTCCCCCCTACCTCCCACCCAGGGTGGTCCACTGTTATACCTTTTTTTGGGGGGGGGGACTTTTTTCTTTTTCTTTGTTGGTGTTTCCTTGGGGTGTCTGGTATCCACCTCTTAAAGGGGGGGCTCTGTCATGAGACTGAGCGTGGTTATCACCGAGCTCAGGCTCTTAATTTATTTCAAACTGCAGTTGGTGCTCGGGTCTGTCTCTCTCTGCCCAGAGGGGCAATTTATGACACTGTGCCCCCACCACCCTCCCTGGGAAGGTGCTTTTTTCCTTTTGTTTTGGTAATGTATAGGGGTGTCTGGAATCCACCCCTTAAATGGGGGGCTATGTCATGGTCTGGGGGATCACTGTAGGGTCATGCTCACTCTTTATTTCTGTGTTTCTTTTTGTTTATTGTTATTTGTATCTTGGGTTTATGTTCTGTATCATTATTCCTGTCATCACTGGTTTGGAATTTAATTTGACAGCATTTTCTGTTCTTGTGCAGGTTCCAGTTGTGGTTTTAATTTTGTATTACGTATCCCTGCTTTGGTCTTAGTCCTGCTGTCATGTTCTGTGTATCCTCTGTGATTGTGTGTGTGTATCCCTGCCCCGTCCTGTCATCTCTGCTTTCCTCATGTGTCAGCCATTGTCATGATTGCACTCCCCACCTGTGCTGTATTGCCGTGATGATCTCTTCTGTCTATACAGTATATGTGTGTTTCAGTCTGTCCTGTTTGGTGTCCTTGGTGTATGTTGGCGTGATTACACGCTTCAGTCCAGTCTGTTCATGCCGAGTCTTGTATTATCCTGTCAGTCTGTAGCCTGCCTGTTTTTGTTTTTTTTATTTCTGTGCACGTGCAGCTTTACTTTCTGTCATGAACCTGGGTTTGGTGGTTCCAAACCCAGTTCTGTTTTATGGTTATGTTGCCCTATTTTCCATCAGGCACTTCAGGGAGCAATTGGGCCTTCGCTTCCTGACAGCTCGGGCACACCCCCTCCTCCTGTCAAGAGCCATCAGCTGTGCTTCATTATTGGGTGTTTCACACACATACACACACACTCCATTCATTCCTATTCACACGCTCTGACACTCACTCATGCACACCTGGGATTCATTATGTTCAGTCCACGTTTCCTCACACCGGCAGTCTCTTCCCTAGTTAGTATCATTATTACATATACGCTGCGTTAGTGGGAAGAGATCGTCGGAGCATTCAGCCCCATACATGACAGCGTGTTCCTTCATGTATGTGTGTTCACTACCTACGTGTTTATTCAGCCTGACATTTCGAGACGGTTAAACCCTTGGTGTTAGCGGCTGACCCTGCCTCACTCCCTCATCCACCAGACTGCACAGACAGCCCCGGATCGTTCCAGCCGTAAGTAAATATTTGCCTTTCTCTTTGTGCCCACTGTTACGGCAGCACTAGGCATTCCCCCTCCCAGGCTGTGGAACATCCGGGTGGCATCCCTGTATGTCTGGTGGCCTTTAACTCATCATTCCAACCCACTGTATTAGCATGGTCAGTACTGGACTTATTATTTTTGTGGTTTATGTTAATAAAGTGCACGTTCTACTCCAGCGATTGGGTTTTTCATTCCTTCCCTCCTGCGCCGCGTAATGGCGCACGGGGATTCATAACACTTTCTCTTTTATAATAAACCATGGTTTATCAAATCCTCCTCTCTATTGCCCCTACCCAGCTGACGCGTTTCTATGCTAATGCTATTTTAGCTATTAACTCCCTCTGATGCAAATTCGGGTGTTTTTCGCATGTTCACATTAACTTTAAGTGTAGGCAAGTTACTTTTAATGATAAATAAGAGTCATAGTTTGGTAAACAGATATACCTCACTTCACTTCCGCTTCTGAGAGAGAGCAGACGCTTTTCTTCCCTCTCCCTCCTAATCCTCTCCCTTCTGATCCCAGCTTGCAATGTCACTCTTCTCCTGGCTGAATCTTAATCCAAATGGAAATTATGGATCTGGAAAGCGACTTATATGCGATTGTCACCACTTTAAAAAGTAGAAGATCGGGTCAGGGGGAACCCAAGGGAGACTCATGGTATTGGAATTCATGTGTCTGTGTGATTCGACTGAGATTGAACTGATCACAGGATCTTCTGTTTGGCCCCTGGAGTTTTCCTAGTGTATCGAAATTATCTGGGTGAGCTAATCAAATGCGGACCCCGGCGTAGCTCCCTTAACAAATTCAACAATTCGTCCAGCTGGGGGGAGCACTGACTGTCAGCGGCAGGATTAACATGGAATTTACTATCTGGCATGCATTGAAGAGAGAACGAACTCTCTGGACATGTTTTACCTATGTTTCGGTAGGTGGATAACATCTGTGGATCGCTGAGTGCTCTCCAGAGAATGATCTAAAGTATGATTCAAGCCTGTATGAAATTGAAGCACAGAATCGAAGAGAGAGAAATTTTTTATTCTCTGAGTGCACTGTGCAGATTTGACCTTGTGTTTTGGTGCCTTTGTTTACATTCCTCCTCGATGAAGATAACGCTGGGAAGTGGCTTATGTCTACCCATACATCAACAATCAGTTGTTGTCGTCAGCGGATTGGTCTCTCAAGGACATTGCCCATGTGCCTTCTGCAAGGAAGAGGAAAAGAGAGACAGACTCTGATCTTTGACTTGTTTATAAGTCACATGATTATAACATCTATCCACTGCCTGGAGGCGCCCTCTGCTGCTCACTAACAACTGTTACACTCACACTACACAATGACATGCAAATATACACACACTGCTCTCCCTCCCTCTGCTGTGTGATTGTATCTATTGTCTGCTAATGTGCATAGAGGGTTTTTTTCTGTGTAATCAAAATTTGGCTCATGAGCTTATATGAGCTTATACGAGCGTGATTCTGATAACTATGTTTTTTCTCTCTGCCTATTGTGTTTCCCCCCCCCCCCCTTCCCCCCTTTACCCCCACTGCAGACAGGCGCCTATGGCTGCCGTGTCATTGGATGCGCCTAATGTGCGCGCCCAATGTCAAGTCAAATTCCTTGTGTGTTTACTTGTAAATATACTTGGTAATAAAGCTGATTCTGATTCTGATTCTGATTCTGATACCTGTAGCAGGAGCAAGCTCCATTTATGGCCAGATGGAGACATGGGTCATTTCACCCCTCAGCCAAATCATATGAAAAGGCAACCAACAAAATCCTCCTTCGGTAATCTCTGCTGGCCGATGTGAATCTAAAAAACTTGTATTCTGATTGTTATCACCATCTGTCATATGATAGTGATGGCTACATGAGCCAGTTGTGCAACATTTCGACATTTTCTTTGTTTAAATTTAGCTAACATTGCCATAGAAATGCATTGAAATCGTTTGTTGATACCTCGCCATGCTGTTAGTGCGCATTCATGAGATCGGTGAGATAAGTGTAGACAGCCCTATACAGAAAAGCGCTGCAAAAACCTACAAAGGAATTTAGTCTTTTTTTATTTTTTGAACTTTATTAAACAAAGAAGTATACAACATACAAACTAAAATGTGGACGCAATCACCTTTTTAATCGCATGTATATATGTTTATCTCATTATATTGTCTTGTAAAATAATGTAATCTTAAGCTCTCTCTATTCAGACATCCTAATTTCATCATGATTGGAAATGTATTGTTAAATCACACATTTTCAACAGTTCATTAGCCACATCCTCTATCCTGCATCACAGCCTACCAATCAGAAGACACACTGCTATTCTATACATATAACCCCTGGCATGTGGTCTAGTTGGTCTTTTACCTCCCAAATCAGCAACACCTGTAAGTAAAGGTAAAACCTAATAGTGGATACATTGATGAAGTAAGTATGTTTCATTTTTGGACTTTATTTGGTGTATTATGGAGATGAGCTGAGATGAGAACTTTTGTTTGCTTGTTTACTTGCAATTAATTTGTTGGTTTGTTTTCCATTTAGAGAAAATCGTCCACTATCCACCCCATCTACCATCCGTCTAACCATGAATCTTTTGTCGTGCCCATCCCCAGCTGCTGTCAAGTCAACACAATAACATTGGATTCAGTGTTTAAATGTGGTGGTCAAATGATCCATCTTGCAAAATAGTTTTAATTATGCCTTGGTGAAATGGAGGCATACAGTAATGGGTTAGTGTGTATCTGTCCATCTGTCTGCCTCTCTGTTTCAGCTCACCTGGTCAAAATTAAGCGGAACTAAAGGTTTGTATCATTGTATGACCATATTTTCTCGACTTTTAATTTGCCAGAATTTCAAAATAACACTTTGTTTTTGAAATAAATGCAAATTTAACTCACCATTTCTGTCAGGAAAAAAAAAATATTGTAATAACTATCTCACACCACTAGAAGTCTGAGTGCCACTATTTTACAGCTCCCCATGCTACCATGCCACAGGCACTGAGGCACAGCACCTTGGTGCTTTCATTTTTACATACATTAAAAACTGTAATGAAAATAAGCATGTCAATTTTATTCATAAAATTAACACATGACAACTGCATATACAGCTCTGGAAAATAAAAAAAAAGAGACCCCTGCAAAATCTTTCCTATATTAGCATCTCCACATGTACGGCAGTTATCCAATTTGAGTATCTGTTGAATTCCAACACAAGGACACCTCAGTCTACTTAAGGGGGTTGTCATAAATCGCCCTGTTCACAGGCAGACTGGGGACGCCAAACACAGGCTGTGAGTTTGCATATTTGCTAATGAACACAGAAACACAAACACTTACGTGACAACCTAATAGTATTGAATGCAAAAGACGCAATAGACTTACACAATGGTCCCCTCCAGTATATACAACTAGGACAATATCGGTCGCTACAGAGGGTGACAATATGTATGGGTACATATTCTTACTATGTAGGATAACTAAGTGGACGGTTATGCTGTTTATTCCATCTTGCTACAATGCTCCACACTTTGTATATAAATTTATATATTTATGTGTATGTATGTATATCCACTGCTCTTATTTATATTTTCCGTATCTTCTTGATTATTGTTCTGAGTGTTGCTATCCCTGTGCTGTTGCAATCCTGGAATTTCCCCATTGTGGGACTAATAAAGGCTTATCTTATCTTATTTACGGAAACTCGGGATAACGAGGAGAACAGCACGGAGGCTGAGGCGCACAGGAGTCCCAGTTTAATGGGGAATCCCCATGGATACAGAATATAAACGGGAGACACAGGAATAATGTTTGAGGAAACCTGAAGACCATTACAAGGAGAAAGTCTTGTAGCTGGTCTTAAATAGGGGTAAACAACTGACATCAGGTGTGGGTACATGAGTGAGGAGATAATCAGAAACCACTGACAGGTGTGACAGCCCGCCACAGAGTTGACACCCAGAAGTAGCACTGACAGCTGTCACACCAAAAGAAACAAAGCAACAGGTGACTACGAAGCACAGGAAACAAAAAAGTAACTGTGTAGAAGAGCTGGAAATAACGAGGCGGTTTTGTATCACAAAAGCAGAGTCTTTAATGAACAACTCTTCTATCTTGTCTCATCATGGTGCAGAGCTTGGCAAAGGCAAAGAGAAAGAATTCTGCCCAGCTCGCTGGTTAAATACAGGCACACATCCAAGACATGCAAAACACAAGCTGAAATCCCCCGTTATCTAAATCCCCATTAGTCCTGTTAACTCCTCCCTCCGTCTTGGGAGGTGATGGGAAAACCTCTCCTCGCCTAAGGGGGTGAAGATGTCAAGTCTGTTGCCATGGCGTCCTGTGACGTCATTGGTCTTCACACGGCGGTGAGATTCCTTTGTCCTTTCAGAGGTGTGAAATTCCTTTGCATATGTTGCCCCACACATTTCCACATGCTCCAACGTATGCAGGTATGGAATATATGAGTAATATATACCACAGGCCCCCCAAACAACTAGGAAAGGACACAGAAAGATTCACAGTCTAGGGTAATTACTAAGACATACTATGTGTTACAGCTGTTGTCACAGAAGAAACTTCCAAGCAGCCATGCTCCTAAGAGAGTTCAGTGAAAATATAACAGCATAGTATAATCATAAGTCAGTCCTAAACTGTTGCGGCACAATTAGCGAAAAATTGCAGAGTGGTGTAATCAGTCCTTGTGCAGTCTGGGTTTCAATCTTCTCCCAAAGCTGCTGTAGGCTGGTTTAGGCGTCCTGGTGGGACCTTGTTGTGAGGAATCTGCAGTGTGGGAAGGAGAGAGATTATCTGTTCCCTGCCTGGGGGCTGAGACTTTTTCCTTGGGGGGTCTACCTCGCCGAGGTGCTCGCGCCAACTGTGCAGGTTCGTCTCTCAACAAGAAGGCAGGTTTGAGTCTGTCAATGCTGACCATTTCATTTCTATCCCCATAATCAAGCACAAAGTGTTTGTCACCATTTTCCAGCACTCTGAACGGGCCATCGTATACTGGGCGTAACGTTGGTTTAAGGGCTTCATGCTTAACAAAAACAAACTCGGCGTTTTTTAAAGTTTGAGGAACAAAAACTCGCGGAAAGGAGTGATGAGCTGGACCGTGTAGAGAGTCCGGTCCGTTACTGCCTAAAAACCTTGGGACTGGGAGGTGCCCTGGTTCCGGGTTTTCTGGTAAAAATTCACCTGGTAGTCTGATAGGCTGAGCAAAGACTAATTCTGCAGGGGAAGCGTCTAAATCCTCTTTAGGTGCCGCACGCAACCCCAATAAAACCCAGGGAAGTTTATTTACCCAATTTGTGTCCGTTAATGAGGCTCTGAGGGCGGCCTTTAAGGACCTGTGAAAACGCTCGCATAACCCATTAGCCTGAGGGTGATAAGCGGTGGTACGGTGAATTGTTGCCCCTAAACTGTTGGACATGGCTGACCAGAGCTCTGAGACAAATTGAGGCCCCCTATCTGACGTGATGTCTGATGGGATGCCGAAACGTGCCACCCAATTTGTTAGAAAAACGCGAGCGACTTCCTCCGCTGTAGTTGCCGCTAGAGGGACTGCCTCTGGCCAGCGCGTGGTGCGGTCTATCATTGTTAGCAGGTGTGTGAAACCCTGGGAGGAAGGCAGCGGCCCCACGAGGTCGACATGAATGTGGTCGAACCTTCTAGCAGGGATGGGAAAAGGCTCCAGAGGGGCTTTTGTGTGTTTGTGTACTTTGGCGCGCTGACAAGGAATGCAAGTTTTTGCCCATTCTTTTACGTTTTTGCGCAGGCCTGGCCACACAAACTTTTCAGCAACCATTTTGACCGAGGCGCGCACACCTGGGTGCGCGAGGGAGTGAATTGCGTCGAAAATACGGCGGCACCAAGCAGCCGGTACTAACGGGCGAGGTCGGCCGGTTGAAACATCGCATATTAGGGGGGGCACGCCGTCGCGCAACCCTTTTTCCTCCAGCCTTAACCCTGTTGGTCCAGACAGGAGCGCGCGCACATCCGCATCACTACCTTGTTCTTCCGCCATGGCTGCATAATCTATCCCTTCATGGATAGGTGCTGCATATGTGTTTGCGTTAGAGAAAAGCTCAGCTGCTGAAGCAGTGTAATCTGTCTCCTCATGCTCTGGCGGTGCCACAGCGCGAGAGACAGTCCGCTACTACGTTAAGTTTGCCCGCTACATGTCGAATGTCTGTGGTGAACTCTGAAATCACAGCTAGCTGTCTTTGTTGTCTGCCCGACCAAGGTTCTGAAATTTTAGCCATAGCAAAAGTGAGCGGTTTATGGTCCACAAAAGCCGTGAAACTCTGCCCTTCTAACCAAAACTGGAAGTGGCGGATGGATAAATGGAGCGCCAGCAGCTCCCTGTCAAAAGTGCTGTACTTGCGTTCCGTCGGGTTTAGCGATTTGCTAAAAAATGCTAAAGGTTGCCAGACCCCCTTGACAAGTTGTTCTACAACTGCCCCTATGGCCAAGTCTGAAGCATCTGTGGTTAGAGCAATGCGGGCCGAGGGATCTGGATGGACTAACATTGTGGCGTTAGCTAGGGCGTTTTTAACTTCCGCAAAAGCGCGTTCGCGTTCCGGGGTCCATTCGACCGCGTTGGAAGCTCTCTTTTTTTTGAGCACGTCATACAGGGGCTGCATGAGCTGAGCTGCATGAGGGAGGAAACGGTTGTAAAAATTAACCATCCCCAAAAATTCCTGTAGCGATTTGACCGTTTGGGGCCGTGGAAAACCTTCTATCGCATGAATTTTGTCTGGAAGCGGAACTGCCCCTTTCGGGGAGACTCTGTGTCCCAAAAAATCAATTTGCGATACGCCGAATTTGCATTTGGCTGGATTAATTATTAATCCGTGCTCTTCTAGCCTCTGAAAAACGGCAGTGAGATGCTGCTCGTGCTCTTCCTCCGATGAGCTGGCTACCAGCATGTCGTCGAGGTAGACGAAAACAAAGGGGAGGTCGCGTAAGACTGCGTCCATCATACGCTGAAAAGTCTGAGCAGCACCTTTGAGGCCGAAAGGCATTCGCAGGAATTCAAAAAGGCCGAAAGGGGTTATAACCGCTGTTTTAGGAATGTCTTCAGCTCGGACTGGAACTTGGTGATAACCGCGGACTAAGTCTATTTTTGAAAAAATGCGCGCACCCACTAAATGTAGTGAAAAGTCCTGTTAACTCCTCCCTCCGTCTTGGGAGGTGATGGGAAAACCTCTCCTCGCCTAAGGGGGTGAAGGTGTCAAGTCTGTTGCCATGGCGTCCTGTGACGTCATTGGTCTTCACACGGTGGTGAGATTCCTTTGTCCTTTCAGAGGTGTGAAATTCCTTTGCATATGTTGCCCCACACATTTCCACATGCTCCAACGTATGCAGGTATGGAATATATGAGTAATATATACCACAACTGACTACAATACTAAACAGGGACAGACCAAAATACACCATGAGAAAATAATAACCACCAAGACAAAAACAAGAAGAAATACAAAACCCAAAAAAGTACTCATAACACAATACTAATTATTGCAATCATCACAGATATAAACAGGAAAATAAATACAAGAAGATAATACAGAAAATAACTTAAACAACTTAACGGCTGAGCACAGCTCCCCACCCGTGTTCAGTATCATGACAGAGGTACTGATTAGGTGATCATCTAAGCATGGAAAGACACATGAAAGCTGTGAATAAAAATCATTTATTCCTCAAATACAGATTTCTTTGTTCTTAAGTTAAAACTTAAGTATTGTGGTGTTTAAGAATGAACATGAACTTGTTTTCTTTGCATTATTTGATCTAAAAGCACATCTATAAGCAACATCTTTTTTGTTGTTGTGACCAGTTGTCATTTTCTGTAAATAAATGCTTTGAATTGTTTTCAGAAGGTTTGCAAATAAAACAAAAATGTTTATTTTACTCACACATATAAATAGTAACACCAGAAAAAGTGATAATTTTGCATTGGTCTCTTTGGTCTCTCCATTTTTTTTTACCAGAGAAGAAAATTGACATGAATGCCCCTTTCAGGGCACAGCGCTCAGATTACCACAGTACCCCCCGTTCAAAGGGCGCATTCCAGGCATCTAACGTAACATCCAACACACACACACCCCCCCAAACCAGAAGGCTACCAGGACTGACCCAGGGAGGGCGGAGGGGGATACAGGCTAGGAGGGAGAGAAACAAAAACCCAAAAGTGTCTATAGTGACACACCCCGAGAGAGAAGGAGAAAAAAAACTCCCACAAAGAACAGATAATAACATGGGTCAAACAAAACATGGCATGGCTTAAACACAGAAATGTCCAAAATGAAATAAACACTTTAACTAGCACAATACTGAAGTACCACAGCATAAAAAACAAACAATATATATATATAGTCCTGTGGCCGACACACATTGTGGGCTCACGCTGCCACAGAGACAGGACTGAATGTGTATTGCGGGGTGTCACGTCTGCAAGGACTAAGGACTCGAATCTACAGGAGGTAACAAGGAAGTGTGAGATTTGTCTCTTTGTCCCACAGAAGACGCCCCGGAGGGTATTCCGGTTCATCAAGAAATGAGAGACAATGGTGAAGCTTCAAAGGGATGCTTTGTAACTGTATGTTGACTGAAGACACCATGTGGCTTGAATTCTGATGCTGGAAATGTATAAAAGGGGGTTGAAGTATGATTCTTTCTCTTTCCTGCTTTGAGAATGCTAGAAGCTGCGTTCTGTCAAATAAAGCTGGTTTTATGACTGAAGCTCAGCCTCATTATTTGAGCATGCTTCTACACTGGTGACCTACGACGGAGAATGAGCAGACAGAATTCTCCCGAGCGGGGCTCTGTGGAAGCCAGCCTGATGGCCGCCTCCATGATCCGGCTGCCCGATTTCTGGCAGCACAGCCCGCGCTCATGGTTTAGCGCAATCGAGGCGCAGTTCAACCTCCGGAGAATCTCCAACGATGACACAAGATTCTACCACGTGGTAGCGAAGCTGGACAGCAACACGGTCCAGAGAGTGGAAGATCTGGTTAATCATCCACCAGACAGCGACAAGTACAGCGCATTGAAGGACGCGCTGATCAGCCATTTCACCCCCTCAGTCCAACAACGAGCAGAGGGGCTCCTGGCGCTGACGGAGGCCGAAAACGATAGACCTGCGGACCTGATGGTGAAGATGCTGCAGCTCAAAGCCTCTGAGGATGGCGAATTCATTTTCGCCCACCTTTTCCTTCGAACCCTACCACCAGCAGTGAGAGTGGCCCTGGCAGAGTCACCCCGATTGGCCAAGCGAGACTACCATGGGTTGAGCAAGGAGGCGCAGAGGTTGGTCGACGCCCACAAGCGGAACGCGGTCTCGGCCGCGGCGGCCAGTCCAGGAACGGCGTCCGGACACAGTGCAGGTACAGCGGCCGCGGCGCCAGACACACCAACGACGGCGGCGACAGGAGCCAGACGACGCGGAGCGGAGAACGGCTCGTGCTTCTACCACCGCCGTTTTGCAGAGAGAGCGCACAGGTGCGTCCCACCGTGCAATTTTAAGCGCCAGGGAAACGCCAAGACCGAGGGCCGGTAGCAGCTGCGACCCTCGGCAACGAGAACAGGCTGCTTTACCTGACGGATGCACGCTCGGGGAAACAGTTCCTTGTGGACACGGGCTCTCAGCTGAGTTTCGTCACACCCACCTACGCGGAACGGCTGTCGCCTTCTAAAGCCCCCTGGGTGTCAGTGTCAGCAGCGAACGGCTCCACGATTAAAACGTTTGGTGAGAGGACCATGCTTCTGTCCTTACAGGGCCGTTCATTTGAGTGGACATTTATTGTAGCAGCAGTCAGTTTCAACATGTTAGGGGCTGATTTTTTGTGCTCACATGGTTTATTGGTTGACCTTGCTAATAGACGTCTGATTAATGCACTGTCCTTTCATTCTATTCCCTGCACAGCTCGGGTGGCCCCGCCAACTGCACATGCCAGCGTCTCAGCTGCGGGTGGTAAGTTTCACACTCTGCTTGCTCAGTTTCCAGCACTCACAGTCCCCACGTTTTCAGCAACGGTGGCCAAACATGGGGTAGAACATTTCATAACGACCACAGGCCCTCCCGTTTTTGCAAAGGCTCGGCGCTTGGACCCAGCTAAACTGGCCATCGCGCGCGAGGAGTTCACTAATCTGGAAAAACTGGGCATTGTTAGACGCTCCAAGAGCTCTTGGGCTTCGCCGTTACACATGGTCCCAAAAGCTGACGGCTCGTGGCGACCTTGCGGTGATTTCCGCAGGTTGAACAACGTTTCAGCTCATGACCGCTACCCGATTCCGCACATTCAGGATTTTTCTGTCCATTTGGCGGGGGCGTGCATTTTTTCTAAAATAGACTTGGTGCGCGGCTATCACCAGGTGCCAGTGCGCGCGCAGGATGTACCCAAAACAGCGGTCATAACGCCTTTCGGCCTTTTTGAGTTCTTGCGCATGCCTTTTGGCCTCAAGGGGGCCGCGCAGACTTTCCAACGCATGATGGATGCAGTTTTACGCGACCTGCCTTTCGTGTTCGTTTATTTGGACGATATTTTGGTAGCCAGCGCGTCTGAAGGCGAACATGAAAAACACCTCACAGCAGTTTTCCAGAGGTTGGCAGAGCACGGGTTAATAGTTAACCCAGCGAAGTGTCAGTTTGGGGTGGCGCAGATTGATTTTTTGGGACATCGCGTTTCGGCAGAGGGAGCAGTTCCCCTTCCAAATAAAGTGCGTGCCATAACGGATTTTCCGCAACCTCAAACGGTCAAGGCGCTTCAGGAGTTTCTAGGGATGGTTAATTTTTACAACCGTTTCCTCCCAAGCGCAGCACGACTCATGCAGCCATTGTACACCGCGTTAAAAAAACAAAAGCCCGCAAATAAAGTTGAATGGTCTCCGGAGCGGGAGCGCGCTTTTGCCCAGGTCAAATCAGCCCTGGCAAACGCAGTTTTGTTAGCGCACCCAGTTCCAACGGCCCGCATGGCGCTCACCACTGACGCTTCCGATGTAGCGGTGGGGGCGGTAGTTGAACAGTTTGTGGCAGGTACCTGGCAACCCCTCGCGTTTTTCAGCAGGACCTTGCGCGATAGTGAACGGAAATACAGCGCGTTTGACAGGGAACTTTTGGCCCTACACTTGGCCATCCGTCATTTTCAGTTCTGGTTAGAGGGGCGACGTTTCACCGCTTTTGTGGATCATAAACCGCTAACGTTTGCGATGGCCAAAATTTCAGAACCCTGGTCAGGCCGGCAACAAAGGCAACTAGCCGCAATATCGGAGTTCACTACTGATATTCAGCATGTCGCGGGTAAACACAATGTTGTGGCAGACTGCCTCTCGCGTGCAGTAGCACCGCCAAGCCCCATAGGGGCAGACTCTGTAGCCATGGCCGCGGGCCCGGGCAGCGACGCGGGAGCGCGCGCAGCCCCAGTCTGTGTTGGGTTAGATTATGCAGCTATGGCTGCGGAGCAGGTTAACGACGCGGACGTGCGCGCGCTCCAGTCTGGACCAACAGGGTTAAGGCTGGAGCACAGGGTGCAACAAAACGGTATGCCCCCACTAATCTGCGATGTCTCCACGGGACGGCCCCGCCCTGTGGTGCCAACCGCGTGGCGTCGCCGTGTTTTTGACTTGGTCCATTCTCTCGCGCACCCGGGGGTGCGCGCATCGATTAAGTTGGTGGGGGAGAAATTTGTTTGGCCCGGGTTGCGCAAACAGGTCAAGGAATGGGCAGCAGCCTGCGTAGCGTGTCAGCGAGCTAAAATACACAGACACACTAAGGCCCCGTTAGAACCTTTCCACATCCCCGCTAAGCATTTTGATCATGTGCATATTGACCTGGTCGGGCCGCTTCCGTTATCACACGGGCACACACACCTTTTGACGATGGTAGACCGCACCACGCGCTGGCCAGAGGCGGTTCCTCTGGCATCAACCACAGCGGAAGAAGTTGCGCGAGCATTTTTAGCAGCATGGGTTGCGCGTTTTGGTGTACCGTCGGACATAACGTCCGACAGAGGTCCCCAATTTATTTCCGAGCTGTGGTCATCGACGGCCCGCAGCTTGGGGGTGAAGATTCATCGCACCACCGCGTATAACCCCCAGGCTAATGGTTTATGCGAACGCTTTCACAGGTCATTGAAAGCAGCCCTCAGAGCGTCGCTAACGGATACAAATTGGGTAGACAAACTTCCATGGGTGTTATTAGGGTTGCGTTCTGCACCTAAGGAAGATTTGCACGCTTCCCCGGCTGAATTAGTTTTCGCCCAACCGCTTCGTTTGCCCGGGGAATTTCTTCCTGATAATCCCGCACCTAGTGGCCCCCCCGCTCAGCCGTGGCAGAGCGGCTCAGGAGCAAACACACTTCCTGGCCCAATCCATCACAGTTTCCCACACGTTTTTGTGCCCAAAGCTTTAAAAAATGCAGAGTTTGTTTTTGTTAAACATGACGCCCAGCGTCCAAGTTTGCGGCCGTTTTACGACGGACCGTTTCGAGTGCTGGAGACCGGGCAGAAGCATTTTCTGCTAGATTTAGGGGGCAGACGGGAGCTGATTTGCATTAACAGACTCAAACCCGCTTTTGTTCTGGCTGACGAGGAGGTGCAGCTCGCGAGGCCCCCCCGCCGGGGCAGGCCGCCGAGGGGACATTCTCCAAAGTCTTCACAGAGAGGTGCTAACAGCTTTAATCCACAGGTGCAGAGAGATGTTGCAGGTGCAGCCAAGCCAGGTTGCAGCAGATTCGGCAGAAGATTAAAACCTAGGCAGTTGGTGGATTGATTAGCGATGTATGGAGTGCTTTGTGTTTTTCTTTTTGTTATGCCATGCAGATTTTGCCTTACTAGACGTGTGGGGGGGGGTAGTGTGGCCGACACACATTGTGGGCTCACGCTGCCACAGAGACAGGACTGAATGTGTATTGCGGGGTGTCACGTCTGCAAGGACTAAGGACTCGAATCTACAGGAGGTAACAAGGAAGTGTGAGATTTGTCTCTTTGTCCCACAGAAGACGTCCCGGAGGGTATTCCGGTTCATCAAGAAATGAGAGACAATGGTGAAGCTTCAAAGGGATGCTTTGTAACTGTATGTTGACTGAAGACACCATGTGGCTTGAATTCTGATGCTGGAAATGTATAAAAGGGGGTTGAAGTATGATTCTTTCTCTTTCCTGCTTTGAGAATGCTAGAAGCTGCGTTCTGTCAAATAAAGCTGGTTTTATGACTGAAACTCAGCCTCATTATTTGAGCATGCTTCTACAGTCCTACCCGGAAAGAAAAACAAAAAAGATTACCACAAAACACTAATAAGATTCATCTTACAAATTTATGAAAGTGAAGGTGCCTATTAAAGAGGAAAAAAACTCTACTATCACATAGTTTGACAGGGCAGTTATACTTATAATTTTCCAGTTTATATTAATTTTAAGAGTCAAACATGCAAAATCTTCTGGAGCAAAAATGTTCAGAATGGCTCTTACCATAGTCAAGGTTGCTGACCTCGAACTAAGAGCCATCATACACAGTGAATTACAAAACATTTTCAAGTCAAAACAAATGTACCCACAGTTTTAACTGCAGTTGCTCTAGTCTGCCCTCTTTAGGATGAGAAGCAATATTTGGCTCATTTTGACATCTAGCATTTTAGAATAAATTCCCACAAAGAAACGTGATCAATTAGCTGTTAACTGCTAGGGATGTAACGATATTGACGTTATCGCGATATCGCGGTAGTAAAAGTGTCTCGACACCGTCATGGTTGTGTTACGATATTAAGAGGGCGGGTATCTGTCAAAAAACAACAAGAAATAAGCAGGCTCCCGCACAACAAAACATTGTCAACTACACAGACCATGATCCTTTGCGCTGCGTCGTCACAAGAACTGTTGTTGAGCCAATAGGAGTGCATGCTGCACGCTGTCCACACAACAAACATGGCGGCGGACAAAATTCGGCTCACGTAAATACTGAAGAAAACACCCCCGAAGTTGAGATTGTGCAAGCCCCAGCAACTTTTAAATCAGATGTGTGGAGGCATTTTGGTTTTGCCGTGTCTAAAAACACTAAAGGAGAGAGGGTGGCGGACAGACAATGGCCTCATTAGCAAAGATAATGTCCTCATTAGCAAAGACCTACCTATTGTGACGTTTGCGGGATTCACACAAAGAAAGAGGAGCAAGATGGTTGTGATGAACAGGCTTTATTTACACACCACCGACCCCCAACTACTTCTGAGCACAGAGAGGAGGGGAGGTCATTCTCCCAGACCTCCGTTTCAATCATGGTTACACACACATGATACATCTTGCCCTAATCCTGCTAAACACTGCTGAGTCATTATAACACAGTTATAATGACACAGCAGTATAACTCAGTAATAACATATTTAATACACACACACAGTAACGTTTTCAACTGGCAAAGCATGCTGGGAAATCCCTGCCCCCCTTAACATGGCCCCGACGTTACACTGCCCTCCCCTGGACTGGTTTCTGTCCCCAGAAAATTCAAAGTCCACTTTCAGAAATCCAACGCGAGTCAGCCCGGTGCCGGGGCGGCATTCACGGGCCATCCAGTGTCCATCTGAGTCTCGGTCGGAGTATCTGGCTGGGGTAGGGTTCCGGTTTGGCCACCAGCAGGCGGATGGACACATCTGACAGCCTCTGTAGGACCACGCACAGTCCCTTCCCTGGCAGTGGGAGTCCCATGCCCGCTCCGGCCGACTCCCAAAGCTGCCAGGTCTCCCAGGCGGCCGTTGGCCCGCGTCCATGCGTCCAGCCCTTGCCGCGCCTGGAAAATGGCCGGATCTTCGTCCTGCTCGCTCCGCTGCTGCGCGTCTGCTGCGCCGAGGGCCTCCGTGATGTCACCGAAAGGGAAAGCATCTGCGGGTGGCGGTAGGACTACGCAGTTCCTCCTCTGGCAGCGGGAGTCATGACTCCCACCGCTGCCAGGACCTCCCAGGCGGCCGCTGGCCCGCGTCCAGGTGTCCAGCCCCTGCCGAGCCCGGGAAAAGACCGGATCTGTCCTGCTCGCTCCGCTGCTGCTGCGCTCCAAAGGCCTCTGTGACGTGACCACCAGGGGGAGCATCTGCAGGAGGCGGCTTTTCCTCCGTCCATGCCACCTCGCTCTAATTTAACGTCGGCGAGGGGCCAGTTTGTCGTGCGCTGTGTGCGGGGCAGTACCATGCGATGTACCCTGGCTCTGTGCAGTGGAAGCCCCCCCTTCCTTGCATCGCCGCCGCTGTCTCCTTCGTGCATGCGCTGCTGTGATCTGCCGTAGCTCCTCCTCCCACTCGCTCTCAGCACGGTGGTTTCCTCCGATGACCAGTCGTTCAGCGCGGCAGCCAACTCGACCTGGGCCCGGTGGTCATCCAACAGGTTCTCGCCATTGTAGCGGGGAATCTTGGCCCACTGCTGGACGGATGGGACGGTCATGTCCCGGACGATCACCGCTCCTAATGGCTCTGGAATCGCCAGCCCGTCCTGCCCTGAAAAGGGCGGGAAACAGGGCTGGTTTGCTCTGCTCGGCCCGTTCTGCCTTGAAAAAGGCAGAGCAGTCCTGTCGGGTCCGCTGCTCCGTCCATCGCGGCGAGCCTCTCTGGTGGCCGGCGTCTCAGCTCTACGCTCCGTTCCCAGCCGAGCGATGAACCGCTCTGGCCGTTGGACCTCCGCCTGGATCCTCATCTTGCTCCATCCCCACTCCTGACACCAGTGTGACATTTGCGGGATTCACACAAAGAAAGAGGAGCGAGATGGTTGTGATGAACAGGCTTTATTTACACACCACCGACCCCCAACTACTTCTGAGCACAGAGAGGAGGGGAGGTCATTCTCCCAGACCTCCATTTCAATCATGGTTACACACACATGATACATCTTGCCCTAATCCTGCTAAACACTGCTGAGTCATTATAACGCAGTTATAATGACACAGCAGTATAACTCAGTAATAACACATTTAATACACACACACAGTAACGTTTTCAACTGGCAAAGCATGTTGGGAAATCCCTGCCCCCCTTAACATGGCCCCAACGTTACACTATGTATACCCGCTACCTCAGTGCCCAGTGAGAATTTTCTACAGCAGGGGATATTGTAAATGCCCAGAGGTCTCTTCTTCTCCCTTGCAATGTAGATCTTTTAATCTTTCTGAAGAAAAACTTTAACATAAGCTAAAGGATAGGTTGTGGAGATTGTGTGGAAAGACGAGGCTGAGTTTATTACTCAAAATCAGTTTTATTCACAACCACATTCTCCAACATCCAAAAAGCAGACAAGAGGAAGACATGCCTCCACAGCTGCCCTTTTATACCCCAGGACATCAAAGCAAACAGTCGCATTGTCTTTACATCCCAAATCACAACACACCCCCCTTCAGGTCTTCTGCCTCCACCTGAAGTCCTGGTGGTCAGGAAATCCTTTATGGCCGTCTCTCTGCATACAAAAGGCCAGACTTCGCATCCTCCTGCAACCCCTAGGAGGTTCAGACCTTTTGTTCCTCTGAGACATGCAGTAAACAATAAGCATACAGTAACAAGCATGTGAAGCATATGGAAACCACATATGTGCCCACATGACCCCCCCCCCCCCCAAACGTCTAAGATGGAACAACATCACCACAGATTGCATGCCATAATAAAATCACTATATATCAGTCCAAATGCCGCATAGGTCTCAACCTTCTCCCATATCTGCTAAAAGCAGGCTGTATCACTTCCACGGCGTCTTCACGCTGTGGATCTGTTGCCTGGGGATGAGAACTGTTAGTCAACCTCTGTGGGTGTTCTGGGGAATGCTCTCTAGGGGGTCTGCCACGGCGAGGAGCCTTCGCCAACTGCACAACTTCGTCAGCTAACACAAAAGCGGGTTTGAGCCTGTTAATGCCAATCCTCTCTCTTCTGCCCCCCAAATCTAGCAAAAAATGCTTATTCCCTGTTTCCAACACTCTATATGGTCCGTCATAAGGTGGGCGCAAGGGCGGACGATGAGCATCATGTCTGACAAAAACAAACTCCGCATTTTTCAAAGCCTTAGGCACAAAAACACGCGGAAAACTGTGGTGAACGGGGCCAGGTAGCGTGCCCGGGCCCGCGCTATTCTGTAACCGCTGAACCGGGGAGTGCTCTGGCGCAGGATTATCTGGGAGAAATTCCCTGGGCAGCCGAAGTGGCTGTGCAAAAACTAGCTCAGCTGGGGAGGCTTCTAAATCCTCTTTAGGTGCAGAACACAACCCCAATAAAACCCATGGTAGCTTGTCCACCCAATTTGTATCCGTAAGCGACGCTCTGAGGGCCGCCTTCAATGACCTGTGAAAATGTTCACACAACCCGTTAGCCTGCAGGTTGTACGCAGTCGTGCGGTGGATCGTTGCCCCCAGGCTGCGGGACTTCGCTGACCAAAGTTCGGAAACAAACTGCGGGCCTCTGTCAGACGTAATGTCCGACCGGACTCCAAAACGCACTACCCATGCCGTTAAAAACGCGCACGCTACCTCCTCAGCCGTGGTTGACGAAAGCGGGACCACTTCTGGCCAGCGCGTGATGTGGTCAACTATTGTCATAAGATGTGTGCACCCTTGTGAGGGCGGAGGGGGCCTACGAGGTCCATGTGGACATGATCAAACCTTTTAGCCGGGATGTGAAACGGCTCCAAGGGAGCTCTCGTGTGTCTATGAACCTTGGCCCGCTGGCAGGCTGTGCAGGCTGCCGCCCACTCTCTAACTTGTTTGCGCAGGCTCGGCCACACAAATTTTTCTCCTACC
Organism: Pholidichthys leucotaenia; assembly: GCA_020510985.1. Classification (NCBI taxonomy): domain Eukaryota; kingdom Metazoa; phylum Chordata; class Actinopteri; order Cichliformes; family Pholidichthyidae; genus Pholidichthys; species Pholidichthys leucotaenia. The sequence continues at coordinate 394,615,599 of CM035836.1, read as the reverse complement.
ATTTTGACCGATGCGCACGCTCCCGGGTGCGTCAGAGAATGGATCGAGTCAAAAACGCGGCGGCGCCACGCAGCTGGAACCACCGGACGCGGCCGCCCAGTGGAGACATCGCATATTAGGGGGGGCATACCGTCTTGCAGCACCCTGCTCTCCAGCCTTAACCCTGTTGGTCCAGACTGGAGCGCGCGCACATCCGCGTCGCTACCCTGCTCTGCGGCCATGGCTGTATAATCTATCCCCACACGGACTGGGGCCGCGTGCACTTCCGCGTCGCTAACCTGCTCCGCGGCCATGGTTGCAGGATCTACCTCCGCGTGGGCGGGAGCCCCCACAGCGCGTGAGAGGCAGTCTGCCACTACATTAAGTTTACCCGCCACATGCTGGATATCGGTAGTAAACTCCGAAATTGCGGCCAGCTGTCTCTGCTGCCGGCCCGACCAAGGTTCTGAAATCTTGGCCATCGCAAAAGTCAGTGGCTTGTGGTCAACAAACGCGATGAAACGGCGTCCTTCCAACCTGAACTGGAAGTGGCGAATGGCCAAGTGGAGAGCTAACAACTCCCTGTCGAATGCGCTGTATTTTCGTTCGCTGTCGCGCAGGGTCTTACTGAAAAAGACGAGCGGTTGCCAGGCTCCAGCTACAAACTGTTCCACGACCGCCCCTATGGCCACATCTGACGCGTCAGTAGTGAGCGCCATGCGGGCCGCTGGGACTGGATGTGCCAACAACGCAGCATTCGCCAGGGCTATTTTGACTTCGGAAAATGCGCGCTCTCGCTCCTGAGACCATTTGACTTTATTTGTGGGTTTTTGTTTTTTTAGTGCAGCATACAATGGTTGCATGAGCTGCGCTGCGCGGGGGAGGAAACGGTTATAAAAATTTACCATTCCCAAAAATTCCTGTAACGCTTTGACCGTTTGTGGCTGGGGAAAATTTGTGACTGCGCGCTCTTTGTCAGGCAGAGGGACTGCTCCCTCTGGGGAGACGCGTTGGCCCAAAAAATCAATCTGCGTCACCCCGAACTGACACTTCGCCGGGTTAATTATTAACCCGTGCTCTGCCAACCTCCGGAAAACTGCTGTGAGGTGGTTTTTGTGTTCGTCCTCGGACGCGCTGGCTACCAATATGTCGTCCAGGTAGACGAACACGAAAGGGAGATCACGCAGAACCGCGTCCATCATGCGTTGGAACGTCTGCGCAGCGCCCTTAAGCCCAAACGGCATGCGCAAAAACTCGAAAAGCCCGAAGGGAGTTATTACCGCTGTTTTGGGTATGTCCTCAGCGTGCACTGGGACCTGGTGGTAACCGCGTACCAAGTCTATTTTAGAAAAAACGCACGCCCCCGCCAAATGAACTGAAAAATCCTGGATGTGTGGGATCGGGTAGCGGTCGTGCGCTGTAGCGTTGTTCAGCCTGCGGAAATCACTGCAAGGCCGCCACGAGCCATCAGCTTTCGGGACCATGTGAAGCGGTGAAGCCCAAGGGCTCTTCGAACGTCTGATGATGCCCAACCTCTCCAGGTTGGCGAACTCCTCGCGTGCTATGGTCAGTTTAGCTGAATCCAAGTGCCGAGCTTTTGCGAAAACGGGCGGTCCGGTGGTAGTAATAAAATGTTCCACCCCGTGTTTAGCCACTGTCGCCGAAAATGACCGTGAGTGCTGGGAACTGAGTGAGGAGTGTGTGGAACTTACCACCTGCAGCTGTGACGTTGGCTTGTGCTGTTGGCGGGGCCACTCGCGCTGTACAGGGGATAGAAGAAAAAGAGAGTGCATTAACCAGGCGTCTGTTAGCAAGATCGACCAACAAACTATGTGAGCACAAAAAGTCAGCCCCTAGCATGTTGAAATTGACTGCCGCTATGACGAAAGTCCACTCGAATGTACGGCCGTGTAAAGACAGAAGCAGAGTCTTCTCACCGAAGGTCTTAATCGCCGAGCCGTTCGCTGCTGACACCCGGGGGCCACTGGAAGGCGCCGCCCGGTCAGCGTAGGAAGGTGTGATGAAACTCAGCTGGGAGCCTGTGTCCATGAGGCAATGCCTCCCCGAGTGCGCATCCTTCAAATAGAGCAGCTTGTTCTCCTCTCCGAGGGCCGCAGCTGCTACCGACCCCCGGTCTTGGCGTTTCCCGAGCGCTTAAAGTGGCACGGTGGAATGCACCTGCGTGCCCTCTCTGCGAAACGGCGATGATAGAAGCAAAGGATGTCGTCTGCTCCGTGTTTCGCGGCCCCTCCCTCCGCCGTTGTCGGTGCGTCTGGTGCTGCAGCCTCTGGCCCCCTGCCGTCTCTGGACGTTGCGCCTGGCCCTGCTGCTGCAGCCGCGGCCGCGCACCGTTTACTGGTGTTGACGAGTCGCTGCGCCTCCTGGCCCAGCTCGTGGTAGTCCTGTCGGGCCAGCAGTGGTGAACTGGCCAGGGTCACTCTCACCTCTGGCGGTAGGGTCCTGAGGAAGAGGTGGGTGAAGATGAAGTTATTATCTTTGGAGTCTCTCAAACTCAACATCTTCCCCATGAGGTCTGCAGGTCTGTCGCCCTCAAATTCAGTCAGCGCCAGGAGCCTCTCTGCTCGCTCCTGCATCGAGGGGGTGAAATAACGAATGAGTGCAGCCTTCAGCGTGCTGTACTTGTCTCTGTCTGGCGGGTGGTTGATCAGGTTCGCCACCCGCTGGGCTGTAGAACTTTGTGTCGTCCACCGAAATCCTCCAGAGGTGGAACTGTGCCTCGACTGCGCTAAACCAGGAGCGCGGATTGTTCGGCCAGAAGTCCGGTAGGTGGACTGTGGCTGCACTCGTTTGGCTGGCTCCTGGCGAGTCTAGCTCGGGAGATTCATCTCTGCTCATGATACGTCGTAGGGTCACCAGTGTGGAGATTGTGTGGAAAGACGAGGCTGAGTTTATTACTCAAAATCAGTTTTATTCACAACCACATTCTCCAACATCCAAAAAGCAGACAAGAGGAAGACATGCCCCCACAGCTACCCTTTTATACCCCAGGACATCAAAGCAAACAGTCGCATTGTCTTTACATCCCAAATCACAACGCACCCCCCTTCAGGTCTTCTGCCTCCACCTGAAGTCCTGGTGGTCAGGAAATCCTTCATGGCCGTCTCTCTGCATACAAAAGGCCAGACTTCGCATCCTCCTGCAACCCCTAGGAGGTTCAGACCTTTTGTTCCTCTGAGACATGCAGTAAACAATAAGCATACAGTAACAAGCATGTGAAGCATATGGAAACCACATATGTGCCCACAAGGTCAGTGTTTTCCAGTAGGCTTTTCGCCTGACTTAATTGTTTCAACAGGCTGTTTTTATTTGCCTAGCACATTTATGATTAATTTTACTTTACACATTGAACCTGGCTTAACTTGATCTTCGTTTGCTCTTAAAGGGAATTCCCTATTGTTGTTTACAGTTGTTCTAGTTGCTGCTTAGTATGATCCTTGCACATAAGAAGAATCAGTTATGTGACCAAATATTACCAAATGGTATATTGATGTTCCTGACTTGAACTTGCACTTTAAAAGCACTAAGTAATCAGCATTTTATGTTGTCATGATCCATAAATATAAAAATAAATGGCCTGGTGACTGGCAAAAACAGATTTAATGGCAGTTTTTGGTTATTATCATCACAAACACAATATTATGAGCTATTTTACAATACCGTGAGCCTCTCCACAATATCGCAACAAATATCGTACCGTGAGATCAATATTGAAATCGTATCGTACCGTGAGATTTTGATATTGTTACATCCCTATTAACTGCACGTAGAGTTAACATAAAATAATCCTAGGGGAGAAAAACATTTACATGAGATAACTAAGAAGTGCAAATAGGTCTGAAATTGTCCTATAACGATGGAAGTAATGGAGGAGACCATACTCAGCAATCTTGAACAAAATCAATTATTTTGGTCGTCCAAAATACTAGCAAGTCATTGTGAGCTTACTTCCCGGAAGGTCAGGGTCAAGTTAAAAAATCACCATCTGAACACATGAAAAAGTGAAACTCAAATTCCAACCCAAACCAGAACATTAAACAAGGCAACGGCGTCCTTTACATGAACTGTATGGCTTAGAACACACGTCAGCAGATCAGACTACCCAGGAATTAGCATCCGCTGCTGATAGGCACGGCATACAGAGCGTATGAATACTTGTTGATTCCACGAACCCAAGAGAAAACAAAAAATACAGATACTCTTTAACTAGGAAATACATAAGTACCATAAAATAAGGTAAACAAAAAATATATGAATAGAACACACAGCAACTCAGGCAAAGAAAAGATAATCCCTTCAACCTCACATGGAAAACAGAACTACGGGAACACCGGCAGATAGAGAGTGGAGAAAGAAAAAAAAAGGCAGTTCAGGCAGTCTACCAGTATCCAGACTCCACATAAAACGAAAAAGGAGAAAAGCAGTTCGGGCGGCCTACCCAAGTCCCAGACCCGGGGAAACAGCACCTCAGGCGGCCGGCCCCAGTCGCCGAACCAACGAAGCAGTCCTTTGGGAGGCCGACCCAAGATGCTGGACTGGCGGAGCAGTCCGTCAGGCGGCCAGCCCGCGTCCTCAGGCCACCAGGACCGGAGGGGGGGCTCAGAGGTGACTTCCCTAAAGAAAAGCACCACGAGGAGAAGCCGAAACGGATGAAGGAGACCCCGGCGGTGTCCGGTGGTGGAGAATGGGGGGGGGGGACCAGTTCAGTAACGGTCGGAAGGAGATCTGCAGCACCCTCACCAACCTCAAACCGGGCTGGCACAGCACCCTTAGAGGACCCGGATTGGGCCGGCACACCACCCTTAGAGGACCTGGATTGGGCCAGCGCAGCACTCTCGGTAGACCCAGATTGGGCCGGCACAGCACCCTCGGTGGACCTGGATTGGGCCAGCGCAGCACCTGGGATGACCTCCAAACACGAACCCGGAGCCTTGACGACAACAACTGGAGCTGACTCATCTCCAGTGACCCTGGAAAAAGGCTTGGACAGACAGGGAGAACAGGGGTCAGGATCACCAGCAGCGGCAGAGCCCAGCGAGACAAGCTCGGATGCAGTGGCCAGCTACACCCGGCTCTTCTGCCCAAGAGACAGGCAAGAATGCTCCAGAACAGAAAGCAAGAAGACAACATAGAGCACTTGCCTGATCTCGGGCTTTACCGCCGTCCAGGACTGCGGTAAAGCCGTTCCGACTTGACTGCAGTGGGCTCCGCAGCCGGCATGAGGATCTCCATAGTCCGGGAACCCCCTGGCGCTGAAACCCACGCTGACGGCCCACACAGCGTGGTGGCAGGGGATCCGTAGCCTGCTGTGGCCAACTGCTGCTCCATGGAGACCCGGGGACGCTTTATCGTTGGCACAGACTCCAAATGACGGTCAGCCCTCCTCTGCCTGTGACACGGCTGCGGGGCCAGAACCAGGCTCTCCAGGCCTGCAGGCTCCTCCTCCGTCCGACGGTCTACTCCTGGCACCGGGGAGCGCTCAGAGAGAAGGAGAGGAAACACAGAGGTAGCAGGTTCAATGTTTATGGCTGCAGCAGAGGGTGGGAGCTCAGAGGACTGCGAACCCTGAGCTCCACCCCCAGGAATCAGACAAGGCAATTCATTATACTAAAATTTAGAATGAAAAAACACTTGCCTGTTTTCCCGGGGGACAATAGTGACTGCTGCAGCGGGCTTGGTTCTCCCCTTTCCCGTAAGGATGGTGACGGAGGGCCCCCCGGGAAGACGAGGAGGAGCCGCTCCCACAGGATCGATGACGGGCGCAGCCAGAGCAGGACTCACTGGGCTCACAGCAGCTGAAGGGAATGCCAAGAAGGCGGGAGGAGCAACTGAGGTGGTCCGGGAGCGAGGAGCTGATGGAACAGCAGGGACAGATGACCCGGAGGCTGAGGCTGCTGTCTTTCCCTTCCGTCGTGACGTGGGGAAAATAGCTGGCTGAGAGGCGGAGTTCCTATGGCGGCCCGGAACAGGATCCGGACGGGGACCTCGCAGAGGAACGGCGATGGGTGGAGCCAGATGAGGACTCGCTGGGCTCACAGCAGCTGACGGGAGCGCAGAGGAGGAGGGAGGAGCAGCCATGGCAGTGCGGGGATATGGAGTTGACAGAACAGCAAAATGAGATGACCTGGAGGCTGGGGCTGGTGTCCTCACCTTTCGTCGTGGCATGGGAGAAGCAGCTGGCTGGAAGGCGGAGTCCTTCTGATGACCCGGGACAGAGTCCAGACGAGATTCTCGCAGAGGACCGGCCTGCTCAGAAGACTTCCCCCTCGTTAGGACGACCGTGTCCCAGAGAGGAAGTGGAGGCTTCTTGGCCGCATTCTCTATCAGTTCCCGCAGCGCTACTGTCACCGACACTCTCTCCTTGCCCTCCGGAAACGAGGTCAGGTGATAGTGCTTTAGCGACCTTTGCGCGAGGTCCAGGTATCAGTGTGCGGTGTTGGAGGGAATGGACAGATGGGCGTTGGACAGGAGGTCATCAACCTCCCACAGCCACTCGGGGCAAAACCCACGCTCGGATGACGCCATCTTACCCAAAACACTGGCACCCAGTGAAGGGAAAAACTCAAGCCAAAAACAAACTTACTGTAGCTGGCACCTCTCTTGGCTGCGACCTACTGACATGAATGCCCCTTTCAGGGCATTAATGAGGCACCAGAAGCCAGCAGTAAGTTTGTCTGTTTATTTAACAAAGAATAAAGTAAAGAGCCACGTGGGGCAAAACACATACATAAAACCAGAACACAAAATAATAAACACTGGCATCGAATGTGAGAATGTAGCAAGGACGGAACCTAACGCTATTGAACACACACTTACAAGAGCCGAAGCAAAGATGACTCAGAGGAAAGGCTGGAGCTGGGGTTAGGGACTCCAGTCCTGGAACACAACTGTAGGTCGCAGCGAGGAGTGAGCCTCAGCTGCTCCCTTACATACTGAACACAAAAGTAAAGCAACCACACAGGAAGGGGGAATGTAATTAACGAAATCAAGAACAGCTGTCACAGTGCCGGCTCGGCTTTGACAGCCGGAAGTTCTGCCGTGACGCTGTCACAATAAAAGCCCTGGAAAGGCACTAATAACAAACCCAAAATAATATAGGAGGAAAAAAGGGAAATACTGAGTAACCCGAGCGCGGATGGGTACAGCGCTCAGATCACCACAAAAATACAAGAAAATATGAAATAAAACCTAAGAGTCAGGGGGTACTTGGGGCACAGCTTGGGTTTTTTACATTAACCTGTTCAGATTTGAAATGTTTATTTATGTATGTATTTTACAGTTGCAGAATATTTTATTAACATTTCGGATTGTACAGCTGAAAATACTATTAATGAAGTCAGGAGTATGTATCTGATGAAAATAACTAAACTTTCGTCCATAATCCCATCTTTTTTTCTGAAATTAACTGATTTTTTAACTACCTTAACTTAGTATAAGAAATGATGTTTGACTATTCTATATGCAAAGCATGCATTACTTTCCAATTAAATGCATCAGGTTTGATTTTGGCCCACTGAGCATCTCTAGTCTTGAGGAAAAAAGTGAATCTTAAAAATTATTATAACGGTTCAGGGGACATAATGCAGTTATCTTGATCATTCATTATGTTGTTGCTAGAAAAGTTAAAAAGAAGAGTCAACATGAACAGGCTTGCAGGAGTTAAAAGGTTCTGGAAAAACACACACACAGTCAGTGGATTATAGTGGCAGCAGGAGTAAGGTGGGTCAGTTCCTTCCCCTGAGTTCAGATAGACAGATAAAAGAGCAAAGAAGAGGAGAACACAGAAGAACAGATAAAGGGCAAAACCAGGCTTCAGAAAAGAACAGGACAGATGTAATGGAATAATACACATTTAGCCAGAGCTACAGGAGTCAATTTAGTTATCTCTGGTCCTTAGGGCAGTGGGGTTTCAACTGTGCAGTCTGGTCTGGGTTACTTTTATTTTGCCACAGCAGGATAGTGCAGGTACAGAAAACTTTCTTCATTACTGCAATCCTGTGATTTTTGTGTTGCCCAAAAAGAGTTAAAGAAAGGAGACAACAGTGAAAGAAATACCAAATAATAGGTTCTGAACCTTAGCTTTTTATCAATGAAAATGATGAACTCAGAATGCTGATTATTTTAACTCAATGAAAAATACAGCTTTTATATTTTCTTCCACTATTACAGTGCTAATCTCTTATTATGGATGCAAACTATTTTGTCAAACTATTTTTGAGTATTTATATTTAATATTAGATATTACAACTTTATAGTAATGTTACATGATACCATGGCAGTATCAGCAACACAAAACACCACATTCCCCTTACATATTATCAAAGGCAACATTTAGACAAAAATGAGAGTCTGGAAAAAGCACACGATGAACTATTCGATTTTTTTAATCTAGAAGTTTTGACTATGTTATACCACCAAAATAGTAGCATAAACAATGCTGTGAGTTAATCTGACTTCAGACTGATAAACCTAAACATTAGGGTGGCAGTGGCTCAGGAGATAGAGTGATATCCAATAACCAGAGGGATGGCAGTTCGAATCCTGCTCTCCCCAGCCATCCTACTTGTTATATCTTTCACCCGTTACGTTATTTAATATAACAAATAATAACTCGGACCATTGACGTACCGTTAACGGTTTATTGGCGAGCAGCCACTCATAGCACACAGCCAACGACAACACACTCAGCATACACTACATTACCCATAATGCATTGTTACAAGACACTACGACGGGTGCCGCAGTAAGCCAAAATACATAACATCTCCTCCCCTCTTACAATAAATGTCCTATAGGAGATATCAAGTGTCTGCTGCAATTCTTGTGTCTTTGTTTGTCTCTTTTTTTTCTTTAATTATTATGCTACCTTAGGAGTGAGGGTAGACTACCTCATCCCGCGCTCTACAGGAACATGAGTCTGAGTTCTTTCTGATGTGGAGGTTGCTTCTGGTGCTGATGCAGAAGAAGATGTCACATCTCCAGCTGGAACTCCGGTCTCTGAAGTGGTTGAGTTCTGCGCTGGTGTAGGTGGATCGTTAGAATATCCAAGAGACGGTTCTGCAGGCGCTGGTGGTGTCTGCAGGAGTTGATCCACGTGCCTTTTCCAAACACTGTCAGTGGTTTGAACTGTATATGAGACTGGTCCAGTTTGTGCGATAACAGTTGCAGGAACCCACTTAGGTTCACCTCTGTAGTTCCTGGCCAGCACAGATTCTCCTGACGTGAACGCTCTGTCCTTTGCCCGATGTTCTCTGTGCATAATTTGTTTCTCTTGTTGCTTTTTCTTTTTTTTTTTTTTTTTTTTTGTTACTTATTTGTACCCGTAGGTAGATTCGGTTTGCAGTCTGGTGACAAGCCACCGGCTGCTGGTCGCTGCGTGCGCGAGCGCCCTAAACCTACATGTTTTTGGTATGCGGGAGGAAACCGGAGAAATCCCGGAGTAAACCCACGCAACATGGGGAGAACATGCAAACTCCACACAGCTCACTGTTGGTCGGGGGCTGGGATCGAACCCACGATCTCATGATCCCCGCGATCCCCCGGCCGAGGGTAAAACTGTGCTGCCACAGTGCTAAACCACTGCGCCACCGTACAGCCAATTTTGCACAGTGTCCTTTAATCCTGAGGGTTTCAAAAGGTCAAAGGTAGTGCGCAGATCTCTCTTGAACATCAGACTAGCAGGGGTTGTCTTTGTGATTGCATGTGGAGTGTTGCGGTAGTTTAGCAGGAACTTGTGCAGCCTCTGATGCAGTGTTCCTTGACCTTGTGATGCTTTCAATGCATGTTTCATTGTCTGCACAAACCTTTCTGCAAGGCCGTTCGTCGCAGGATGGTATGGAGCTGATTTAATGTGCTGCACTCCATTAGCTTGTAGAAAAGCATCCATTTCTTGTGAAACTAACTGAGGTCCATTGTCAGAAACTAGTTGTATAGGAGACCCAAAACGGCTAAACATTTCTCCTAATGCCTCTGTGGTCTTCTCTGTGGTGGTTGACCTCATAATAGCCACTTCAGGCCATTTACTATGTGCATCCACAGCAATGAGAAACATTCTGTCCTCAAACGGACCTGCAAAGTCAATGTGCACACGATGCCATGGCTCCTGTGGGAACTCCCAGGGATGGAGAGGAGCCAGTGGTGGGTTGTTCCGTACCTTGTGACAAGATGAACAGCTTTTGGCTATTTCTTCAATCTGCTTGTCAGTGTTTGGCCACCAAAAATAGCTTCTCGCTATTTCTTTCATTCTCACGATTCCACTATGTCCTGCGTGAAGTTGCTGTAACACTTTTGTTCGACAAGACAGGGGAATAATCACTCTCCTCCCCCACAGCAAACAACCCGACTGAACAGACAATTCTGTCCACTTCCCAAGGAAGGGCTTCAAGGTTGCGTCATCACCCGCAGGTTGTCCTTTAATGATCAAGTCCATGACTGCCGACAACACAGGGTCATTTCTAGTCCCCTTTTTCACCTGCACAGCTGAAACAGGTGCGTTTTCTACCTCTGTGAAGTAGAAGATGTCCACAGTGCTTGACTCTGGCTTCATGACAGGAAGTGGTAATCTGGATAACCCATCTGCATTACCATGACAGTCTGACTTTCGATACCTGATGTCATAGGAGTGTCCTGACAACAGCAACGCCCACCTCTGCAGTCGGGACGCTGCAAGAGATGGTATTCCTGTGTATGGTCCAAGGATGGTTGTGAGAGGTCGGTGGTCAGTAAAAAGTGTAAACTTCCTTCCGTACAAGTACTGGTGGAATTTTCTGACACCAAACACAATGCTCAGAGCCTCTCTTTCTAGTTGAGCATAGTTAGCTTCTGCCTTGTTTAATGTCCTTGACGCAAAAGCGATTGGCTTTTCCTCACCGTCTGGCATTACGTGGGAAATCACCGCCCCTACGCCATAAGGAGAGGCGTCGCAGGCAAGCTGGATCGGAAGTGATGAGTTGAAGTGGGTCAGAACCTCTGATGCCGTCAGCGCATCCTTTGCCTTCTGAAAAGCTTCCTGACAGCTTGCTGTCCACCTCCATGCTTCCTCTTTGCGCAGCAGGTTATGCAGTGGTTTTAATAGTGATGCCAAATTTGGTATGAAACGTCCATAATAGTTCAGCAGTCCTAAGAAAGACTTCAGCTGACTGACATTTTGGGGTGGAGGTGCATCCACAATGGCTGTGATTTTCGATGGTGCAGTGTGTAGTCCCTTAGCATCGATCACATGACCTAAGTATTCCACGGATGACTGGAAAAACTCGCATTTATCCTTGCGGATTCTCAATCCATATTCCTCCAGTCTCTTGAGAGTTGCATCCAAGTTGCGCAGATGCTCTTCATCATCTGCTCCTGTACACAGGATATCATCCAGGTAGCACTGCACTCCTGGTAATCCACTCAGGATTTGATCCATAGCTCGCTGAAAAAGTGCTGGAGCAGATGTGATGCCAAAAGGCAGTCGCTTGTATCTGAAAAGTCCTTTATGGGTGTTGATAGTCAGCATTTCACGTGACTGCTCGTCTACATGCATTTGTAAATAAGCTTGGTTGAGATCTATTTTGCTGAACTTTTGTCCCCCACTCAGCCCCGCAAATAAGTCATCAATCAGTGGAAGGGGATACTGCTCTGCTGTTAGTACAGGGTTTACTGTTACCTTAACGTCTCCACAGGTCCGGATTCCTCCGTCCTTTTTGGGTACTGGAACTATGGGCGTGGCCCACTCACTGGTTGTCACAGGCTCCAGAACTCCATTCTTGACCAGAGCATCCAAGTCAGCCTCCACCTTTGGTCTGATGGCGTACGGCACTGGCCTGGCTTTCATGAACACTGGTTTACTGTCAGGTTTGACATGCAGCTTCACTATAATTTTTTTCATACTGCCTAGTTCATCACGAAAAACCTTTTTGTGCTTTTCCAGTATGGCCTGCAGTTGAGTGGAACTGTGTGACAGCTTCCTTACTTCTTGCCAGTCAAGTTGGATTTTCTTTAGCCACACACGCCCCATTATAGCTGGACAGTTGTTCTTGGTAACATAAACTGGAAGCTCAGCAGTTTGGCCATTGTACTGAACAGTTACCTCTGTCATCCCTTTCATGGGCACTCGGTGTCCAGTATACGCCCTGAAGACGGTGTCTGAAGGTCGGAGTGGACGATGTTTCAGAAACTTCTTATAAATGCCATGCGACATAAGTGATGCCTTTGATCCAGTGTCTATCTGCATTTTAATAAAATGTCCCTCCACTTTTGGTTTAATCCAAAAGCCTTCTGAGCCTTCATTCACATTCAATATCCGGACAGTATTTTCTGCAGTTGACACCTCTTCCTCTGAGGAGTCGCTCACTCTGTCCTCGCCATGTTTAACTGTGTGAACATTTCTTTTCTTTTTGTATTTTACCATGTCACTTTTATTCCTTGTCTTTGGGCCTTTGTCTTTGCTCCTTTTGCTTCTACATGCCCGCTGCACGTGGCCTTTTTTCCCACAGTTGTTACAGTCCTTCTCTTTGTACCAACAGTCATTAGGAAGGTGTCCCACCTTGCCACAGCGGAAACATGGACCTGTTGCATTGGTTTTACCACTGTTGAGCTTATATACTCTGCCTGTAGCATGCAGTTGGTGTGCTTCTTTGGAAGCCATCTCCATCATCACACTAATGTTAATGGCTCTTTCAAGCATCAAATCACTTTCTGTGAGTAACTTCTTCTGTGCTGCTTCATTTCGTAGTCCACACACAAGCCTGTCTCTTAATGTGTCATTTAAAAACATCTTTAAATTCACAGTGTTCGGCTAACTTGCGTAGCGCTGCAACAAACATGTTAACAGACTCACCCTCTTCTTGGTTACGTCTGTGAAACCTGTATCTTTCTGCAATCACTAGAGGCTTGGGTGAGAAGTGGTGGGTCAGTGTGTCCACCAGCTCTTTATAGGTTTTAGAGCCTGGCTTTACTGGCTGTAGGAGGTTACGTAGTAGGTTAAATGTCTTGGGACCCATCACACTCAGAAAAGTGGGCACTAACTTTTCATCCGTTATTCCATTGGCCGCGACGAAATAGTCAAAGCGCTCTGTATAGGAGCTCCATTGCTCCGCGCTCTCATCAAAGGGCCCGATAGAGCCAATGACTCCTGCCATTTTAACACTCCTGGTTGAATGTCGCTCTTTCCCTCGCGGCTCCTTCTTGTAACGTCGTTTCTTCCCTCCGGCGTTACTCACGGAGTTTTTTATTTATTTTTTTTTTGTCCTTAACGATTTCCACTGCTCCGCTCCTCCCCGCTTAGCAGACAGCCCGCAGCATCCACCTCAGCACAGTGGCGCGGTGTATCACCCTGTCAGCACGGAGTAGCGGCGGGAAAAAACACGACAAAAAACTCTCCTCCGTCGTGGACTGCAGCGTCGGTCCAGACGTCCTCGTCGCCACTTTTTGTTATATCTTTCACCCGTTACGTTACTTAATATAACAAATAATAACTCGGACCATTGACGTACCGTTAACGGTTTATTGGCGAGCAGCCACTCATAGCACACAGCCAACGACAACACACTCAACATACACTACATTACCCATAATGCATTGTTACAAGACACTACGACGGGTGCCGCAGTAAGCCAAAATACATAACACTACTGTTGTGTCCCTGGGCATGTTTTATGATTAACATGTTACCATTCCTGTAAAGTTTTTCTATAAAATTTGCAACTCTTTTGTTGAATTTTCATTATTTTTCTTGTCCATTTGCTCCTCTCCTCTCACTAATAAACTAAGTTTCCCTGTATAAACTATCCTTAAAGTCTTTATGGGGATGGAGGGGGGCAGGTTACCAGAGGGCAGGATTTTGGCTCATTTTGCTGACAAGGGGAACAGACAGCCAAACTCACATTCCCTCTACTTCCACATATGGGACCTTAAATCGAAAAAATTCTCCATAGAAATGAATGGCAAGAGCATAACGCAACAGACGCAACAGACTTACACAAATGGTCCCCTCCAGTATACAACTAGGACAATATCAGTCGCTACGGAGGGTGACAATATGTATGGGTACATATTCATACTATGTAGGATAACTAAGTAGATGGTTATGCTGTTTATTCCATCTTGCTACAATGCTCCGCACTTTGTATATATATTTATATATTTATGTGTACGTATGTATATTCACTGCTCTTATTTTTATTTTTTGTATCTTCTTAATTATTGCTCTGAGTGTTGCTATCCCTGTGCTGTTGCAATCCTAGAATTTCCCCATTGTGGGACTAATAAAGGCTTATCTTATCTTATCTTAATTATCTTTTGATCCTGATCAAATTTTGCCTCAAGTTACACATATGTATGATGTTTGCCAATTTAAAAGATATTTTTCCACATAATTAAAGTCATCGGCTGTCGTATCATCATAGCAGTCTGTCGTGGGCGACAATGACTGTTTCATTTAGGTCTGATCAGATTCCTCCACACAGCTCTGTCCTTAGCCTTCCGCTGCCAGGAACTCCTGTCTATATCCAACTTCTTCAAGTTTATTTTTACAGTGTCTTTAAATCTGAGCCTTGGTCTACCCTGATTGCGTTTGCCCTCGCATAACTGTAAGTAGAGTAACTGCCGAGGGAGACGCTGGTGGTCCATCCTCTCAACATGTCCGGGCCATTCAGGTTCATCTGTATTAGCATGTCCTCCATTGATGGTAGACCAGCTCGTTTCAACACTTCTATGTTGGTTATCTTGTCTTTCCATGAGATGTTCATTATGGCTCGAAGGTGTCTCATCATGTATGCGTGGAGTTTCTTCACCTGCACTCTGTAGACAGTCCAAGTTTCAGCACCGTACAACAGAGTAGCCAGTACTGTCGCTCTGTACACTTTGCATTTCACATGGATAGACACATGTCGATTGTTCCACAGTCTCTCCCTCAAGTTTCCAAACACATCGCTCGCTCTTCCCATTCTGAGAGATAGTTCATGCTCCAGCCTAGCATTCTCTGAAACAGTACTCCCTAGATACTTGAAAGTCTTGCACTTGACTAGTGGCTCTGTACCAATGCTGATCTCTTCTGGTAGTGATGTTGATAATTGGAACTTTGGTGGTTGATAAAGGCACTCTTTCTTCTTGATGTTGATTTGGAGGCTGAATTGGCTAGCTGCTCTTGCAAATTTCTCCACTAAAGATTGCATATCTTCCACACTGTGTGCAACTAGAGCACTGTCGTCGGCAAAGAGCATTTCTCTTACTACCTATATCGATGTCTTGCTCTTGGCTTTAAACTGTGCCACACTGAACAACTCTGCTTCTTTCCTTGTTTGAATGTATACTCCTTCTGAAGTGTGTCTGAAGGCCACCTCAAGCATGGCTGCCAGATATAGCGAGAAGTAATTAGTTTTTGTTTCAACGATTAGCAAACAACTCCCATCATCCCTAAATACACCACTAAACAGTCCCGCCAGGATTTCGCAGGATGTTTTTATGATTGCTGTGGCCCAAAAAACCTGAATTCACGGGAGCCTCTTTAAAAAGTTGCGATAAAAGTTGCAATGTTTTGAGAGGTTTTTTTGTACTAAAAGTTGTGGGAAGAATTACAAATTTTAAAGCAGATGGGTTTTTTCCAGTTTACTGTGGTGATATTCTATATAACAATACAAGAAAAGCACAGGATTGTCAAAAATTTCCTATTACAGTGATTTGTAAATTAAGCAGAAACTTCTGCTATACAGAAAAACTCTTTTGTGTGCAACAGCAAATACAGACTTTAACACAATATCCATTACAACAACTAAACTGCATTGAATGCATGTTAAAGAGTAGAGCTTTGGAAATTATTGGCAGCACTTTCATTTGAAAACTCCCTACAGTCCCCAACCACTCAGTACCAAGCGGAGAGGAAAAAATAAATAATTTATTCTGTTGCTCTGTATTGTCTACTGGAATCAGTGTTTTTCTGGAAAAAAAAAAATTACAGACAATATTCTCTCTCTTTCCTTGCCTAACTCCTACCTGTCTATCTGCTGCGCGTCTTGACAGAAACACTCGTCTCTTCAGAACACAAATCTTTCATTTATGGTGGGGGTGGGTGGGGGGCATTTGTCCGTGTCCACATTGGAGATTCTTAGCTTTAAAGCTCATTGACAAGATGTAGTAATGATTTTACCTCTAAAGATGTAAAAATGTTCAAACACTGGCTGTAGTGTTAGATTTATTCGTTTTGTTTGTGGTTTTATGGTGTCTGTCCTCGCACGCACTCCTGCGACGGGGTGCTTTTGGGGCAGGCAGATGTTTTTCAACACAAACCCAGCACTTCGTACACGTGGTCAGGATGGAGACGTGGTGAGACATCCACTGGCAGGCTGGGAGAAAAGGACGAAGGAACGGTGTTGGAAACCTTGTGGGTGAGTGGGGGTTTTTTTAAATCACACACTCTGTTTTTGCTGATGTGTTCCGTTAATACTCACTATAAACACAGAAGTGAGTGCGGTGCAGCGATGCATTTGATTGATTAGACTGAGCATTTGCACGCCACTCAAAGACAAATTTAATTGGTGAAATTAGCGGAAGTTGATGAGGATTGGGCTAAATTGTGGGAAAGTTGCGGTGATTGGACAAAGTTGCAAGGCCGTGCAATAGTTGCGCTGATTGGCTGATTCCATGTGAATTCACACAATCACAACATTGCAAAATCCTGGAGGGACTGACTAAACACAAGCATGGCAGGAGATTACTAAAACCTCGCCTCCTGTTTTCTGACCGATAAAAGAAGAATCCAAAGAAAGAAACAACACAACAGTATTGTTTTGTATTGTGAGAAATGTAGCTGATCCAGAGGACTGTTAAGCCCCTTTTCCACTAGCACCTACTCAGCCCGACTTGCCTCAACTCTACTCTGCTCGACACGGTGTGGTTGGTTTTCCATTACAACTGAATACCACCTCAAGTGGGTGGGCTCATTACAGGAAGGCGACCTGTTATCCCGTTATGTTGTTGACATGCTGACATTTTCACTGATAATAATGTAAAAGATGCTTAAAATCATAAAACACTATCTATGAGGTATTAAATACGTATGTCATGAGTGTATAGGTCAGGGGTGTCCAATCATGTGCCATGGAGGGCCAAGACCCTGCAGGTTTTCTCTTCTACCCAGTCTCTTCAGCAGGTGTTTTCGCTTATCAGCAATCAGTGGGAAGAAGTTCAGTGAAATCTGCTGTTGAAGTCATTGGTTGGAGGTAAACCTTGCATGGTCTTGGCCCTCAATGGCACATGATTGGACACCCCTGGTATAGGTATTAAAATAAAATCGATATACCAAACAAGTACAGTAAAATTTGCACTACTGTATGTAAATTTCCTTTTTTCATTATTTAGGAGTGCTTTTTCTTTTTTGGGGGGGTGGGGGAGCACCTTCCCCCCAAAATGTCTGTGCACATCACAGTATATTGATCTCAGTTGGAAACTGGGTTTGTTAAAGATGCTCTACTAGCCAAAAATTGGAAGAATACAAAAGAATAAGACCAATGGAATAGAAAATAGAATATAAATAAATTAATAAGTGCTCAACTCATAACTCATGTAAGTAAATAAGTATAAATGGAAAAATACTACAGGTCCATTCTCAAAAGTGCATTGTAGACAAAGAGGTTTGGAAATACTGATGACAGTAAATATATTCTCAAAGACAGATAAACAAATCATATACTAACATCAAATTGCCCATAACAGTGGAGATTACTAACCAAGGTTTTTAATGAAAATAGGCCCATCTTAAACTTTGGAATGTATGTATGTGTAAATTCAAAATTCAGTTTATGTTTGGGGGGCCCACACAAAGTGTTGTACCCGTGGACCGAAATTTGGTGCTACACCCCTGTATGTACGGACATGCTAAGTGCGGAGTACGGCTATTGACGAAGGCACATAGGACTGACATCAGTCAGGGCTGGTAATAGGACGGGCATGTCCTGTAGATGACTGCAGCCGTTGACATAGAACTGACACCAGCCAGGACCGGTAGCAGGACATCCTCTGTTTTAGTTGGCACCTATTGGTTTAGATTAATATTTCTAAATTATTATTACTGGTAAATACTTTTGTGTAAAAGTCACATATTATGCAAAATTCACTTTTCCATGGTTTTCTAACAATTCGTAGTTTTAATATGACTCTCACGGCAGCCAGTCGCTATGTTGGTGGCTGTATTGGAAGGGAAGCTGCAGAGGGTAATGCATATTCGTTAGAGCCAAAAATTAGTACATATGGTGTACTACTGTGCAATAATTGGTTTCACAAATACTGGTAGGAAGGACAAAATGTCGTTTTATAGTTTAACTGCAATTATTTTGAACCAAGGCGAGTCAACTCGGAAACTATCGGAGAAACAGAGAATTTGGCATTCTGATATCAGTAGAGCTGACCTGGCGCCTTCCTCATATCCCAATTTGCGGGTGTACTCTAACCATTTTGTAAGACGTTTGACAAATTAATAATATTGTTGAAGAGTCTGTGATGCTCTGTGGACATTTTCACAGATTCACCTGCTTTCTGTTCTTATTAGCTCAGCTGCTGCCTGCAGCACATATACCCTTGCAGACAGATAGACACATATACCTTTAACGGGAACTGTCAGAACCAACTTAAGTGTAACACCTTGAAGCCACGGGATATTATGAAGATCCAAATTGTTGTTTAGTTTAGCCCTCCTTGCCATGATTTTGCCAGCATCAACTGCACTCTTTCTCATCAGATGTCCACACGGGGAAGACAGAAAATGATGGGGCAGTGTGAGGACCAAAGGTGATCCAGTGTTGTGGCTAATTAGCCTTTGGCTTTGGGGATTATTTCAAGTATCTGGAAGTCTACAAATCAAATGCTTATTAACAATGAAGATAAAGAGTAAAGACATCAAGACAACGACGTCACTTCACCTAAAAGCACCTGGACAGGTCAGTGCTGAAACTAGCCTTTAGCTAATGCTAATAAATATTGTCCCAAGTTTCAGCTGTTGATTATCAGATGTGCTCTTTGTCCTCTCTGATGATTTTTTTTGTTGTTATTGTTGCATTTGTGGCTATGATAAAATAGGCAGGTTGGTTGAAAAGAGAGCTCTACCATTATAGGTTCATGTGTGATAATGCCTAAATATAGCTAACATTATGCAACACCATAGCCTACTTATGAGACTTTATTTATAAGACACACTATATCAGTGTGTGAATGGGTGGATAGCAGCATCTATAAAGCGCTTTGGTCATCAAGAGATGAGAACAAAAGCACTATGTAAGTGAATGCCATTTACCATTTATTACCATTCATTAATCCCACATTGGTTAAATTCACTTATATACAGTGGGAAAAAGTATTGAACATGTCAACATTTTTCTCATGAAACATATTTCTGATGTAGCCATTGACCTGAGATTTTCACCAGGTATCTGTCATGGTCTTGCGGACCGCAAATGAGACACTATAGGCCGCCAATGAGTTTGCATAATTTATTAACAAAAGACAAATGACAAAATAATGAGCCACAAGGGGCAAAACACACTATAACTATGACTACGAGTAAGGAAAAGGAAGAACAGACTCTCAACGAATACACTTACTGTGAAAAGGCACGAATCGTGAATCTAGGACGGAGATTGGACGAGGGAATGTTTGACGAGATCGCAGCGAGGAGTAACCCTCAGCTGCTTCCTTAAAACCCCAAGACAACCCAATCAGAGGAGAGAGTAATTAGGAAAGAGCTGAACAGCTGTCACAACATGACCCGCCTTTGACAGCCGGAAGCCCCGCTGTGACGCTGTCAGAATAAAAGCCCTGATGGGCAGAGAACGGGAAACCACCAGACAACCTGAGCGCGGACAAAGTCAGCGCACGGACCATGACAGTCGCCCCCGTTCCCGAGGCGGATTCCAGATGCTGTGTAACATCGAACCCCCCCCCCCCACCACCACCACCACCCAGAAGGTCAATAGGACCACCTAGGGAGGGGGGTGGGGGAAAACAGGCTCGGAAGGCGAGAACCAACCAGCAGAATAACAGAAAGAAGAAAAAAAAACGGCTACAAACAGAATACCCTGATAAATCCAATAAGATCACAGGAAAAGAACAACAACTTCACAACCCACAGGGGACTATAGGAAACTCAAATACAGGCACAACAACCATAATACCAGAGAGAAAAGAAAAAAAACACATATGCCAAGGGGCAGCGAAAAACACACTTCAACGTCGCAAAAATAACACAAGTGAGGAAGAGAGGAGAAAAAAAAATGCGATAAAGAGCGGCGATAAATACAGTTCACAATAGTACAACACAAATAGTTCAGGAGGTATTCCTGCGTCCAGCGTCCAGATCGCTGGCAGGGAAAAAAGGGAAAGTTCGGGTGGCCTACCCCAGTCCCAGGCCAGGAAAAACAGTCCATCTGGCAGCCGGACCAGATCGCCGAACAGAGAGGCAAGTTGGTTGGGTGGCCGACCCAGAACGCCAAACGGGCGAGGCAGTCTTCCAGGCGGCCGACCCGCGTCACTCAGCCACCAGGACTGCAGGGGAGAACTCGGAGATGGCTTCCCTGTAGAGGGGGACAGCGAGGGAGAGCCGAGCCGATAACGGGGAATCCCAGCGGCCCCCGATGGAAGGGAAAAAGGAATGGGGAAAGGGTGGGGGACCAGTCCAGCGTTGATCAGCGAAAGTTCTGCAGCACCTCCTCTGAACTCCACTAGAACCGGCACTGCCCTCCAGTCAGATCCCAAACGAGACCGCGCTGCACCCTTGACGGACCCAGATTGGATTGCGGCTGCACCCACGACGGACCCCGATTGGGTCGCAGCTGCACCCACGACGGACCCTGACTGGACCGGAGCAGCACCAGAGATGACCTCCCAACCCGAACCCGGAACCTCCAGAATGGCAACCGGAATTGACCCCACACCGGTGACCCTGGGAGAAGGCTCAGGAGAAGAAAAAGATCCGGGATCAGGATCACCGGCACCGACAAAGCCCAGCGAGACAAGCTCGGATGAAGCAGACGGCTGCATGTGGCTCGTCTCCCCGAGAGACAGGCAAAAATGCTCTAGAATTGATGGGAGAAAGACAATAGAGCACTTGCCTGATCTCGAGTTCTGTCGCCGTCCAGGACTTCGACGATCTGGGTTCAGAAGGCAGAAGGACATCCTCTGGCTCCCACTAGGCTACAGCGAGCCCCGCAGCCGGCATGATGGTTTCCGCAGTCTAATGACCCCCCAACGCTGATGTCCACACCGAAGACCTGCATGGCGTGGTAGCAGGAGATCGTTGACCTGCTGGGTCGAACTGCTCTTCCATGGAGACCCGGGGGCGCTTAGCCGTCGGCGCAGGCTCCAAGAAGCAATCCTCCCTCCTCCTCTGCCCATGACGTGGCTGCGGGGCTGGACCCAAACTCTCCAGGGCCACAGGCTCCTTCCTCATCCGGCGGTGTGGGCCTGACAGCAGAGAGTCAGACAAGGCAAATCATAATGGTGAGAAGAATGAAATTGCACTTGCCTTTCCTCCAGAGGGCCGATGGTGCCTGCTGTAGCAGGCTTTGTTCTTCCCTTTCCCCTCAGGATGGTGATGGAGGGGCCCCCGGGAAGACGAGGGGGAACCCCCTGCACAGGATCGATCACGGGCACAGCTGGAGCAGGGCTCGCGGAGCTCACCGCAGCTGAGGAGAGTGTCAAGAAGGGGCGAGGAGCAGCTGAGGCAGACTGGCGGCAAGGAGCTGACGGGACAGCAGGAACAGACGCCCCTTAGGCGATGGCTGCAGTTATTCCCTTTCATCGTGGTGCAGGAGCATCAGCTGGCGGGGAGATAGAGTCCTTCCGGCGAACCGGTGCTGGATCCGGACGGGGTCTCGCCGAGGCTTGATCCGGGCATTGTGACGATGTCTACTGGCAGAGGGCGAGACAAAGGTCAGGTCAGGGAACCGCCGCTGCTGCGTGGAGACAGAAGCCAGTAATTCAGCGTATTCGGGATGATTATGGAGCTCCGGGGTGAGCTCCATCAGCCTAACTGCCGCTGTCACATGCCTTATGATCTCCGATGGATGAGAAGCGGAGTGAGCCGCAGCCACACGGTCCTGGAGGATCACAGCTGACCACTGCGTCTCCTCTGAGGGAATCCCGGCTGACGTCATCCTCCGCTGGGGACGACCCTTGGGTGACGTGAACTCCTGGGCTGGATGGGCGACAGGAACAGGATTCCGAGGTGAGGAACGGGTAAGCTTCACTTTCGGTTTCCTGCCGGAGTTCCCCTCCGGTCCACGGGTCCTCTCCCGGAGAGCCGTAATCTCCGCCATCCTCCTCCTTACCTCGGCGTGGTTGGCATGGTGAGGATTGCGCGAAATAGCCACCTCTGCGAGGTCCAAGTACCAGCGTGTGTCGTTGGAAGTGATGCTGCGGCGAACGTTGGAGAGCAGGCCATCTAGATCAATTAGGAATACAAAAAGACTGTAACCCAAGTCTAAAGAGTAGCCCTCTCCCGGCGCTGCCATCTCCAACACGCTGGTACACAGAAAACAGGGAAAAACAAATAAGCCCAACACAGACTCACGGTGACCGGCGTCTCCTTCTGGCTGCGATCTACTGTCATGGTGTGGTCCTCGCGGACCACAGATGAGACGCTATAGGCCACCAATGAGTTTGCATAATTTATTAACAAAAGACAAATGACAAAATAATGAGCCACGAGGGTCAAAACACACTATAACTATGACTATGACTAAGGAAAAGGAAGAACAGACTCTCAACAAATACACTTACTGTGAAAAGGCACAAATCGTGAATCTAGGACGGAGGTTGGATGAGGGAATGTTTGAAGAGATCGCAGCGAGGAGTAACCCTCAGCTGCTTCCTTAAAACCCCAAGACAACCCAATCAGAGGAGAGAGTAATTAGGAAAGAGCTGAACAGCTGTCACAACATGACCCGGCTTTGACAGCCGGAAGCCCTGCCGTGACGCTGTCAGAATAAAAGCCCTGATGGCCAGAGAACGGGAAACCACTGGACAACCCGAGCGCGGACAAAGTCAGCGCACGGACCATGACAGTATCAGTAACAACCCAAGTAATCCATACATACAAAGAAATCAAGGCAACTGTGTTCACACAAGTTATATTTAATAAAGTGGAATGACACAGGGAATAAGTATTGAACACACTTGATGAAATTCATTTAATATTTAGTAGAAAATCCTTTGTTGGTAAAACAGCTTCCAGATGCCTCCTGTATGGAGAAACGAGGTGCAGGCATTGCTCGGAGTGGTGGCCTAGTTGCATCCGCCCCACAACCGGGAGGTCATGGGTTCAAGCCCCAGCTGGGTCATACCAAAGACCATATAAAAATGGTACTTCACACCTTCTAGCTTGGTACTCAGCATAATAGAATGGGGGAAGGAAAAGTTGTTTGTGGCAGCGTCTTGCATGGCAGCGGCTCCTCTGATTCTAGATGTGATTAACATTGTAGGAGAAACATAATTTTGTTCTACTGTACATGATTGGCTGCATGGATTGAAAGACAATAAAGTTGGCTTCTACTTCTTCTTCTTCTTCTTCGTCTTCTTCTTCTTCTTCTTCTTCTTCTTCTTCTTCTTCTTCTTTGTCTTCTTCTTCTTCTTCTCAGGAGTGATTTTAGTCCATTTTTCCACACAAGCTGTCTTCAAATCTTGAAGGATCCATGGGTGTCTTCTATGAACTCTGATCTTCAGTTCATTCTATAGATTTTCAACTGGATTCAGGTCAGGTGACTGACTGGATGATTCTAGCAACTTCATTTTCCTTCTCTGGAGCCAGTTGAGAGTTTCCTTGGCTGTGTGTTTGGGATCATTGTCTTGCTGAAATGTCCACCCTCGTTTCATCTTCAGTACCTTGGCAGATGGCAACAGGTTCTTATCAAGGATGTCTCCGTACATTTGTCCATTCATCTTTCCTTCAATTATATGAAATCTCCCTATACCATGTGCTGAAAAATATCCCCACACCATGATGAAATGTGCAGTGCCATTTCTCCTCCAAACATGCTGTGTCTTGTGGCATCCAAAAAGTTCAATTTTGGTCTAATCTGACCAGACTATATTCTCTCTGTACTTTATTCTACTCTATACTCTGGTTTGCCCAAATGTTGTGCAGCAAACTTTAAACGAACTTCAGCATGCTTTTTCTTCAGCACTGGAGTCTTGTGAGGTGAGCAGGCATAGAGCTCATGTCGGTTGAGTGCATTACTTATTGTTTTCTTTGAAACAGCAGTACCTGCTAACTCCAGGTCTTTCTGGAGCTCACCACGAGTGGTCTTTGGCTCTTAGATAACTCTTCTGATAATTCTTTTGACTCCTCTGTCAGAAATCTTGTGAGGAGCCCCTGGTCATGGCCAGTTTATGGTAAAATGATGTTCTTTCCACTTCCGAATGATGGCTCCAACAATGCTCACTGGAACATTCAGCAGCTTAGAAATACGCCTGTAACCAATGTCATCATTATGTTTTGCAACAATAAGGTTGCAGAGGTCTAGAGAGAGCTCTTTGCTTCTACCCATCATGAGTTCTTTGTGGTGTGACAATCTGATATTCAGACCTTTTTAAAGGCTATCAGTCAGGACTTAACCAGCTGAAATTAATTTGTACTGATGAGGGATGGGATGGCGTCCTAAATTCTGATGGATTTCAGCTGGTTTCTTGGCTTTCTATGCCTTTTGGCAACTTTTTCTTCATGTGTTCAATACTTACAGTATTTCCTGTGTCATTCCACTTCATTAAATATAACTTGTTTTGTGAACACAGTTGCCTTGATTTTTGTTTTTTGTATGGATGGATTACTTGGGTTGTTACTGATATCTGGTGAAAATCTCAGGTCAATGGCTGCATCAGAAATATGTTTAATGAGAAAAATGTAGACATGTTCAATACTTATTTTGCCCGCTGTATATACAAGATCAATAAAATATTAGTATAATTTCAAATATTTTCAAATTGTACTATATAAACTAAAAATAGACTAAAAGATGTGTCTCAAGGATCAATAATGTGCATTAAGTGCAGTGAGAGTGAGACAGGGGTCTTGCTTCTCTATTAACAGTAATTTGTCATCATAACGCTGTCACTATCAAGAGTTTCATAATAAATTTCAGACATTTTGCACATTTTTTCACTCCAGATTGTTCCGTGATTATCTCTCCCAACATGGCTGCCGACCTTATTTGAATCTGCTGGAAGTCACGTGATCGAAACACTTCAGAAGGGGGAAAAATGTTCATCTCTTTTGGTTGCACCACTTTTCTTAAAATGTCTTCTCAAAAAAGTCTTCTCAAACTGTCAAACCAGAAATTCTCCCTTCTTGACATCACTAAGGGAGAACCCCCCCACCCCACCCACCCCAACAGGTAAAAGCCTTTTGTTGCTGTTGTTGTTGCTGCTGGTGTGGGGAACCCACGCTGGGATATTCATCTCAGACTGGAAGCAAAGGAGAGGAAGTAAATTCCTCTGCCGGAAAAGCGTGGGGGATTAAGCAACTGAGGACAATAGGAATTGTGATGGGAGAAGGTATTGTGATGTAAGACCCCAAGCAGCAGGAATAAACAGCTGTGGGGACAAAAGGAGTTGTGATGTGTAAATGCATTGTGATGCAAGACCTCAGGCAGCAGGGGGAGCGAGTGTGGTGATATAAAGGAGAGACCCTGTGGCATGAGTTGAATATTGTTTCTGAGACTGAGAGATGTGAGAGAGTGAATAAAGATCGTCTGCTATGAATGCCTGGTTTGTTTATTGCTCTCTCCACACTGTTGTTATATTTTGACCATAATAGGCAGGTAGATTGGGCCACTAGCATTAGCTTGGTTAGAGCACCATGTTCGGGTCTTCTACGTTCTGTGGCAAATCCGAAACAGTCAGTTTTGCTTTTTGGAGTGAAAAACGATATAAAGGCAGTTTTGTTGTTGTTGTTGTTTTAAGAGAAGTGAACATTTTGACTTTTTTTTTTCAATAAATACATGACCAATAGACACCTTTCAGAATGTTAAAACTTGCAAAAATACAATTTTTCAGTCAACGATCCTTTTAAACCCTGAGATGTTCTGACCAAAGCATGTCACAGTCATTTCATTAAGGCTGAACTGTGTCTGCATGTGTGTTCGCGAGGGGGAGTGCACAATGTGGCTACTTCAAGAATATAAAAGTCTTATGAGGTATTTTTAATTCAATTGGCAAGTTATAATAACATTTTATAATAACAAATTGTATTATTTACTATTTGAAATCAGAGTTGGTGGAGAAAAAAAAACAAAAATACATTTAGCTTTTCATTTAAAATGTGATCCAGTTTACCATAGAGTACTTTTCTTATGTAGTGGACACACTTGTAACTTTAGTGAAATGCTCTGTTTAGAGTTGCTGTAAACTTTTCTTTTAATACAGTTCTGGTTTCATCAGCAGGACCATGGGTGAGGGGAGGGGTCTTTCACACAAAGAGCCCACCTCTGCCCACTGGGACTGTGTGCTAAATTAAAGGCTTAAAATAATACAAATAATACCTCATAACAGACATTGCAGAGGATTGCAGGAGAATAAATGGAATTTTAAAGAGTGTTGGTAAGAGTAAACTTTTTACATTGCTTTTCTTCTATCTAGGGAAGTAGTCAGGTGATTTAATTTTTGGCAGGTCATGTGGATATAGATTTGGGTGCCATGTCAGATAATGTGATATTCCTGTGCATTTTCCACCCTCTTTCTGATATTAAAGGCTGTGAAATGACCATGTTGCTGCAGAGATTAACCCAGTGTTCAAAGATCTCCCTGGACTCGCCAAGATGTGTCTGCTGGCTGTTCATCAGACCTTTGACGCAAGGCAAGAAAAGCTGTCATGTTACTGTATCAGTGTGTGATATTACAGGCAAACACATAACTTCTGCTGTATGAAAATGGTTTTGGATAATGTATACATTTTAAATATATATTAGTCATGTACAGTTATTTTTTGCAAAGATGACAGTTTCAGGTGAATTTAAGCATCACTTGAGTGAGACACTTTAAAGGCTTAACCAGTTTTTATCTGACTTACAATGTACAGTCCCCTTTAATATATAAGTTTAATTACAAAATCATCGAGAGGTAATTGGACATAACAATGTGAATAGAATAAAATACCTCATTGATTTATTTCAGCTCATGCACCTTGAGATGACATTTTATTATGATTAGGTGCTAATAAATCTGAGTTAAAAGTTGAATTGAAATTGCAATAACACTTATTTGCTGGGTTCACCTTCTGAAGAAAATGATTTTCTTCTTTACAGAGTAACATAAATGCAGGCTCTGCAGAAGTATTTGAATGTGACAAAATATGTGACTGTATTTCAGCACAGCCCATGAAACTCCTGTATGTTCAGGGACATAAAGGAAGTTACAAACTTTTTTTTTGCCTTCTATAGTGCGTAATGCCACTGACTTTTCTCTCTTCTCCCTGCACGGCTCTCTTGTGCGCCTCATTGCTCCACAGAGATGTGTAAAGTCAGCATTGGCTTTCTGTGCTTACTCTGCTGATGGAGCAGTTTGATGGCTCTGATTATGTGTTTCCCAGGTTACAGATTGGCGATTGAGTGTGTCACTTTGCTTTCCACGGTCATGTTAGATGAAGTGAAAACTCGAAAAAACAAACAAACATTTGGGTTTGTACAAATGTGTAATGTCAAGTAAAGGAAAATATATTTACAAAATACTGATGAATCTGCAAATCGCTTGCACCGACTATGTCACTGTCACTTTCTATTTAAAGCTGTCAATTTGAACTAGTAACAATTCTGTCATCGAGAAGTTGATTTATTTCAATAATTCAGTTCAAAAAGTGAAACTCATATACTATATAGATTCATTACACACAGAGTGATATATTTCAAGTGTTTATTACCTCCACCAAGGAGGTTATGTTTTCATCGGCGTTGGTTTGTCTGTCTGTCTGTCCGTCTGTTTGTTTGTCTGTCTGTTTGTTTGTTTGTTTGTTTGTTAGCAAGATAACTCAAAAAGTTATGGACGGATTTTCATGAAATTTTCAGAGATTGTCAGAAATGGGGTATCCTACAGATGATTAGATTTTGGTGGTGATCCGGATCACCGTCTGGAAAAAAAACAAAACAAAACAAGCATCGCAGTATAGCTAATAATATATGCCACTTGCGAATGGCATTTTTTTCATGGTCAACGAATCTATAAAGTTAGACAAAATAAAGGTAGGATTAATATTTATGATGTTAAACACTGTATGGGGGGAACTGTGGCGCTTGGCAGAGGTCTGCGCTCTCCGAGTGCTTTTCTAGTTTCTTTTAATTTTGATGGTTATGGATTGCAGTAAATGAAAACCCCAAATTCAGTTTCTCAAAAAATCAGAATATTACAGAAAATTAATTTTAAAAAATGATTTTTAATAGAAATGTTGGCCGACTGAAAAGTATGTCCATGTACACACTCAATACTTGGTCAGAGCTTGTTTTGCATAATTACTGCATCAGTGCAGCATGGCATGGGGGCCTTCAGCCTGTGTTACTGCTGAGATGTCATGGAAGCCCAGGTTGCTTTGATAGAGGCCTTCAGCTCATCTGCATTATTGGGTCTGGTGTATTTCATCTTCCTCTTGACAATACACCATAGGTTCTCTATGGGATTTAGGTCAGGAGAATTTGCTGGCTAATCAAGCACAGTGACATCATGGTCATTAAACCAGGTATTTGTACTTTTGGCAGTGTGGGCAGGTGCGAAGTCCTGCTGGAAAATGAAATCAGCATCTCCATAAAGCGTGTCAGCAGAAGGAAGCATGAAGTGCTGTAAAATTTCCTGTTAGATGGCTGCACTGACATTGGACTTAGTTAAACACAGTGGAAAAACACCAGTAGATGACATAGCTCCACATACAGTGGGGCAAAAAAGTATTTAGTCAGCCACCAATTGTGCACGTTCTCCCACTGTAAAAGATGAGAGAGGTCTCCAATTTTCATCATAGGTATACCTCAACTATGAGAGACAAAATGAGAAAAAAAAAATCCGGAAAATCACATTGTCTGATTTTTAAAGAATTTATTGGCAAATTATGGTGGAAAATAAGTATTTGGTCACCTACAAACAAGCAAGATTTCTGGCTCTCACAGACCTGTAACTTCTTCTTTAAGAGGCTCCTCTGTCCTCCACTCGTTACCTGTATTAATGCCACCTGTTTGAACTCGTTATCAGTATAAAAGACACCTGTCCACAACCTCAAACAGTCAGACTCCAAACTCCACTATGGCCAAGACCAAAGAGCTGTCAAAGGACACCAGAAACAAAATTGTAGACCTGCACCAGGCTGGGAAGACTGAATGTGCAATAGGTAAGCAGCTTGGTGTGAAGAAATCAACTGTGGGAGCAATTATTAGAAAATGGAAGACATACAAGACCACTGATAATCTCCCTCGATCTGGGACTCCACGCAAGATCTCACCCCGTGGGGTCAAAATGATCACGAGAACAGTGAGCAAAAATCCCAGAACCACACGGGGGGACCTGGTGAATGACCTGCAGAGAGCTGGGACCAAAGTAACAAAGGCTACATCAGTAACACACTACGCCGCCAGGGACTCAAATCCTGCAGTGCCAGACATCTCCCCCTGCTTAAGCCAGTACATGCCCAGGCCCGTCTGAAGTTTGCTAGAGAGCATTTGGATGATCCAGAAGAGGACTGGGAGAATGTCATATGGTCAGATGAAACCAAAATAGAACTTTTTGGTAAAAACTCAACTTGTCATGTTTGGAGGAGAAAGAATGCTGAGTTGAATCCAAAGAACACCATACCTACTGTGAAGCATGGGGGTGGAAACATCATGCTTTGGGGCTGTTTTTCTGCAAAGGGACCAGGACGACTGATCCGTGTAAAGGAAAGAATGAATGGGGCCATGTATTGTGAGATTTTGAGTGAAAACCTCCTTCCATCAGCAAGGACATTGAAGATGAAATGTGGCTGGGTCTTTCAGCATGACAATGATCGCAAACACACCGCCCAGGCAACGAAGGAGTGGCTTCGTAAGAAGCATTTCAAGGTCCTGGAGTGGTCTAGTCAGTCACCAGATCTCAACCCCATAGAAAATCTTTGGAGGGAGTTGAAAGTCCATGTTGCCCAGCGACAGCCCCAAAACATCACTGCTCTAGAGAAGATCTGCATGGAGGAATGGGCCAAAATACCAGCAACAGTGTGTGAAAACCTTGTGAAGACTTACAGAAAACGTTTGACCTCTGTCATTGCCAACAAAGGGTATATAACAAAGTATTGCGATGAACTTTTGTTATTGACCAAATACTTATTTTCCACCATAATTTGCAAATAAATTCTTTAAAAATCAGACAATGTGATTTTCTGGGGGGTTTTTCTCATTTTGTCTCTCATAGTTTAGGTATACCTATGATGACAATTGGAGACCTCTCTCATCTTTTACAGTGGGAGAACTTGCACAATTTGTGGCTGACTAAATACTTTTTTGCCCCACTGTATCATCATTGACTGTGGAAACTTCACACTTTACCTCAAGCAACTTGGATTTTGTGCCTGTTCACTCTTCCTCCAGACTCTGGAACCTTGATTTCCAAGTGACAGGATTTGGCACCTGATTTGGGGAGCCATGCCATCTGCTGGTGTTAGTCCACTGTGTTTTATCAAGTTCAAAGTCAATGCAGCTTCTACTAGGACATTTTAGAGCACTTCATGCTTCCCTCTGCTGACAAGGTTTATGGGGATGCTGATTTCATTTTTCAGCAGGACTTGGCACCTGCTCACACTGCTGCCAAAAGTACCAAAGCCTGGTTTAATGACCATGGTATCACCATATTTTACTGGCCAGCAAACTCTCCTGACCTAAACCCCATACAGAACCTATGAAGTATCATCAACAGGGAGATGAGAGACAACAGACCCAACAATGCAGATGAGCTGAAGGCTGCTATCAAAGCAACCTGGGCCTTCATAACACCTCAGCAGTAACACAGACTGATCACCTTCATGCCATGCCACGCTGATGCAGTATTAATTCATGCAAAAGGAGCCCTGACCAAGTATTGAGTGTGTGCATGGAAATACTTTTAGTCGGCCAACATTTCTATTTAAAAAAAATCATTTTTTTAAATGATCTTATGTAATATTCTAATTTTTTAAGAAACTGGTTTTCATGAGCTGCAAGCCATAACCATCAAAATTAAAAGAAATAAACACTTGAAATAGATCACGCTGTCTGTAATGAATCTATATAAAACATGAGTTTCATTTTATGAATTGAATTACTGAAATAAATCAACTTTTTGATAATATTCTAATTTAGAGAGATGCACCTGTAGTTTTGCCTTCCTTTTTACCCAGGAATCACTCCTCTGGACATGGAGAAACCATTGTAGGTACCTCATTCTGAATGCAGTCCCAAGGATCTTGTTCTCTAACCTTGTACACATGTTGCAGGAATTAACATCCTCCGACCACACAGCCACCTTAACACTGCATGCTCATTTCACTCCAAATTGGAATTCTTCGGCTGCCAACACTCGCTCTGGTTTCACTCAGAGCATGGCACTCCTAATACAGCTCTTATAATGCTCCTGTTGGTATGGAGACAAGCTCTGTCATTAATAGGGTGAGCGGTGCCAAAACATCTGTCACATCTGTGGGTAAAATCTAGTGACAGCCTGCCACAGATGTTACTGCACCTCTTGTGGATCCAGGAATCATTACAGAAGATGGAATTACCAACCCTCTTTCCTATACATACACCAAAAAGGTGCATTCCCTAATCACTCAATGATTTAAGTTTAAGGAATTATGATCTTTTTTCTTTCTTTTTTCCCCCAGTTGTCCATGTGTACCCTAAGACCCCTTGACTTTCAAGTGTACAGTTTCTCCATAAGTCCATCTATCTATACAGATGATATCACCAACAGCTCACACAACAGCTCTCTGGGACAGCAAATGCAAGCTTCTTGTGACAATACTATATAAACAGCAAGGGGTTCAACACTGAACCCTGATGAATCCTAACATGGACACTAAAGGTGTCACTGTTTTTGTAAGTAGAGTGTTTGATATAAATGCTACTTACTGCTAGAGGATACATTACCAAGGCTGTGCTAACAAGTAATTTAGTAGCAACACCTAAACATCTCATGGCCCACAACAGAACTTTCCTTGGGGAACAATCAAGGGCCTTCTCTGAGTCAACGAAAGCAAAATATACAGTAAGTTCTTTTCTTTACTAAGGCATTTCTCTTGTGGTTCTCACAGAATGAATATTACATTAAATTGTTCCTCAAACAGGTATGAAACCAAAGTGCATAAATAGCCACCAAATCATAGACTATTTTCTCCACTGCTCTTTCAGTGACATTCAGGCAGAGCTCTATTGATTTCAAGCTCCTGTAGTGGCCTCTGTCTGTGCCACAGCACTCTCCCTTATACAGTAATAGCTACATGTGCATTTTCAGTAATAGTATAAGTTTGATAAAGTTTGCCACTGAATTTGTACGGTAAACATATCTGCCTCTACTCTTTTGACAGTTCCTTCAGGTAGAGCCCATAGCAGCTCTTTTGTCCACCGCAGTGAACTGCGTCACGCTCAGAGAATTGTAGTTAAGCTCGGCAGTGCTGTGGTCACACGAGGTGATGAGTGTGGCTTGGCTCTGGGAAGGCTGGCCTCAGTTGTGGAGCAGGTAAGAGGCCAGATACCAATTCATTTTCTGTTTGTTGATAAATTACTTTTAGCTCTTGTATGGTCTAGATCAGGGATGGGCAGTGAGGGCCATTCCACTGCAGCTTTTCTGTTCCGCAGGTGTTTGCACGGATGAGCTTCAAGGATTGCTAATTGGAGAAAGCAACTGCTGAAAAGACTGGGTGAAACAGAAAACCTGCAGTGGAATGGCCCTCCATGTCATATAGTTGCCCTTCCCTGGTCTAGATAATGGATCATTTTTTTTTATGTATTTGAACCAGAAGAGGAAAATAACTAGTACCTGCTGTGATTTTAAGTAGTGGTTGTTGTTGTTCAGGTGGCTATGCTGCAAAATCAAGGCAGGGAGATGATGATTGTCACCAGTGGTGCTGTGGCCTTTGGGAAACAAAGATTAAGACAAGAGATCCTATTGTCCCAGAGTGTCCGTCAGGCATTGCACTCAGGACACAATCAAGTCAAAGAAGACATGGTAAGCAAAGGGACTATATGTAACTTTTAGAAACCTTTACAAAAATGCAGTTACAGTATCTCGCAAAAGTGAGTACACCCCTCACATTTTTGTAAATACTTTATTATGTCTTTTCATGAGACAACACTGAAGATATGACACTTTGATACAATGCAAAGTAGTCAGTGTACAGCTTGTATAACAGTATAAATTTGCTGTCCCCTTAAAATAACTCAACACACAGCCATTAATGTCTAAACTGCTGGCAACAAAAGTGAGTACACCCCTAAGTGAAAATGTCCAAATTGTGTCAAAAGTGTCAATATTTTGTGTGGCCACCATTATTTTCCAGCACTGTCTTAACTCTCCTGGGCATGGAGCTCACTAGAGCTTCATAGGTTGCAAGTGGAATCCTCTTCCACTCCTCCATGACGGTATCACGGAGCTGGTGGATGTTAGAGACCTTGTGCTCACATTCCGTTTGAGGATGCTGCACAGATGCTCAATAGGGTTTAGGTCTGGAGAAATGCTTGGCCAGTCCATCACCTTTACCCTCAGTTTCTTTAGCAAGGCAGTGGTTGTCTTGGAGGTGTGTTTGGGGTGGTTATCATGTTGGAATACTGCCCTGCGGCCCAGTTTCTGAAGGGAGGGGATCATGCTCTGCTTCAGTATGTCACAGTACATAATGGCATTCATGGTTCCCTCAGTGAACTGTAGCTCCCCAGTCCCCAAACCATGACACTCCCACCACCATGCTTGACTGCAGGCAAGACACACTTGTCTTTGTACTCCTGACCTAGTTGCCGCCACACACGCTTGTCACCATCTGAACCAAATGAGTTTATGTTTGTCTCATCAGACCACAGGACATGGTTCCAGTGATCCATGTCCTTAGTCTGCTTGTCTTCAGCAAACTGTTTGCGGGCTTTCTTGCCCATCATCTTTAAAAGGGGCTTCCTTCTGGGATGACAGCCATGCAGACCAATTTGATGCAGTGTGCGGTGTATGGTCTGAGCACTGACAGACTGATCCCCCACCCCTTCAACCTCTGCAGCAATGCTGGCAACACTCATACATCTATTTTCAAAAGACAACCTCTGGATATGATGCTGAGCACGTGCACTCAACTTCTTTGGTCGACCATGACAAGGCCTGTTCTGAGTGGAACCTGTCCTGTTAAACCGCTGTATGGTCTTGGCCACCGTGCTGCAGCTCATTTTCAGGGTGTTGGCAATCTTCTTATAGCCTAGGCCATCTTTATGTACAGCAACAATTCTTTTTTCAGATCTTCTGAGAGTTCTTTGCCATGAAGTGCCATGTTGAACTTCCAGTGACCAGTATGAGAGAGTGTGAGAGCGATAACACCAAATTTAACACATCTGCTCCCCATTCACACCTGAGACCTTGTAACACTAACGAGTCACATGACACCGGGGAGGGAAAATGGCTAATTGGGCACAATTAGGACATTTTCACTTAGGGGTGTACTCACTTTTGTTGCTAGCGGTATAGACATTAATGGCTGTGTGTTGAGTTATTTTGAGGGGACTGTCATGTTCAGGGTCATCACCCCGAGCATGACTTGTGGCTGTTGGGTTTAATTATTGATTATTAATTCCAGCTGATGGATTGAGCCTTGCTCTCCATCAGTCCCACAGCCACGACTCCTCCTCTTACCAGGCATTCACCAGTTTTCTGGTTCACCACATACACACTTACACACTCATGCACGCATGCACACATACACACACACTCACATTCACGCTCACGCACACACACACACACACACACACTGTTCAATCAGTCATGCACCGGGTGGCCACACAACTGTGTCCATTTGACCTCATTCTGGGTTTGTGTATTTATAGGGTAGAATGTGACCAGCTGGTGTGGCAACTTAGCGTGTCAACTCTGGACATCCAGTCTCGCATTTGTTGGTTTACCCCTGGACTGAAGCGTGTTGTTCCCTCAGAGCCTTTCCACTCCATCACTGTTTGTAAGTCTTCCCTTGTGCCTTTTTCTCCGCTCCTGCCTATTGGGAGCACGTTAGGCATACCTGTACACCAACTGAGTTTGTAGCGGGGTGTCTTCCCCTTTCTGTTGTGACTGTTTTTGGACATTATTCGCATTCACCCATTGTAAATAAACACGTTACTTACTCTGCATTTTGGGCTCGCTGCCATTTCATATGTTCGCTGCGGAGTTGCGCAGTGAACATGACAGTAAGTTGCCACCAGTAAAGAGCCCAAGTAGTAAGTAACGTGTTAATCATTTTTTTGTGTTTTTTTCACCCACCTGCTCGGAGCGTCATGTCCTGGTCTAGCTGTTCCCACACTGGGTTTAGCGGATGGGCAGCACGACAGCCCAGTACGGAGGAGCAGCAGGCGGCCTGGCGAATCTGGGAGCTCCTGGAGGAAATGCACGACTCCTTCGGACCCGGAGATCATTTAGCCTGCCTCAACGGAGTTATCCGGATCCTGAGGACTCACTGGGGCCTCTGGAATTACCTCGAGTACTCCGAGCTGCTGTCCAGTGTCTGCACGCTCAAGCAGGCTTTCCCCGATCTGACGAGGGGGACTTTCCGGACAAAACCCAAACCGAAACACCCTTCTTCACCAGCGGCCATCTTCTCCTTTTCCCCCATCATCTGGTCCAAGATGGCAGCCGTCAGGTCAGCATCAGCATCACCCAGAATCCCGGAGGAACAATCCTGCCCCGCCATCTGCTCCAGCTCCTACACCGAGCCCAGTTACCTCCGCAGCAGATCATCGGTCCCTAGCAATTCCGTCTGCAGGAATTCCCTCCATATCCGCTGCAAAGCTTTCTTCCTCGGTCAGTTCGCCGGCTGCAGAGCGGCGCGTGTTTTCCTCACTGGGGTCTTCCATCCCTGAGGTGAGAGGGGCGGCTCCAAAATCGTCTACCAAGGAGCCTGACACCGCCTTTGCTGGAAGGACGGGTGGAGACGCCCAAACAGCAGCAGCTGCAATTAATGTCACAGACTGGGGAGACAGGCAAGTACATCTTCATTTGACTCATATTAATAATGAAATGTCTTGCCTGATTCCTGGTAGGGAGGCTCAGGAAAAGCAGTCTCCTGAGCTCTCCCCACCTGCTGCTGTTTATAACTGTTCACCAGCCCTCTCTCCTCTTCCCTTGGTGTGCCTGCCGGAACCAGAGCCAAGCAGTCTGGATCAGGAGGAGCCAGAGGTCCAGGAGGGATGTCCTCTCGCAGCCATGGTGAACTAGGTCCCAGCCGCCACGCCGGAGGAGTCACCAATGTGGATCATGGCAGCTGGGAGAATTAAGACTGCAGAGACCATCACGTCTGCTGTGGAGGCCGTCACAGCAGAGTCAGTACCCAAGCGGAACCTTGTGGAGGCTGAACCTGAGGAGACATCGCCCAGCTCGCCGGAGTCCTGGACGGCGGTAGAGCTTGAGCTAAGGCAAGTGCTCTCTTTTGTCTTTCTCCTGTCCCTAATTGAGCATTTTTGCCTAGCTTTAGGTGAGGAGAGCCAGCTGCAGCCAAACGCTGCACCTCGCCTCGCCGGGCTCTGCCACTACCGACAACTCTGACCCTTCCCCCTCTCTTTCTGAGTCCTTTTCCAGAGTCGCCGGAGAGAGTCCTCCATCGCCGGACGAGTCCATGGATCCAGGTCCGCAACCAGAGGTCACCAAGGTTCCGGTCGAGGCGGTCATCGGGGGTACCCGGTCTCAGTCCAGGGTGCCAGTGATCGACCACCTCCTCATTTTGGTGCTCATACGGGTTGGCTGGCCCATGGCCAAGATGGGGTTGGGGTCAGCAGTGGCCCAGCCAGGTCCCACCACGGGTGCAGCAGGGGTCCAGCTGGACTCCATCATGGGTGCAACCATGGCTTGGTCGGGGTCCATCGTGGGTGCAACGCAGGCCCAGTCAGGGCTCACCATGGGAGCAATCAGGTCCCGGGAAGGGGCCACCGCTGGTGCAACGTTGTCCCAGGCCAGGACCACCGCAGACGCAGCCATGGCCCAGCCCGGGTCCACTGCGGGGTCAACAGAGTCCCAGCCCTTCGTCGGGATCACCGGGCATGCCACAGGACAGTTTGGGGATGCCGGGGCCTTCCTTTCCCTTTTGGAGGCCCTGTGGGTGTTCCTCTTCCTTCTGCTGGGCACCGCCGGGGTCTTTCTCCCTTTGTCGCCAGTGACCACAGGAGTTCTTCTTCCCCTGTCTGGCCACCCATCTCTCAGCCTTCCGGTGGGTAGGCCACCGCCTCATCTGCCCTTCCGGTCCTGGTTGCCCAGTCGGGTGGGCAGGCCACCTAAAGGATTAGGTTCCCGGGTTAAGTGGCCCATTTTCTCTGGCAGGCCACCTGATACTGCTCTGCAGGCCGCCTGCTGGCCCTGGGATTTTGGCCGGCCCCCTGAACTTACGGTAATCTGCTGAGCCTTGGACTCTGGCCGGCCCCCTGAACTATGGGACTCTTGGGGGTGGGTTAGTTAGTTTTGGGGTTGGGGAGTGTGTTGCCATTGTGTTGTTTTGTGGTGTTCCCCATCTTTTATTGATCCCTCCTAACTTGTTTCCCCCCACCTCCCACCCTGGTTTGGTGTGTTGGTCTTATGGGTGGGGGTGGGGGGTGGATTTTGTTCTTTGCTTTGATGGTACAGTGGGTGTCTGGTATCCACTCCTTGAGGTGGGGGCACTGTCATGTTCGGGGTCATCACCCCGAGCATGACTTGTGGCTGTTGGGTTTAATTATTGATTATTAATTCCAGCTGATGGATTGAGCCTTGCTCTCCATCAGTCCCACAGCCACGCCTCCTCCTCTTACCAGGCATTCACCAGTTTTCTGGTTCACCACATACACACTCACACACTCATGCACGCATGCACACATACACACACACTCACATTCACACTCACGCACACACACACTGTTCAATCAGTCATGCACCGGGTGGCCACACAGCTGTGTCCATTTGACTTCATTCTGGGTTTGTGTATTTATAGGGTAGAATGTGACCAGCTGGTGTGGCAACTTAGCATGTCATCTCTGGACATCCAGTCTCGCGTTTGTTGGTTTACCCCTGGACTGAAGCGTGTTGTTCCCCTCAGAGCCTTTCCACTCCAACACTGTTTGTAAGTCTTCCCTTGTGCCTTTTTCTCCGCTCCTGCCTAATGGGAGCGCGTTAGGCATACCTGTACACCAACTGAGTTTGTAGCGGGGTGTCTTCCCCTTTTCGTTGTGACTGTTTTTGGACATTATTCACATTCACCCATTGTAAATAAACACGTTACTTACTCTGCGTTTTGGGCTCGCTGCCATTTCATATATTCGCTGCGGCGTTATGCAGTGAACATGACAGGGACAGCAAATTTACACTGTTATACAAGTTGTGCACTGATTACTTTACATTGTATCAAGGTGTCATGTCTTCAGTGTTGTCCCATGAAACGATATAATTAATATTTACAAAAATGTGAGGGGTGCACTCACTTTTGCGACATACTGTATTTGGGGCTATAGTTCAATTAGCGGTCAAAAGATGTCAGTAAAACTTGGGCTTCCAAATGTTACCAAAAGTACCTATAAGTATAATTAAAAGAGAGGTCTTTTGTTGAGGATGAAGTTTATTTCCATGGATATATTGATACCCAGTACTGTGATGATATTGTTTGATGGAAGTGTCACTCTTTCATATGACTCAAAAAGATGAAGCAATGATATACTGTATATATATATATATGACTAGCTGATTATGGCATTTTTGCTTCAGTCTCTGCCAGTACTGGAGGCTCGAGCTTGTGCTGCAGCTGGACAGAGTGGTCTGATGGCCCTGTATGAAGCCATGTTCACCCAGTACAGCACTTGCACAGCACAGGTGATTGTATACTTATCATCCAAACAGTGAATATTTCAGAAGTTGGGTTTTTTTGTTTGTTTTTTTCTTTGCTTTTATACTTTCCCTTTTATTTATAGATGATGCTAAATTTTCCGCTGTCTTATGTACTTTTAGGTTCTGGTGACAAATCTGGATTTCCATGATGACCAAAAGCGGCAGAACCTGAACAGTACACTCCAGGAGCTGCTGCTCATGAACATCGTGCCCATCATCAATACTAACGATGCTGTGGTGCCGCCTCCGGAGCCCAACAGTGATCTGCAGGGGGTAAATGTTGGTACAGATAGCATGGAGAGGACCCCTTTGTAATGGTGATGAAGGCAGCAGAGTTAATGAAAATATTTACAGAGACAGTATGTAGATCCATGATTGCAGTAGTTCTGATGTAAATAATCTGTAGTATGTTCTCACACGTGTATGCTGAAACAGCTTTGCCTCCTTATTGCATATGCTTGCAGGAAGGTTATGGATGAGAATGCATGTTGTTAATGGAAAAGAAGTGGAGCCCAAAGGGCAAAATTGACTTCTCCTAGTAGATGACTTATTTAATTTTCATGCACTACTGCAAAAATGGAAAAAAAAATCTCTGAAATTTGAACTTGGTATCAATGATCATCACTGGGTCTCATGCAAGAACCATTATGTACTAACAGATTTGTTTGTAAATATGACATATGATCAATTTATGTTAGCTTTTGGGAGTCACCAATCTGTTAGTACCTTGAAATTTAGTATATTTACTAACAGAATGTACAGGTGGTCCAGACCAGTTGTAAGAGTTATGTGTAATTAGTTTGCTGTTATTTAAACCTTACTTTTCACTTAAAGTTTTCACTCTATATTTTATTTGTCTGAAACAGCTTATAAGAGTGCAAACACTATAAACTTAATAATTAGTTGGCAAGATTTTATACTTTGATTCAAGTTATAATTAAAGTTAAAATAGTTAAAAATTATTAAAAGCAGTATCATTCCATCAACATTCAATCATATCAGATGCAAAATATAAGATTCTAAACGTCGTTGCCAGGGCAACAGTAGGCTTCGTTATACTGCTGAGCGTTATACTGTCGTTATACAGCGTTATACTGTGAGACTGATCGGTAAGTAACTTCTCAGTTATCACAATGCAAATCACATGGATATCATTCTGATTTTTACTGCTTTCATATGAGGTGTGGGCTTTGCCTCTGGGTTAAGGTCTGTTTTGATAAGTGAGAAAAGACTAGGGTGTATTTTCATAAACTAACATTTTATTGTGAAAATGAACAAAAAGTACTTTTAAAAAATTGTTTATTTATTAGAAAAAAGTACAAATCAGTTTCATCCATGAAATACAAGTTTTCAATGACACCTTTTCCATCTTTTGATATACTGTATCATGAATTGTTCTTCAGGGCAAGGGCGAACAGAAGACTCCAAACACAAGCTGTGAGTTTTGCACATTTAATAATAGGAAACACAAAATATAACTAACACAAAAACTTACAGGAACAGGCAGGAAAATGAGGATAAACCAGCACAGAGGCTGAGGCAACAGAACGCCAGACGAAACAGGGAACACCCGGAAACACAGAATAAACAGAGAGATGGGGATTCCGTCTGAATACTGAGAGACATAGGATTAGCGCCTGAATCCAGAAGGCTGCTGCAAGGAGAAGTCCACGCAGCAGTCCTTAAATGGGAACAAACCAAATGAGATCAGGTGTGGGTAACATGAGTGAGGAATAATCAGATCAAATAATAAACAGGTGTGACACCCCATGAGGGGTTTGACAGGAGGAAGTACACAGTGACGGTCAAAATAAAAGCACAACCCGGAAACCCAAAAACAGGAGATACAAAAAGCAACCAACAAACTCATGAAACAAAGACCAGAAAACAATGAGGACGAAGGAGGCTCTTAAACAAACACAGGCAGAAGTATAAAATATAAAACCCATGAGTACACAAACTACAAGAATCAGACTATAATGGCAAAACTAAGAATACAAGACAACTCATAAATAAAAAGAGACAAATAACAACCCAGAGAACCTCCTGTGTTCCCTGAGTGTCCACCGGTCCTGGGATGGAGCTGCCGGACGACAGAGGAGCCTGTGACCCTGGAAGATTCCGTTCAAGCCCTGCAGCCACATCCCGGATGGGAGGAGAACATTATCTGCGTCCTGAAACCTGAGCCGACAGGAGAGTGTCCCCTGGTTTCAGTAGCAAGGGAGCCAGTATCATCAGTGAGGCAACCTCCAGCTTCTGCTGCCACGTTGGAAGTTCCACCTGCATCGGTCGCCACGTCTGGAGGGTCTTGGGCTGCATCCACCATCATGCCTGCTGCTGGGATTGTCACAGCAGAGTCGCCAGAGTCCTGGACGGCGGTGGAGCTCGAGCTGAGGCAAGTTCTCTTCTTTGTCTTCACATTATTAGTATTAGAGAAATATTGCTTAGCTCTTAGTGAGGAGAACCAGTCGCAGCTGTTGGCTGTTCTTGAATTCTCCCCGCCGGGCTCCACTGCTATCGGTCTTAGTAACCCAGTGGAGGATGACCTTCTACCTTTGTCTGAGGTCGCTGCAGGTCCTCTATCTTCACCAGAGGCCTCTGTGGGTCCTTCCTCTCCACCAGAGGTCTCCGCGGGTCCTTCCTCTCCGCCAGAGGTCTCCACGAGTCCTTTCTTTCCACCAGAGGTCTCCACAGGTCCTTCCTCTCCGCCAGAGGTTTCCGTGAGTCCTTCCTCTCCACCAGAGGCCACTGTGGGTCCTTCCCCTCCGCCCAAGGTCATAGAAGGTTCTCCGTCTCCGCCCGAGGTCGTGGAGGGTTCTCCGTCTCCGCCTGAGGTTGTAGAGGGTCCTCCACTGTCGGCTGAGGTCATTGTGAGTTCCCTGTCTTTGCCAGAGGCCTCCGCTGAGCAGTCACTTTCCTCATCTATTTTTTCTGCTGATCAGCCATGCTCTTTATCTGGTCTTCTCACTGGTCAGTCACCCTCCTCACTGGGTTTCCATCTCTCAGCTCCTGTGGTCTGTGGTAGGCACTGGTTCCAGCTGCCACCTCCAGGAAGGGGCCCACTGGCCCTGGGATACTGGGAGACCGCCCGATGGACTGCGCCGTCTGGTTAGGTGGCTCTGGAACTCTGGGAGACCACCCGATGGACTGTGCCATCTGCTTGGGTGGCTTTGGAACTCCAGTAGGCCACCCGACGGTCCTCGTTGGCTGTTTGTGTGGCTCTGGGACTCTGGGAGACCACCTGATTTGTTCCATCTGGTGATTGGGTGGCTTTGGGATTCTTATAAACCACCAGATCGGTCCTGTTATTCTACCTAATTGTCCTAGAGTCCTGTATACTTTTTCTGTTCAATGTTGCGGGTCATAAACATTTTTTTTTTTTTGGCTTGGTTTCAGTCCCTCCTGGCCTGGTTTCCCCCACCACCCTCCCGGGGTTGATGATTTGTTCTGTTCTTGTTGGGAAGGGGGGGTTGCTGGTGTATTTCTTTTCTCCTTCTTTGATGTTGCCATGGGGCGGCTGGAATCCACCCCTTGAGGGAGGGGCTCTGTCATAATGTGGAGCACGATTGGGGACTCGTGCTCACTGTCAAGAATCGCCCTTTAGGGTAGGTATCTGATGCCAAAAGCAGGAGCTGTGAGTTTGCACATTTATTAAACAAAGCACACAAAAATAAAAATGCACACTTACAAGGGATGCCAGGGAAAATGACACAGACGGAGACACTGTCAGGGAAGCAAAGATGTGACTACAACGTCTGGTGACTCAAGACCACTGCGAGACACAAGTCAATCTCCCGATCTTAAATACTGCCAACATAAGTGCAACCAGCTGTGGGATTCTGAGTGGTGATCATTACTGGCAGCCGTGAAGCGCACAAACAGAATCTGACAGCCGGAGGTGTGTGCGAGCTGTCACAGCGACCACAATGATCACGACAACAAACCATAAAGGAAAGAACAGAAACTAATAATGAACTGACCAACAACAGGAACCAAATACAGCAAACAAGGTGAACAGAAAACAAACAGAAAAAGACTAAACTAAGTATCACAGGACTGAACACCACCAGACGCCATCATAATTCCCCCTCCTCCTTTGTGTACTGGGCTCAGTCTCTCAATTTATTTATGAATATTTTCTGTATCCAGAGCTCTCCAGAGCTAGATGGCTCTACTCAGAATGAGCTCATTCTGGGCAGCCTCTGCCAGGGGCTGACAGGTGGCTGTTGGGGAACTTGATGGGCTGGAAGGGCGCACGGCCGAGGCAGATGTGGACGCATCTCCTGTCTCTGTGAAGAGTTACAGTGAAAAGTAAAACGCTGCACACTCCTTCATTGATTTATTTCCCTAAAAATAAATGCATTAATGCCTAATAAGTCTGTGATGAAAACAATAATCCCCCTGTGCACCGCACATCACACTGGAACACACTGGCACACATGCTCCCTGTTCATTCATTCATTCCCCTAAAAAAAAATCCTACATTAATGCCTAATCTATACTGCAAGGGTAAGTCCGCAATTAAAATGAGTGTGGATGGACTAAAAAAAACTAGTGTGATAATCATATAGTTAAAATGACGGGTGATTATGTGATAACTGTTAAGACCAATTCATAGTTGCAAAAATGCGCTGGTACGCGAGCGAGCACAGTGGATGCATTTGTGGGCAAATCCTACGCAGAGGGTTTGCGCTGACTGAGCGCAATGCAGGCCCCCAAAAAGTGACCACGCACACAAGAGCACAGTGGTCACAGTGAACTGCACATGCACCAGGAAACTCTGGGATGGCAGGACCTCAAAATAAACATTGTGCATTTTTCTACTATGAGGTAGCTCGTCTGTCAATTTTTCACCCAGAACACCAGAACAGTAAATTATATTTCCTACCTGTTTCATTGCTTTGTATTTGTCCATAGCTTGTGACAGCAGCTGCTACAGGTGTGGTTTGGGGCTGGGGAAAACTGTTTCAGTCACTTTATGGTAAACATATACAGTATGTAAGACATTTAATCCACAGATTACTAAAAATTTAAAAAAAAGAAAAAAAAAAACTCTGCCACCGAGCTCTTCTTCTGTGTTTCAATTGCAGCTGTTAAAACATTTAAACTTATTTTCACTGCGCATGCACGAAACGCAGCTGCTAAACAGTAGCTGTAGTTGTAAGGGTTTCTGTCTGTTCTGCCTGTCTGCCTCGCTCTCTCCTCACTAATTGTGCACCTCTCCTGGCAGCTGCAATCATCACCTGCAGCCAGTTAGTGGAATAGTACAAGTAGGATGCTCTCACTCCACTTTGCCTGGTTGCATCTGTTTGCCACCCTGCGTCAGCGTGCCTTGTGGTATCTTGTACTCATGCTATGTTTTACTCAGCCAAGTTTTGACCCTTGCCTGCATGTTGACCTTGAGCTTGTCTGTGTCTTGGATTAATGCTATGATTAACTTTGCCAAGTTTTGACCCCCTGCCTGCTCATGACCCCGAGTTGACTGTGTTTTGGATTTGACTGCCTGTTCTGTTTTTGCCTCCCTTGCTCTGACCCTAGCCTGCCTCTGGATTCAGGAAACTCCCTGGTGACATAACGCACGGCTCAGGAGACGCACACACACAGGCTTAGAGTA
Source organism: Pholidichthys leucotaenia (assembly GCA_020510985.1). Lineage (NCBI taxonomy): Eukaryota > Metazoa > Chordata > Actinopteri > Cichliformes > Pholidichthyidae > Pholidichthys > Pholidichthys leucotaenia. The sequence continues at coordinate 394,570,976 of CM035836.1, read as the reverse complement.
GTTCAAAGAGTTTATTAACAGCAGGAGTGAATGAGTGCGTGTCTGCGGGATGTAAATGTGTTGGTGATGGCGTCTGCTTCAGGCACAGAGGCAGGTGACCGTTCAGCCGAGCAACCTTGGATTGTCAGGATAGCTGGCACAACAAGGGGGCAAAGCCCGGAAGACAGCCACCTGGAGAGCTCCGTACAGCAGCGAGGAATGGGCGATGGAGTGGAGATGTCCGCCGCCGGAGAATCCACCTGTGCACAGGGGAGCAGACTGGGAAAGAGAGGTAAGGGTTCTTACCCAAATAATACTTGCTGAAGAGAGAAGTAGCTCACAACGGTGAGGGACAAAGTCTGACGGCTTCAGGCCGAGCCTCCGGGCGAGACGGCCTTTATCCCTCGCCGCTGATGATTGTCAGGTGCGTGAGCAGGTGGCGCTGCTGATGAATGGCGCGGCGTGACAGTACTCCCCCCTCTAGCAGCGCCTCCTGGCGATGGCTTATCCGGGTGTGCTCGGTGGAAGTCCGCGATGAGCGATGGGTCCAACACAAACGACGGGGGCACCCATTGTCGATGCTCGGGCCCATAGCCCTCCCAGTCCACCAAGTATTGCAACCCACAACCTCGGCGCCGGGAGTCCAGGATGGAGGAGACGGACCAGGCCGGGTGGCCACCAATCATCCGGGGCGCGGGTTGCGCTGCAGGAGGAGGGCAAAGGGGGTCGGTGACTGCCAGTTTCACCTTCGACACGTGGAAAGTGGGATGGATGCGGAGGGAGGGGGGAATAGCCACGCGCACAGCCACCGGGTTGATGATCCGGGTGATGGGAAAGGGACCCATGAACCGCTGTGCCAGCTTCCTCCTCTCACCTTTTAATGTGACGTCCTGGGTAGACACATACACGAGTTGCCCAACTCTGTACGCCGGGGCAGGTCGTCTGTGCCGGTCCGCCACGGTCCTGTTGCGCTTCGCTGTGCGTAAAAGCGCATGACGCGCGGCAGCCCAGGTGGGGCGGAACTGCCTAAGGTGCACCCTAACAGAGGGGACAGTTACCTCGCTCTCCTGCGCTGGAAACAGCGGGGGGTCGTAACCCAGGGACGCCTTGAAGGGGGACATCCCCGTTGCAGAAGAGCGGGCGGTGTTGTGGGTATACTCCACCCAGGCGAGATGGTTGCTCCAGGACGTCGACTTGGATCTGGTAACACAGCGGAGCGCAGCCTCCAGCTCCTGATTGGTCCTCTCACACTTCCCGTTAGACTGGGGGTGATGGCCGGAGGAGAGACTCACCTTGGCTCCGATGGCGTTACAAAAGGATCTCCAAACCTCGGATGAAAATTGGGGGCCCCGGTCCGAGACCACGTCCACCGGAATCCCGTGCAGCCTGACCACGTGTTGGACGAGGAGGTCCGCCGTCTCCAGGGCGGTAGGGAGACCTCGCAGGGGGACGAAGTGTGCCGCCTTGGAGAAACGGTCCACGATGGTCAGGACGGTGTCAAAGGAGTTGGAAACGGGGAGTCCGGTGACGAAATCCAGTGCGATGTGCGACCAGGGCCTGCCGGGGACGGGCAGAGGCTGGAGCAGACCCGCTGGAGGGGCATTTCCCGACTTGCTGGTGGCACAGATTGGGCAAGCCCGGGCGTAGCGGGCTGCATCCCTCCGCAGGCCTGGCCACCAAAAGGACCGCTGGAGGAGGCTGATCATCCGAGAGGTGCCGGGATGACAGGTGAGCCGGGAGGTGTGGAGCCAGTGGATGACCTCTCCTCGGACCGCAGATGGGACGAACAGTCTTCCCTCTGGTCCGCCACCAGGATCAGGTTCCACCTCCTGCGCCTTCCGGATCTTGTCTTCAATGTCCCAAGAGATGGCTCCCACGACGCACGACCTGGGCAGGATAGTGTGGGGCGTCTCCTCAGCCTCCACGGCGGTGAACTGCCTAGAGAGGGCGTCAGGCAGGCCGTTTTTGGAGCCTGGCCTGAAGGTGATTGAAAAGCGGAACCTGGCGAAGAACAAAGACCAGCGCGCCTGGCGGGCATTCAGGCGCTTGGCAGATCGTAGGTATTCTAAGTTCTTATGGTCCGTCAGGACCACAAACAGCAGGTCCGCCCCCTCTAGCCAGTGGCGCCACTCCTGTAAGGCGAGTTTGATGGCCAGGAGCTCTCTGTCCCCCACATCGTAGTTCCTCTCCGCCGGGGACAGGCGCCGGGAGAAGAAGGCGCAAGGTCGTTTGGCGCCATCGTCAGGTGACCGCTGGGATAATACTGCTCCCACTCCCGTGTCCGATGCGTCCACCTCCACAATGCACTGCAGCGCGGGGTCGACCTGGCGAAGGACCCGGGAGGAGGAGAACTCCGCCTTCAGCGCCTTAAAGGCAGCAGCGACCTCTTCAGTCCACCGGAACGGGACCTTCGGGGACGTGAGGCGGGTCAGCAGTCCGACGATTGAGCTGAAATTTGGGACAAAGCGGCGGTAAAAATTGGCGAAGCCAACAAATTGTTGCACCTGCTTCCGGGATGCGGGAGTAGGCCACTCCACCACCGCCTTCACCTTCTCTGGGTCTGGGAGCACCTGGTCTTGAGCGATGATGAATCCCAGGAAGGATGTGGTCCTAGCGTAGAATTCGCATTTCTCAGCCTTCACGTACAGACGATTCTCCAGCAGTCTTTGGAGGACCCACCTCACATGGACCTGGTGCTCGTCCCTGGACCTGGAGAAGATAAGAATGTCGTCCAGGTAGACGAACACGAAGAGGCCGATGGAATCCCGGAGGACGTCATTAATGAGGCGCTGAAAGACGGCAGGAGCGTTGGTCAACCCGAACGGCATGACAAGATACTCAAAGGGGCCGTTCGGGGTACGGAAGGCTGTTTTCCATTCATCTCCCTCCCGGATCCGGACGAGGTGGTAAGCGCTGCGTAAATCCAGCTTGGTAAACCAGGTCGCCCCCTGGAGGGAGTGAAAGGCAGTGTCCATGAGGGGCAGGGTGTAACGGTCCCTCTCAGTGATGTCATTTAGCGCTCGGTAGTCTATGCAGGGGCGGAGGGATCCGTCCTTTTTCCCGACAAAGAAAAACCCTGCCCCCACGGGTGACGACGATGGGCGAATAATCCCAGCGCTCAGTGATTCCTTCAGGTAAGTATTCATGGTCTCCTTCTCCGGCGCCGACAGGCTGTAGAGCTGACCAGAAGGCAGGGGAGCCCCCTGGCGGAGGTTGATAGCACAGTCATAGGCTCAATGCGGGGGAAGAGACATAGCTTTTGATTTACTAAATACCATACCCAGGTCGTGAAATTCTGGAGGCACCAGCGACAGGTCCGGAGGTACTGTATCCGCCACAGGGGGAGCCGCAGACGGGGAGCAGGCAGCGGACTGAAGGCAGGTGCCCATACAGAAGGTACTCCACGCCGATACCCCAGCTGACCTCCAGTCCAGGACAGGGTTGTGGAGGCGTAGCCAGGGATACCCCAGGATGACGGGCGACACAGAGTTGGGCAGGACGTAAAATACCATCTCCTCCCGGTGGTTCCCTGAGATGATGACTGGGACAGGCATGGTTTGGTGAGAAACTCTCCCAAGGGAGGCACGGGAGAGATGGACCAGGGAGATGGGGTGTTTTAATGCCTGACAGCGGATGCCCAATCGGGTTGCCAGGCCTTGTGAAATGAAGCTGCCCTCTGCACCCGAATCCACCAGTGCGTGGGTGAGGTGCCCAGTGGGATTGTGGCAGAAACGGATGGGCAGCTTTAATTGGGTGAGGGGACTTTGCCGATTGACGTCCGCGAGGCCCCCTACAGTGACTCGCGGACCCCGCCGTTTGGCTTTTGTGGGCAAAGCTCTACCGTGTGTTGACTGTCTCCGCAATACATGCAGAGACCCAACTCACGGCGGCGCTGTTTCTCTGCCGGGGAGAGCTTTGCCCAGCCCGTCACCATCGGCTCCGACTCCTCGGGGCACGATGGTGGCGGCGTCGCCAGGGGGCGAGCTTGGGGCAGGCGTAGCGGGGCTCCCCGAGGGCGAGAAGCAGACGGCTTCCGTCCTGAGGAGCGCTCGCGCAGCCTGTTGTCCAAGCTGATTGCCAGTGAGGTTAGCTCCGCTAACGTTCCGGGGATATCCCGTCCAGCCAGTTCATCCCTCAGATCACTATTGAGGCTGCGGAGGAACAGGCCGCAGAGGGAGCGCTCCTCCCAGCCCAATTCCTCCGCCGCTACCTGGTATTCGATGGCATAATCCGCGGCCGACCGGTTTTCCTGCTGGAGAGCGAGAAGCCGATCGACCTGGACCGCCTCGGAACGAGAATGATCGAACACCTCTAGGAAGCGCCTCACGAACTCGGCATAGGTGAGGGTGGCATAACTGGGTCTCGCCATAATAGCGTAGGCCCAAGTTAAAGCGCGCCCCTCCAGGAGATTCCCTATATAGCTGATTCGGCTGTGATCTGAGGGGAAGTCTCCGGGCACACGGTCAAACACGGACTCGCACTGCATCACAAACCCCCGCGCTCCGCCGAGCTTTCCGCTAAAGCGAGCGGGGGTCGGAATCGGTGTGAGTCGGGCCGGTGCCACCAGAGCTGGCTGGACGGCCACCGGAACAGCAGGAGCTGCGCCACCCTGAGGAGCCGGGGGGAACGGCTGCTGGGGGTCCAGGCGGTCCAATCGGCCAGTGATAGTTAATAATTGATTCAGGATAACCTGCTGTTGATAAGCTATTTGATCCACTCTAGCCTCGAGAGTGGTAAGCCGGTGTGCGAGCCCGCCGTCCGCCGAGCCGCTCTGCTGAAGCCGTACTGACATAACGCACGGCTCAGGAGACGCACACACACAGGCTTAGAGTAGTTCAAAGAGTTTATTAACAGCAGGAGTGAATGAGTGCGTGTCTGCGGGATGTAAATGTGTTGGTGATGGCATCTGCTTCAGGCACAGAGGCAGGTGACCGTTCAGCCGAGCAACCTTGGATTGTCAGGATAGCTGGCACAACAAGGGGGCGAAGCCCGGAAGACAGCCACCTGGAGAGCTCCGTACAGCAGCGAGGAATGGGCGATGGAGTGGAGATGTCCGCCGCCGGGGAATCCACCTGTGCACAGGGGAGCAGACTGGGAAAGAGAGGTAAGGGTTCTTACCCAAATAATACTTGCTGAAGAGAGAAGTAGCTCACAACGGTGAGGGACGAAGTCTGACGGCTTCAGGCCGAGCCTCCGGGCGAGACGGCCTTTATCCCTCGCCGCTGATGATTGTCAGGTGCGTGAGCAGGTGGCGCCGCTGATGAATGGCGCGGCGTGACACCTGGCGGATTGGATTCTGTTCACCTTCACTGTGCACACTATTCCCCTTAACACTAGAAGACCCAGAGAGGGGCCATTTGGCCTTTTTGGCTAGAAAACCCATAGGGGGACCATCAAGTGGCCACAAGAGGGCTAATGTCTGGGTCTTCTAGTGTTAAACCACGTAAGTCGACTTACCAACATTGTGCTCACTGTCCTGACTCCTTTGTCAGCTTCTCCCAGGCCTGGCCAGCCTTCTCCCCTCTCCCCACTCAGTCCTTCTCCTGCAGCACCCGTGACACCTCACCTCTGCCAACCAGTCTCCCAGCTTGGTGGAATTTCCACACTGTTTCCACTGAAGAACCTGTAAGCATAAAGCCAACATTATCAGTCATTAATTACTATCAGTATACTAACCCCTAGTCTCTGCCTCTCCCCGCAGGGTTGCCAGATTTCTCGCTGAAGATAATTGTTTCACTCACCAGTAGAGTTGTCCTCTGTGTCTGCTTCTGGGTCGAAGTATATTCCCATGTCAGCATGCAACCAGCCTGTAGACCCAGCGGGCACGGACGTGATAACAGTTTGTAGCTCAACTTGGTGTTCCAGGGCAGCGCTAGCTTAGTTAGCTTCTACGCCAGGAAGCTTTTAACAATAGCCTTCTGTTCATTTGTGGTTTAGCTGACTACTACCACTCAAACGCTCGTTGGAGCAGCTACATGTTTTCCATGCTATGTCTCCTGTTAGCTTACCGTGTTTACAGCCCCCCACTTTGTCGCTAGTCACTGGCAACAACAAATCCTCGCATCATATGGCTATCGGTCAGCCCAAGCAGCGGCGGCTTGATGCAGGGGTATGTCTGTATTGTGCTCAATCCAATCATTTTGCTATCCGATGTCCCGAAAAATTAAAATGGCCCGATCCGTCAGTCAGAATTGGCAAGCTGTCGGACAAAGCCAAAAATGCCCCTAAAAACTCCCTTGTTCTCCCCATGTGCTTAATGTTCCAGTGTGCCGAGTTTGTTGGCTCAGCACTAGTGGACTTCAGGACTTAACAAAATTTTATTTCTAAGAGTCTGACGACCAAGTATAATATCCCCTGCACTCAGTTATCTCAGTCCCAGAAACTCTTAGCTTTGTCAGGCCAGCCCATCTCTCAAGTTACAAAACGTACAGCCCCCATAACTGTAATAACCTCAGGTAACTAACGGGAGGAGCTATCCTTTTTCATCATCCCAGCCTTCTCCTCCCCGGTTGTGTTAGGATATCCCTGGCTCTCCACCCACAACCCTGCCTTTGACTGCAGTCGGGGTTTTTTTGCTCCTGGAGCACCTTTTGTATGTTCGCCTGTCTCCACTCAGCGGTGTGTTCTCCATCCATTGCCCCAGAGCCCCCACATCGCTCAAAGGCTCCCCCGGCCTACCATGACCTAGCTCCCGTTTTCTGTAAGGTAAAAGCCACATCACTTCCCCCTCAACGACCATATGATTGTGCCGTAGAACTTCAGTAGGGAGCCAAATTACCCTCCAGTCACCTGTACAGTTTGTCGGTTCCCGAAAAGGAGGCCATGAAGAAATATATTAAGGAGTCGCTAAGTACTGGTTTAATCTGTCACTCCTCATCAGCCCTTGGTGCAGGCTTTTTCTTTGTGAGTAAGAAGGATGGCTCACTGCGTCTCTGCATTGACTTCCGGGAGCAAAATAACATCACCATCAGGAACAAATACCCTCTACCCCTAATCAACTTAGCCTTTGACCAACTCCAGGGGGAGATTATCGTCATCAAACTCGACCTCAGGAATGCCTACCACCTTATCCGGATCAGGGAGGGTGATGAATGGAAAATGGCCTTTTCCACACACTTGGGTCACTTTGAGTACTGTGTGATGCCATTTGGGCTCACCAATGCCCCCACAGTTTTTCAGCGGCTAATAAATGACATCTTCCAAGACTTCCTGAATACATTTGTGTACCCTGATGACATCCTAACCTTCTCCCACTCACTGAGGGAGCATCAGGTCCACATTTGCCTGGTTCTTGAGCGCCTTCTCAAGAACCAGTTGTACGTCAGGGCAGAGAAGTTCAAATTTCACACCTCCACCTCCACCACCACCTTCCTGGGTTACATAATTTCACCTGGGTGCATCAGGCCAGATCCAGTCAAGGTTCATACTGTAACTGAGTGACCCACCCCTGCCACCAGGAAGCAGCTACAGCAATTTTTGGGGTTCGCCAACTTTTACCGGCAATTCATTCGGAACTACATCTCAGTTGCCCAGCCGCTCACTGCTCTCACGTCCACCAAGGTTCCCTTCCGTTGGACCAAGGAGGCTCAGGACACATTCTTCCTTCTCAAGACTCATTTCTTTGAGGCTCCCATTTTGCTCCAGCCCGATCCCAAGCTTCAATTCGTTGTTGAGGTGGATGCTTTAGACATTGGGGTGGGGGCGGTATTATCGCAGCGCTCGAGGGACGACGAGAAGGTCCACCCATGCGTGTATTTTTCCCGGCGTCTGACCCCCAGCCGAGAGAAATTACGATGTTGGGGATCGAGAACTGCTGGCTCTAAAATTGGCATTGGAGAAATGGCGCCATTGACTGGAGGGGATGCCCTTGCCTTTTCTTGTGTGGACAGACCACAAGAATTTAGAGTACATTCGCTCCGCCAAACATCTTAATCCCCGTCAGGTCAGATGGACACTTTTTTCTCACGGTTCAAGTTCTCCCTCTCTTATAGACCAGGGTCGAAGAACACAAAACCGGATGCACTCTCCCGCTAGTTCGCCACTGTCCCATTCACCACCATGACTGAGACCATCATCCCAGAGGGGGTCATAGAACAGCAAATCCGGGAGGTACAGCTCACTTAGCTGGACCCGCGAGGGGGCCCACTGGGCCGGCTGTTCGTTCCTAAGGCAGTCAGGGGTAAGGTACTCCATTGGTTCCACACTAATAAGCTGTCCTGCCACCCGAGGATCTTCCCTTTGGCGCTACTTCTGGCGGTCTGCGATGGAGATGGACGTTCGGGAGTACATCAAGGCCTGTCCCCAGTGTTCCACAGTGAAGACTTCCACTTCTCCCCCGCTGGACTTCTTTTACCCCTTCCAATTCCCAGCCGTCCCTGGTCTGACATAGCTCTGGACTTTGTGACTGGGTTACCTCCATCCAACGGAAACACTGTTATTTTGACGATCATCGACAGGTTGTCCACGACTGCACATTTCATCCTCCTGAAGAAGCTCCCATCTGCCTTGGAGACTGCTAATCTCCTGTCTATGCATGTGGTTAGGTTGCACGGCATCCCTAAGGATATTGTTTCTGACCGTGGTCCCCAGTTCGTTTCGAAGGTGTGGCGAGCCTTCTGCAAGGCAATCGGGGCCACGGTCAGGGTTGCCAGATTCCCCGCTGCACTTCCTCACTATTATTCACTATTTGTAATAAAGATAATTGTTTCACTCATCACTAACGTTCTCCTCCGTGTCTGCTTCTGGGTCAAAGTATATTCTCATGTCAGTAGTGGCTCAAAAACAATACTGAATATTGCCATGTACGCAAACGCAGTCTACAGAATGCAAATGTTATCCCCTCGGAGGGACTCTGAACAGCCCTTGACAACTCTCACGTTCAAAATAAGATCAGCGCATGCTCCTCGTGAGCTCCAGAGCTGCACAATTTCAAAACACGCCACTGAAATAATATTTCAATGGTGATATTATCATTAATGCGCTTGTGATGATAGACCTCCTTTTTCCTGATCAAAAGCAGATTCTCATGGAATGCACTATACGCCACACCTCTTTGAAACAACTCTTCTCCTCCCAGCGCAGAGGGGGCACACGGTCTACTGGTAATTTGATGGTGTGGCGCAAAGCTTAAAAAACAGACAATGCACTGACAGAAACTAACAAAGACACTGGCATACGGTGGAAAGTATGTTGGAAAAGTGAGCGGATGGCCGTCAAAATAGGGGCCTTGATGTGTCTTGTAAGTCATAAAAAACATAAGAAAAAAAAAACCTAAATTTTTGGTGGTGTCACTTTAAGTGGTTTAAGATATTTCTGAGGCATCTCAGCTTATGCTGCTTACGTGCAAGACATAATAATTGTAAAACCCTAAATGGATTTCAATTTGCTTATTGTTTGCACTTGTGTAAAAACTCACAGGGCTATATTAATTCATGAAAAGTAGACATTTGTCAATCTGAGTAAAATGGCATTGTTGTGTGAAATCAAAAGTTATTTTGTTGTAGTAGCATCAGTTGATGTACATACAGTGTATGTACCACCCGGCTAATGGAGTGAGGCACCTGGCAAATGATTACACTGGTGTACCAGCTCAGTCCGTCCTGGTGCACCACGGTAATAGTGCTGGTGCACCTGTATTACAGAGGCACCTCCATAGGCAGATAAGCTTGCTTGTGACATTAATGTGCATCTCCTGATTGCAAATGTGGTCATATTCAGTTTGAAAATAACATCATGAAGAATGGAAATAAGCAAAATGCTAAACTTGAAGCTTCAGCACTGTAGCTCGTAAAGCATTAATAATGCCATTGTGCCGTTCTCTCTCTTTTATATGCAATCTGTTCATAGGATGGACCTTTTATGGTTTGGGTTTGATATTTCTCCAGCTGGTTTTGTTAGTGGTGTCAGGTGGTTTGTGGTACATGGTACATAAAAATGTCTTCAATTAAGGTATACTCATTTATTTGACTCCAGCATTTACGAAAACTTAGATGATTTTATAACACGTGGCCTTACTTTCTGGCACTGATCTTCTGTCCTCAGGAACTTACATTAGCAGTTTTCCGCTTCTGTAGGTGATCAGCATAAAGGACAATGACAGCTTGGCAGCACGGCTAGCTGTAGAGATGAAGGCTGACCTGCTCATCGCACTTTCTGACGTGGAGGGTATGTGTGTGTTAAAACAAAAACAGTCTGGGTCAGCAGTTAGATAAGAAGACCATCTGTCTGCTCTCTTCACTGAGGGGAAAAAACATCATTCTCAGGGTCGGCTGAGGGTCATATGCAGTACACAAACACAGACCGTCTGCCTTCATGTGGGAAATTGATAGTGATGAGGTTGACACAAGGATGCATTCATACAGAAAAAAAATAGTCCCACTCAGTCAAAAAATATGACTTTTTCCATCAACAGAGACTCTGTATTTTTGCATTATTTTGCTGTCTTTGGGAAGTTTGAAAAATCTTTGGCAATGTTTTTGTTGCAACTGAGACACTTCTTTGCTGTTTGCTTTTGTTACCAGCCCAGGGTCAACAAATTAAAAAAAATATCGCAAATCTGCTTTATTATTAAATGCTTACACTCTATGTTTGTATTGCTGCTCATCAATATGCACTGTCCTTGTTAAATAAGCAGTAAATAAATCGGATTATAATTAATATGTAGGTAACATCACCTTGTCTCTACTAACATTTAAAATAATTTTAATTTTATGTGTCCCTGCTGACTTGTGTATTTTCTTTCATGTAAATGAGCCAAAAAAAAAAATCTAACAGCTGTTTATTTTGAAGGACTATACAACACCCCCCCTGGAACAGATGATGCCAAGCTAATTGACATCTTCTATCCTGGAGACCAGCAGTTCATCACCTATGGTACAAAGTCCAGAGTTGGAAGTGGAGGCATGGAGGCCAAGGTGCAGTATCTACTACTCAACCACTGTATAAAGACGAGGTTTATTAGCATTTTTATACACCCCTTTCTAAAGACGGGACCTTTTAGAGCGAACTCCTGCAGTTTTCAAGCGATGACTTTTACTTCCCACAGTGTTTGTACATATATTGAAGATGTGCATTACTAGGATTTTGATTTTAGATCATTTTTTTGAGCATTGCATGCCTAACAGCTGTCATTCTTTGAATGGAATTTCGATAGAGGGCACGTGGTTTGTCCAGTTAACTCCTCCCACAGTTTCCAAGCTAGGACATTTCCGTTCCACACAGTGTGTGCACATGTACTGAAGATGTGCATATTGTAGAGGTGTTAAATGATTTTCAGATATTTTCTCTACATTTGTTCCACTTTGAATTGTAGAGTCTTTGCTAAAAGTTCTTGCAATTACATGGCTATCAGTTTTATTACAGATCTACACTATGTTGAGTAATGAATTTGTAACTGATTTTCCGGTTGTTGGTGTGCTAGTTATGCGCTATTGGTTATATATATGTATATATATTGTACCAGTGCAGTGCTGTTGTTTAATTTAAAATGTAGTTAAACTGTAAAGATGTTTCATTAGTCACCATTCATATCCTCCAGAAACTGCAAAGCTTAAAATATTTTTTCCTAAATTTTTATGTGGGAATTAAAACCAACTACAAACTACACGCAAGTCTACATGCAGGTGTTGATGTGAAACTTAATGGTAAAATGGGTGTATGAAATAGAGACGGTCATAATTTGAGACTTCCAGCTCAAATTCACCTACTTTCAGGGGAATTATTCATGATTGGCTGTAAACTGATTTCAGTGTCGTAAGCTGCAGAAATCATTGCAACCACTCAGCAGGATGCAAGAAATACTCAGTAAGATGCAGATGAAGTAAATATTCAAGGTGATTTTAGCTGTAGGGTATAATCGTGGCACTTGTACCTGGTTATGCTAGAGAGGCGATTTTGCCACCCGTGATTTGGGTCTCACTGTGGAAATACAACATTTGTGTGAATCTCTTGCCGTTTGCTTCCAACTTGTCTGCAGGTGAAGGCTGCTCTTTGGGCGTTGCAAGGCGGCACCTCAGTGGTTATTGCAAATGGCACCAACCCCAAAGTGACAGGCCACGTGATCACCGATATAGTGGCGGGCAAGAAAGTGGGAACCTTCTTCTCTGAAATCAAACCTGCTGGTGATTTACCAGAATATTTATTTTCATATGTCAGGTGATTACTGCAGCGTCAGCTCAGTGTAGTTTGTGCCATCACTGGTTCTCCTCCAGGCCCGTGTGTGGAGGAGCAGACAGAAATGGCTCGTCGCTGTGGAAGAACCCTGGCATCTTTGCGCCCAGTCCAGGTGACGCATTGTTTAAATTAATTCTGAAAATTGCTGTTTATGATTTCAGCTAAAATCATGAACACATCATGGATTTATGTTTAAATATGGAAAGACAGCTTACTGTTTTTGTTTTGTTTTTTTTTTGCAGTTTATAATGTGTTTTAGCTCTCTTATAGATGAGCTCTTAATCCTGTGAAAGCTGAGCTTTTCTGTGTATGGCTGAATTTGTTGTCAGAGGAGTGAGATCATCGGCCATCTAGCAGACCTGTTGTCCGAGAAGAAGGAAGACATCCTCGCCGCAAACAAAATGGACATGGACCTGGCTTTTAGTGCAGGTAATAACATTACACAGTTAACTCGGACAATTTACAAAGTGTGAGGCAGTGTGAAACCTTTCTCTTATGGATGATGAACCTGCCCATCTCCACCAGAGGGCGACAGTCACATTCTCCTTAATGTGGAGGAGTCATGGGCGCTTGACGCTGCATGAACCGAAGTTCAACTCTGATCTCCGTCCTTTCTTTAGGTCGCTTGCCTCCAGCCATGCTGCAGCGTCTGTGCCTCTCGCCTGCTAAACTTGACAGCTTAGCCACGGGTCTGCGGCAAGTAGCCGCAGCGGCCCAGGACGTTGTGGGCCGCGTGCTTCGCAGGACCAGGCTGGCTCACAGCCTGGAGCTGGAGCAGGTTACGGTTCCTATTGGGGTTCTCCTGGTGATACTTGAAGCCCGACCTGACTGCCTGCCACAGGTGTTTCAGACACGTTATGTCGCGCAATAGAGACATTTAGAAAACCTCTTAGCTGTATTGTTTTTTTAAATAGCAAAACAGAGGTCAGCGTTTCCTGGTCTTCCTGGAAATCTTCACAAGCTTCTAAGACACTGAATGTAAATCTTATCAGAAAATACCCAAGCAAAGTTAAATGATTCTTACGGGCATCTGTATCCTGTTTATATTTTTGGTATTTCACTGCTTATGCATTGAAGGTGCAGTATGTAATATTCAGCAACCCTAGCAGTCAGATTTCAAAATGCAAAAAAAAAAATCAAATTTTATTAATAATCACCCTCTTCCAAAGCATGTAGGAGAACATGTAGAAGTATTTTGTTTAAGTAGAGTTTCACATGAAACTTGGGAAAAAAAATATTGTGGCGGTCCAAGATGGCCACTTGCATGAAGACGGACCCTCTTCCTGTGTATTAAAAACTTATATTAAGGTACAACAAATGCAACAACTTTACTTTGGAGGGATTGTATAACACTGTAAATAAAGCTAACATTAATAAGTTACAATATCATAATATAGAATACTATATTGGGCAAAAAGTTTCTGTAGTGGATTCTACTTTCATGAAAACAAATATTTAAAAAAAAACATCAACAAAATGTTCAGAAAGGTGCAGAATTAAAGTCTTTATATCCTTCAAAAAGTAATATATTGTATATCTTTTAAAAATGTGTCCAAAACAATCATAAAAACATCTGAGCAGTTGGATGACAAGACCACGGTGGTCAGTAAGGATGTCACAGCCAATAGCAAAGCTACATTGACGTCACATTTCATCTCTTCATATTAAGTTCATACCGCAAAGAGTTGTAAGGAGTCTAGCTCGTAATCACCAAAGAACTGAGATTGTAGAATAGTCTGCGCTTTGTGTTGATGTTTATCTCTACCAACTAGTACAGTATTATAGTGGGGCAAGAGAAAGTGTGACAGCTACTGGCCAGGAGGATCACCTTTAACCCTAAAACTATGGTTTCATGATATCGTTGCTACACAACAAACCACTGAGTTTGCTTTTTTGTTTTTGGTAATAGCATTTTTTCATCTTTTGTAAAATATCTACCTTGCCTGTGCAGGTCTCAGCCCTGGCAATAGCCAGTGGCAACGCCCTCTTGTTGAAGGGAGGGAAGGAGGCTGCTAACACCAACCATATCCTGCACCAGCTCACCCAGGAAGCTCTTTCCATGCACGGTGTCATAGAGGCTGTACAGATGGTAAAATTATTTCCTACATATACAGTGGGGAAAAAAAGTATTTAGTCAGCCACCAATTGTGCAAGTTCTCCCACTTAAAAGATGAGAGAGGTCTCCAATTTTCATCATAGGTATACCTCAACTATGAGAGACAAAATGAGAAGAAAAAAAAATCCAGAAAATCACATCGAAGGATTTTTAATGAATTAATTGGTAAATTCCTCGGTAAAATAAGTATTTGGTCAATAACAAAAGTTCATCTCAGTACTTTGTTATATACCCTTTGTTGGCAATGACAGAGGTCAAACGTTTTCTGTAAGTCTTCACAAGGTTTTCACACACTGTTGCTGGTATTTTGGCCCATTCCTCCATGCAGATCTCCTCTAGAGCAGTGATGTTTTGGGGCTGTCGCTGGGCAACACGGACTTTCAACTCTCTCCAAAGATTTTCTATGGGGTTGAGATCTGGAGACTAGCTAGGCCACTCCAGGACCTTGAAATGCTTCTTACGAAGCCACTCCTTCGTTGCCCGGGCGGTGTGTTTGGGATCATTGTCATGCTGAAAGACCCAGCCACGTTTCATCTTCAATGCCCTTGCTGATGGAAGGAGGTTTTCACTCAAAATCTCATGATACATGGCCCCATTCATTCTTTCCTTTACACGGATCAGTCGTCCTGGTCCCTTTGCAGAAAAACAGCCCCAAAGTATGATGTTTTCACCCCCATGCTTCACAGTAGGTATGGTGTTCTTTCTCCTCCAAACACGACAAGTTGAGTTTTTACCAAAAAGTTCTATTTTGGTTTCATCTGACCATATGACATTCTCCCAATCCTCTTCTGGATCATCCAAATGCTCTCTAGCAAACTTCAGACAGGCCTGGACATGTACTGGCTTAAGCAAGGGGACACGTCTGGCACTGCAGGATTTGAGTTCCTGGCGGCGTAGTGTGTTACTGATGTAGCCTTTGTTACTTTGGTCCCAGCTCTCTGCAGGTCATTCACTAGGTCCCCCCGTGTGATTCTGGGATTTTTGCTCACCGTTCTCGTGATCATTTTGACCTCACGGGGTGAGATCTTGCGTGGAGTCCCAGATCGAGGGAGATTATCAGTGGTCTTGTATGTCTTCCATTTTCTAATAATTGCTCCCACAGTTGATTTCTTCACACCAAGCTGCTTACCTATTGCACATTCAGTCTTCCCAGCCTGGTGCAGGTCTACAATTTTGTTTCTGGTGTCCTTTGACAGCTCTTTGGTCTTGGCCATAGTGGAGTTTGGAGTCTGACTGTTTGAGGTTGTGGACAGGTGTCTTTTATATTGATAATGAGTTCAAACAGGTGCCATTAATACAGGTAACGAGTGGAGGACAGAGGAGCCTCTTAAAGAAGAAGTTACAGGTCTGTGAGAGCCAGAAATCTTGCTTGTTTGTAGGTGACCAAATACTTATTTCCCACCATAATTTGCAAATAAATTCTTTAAAAATCAGACAATGTGATTTTCTGGATTTTTTTTTTCTCATTTGTCTCTCATAGTTGAGGTATACCTATGATGAAAATTGGAGACCTCTCTCATCTTTTAAGTGGGAGAACTTGCACAATTGGTGGCTGACTAAATACTTTTTTGCCCCACTGTATAATAAAACACAATAAATCTCACAATTCCAGACTAAAGTGCCTCACTTAGGTGAAAAATGAGTTTAGTAAGTTTGAGGCCAAATTTCTACATAAGAGCAAAATATGATTTTGTCTGCTGTGATTTATAGTAAAAACTTGATTTCTTTAAAGGTAAGCACTCATGAAGAGCTTAAGGATCTGTGCCGCCTGGACAAGATGATTGACTTAATCATCCTAAGAGGTTCCTCCCACCTGGTACATGACATTCAGCGGGCAGCGAAGGGGATCCCAGTGCTGGGTCACAGTGAGGGGATCTGCCATGTTTACATTGATGCAGATGCCAGTGTTGATAAAGTCATAAAAATCGGTCAGTAAAATGAAGGACATGGCACTGAGAAGCCAGTTTAGACAGGATGTGTCTGTAAGTGACTGAGTTTCAACTTCTTGTAGTCAGAGATTCCAAGTGTGCCTATCCAACTGCCTGTAATGCAGTGGAAACTCTGCTGATCCACCGAAATATCCTCAGGACCCCAATGTTTGACCAGATAATTGACATGCTGTACACTGAACAGGTAAAACACCAAATTCACACATTAGCCAACATCAGGCTTTTGGTTATAATTAAAGATATTAAGTTTGCAGTTTTTATGTTAATTGGTTACACCCATATGCACATGATTACTGTGTGTGTGTATGTCTCTATATTTTTTCCCATTTCCTTTTAAGCCAGCAAAATCTTGATGTCAGGCTTAGTTTGATTATCAAAACCACATAGCAGCTACATAGCATCTGTTAGCATTTAGTGCCATTTGGCAAAATGCTAATCTTTTAGCAACGTGTCAAGCATTGTCCAGTATGATCTACCAACACAATCTAAACAACCACTAAGCAGTTAAGTAAAGTGGTCACCTGTCTAAGATAATAACAGGTAACACTGATGGACTCAATCAGGAATAAAGTTTTCTCTATTGCTAAATTTGTCAGATTTTAACCCTTGAATTAAACCTTTGGCCTGCCAGCTCTGCCGTCCAACAGAAAGATAATAATTTTGCTGTAGGTTTAGTCTGAATATTGATATATTCAAAATTATATTTAACTTTTTTGTGTCATCAGGTGAAGATTCATGCAGGCCCACGTTTAGCCTCTTACCTAACTTTTAGCCCCTCTGAGGCCAAGTCTCTACGGACAGAATATGGTGACCTAGAGTGCTGTATGGAGGTGGTAGACAGCATGGAGGAGGCTGTGGACCACATACACAAGTACAGCAGCTCCCACACAGATGTTATCATCACTGAAAATGGTAGGTCCTATCTGTTGTACTGTTAGTTTTTTTGTATTTGTCTTTCGTTTTTCTACCCAGTGCAAAAGCAAAAAAAAAAAAAAAAGGTCCCAGAGTTTTAGCCATACCTTACCTCTCCATGACTGGCCAGCATCTGTCAATCTTCTCTGGTTCCATCCATCTTTATTTAGGGGTCTTAACATTCATCAGGTTCTTCCTCTCGCTCTGCTGGATTCATTTCTCCTTCCATCTCACTTTCTGCCACAGTGGGTAATGAGCAGTGACACTTATCAAGCTCTCAAGAAGAGTGCACACCCTCCCTTTGTGACTCCAATATTACAGATACAATATTTTGAGCATCTGATAAAGCCTAGTCCCAGTTGTAACTTTACTCGTGCACAGACATATTGTACCACTGTCTTTGAAGCAACCCTACATCTCATGTAATGGAAATGATTTGGGGCTGTGTCCATCAGTTGCCCCAGTGCATGTTGAAATTTTTGATGGTTTTCAAATATGGTTGCAAATGTCTTCGTATGTTCGGCGCACACATAGGTGTAAATCAAGGGGGGGGGCGGGGGCAACATGTCGGCAGTGGCTCAGGGGGTAGAGCGGATCGTCCAGTAACCAGAGGGTTGACGGTTCGACTCCCGCTCTCCCCAGCCATCCTACCGTTGTGTCCCTTGGCAAGACACTCATACCCACCTTGTCTCCAGTGTCTATGACACTGGACATGAATGTGTAGAAATGTTTGGTAGTGGTCAGAGAGGCCATTGGCGCAGATTGGCAGCCATGTTTCTGTCAGTCTGCCCCAGGGCAGCTGTGGCTACTGCAGTAGCTTACCACTACCATTGTCTGTTTGTGGAGTGAATGAATAATGGACTCATTGTAAAGCACTTTGGGTATCATGAAAGGCGTTATATAAATGCAATCTATTATTATTATTATTCTTATGCACCCCCAACCTGGAAAAACCAGAGACCCCACCACCACCACCACCACCACCACCACCACAGTTCCTCAGAAACCTGGTTTTTTATCATGTTACATAACAGAATAAAATGCATCTGAAGCACCAATTTTAAATCTACAACAATTTTTTTGTAAATTCGCTTCCTTTTTCTTGTAAAGCTGCAAATTTTTTCTCATATATTTGCTACTTTTCCCTTCAATTCTCAGCTTTTTTCTAGTAAATTTTCAACTTTGTTCCTCATACATTCAAAACTTTTTTCTCATAAATATGCAGTGTTTTTATTGTAAAGTTGCAGCTTTTTTCTTATAAATTTAAAACTTTAACCTCATAAATCTGCAACTTTTTTCTTTTAAATTTGCAACTTTTTTTTATTGTAAATCTGCAGCTTTTTTATCATAAATTTGCAACTTTATCTCATAAATTTAAAACGTTTTCTCATAAATTTGCAGTGTTTTTAATGTAAAGTTGCAACTTTTTTCTTATACATTTAAAACTTTCCCCTCATAAATGTGCAACTTTTTTCTTTTAAATTTGCAACTGTTTTATTGTAAATCTGCAACTTTTTTATCATAAATTTGCAACTTTTTTCTTTTAAATTTGCAACTTTTTTATTGTAAATCTGCAACTTTTTTATCATAAATTTGCAACTTTTTTCTTGTAAATCTGCAACTTTTTCTCATAAATTTGCAGCTTTTTTTCTTTAACATCTGCAACTTTTTTTCTTGGAAATCTTGTGACATTTCATGGGGTTCACACAAGGAGAGATGACTGTGACACAACAGACTTTATTCTTCACTCACTCAACACAGAACGCAGGGGAGGTCATTTACGCAGCCCTTCATCTCACTCATGGTGGCACAGACACATGATTTGTCACATATAGGGAAAACAACGCTATCACAACTGGTCTTATTACACAGTTACAGTGGCACAGTAGCACACACGGATAACACTTAGAACACACAGTTAACAGTGTTTGAATCCTCCGTGGCGCAAAGCCTGCCAGGAGAATTCCCGCCCCCTTATCACAGCCCCGACGTTGCACTGTCCCCCCCTCGGACTGGTTGCTGTCCCTAGAATAATGAAGTCCGACTCAAAACTCTATTACAAATCTGTCCAGACGTCAGGGCAGCCGCCGCTGTTGGCGACCAGCATGCACCGTCCCGACCAGTGGCTTGCCAGCTTTGGTGACAGTCCCTCTTTCCGCTCCGGGCAGAAAAAGTCCAGCATAGTCCCTCCCCTGGCAGCGGGAGTTGTACGCTCACTTCTGTCGACTCCCCGCCACTACCGGGGTCTCCTGAGCCAGTTCGGGGACCGTGTGCAGGTGTCCTCTTGAGTGGAACGAATAATCCAACCCCGGTTTGCCATCAATCTCATACTGCTGCAGGGGGGCGTGGGATTGCTGCGTCTGTCCTCTCTGAACCGTGCAGGTGGAACAGCGGTGGACATGACACTTCACGTCTTGACGACACCCCGGCCAGTAGAACCGAGCCCGAAGCCGCTGCAGAGTCTGCCTCACTCTGAAGTGACCCGACCCCACCGACCCATGGACCAAATGGAGCACCTTGGGGCAGAGCTGTCAGGGGATCAGCAGCTGCCAGACTTGTCGCTGCCCAGCTGGAGGCTCGCATCGCCGATAAACAACATCCTCGTGACAGCAGAGGTTGGGCCACTGGGAATGCAGGGCCTTGGTCTCTGGGTCCAGTGCAGCCACAGCCTTCCGGGCAGGCTGCTGGTCCATGTCCAACCACTGCCAGACCCAGGAGATGACAGGATTTCCATCCTGCTTGCTCCGAAGCTGCTGCATGCCAAAGACCTCCATGACGTCATTGCTGGGGAGAGCTGCCTGATGATCTGAAGAAGCGCTGTGAACCGCTGCACTATCCTGGGCCGTAGCAGTCAGGAGAGCCCGTGAGACTACTGGGTCACGATCCTCGGCCTGCACTGACAGCACCAGCCCACTGATCGCGCGGGCCCCCTGGTTCCTCATCTGGCTGTTGCCACAGAGCGTGATGGTCTTAGCCCCCAGCAGGAGAGGAGAGCTGGCGGTGTCAATCTTCACGCCCCATTCTGCAAGCAGATCTAGTCCAATGATGCACTGATCCTGGATGTCAGCCAGCCAGAATGGGTGGTTCATGTTCTGACTGGCCACTCCCACCCCAAGGATCCGTCACCCCCCCAGTCTGGCACACTCACCGGTGGCAGTGAGGACGCAGCGCCGGGTGGGTTCCCACCCTTGCAGTCTGAGTCCATCTGTGCCGGGCAGCGCCCCGGGTCGGATCAGGGAGATGATGGGACTGGTATCGATCAGGACCCGGATTGGTGTGCTGTCCAGTCTGCACTGTAGATACAGCCCTGGTGATTGTTCAAGTCGGCCCAGCCGTCCATCGGGGAAAATGTCTGTGGGAGGTTGCAGGTCCCTGTCTGTGCCACTTTGCTCTAGGGTTAAAGCCAGTAAGGAGGTTGGTTGTCACGGGGTGGGTGCAGGGCAGTAGCGCGCGATGCGTCCTGGTTCTCCGCAGTGGAGTCATCCCTCCTCGTGCCGCCGTCATTGTACTCTCGCCAACCACGCAGCTGTGGTCCGACGTAATTCCCATTCCTCCTCGTCCTCGCTCTCAGCTGTGGCCTGAAAAGCTCTCTGCCTCAGTGATGACACATCAGCTGCATAATCCATCACCACCCGCTCCGCTTCTGCCACGGCCATCTCCCAGCTGCTCGCTGTGTGAGTCTGGATGTGTTTCTGGAGCCAGGCCGGGCAGAGCCCACGGATGAAGTTCTGTAGAGTGAGCTTCTCCACCACCTCTGGCTCAAAATCTGGGTAGCCACGCTGTGTCAGCAGCCGCATGTCCGGCTTTGTAGATGTCTAAATGTTGTTCTGTAGCACTTGAAAAAGATAATATGCCAATAGAATAATAATTTTTTGTTGTGCTCCCAGGCTCTCCTGCTTGTCCCGCCAGCGGCTGACCAGCTGTTCCCGGGCGTGATCGGCATGGGTCGCTCTCCCAAATCGCCTCCGCAGCGCTCCTTGTAGCGCTGGCCAACTGTGGCTTTCCTCAGGCCGGAAATCAGACAGCATGCAGAGGGCTCTGCCCTCCAGAGCCAGCGCGACCTGCACAGCTGTCTCTTCAGGTGTCCAGCCATTCAACGTAGCGGCCAGTTCAACCTGGACAAGGTAATCGCCCAGTGGGGTCTTGCCGTCAAAGCGGAGAAGTTTCGCCGGTTGGCGGGTCGGTGGGACGATCACCTCCCTGTTGATTGCTGCCCTCGGTCGCAGTGGGATCGCTGGCTCGTAGTTCCCCCGTTGGCGCCCCTCACCCTGCCTTGAAAAAGGCATCAGATGAGGCACGCTTGCTCTTTCTGATCCGCTCTGCCCTGAAAAGGACAGGAAGCGGAGTACGATTTCTTCTTCTGGTCCGCTGCTCCATTCGTCACGGTGAGTAGCTCCGGGGGCTGGCGTGTCTGCTCGTCCGTCTCCGTCTCTATCTGGGCGACGAGCCACTCGAGTCGCCGAATCGCTGCTTCGATCCTTGCTTCCATTTCTCAAATATCCCACTTCTGACACCAGTGTGACGTTTCATAGGGTGCACACAATAAAGAGAGATGATTGTGACGCAGCAGATTTTATTCTTCACTCACTCACAACACAGAATGGAGGGGAGGTCATTCACACAGCCCCTCATCTCACTCATGGTGGCACAGACACATGATTCGTCACATATAGAGAAAACAACGCTATCACAACTGGTCTTATTACACAGTTATAATGGCACAGTAGAACACAAAGATATCACTTAGAACACACTTATAACAGTGGTTGAATCCTCCGCAGCGCAAAGCTATCGGGAGAATCCCCGCCCCCTTATCACAGCCCCGATGTTACAATCTCTTGCTTTTTATCATAAATTTGAAACTTTTTACCATAAATTTGAAGCTTTTTTCTTTTAAATCCTTAACTTTTTCTTGTAAATTTGCAAGTTTTTCCTCATGAATTTGCTATTTTTACTTCATAAATTCACAACTTTTTTTGTCATAAATCTGCAGCTTTTTTCTTGTAAATCAGCAACTTTTTTTAAAAAAAATCTGCAACTTTTTTCTTTTCAATTTACAGCTTTTTCTTGAAAATTTGCAATTTTTTGTTCCTCATGAATTCGTTTTTTTTTTCATAAATTCACTACTTTATCATACATTTGCAACTTTTTTCTTGTGAACTTGAGACCTTTTTCTTCTTAATTTGCAGCATTCATATGGACGCTGGTTTAATTTTTATTACCTCCGCCAATGGAGGAGATAATGTTTTTAGTGGCATTGGTTTGTTGGTTTGCCTGTTAGCAACATTACTCAAAAAAGTTATTAACAGATTTTGATGAAATTTTTAAGAAAGGTGTGTAATGGCATGAGGAACAGATGATTAGATTTTGGTGATGATCTGAGAGTGCATACCTCCACCAAGGGCTTTGTTTGTATTTGTGCAGCAGGATTACACAAAAACTGCTGAATGTATTTGGATGAGATTTTCACCAGAGGTTGTTCTTGGGCTACAGACGAAGCCATTACATTTTGGTGATGATCTGAGAATGCATATCTCAGCCAAGGCTCTTACAAATTCCCATCCACTGATTCACCACTTTATACACAATTTTATCATTATCCTGTGAGACATTAATCACGTAACCGTCCTTTTACACTTCACAATGACTAGAAAAACAACAGACAACCACAGCTTCAAACCTTCTTGGCACTTTCTACTTCCGCCTTCATTTCTCTTGCCAGAACAAACCGTAAAATACACAAACAAACAATTAGACAAACAAGACTGCAGTAATTTTATTTAAACCAGCGCTATTTAAAGGTCAACCCTCATCAACGCTCACTTCCGATGATAGAAAAGATTCTCACGTTGATGGACTAATCATAGCTCACTTGTGTTGGTGAAATAAGATCTCACTATGATTTCTGCGCATCGTAACAATTCCTTGTCCACTTCTTGCGATATAATATGTATTATTTTTCGCGGCCTCTAACCGGGACCACTGAGCCTCTACCTTGTCGAACAGAATTCTTTTGGGCTGCGCCGAACAGAAAACATTCAGACTTTGCGGTATCAAACGCCCAGTTTAACAAACATACGCATATTTAACCCCACTGGGACTCAAACCCAAGGTCAATCCTCACTGGGACTCAAACCCAGTGTCAATCAATACATAAATGTACTCACATTCAATCCCGCCTGTAGGGTAGACCTGTCACCCCATCCGCTCCAGTGTTCCCGGTCCGGATGCCTCACTGAAGCCAAAACCGAGCCATTGGGCTCGGCGCCAGAGGACTTTCGATCAGCTGTGCACCTGCTGAGATCAGGCGGAGGTGCCGGAAGCAGGACAGGGTTATCTGGGTCCCTGTTCGTAGTGCCAAAATGTTAGATTATTTTTCAGCATGATTAATCTGAGTCAAAAATCAGGAAGGATCTTGATATGTGAATAAATTTATTCCTCCGGCCATAAGGGAGAAGCAGTGAGCAGCAGCCCGAGTCTACATGCACACACACTTCTGAATTAAGTCATACACTGGTCAAACTTTTAAAGCTGTCGTATCCATGGGGAGGGAGAGATTGTTCAGCAAGACAGTTTTATCCTTGAGTCCACGAAGCACACAGTCCTTATCAAATGTTGTCAGGAAGTTCGGAGCCAGTGTAAATCTCATTCTCATAGACTGAACATTCTAAACAGAAGGTGTTATTACAGCTGTGTGATTTATAATTGCTATTTCAGGCATACTCACACAGAGACTGGGGCTGCTCAAGGCCATACATGAATCACAAGCATATCAGACATGGAACTATAAAACAATATTATAGAATAATATGGAATTTTTCAGTCGATCAACATTTTTG
This sequence comes from Pholidichthys leucotaenia, assembly GCA_020510985.1. Lineage (NCBI taxonomy): Eukaryota > Metazoa > Chordata > Actinopteri > Cichliformes > Pholidichthyidae > Pholidichthys > Pholidichthys leucotaenia. The sequence goes on along the minus strand of CM035836.1, from coordinate 394,547,010 downwards.
TCACGCCTCGCCGCTCGTCTGCAGCGCCAGCTGCACGCACACCTGCACATCATCAGCGGCGAGGGATTTAAGCCGCCTCGCCCTGGGCTTCGGCCTGAAGCCGTCAGACTTTGCTCGTCACTACTGCTGTGAGTAACCTCTACCTCTTCAGCAATCATATCGGTAAGAAGCCCTTACCTTTTCCTCTTCAAGTCTGCTCCCCTGTGCACAGGTGGATTTCCCGGTGGCGGACCATTCCTCTCCGTCTCCACTCCCTCGCTGCTGCACCGGGCTCTCCAGGTCGCTGTCTACCGGACTCTGTCCTTGCTGTGCCAGCCACCTGCTAACTCCAAGTAAGCTCATCTCTATTTTATCATCTCCTGTGTTGGTGTGTGCCCGTCACCCTTCTCCTTGTGCTTCTCCCATAGGGTTGTCCGGCTGTACGGTTTCCTGCCTCCGTGCCCGACGCAGACGCCACCACCAATACATCCACATCTCGCAGACACACATCCATACACACTTGTTGTTAATAAAGCTATTTGAGCTACTCTGAACCTGCGTGTGTGTCTCCTGAGCCGTGCATTATGTCAGTACGGCTTCAGCAGAGAGGCTCGGCAGACGGCGGGCTCACACGCCGACTTACCACTCTCGAGGCTCGAGTGGACCAAATAGCTTACCAGCAACAGGTGATTCTTAACCAATTGATCAGTATTACTAACCAATTGGACTGCTTGGACCCCCAACAGCCGTTCCCCCCTGCTCGTCAGGGTGGCGCGGCTCCTGATGCTCCAGCGGCCGTCCAGCAGGCTCCGGTAGCACCGGCTCGGCTCACGCCCATTCCGACCCCCGCCCGCTTTAGCGGTAAGCTCGGCGGTGCGCGGGGGTTCATAATGCAGTGTGAGTCCGTGTTTCACCGTGTGCCCGGAGACTTTCCTTCAGATCATAGCCGAATTGGCTACATAGGGAATCTCCTAGAGGGGCGAGCACTAACTTGGACTTACGCCGTAATGGCGAGGCCCAGTTACGCCACCCTCACCTATGACCAATTCGTGAGACAATTCCTGGAGGTCTTTGATTATTCTCGTACCGAGACAGTCCAGGTCAATCGGCTTCTCAGTCTCCAGCAGGGAAGCCGGTCGGCAGCGGACTATGCGATCGACTTCCGGGTAGCGGCGGAGGAATTGGGCTGGGATGAACGTGCATTCTGCGGCCTTTTCCTCCGCAGTCTCAATGATGATCTGAAGGATGAACTGTCTGGGCGGGACATCCCGGAGACTCTAGCGGAGCTAACGTCCCTAGCTATCAGTTTGGATAACAGGCTGCGTGAGCGCTCCTCGGGGCGGAAGTCGTCTTCTTCTCGCCCTCGTGGAGCCTCGTCGCGCCAGTTCCAAGCTCGCCCCCTGGCGACGCCGCCACCATCGCGCCCCGAGGAGTCGGAGCCGATGGTGACGGGCTGGACAAAGCTCCCCCCTGCGGAGAGACAATGCCGCCGTGAGTTGAATCTCTGCATGTATTGCGGAGACAGCCAACACACGATGGAGCTTTGCCCACAGAAGCCAAACGGCGGGGTCCGCGAGTCACTGTAGGGGGCCTCGCGGACATCAATCGGTTAAGTCCCCTCACCCAATTGAAGCTGCCCGTCCGATTTTGCCACAACTCCACTGGGCATCTCACTCATGCACTGGTGGATTCGGGTGCGGAGGGCAGTTTTATTTCACAAAGCCTGGCAACCCGATTGGGCATCCGCTGCCAAGCACTAAGAACTCCTCTCTCCCTGGTCAACCTCTCCCGTGTCTCCCTGGGGAGAGTAACACATCAAACCGTCCCTGTTCCCATTATCATCTCTGGGAACCACCGGGAGGAAATAACCTTCTATGTCCTCCCCAACTCTGTGTCGCCCGTCATCCTGGGATACCCCTGGCTACGCCTCCATTACCCCGTCTTGGATTGGAAGTCTGCCAGGGTGTCGGCATGGAGCACTTTCTGTATGAGCACCTGCTTACAGTCCGCTGCCTGCTCTCCGTCCTCTATCCCAACACCCACGGACGCTGCGCCCCCGGACCTCTCCCTGGTGCCATCGGAATTTCACGACCTGGGTATGGTATTCAGCAAGTCCAAGGCGATGTCTCTTCCTCCACACAGACCCTACGACTGTGCAATAAACATCCGCCAGGGGGCACCCTTACCCTCTGGGCGACTCTACAGCCTGTCGGCGCCGGAGAAGGAGACCATGAATGCCTATCTCAAGGAATCGCTGAGTGCTGGAATTATCCGTCCCTCGTCATCACCATTGGGGGCAGGATTCTTCTTCGTGGGCAAGAAGGATGGTTCCCTCCATCCTTGCATCGACTATCGCGCCCTAAATGATATCACGGAGAAGGATCGCTACACCCTGCCCCTCATGGACACCGCCTTCCACTCCTTCCAGGGGGCGACTTGGTTCACCAAGCTGGATCTACGCAGCGCATACCACCTCGTCCGGATCCGGGAGGGAGATGAGTGGAAGACAGCCTTCCGTACCCCGAACGGCCACTTCGAGCACCTGGTGATGCCGTTCGGGTTGACCAACGCTCCAGCCATCTTTCAGCGCCTAATTAATAACGTCCTCCGGGATTTCATTGGCCTTTTTGTGTTCGTCTACCTGGATGACATCCTCATCTTCTCCAAATCCAGGGACGAGCACCGGGTCCATGTGAGGCGGGTCCTCCAAAGACTGCTGGAGAACCGGTTGTATGTGAAGGCCGAAAAATGCGAATTCTACGCTAAGACAACATCCTTCCTCGGGTTCATCATCTCCCACGACCAGGTGCTTCCGGACCCAGTGAAGGTGAAGGCGGTGGTGGAATGGCCTACACCTGCATCGAGAAAACAGATGCAACAATTCATCGGGTTTGCAAACTTCTACCGCCGCTTCGTCCCTAATTTTGGCACCATCGTCGGCCCACTGACCCGCCTCACGTCTCCTAAGGTCCCGTTCTGGTGGACCGAAGAGGCCGCGGCTGCTTTTCAGGCGCTGAAGGCGGAGTTCTCCTCCTCCCGGGTCCTTAGCCAAGTCAACCCGGCGCTGCAGTGCATCGTGGAGGTGGACGCTTCGGACACAGGAGTGGGGGCGGTTCTATCCCAGCGGTCGCCAGGTGATGGAGTCAAACGGCCCTGCGCCTTCTTCTCTCGGCGCTTGTCCCCGGCGGAGCGGAATTACGACGTGGGGGACAGAGAGCTCCTCGCCATCAAGCTCGCGCTGCAGGAGTGGCGTCACTGGCTAGAGGGGGCGGACCTGCCATTCGTGGTCCTGACGGACCACAAGAACTTGGAGTACCTGAGATCTACCAAGCGTCTGAACGCCCGCCAGGCGCGCTGGTCCTTGTTCTTTGCCAGGTTCCGCTTTAACATCACCTTCAGGCCTGGCTCCAAGAACGGCCTGCCCGACGCCCTCTCTAGGCAATTTGCCCCTGAGGAGTCGGAGGACACGGTCCACACCATCCTACCCAGGTCGTGCGTCGTGGGAGCCGTCACCTGGGACATTGAAAGCAAGATCCGGAAGGCGCAGGAAGTGGAACCTGACCCTGGCGGCGGACCGGAGGGGAGGCTGTTCGTGCCATCCACGGTTCGGGGGGAGGTCATCCACTGGTTGCATACGTCCAAGCTCACCTGCCACCCTGGTTCCTCCCGGATGATCGACCTCCTTCAACGGTCCTTCTGGTGGCCGGGCCTGCGGAGGGACGCTGCCCGCTACGCCTGGGCCTGCCCAGTATGTGCCACCAGCAAGTCAGGTAATGCCCCTCCAGCGGGTTTGCTCCAGCCTCTGCCCGTCACTGGCAGGCCCTGGTCGCATATCACCCTGGATTTCGTCACCGGACTCCCAGTCTCAAACACCTTCGACACCGTCCTGACCATCGTGGACCGCTTCTCCAAGGCGGCACACTTCATCCCGCTACGGGGTCTTCCATCCACCCTGGAGACGGCGGACCTCCTAGTCCAGCACGTGTTCAGGCTGCACGGGATTCCGGTGGACGTGGTCTCGGACCGGGGGCCCCAATTTTCCTCTGAGGTTTGGAGGTCATTCTGCAACGCCCTGGGAGCCAAGGTGAGCCTCTCCTCCGGCCATCACCCCCAAACCAATGGGCAGTGCGAGTGGACCAACCAGGAGCTGGAGGCTGCGCTCCGCTGCGTCACTGCATCCAAACCTACGTCCTGGAGTAACCATCTTGCCTGGGTTGAGTACGCCCACAACACCGCCCGCTCTTCTGCTACAGGGATGTCCCCCTTTAAGGCGTCCCTGGGTTACGACCCCCCTCTTTTTCCAGCGCAGGAGAGTGAGGTAACGGTCCCCTCAGTTCGGGCGCACCTCAGACAGTTCCGCTCCATCTGGGCGTCAGCGCGCAGTGCGCTTTTACGCACGGCGGAGCGCAACAGAACCACGGCGGACCGGCACAGAAGACCTGCCCCGGCGTACCAGGTGGGTCAGCATGTCTATGTGTCAACCCAGGACGTAATTTTAAAGGGCGAGAGGAGGAAGCTGGCACAGCGTTTTATGGGCCCATACCCCATCACCAGGATTATCAACCCGGTGGCTGTGCGTGTAGCTATTCCCCCCTCCCTCCGCATCCATCCCACCTTCCACGTATCCAAGGTGAAGCTGGCAGTCTCCGACCCCCTTTGCCCTCCTCCTGCTGCGCAACCCGCGCCCCGGATGATTGATGGCCATCCGGCCTGGCCTGTCTCCTCCATCCTGGACTCCCGGCACCGGGGTCGTGGGTTGCAGTACTTGGTGGACTGGGAGGGTTATGGGCCTGAACATCGGCAGTGGGTACCCTCGTCGTTTGTGTTGGACCCATCCCTCATTACTGAGTTCCACCGAGCGCACCCGGAGAAACCATCGCCAGGAGGCGCTGCTAGAGGGGGGAGTACTGTCACGCCTCACCGCTCGTCTGCGGCGCCAGCTGCACGCACACCTGCACATCATCAGCGGCGAGGGATTTAAGCCGCCTCGCCCTGGGCTTCGGCCTGAAGCCGTCAGACTTCGCTCGTCACTACTGCTGTGAGTAACCTCTACCTCTTCAGCAATCATATCAGTAAGAAGCCCTTACCTTTTCCTCTTCAAGTCTGCTCCCCTGTGCACAGGTGGATTTCCCGGCGGCGGACCATTCCTCTCCGTCTCCACTCCCTCGCTGCTGCACCGGGCTCTCCAGGTCGCTGTCTACCGGACTCTGTCCTTGCTGTGCCAGCCACCTGCTAACTCCAAGTAAGCTCATCTCTATTTTATCATCTCCTGTGTTGGTGTGTGCCCGTCACCTTTCTCCTTGTGCTTCTCCCATAGGGTTGTCCGGCTGTACGGTCTCCTGCCTCCGTGCCCGACGCAGACGCCACCACCAATACATCCACATCTCGCAGACACACATCCATACACACTTGTTGTTAATAAAGCTATTTGAGCTACTCTGAACCTGCGTGTGTGTCTCCTGAGCCGTGCATTATGTCAATTTTTATTAAAAATCAATTTTTAAAAATTGATATGTAATACTATGTTTTTTGAGAAACTGAATTTTGGGTTTTTATTAACTGTAAACCATAATCATCAAAATTAAAAGAAATAAACACTTGAAATGTATCACTCTGTGTGCAATGAATCTATATACAGCGGAGAAAATAAGTATTGAACACGTTAACATTTTTCTCGTTAAACATATTTCTGATGGAGCCATTGACCTAAGATTTTCACCAGATATTGGTAACAACCCCAGTAATCCATACATACAAGGAAATCAAGGCAACTGTGTTCACAAAACAAGTTTTATTTAATAAAGTGGAATGACACGGAATAAGTATTATTGAACACATGAAGTTAAAGAGGTGCAAAAAGGCATAGAAAGCCAAGAAACCAGCTAAAAATCCATCAGAACGTAGGAAGTCATCCAATCCCCCACTAGTGCAAATGATTTCATCTGGTTAAGTCCTGACTGATAGCCTTTAAAAAGGTCTGTGAATATCAGATTGTCACACTACAAAGAATTCATGATGGGTAGAAGTAAAGGGCTCTCTCTAGACCTTTGCAACCTTATTGTTGCAAAACATAATGATGGCATTGGTTACAGGCACATTTCTAAATTGCTGAATGTTCCAGTGAGCACTGTTGGAGCCATCATTCGGAAGTGGAAAGAATAGCATTTTGTCATGAACCAGCCACAATCAGGAACTTCTCGCAAGATTTCTGACAGAGGAGTCAAAAGAATCATCAGAAGAGTTATCCAAGGGCCAAAGACCACTCGTGGAGAGCTCCAGAAAGATCTGGTATTAGTAGGTACTGGTGTTTCAAAGAAAACAATAAGTAATGCACTCAACCGACATGGGCTCTTTGCCCGCTCACCTGGTAAGACTCCAGTGCTGAAGAAAAAGCATGTTTGAGTTTGTTTAAAGTTTGCTGCACAACATTTGGGCAAGCTAGTAAAATACTAGGAGAATATAGTCTGGTCAGATGAGACCGAAATTGAACTTTTTGGATACCACAAGACACAGCATGTTTGGAGGAGAAATGGCACTGCACATCAGCCCCAAAACACCATCCCAACAGTGAAGTTTGGAGGTGGGAGCATAATGGTGTGGGGGTGTTTTTCAGCACATGGTACAGACAGACTGACATATTGTTGGACCCAGGCAACACGCACACAGGCTCAAGTGCAAGTCAATTATCTTTATTGTTACCAACAGAGGATGTATGAGTGCAAGTATGCGTTATGTGAATGTGTTGGTGGTGAACGGGCTGCAGCCAGGGGCGAGACAGAATGCCGTACAGTCTGGCAACCCTAGGAACAGAGCCAAACATAGACGTTAGTTTGAGCCATGTCACAATGAGTTGTATAATGACTGGGGCTTACTTGCAGGTGGTCTGATGTAGGCGCCGGTTTCGGCTCTTGGCCTCCAACCAGGGAGACAGCGTCTGTGAGGCACACCCGGTGATGAGCTGTGATGAACGGCGAGGCGAGGGAAGTGTTCCGCCGCCGCGGGGAGTCAGTTCCGCCGCCGGAGGGATCCACCTGTGCATAAGGGAGAGCCTGGGAGAAAAGATGAGTAGCAATTATGCTTACTTGTGGTGAAAGGATCTTCCAGAAGAAGCACAGGGCTGTGTGGAAACAGATGTGCGGGACACGAAGGTCCGGTAGCAAGACAGACGGCTCCGTGCCGAGGCTTCAGGCAGGGCAGGCTATAAAGCCCGTGATTGATTAGCCACAGGTGTGCGCGCAGCTGAGGCAGATGACGGCCCAGAGTGGGCCATGACAGTACTCCCCCTTCCCGAGCAGCGCCTCCTGGTGCTGGCCTACCTGGGTGCGCCTGATGGAAGTCCAGACAGACGCACCCAGGACCTCCACTTGGGGCCATACCCTCCCAGTCCACCAGGTACTGCAGGCCGCGACCCCGGCCACGGACGTCCAAGATGGAGTTGACCCTCCATGCCGGGTCGCCGTCGATCAACACTGGCGGGGGTGGATCCCTAGGAGGGGGGCAGAGTGGGTTGGAGACCACGGGCTTCACCTGAGAAACGTGGAATGTGGGACAAACACGGAGGGGTGGGGGGAGCCAGACGCACAGCCACAGGATTAACCCGGACAATCGGGAAGGGCCTAATAAAACGCTGGGCCAGCTTCCTCTTCTCAGCCTTCAGGTTGATGTGCTGGGTTGATAACCATACCTGCTGACCCACCTGATACTGGGGAGCAGGCCTCCTGCGTCGGTTCGCCGTTCTTGTGTTGCGCTCGGCCGTGCGTAAAAGGGCCTGGCGCGTAGCAGCCCAGAGCCGATGACAGCACCTCAGGTGGGCATGGATGGAAGGCACGGCCACCTCCCCCTCCTCTTCGGGAAACAACGGGGGCTCGTAGCCCAGCGACGCCTTGAAAGGTGACATGCCGGTAGCCGAGGACAGAGTCAGGTTATGAGCGTATTCAATCCATGGCAGATGGCTGCTCCAAGATGATGGGCTGGAAGCGATGACACAGCGCAGAGCGGCCTCCAGCTCCTGATTGGCCCGCTCGCACTGCCCATTGCTCTGGGGGTGATGACCAGAGGATAGGCTTACCGTAGCCCCCAATGCATTGCAGAAACTCCTCCATATGCGCGACACAAACTGGGGACCTCGATCGGAGACAATGTCCTTGGGGATCCCATGCAGACGCACGACGTGCTGTACCAATAGGTCCGCCGTCTCTCGTGCCGTTGGGAGCCCATGTAGGGGGATGAAGTGGGTGGCTTTGGAGAAACGGTCCACAATGGTGAGAACGGTGTCGAAGCTGTTGGATGCCGGTAGACTGGTTACAAAGTCTAGGGCAATGTAGGACTACGGTCTTCCAGGGACCGGCAACGGATGGAGGAGACCCGCTGGCGGCGATGATGATGTCTTTCCGGTGGCGCACTAGGGACAGGCACGGACGTAGTTGATGACGTCATTCTGGAGGCTTGGCCACCAGAACAATCTCTGAAGCAGCTCCACCAGACGGGTGATCCCAGGGTGGCAGGCGAGCTTGGACGAGTGAGCCCAGTGGATCACGTCACCCCGAACGGACAATGGAACGAACAGTCTTCCTGCAGGCCCTCCACCTGGATCAGGCTCAGCTTCCTGCGCCCTCAGGACCTTGTCCCTGATGGCCCACGAGAGGATGCCCACGACACACGAGGCAGGGAGGATGGTGTGCTCCTGCCCCTCAGAGACCTCCGAGGCGAACTGCCTGGACAGGGCGTCCTTCTTCCCAGGGCGGTAGGTGATGGTAGACCTGAAGCGCCCGAAGAACAGGGACCAACGCGCCTGGTGGGCATTCAGGCGTTTAGCCGTTCTCAGGTACTCCAAGTTTTTGTGGTCGGTCCATACCACGAAGGGTTGCGCAGTCCCCTCCAGCCAGTGCCGCCACTTCTCCAGCGCCAGCTTCACTGCCAGGAGTTCTCTGTCGCCAACGTCATAATTCCTCTCCGCGGGGGACAACCACCGAGAGAAGAAAGCGCAGGGGCGGATCACCCCGTCCACCGAAGAGCGCTGTGATAAGACTGCCCCCACCCCCGAGTCAGAGGCATCCACCTCAACCAGGCACTGGAGAGCGGGATCCACCTGCGTCAGGACCCGGGAGGATGAGAACTCGGTCTTCAGGGTTGCAAAGGCCGATGCAGCCACCTCTGTCCACCGGAACGCCACCTTGGGGGAGGTGAGGCAGGTCAGGGGAAGGGCGATAGGGTTGTAATTGGGTACGAATCGGCAGTAGAAATTGGCAAATCCCAAGAATTGTTGCAGCTGTTTTCTCGATGGGGGGGCGGGGAGCAATCCACCACCGCCTTCACCTTCTCAGGATTCGGGATGACCTGATTGTGCGAAATGATGAATCCTAGGAAGGAGGTCTTCTCGGTGTAAAACTCACACTTCTCTGCCTTCACGAAAAGTTTATTCTCCAGGAGCCGTTGAAGGACCCGCCTCACATGGACCTGATGCTCCTCCCGGGACTGGGAGAAGATCAGAATGTCGTCCAGGTAGACAAAGACGAAGGACCCGAGGAAATCCCGGAGAACATCATTAATCAGACGTTGGAAGATGGCCGGAGCGTTGATGAGCCCAAACAGTATGACAAGGTATTCAAAGTGGCCGCTGGGGGTCTGGAATCCCGGATCCGCACGAGGTGATAAGCACTGCGAAGGTCCAGCTTTGTGAACCAGGAGGCCCCCTGGAGGGAGTCGAAGGCAGAGTCCATGAGTGGCAACGTGTACCTGTCCTTGATAGTGATGTCGTTCAAAGCCCAGAAGTCAATACAAGGGCGGAGGGAACCATCCTTCTTCCCGACAAAGAAGAAGCCCGCCCCCACTGGCGACGACGAAGGCCGAATGATGCCCGAGCTGAGCGATTCCTTGATATACGCCTCCATAGCCTCCCGCTCCGGAGCCAATAAGCTGTAAAAGCGGCTTGACGGCAGGGGGGCCCTCAGGCGGAGGTTAATGGCACAGTCGTATGGGCGGTGGGGGGGAAGGGATAGCGCCTGGGATTTACTAAACACCGCTCCAAGGTCATGGAACTCTGGTGGCACCCTGGACAGGTCGGGGGGAGGGAGGGCGGGGGAGGAGAGAGGAACCGAAGGAGAACAAGCTGCAGACTGGAGGCACATGCTCAGGCAGCAGGGACTCCAAGCGAGGACGCTCCCGGTACGCCAGTCGAAGGTTGGATTATGAAGGCGAAGCCAGGGGTAACCCAAGATGACAGGGGCAGCCAAGGTGGACAGCACAAACAGCCGGAGGTCCTCTCGATGGTTACCTGAGATGATCGCTGAGACAGGGGCTGTCTGTATCACTTTCTCCAAGGGAGCCTTTGACAGAGTGACAAGGTTTAGGGGAGTCGGCAGAGCATGGCAGGGGAGCCCCAGTCGGGTTGCCAGTTTTTTCCGAAATAAAGCTCTGCTCGGCCCCTGAGTCCACCAGTGTGTGCGTGAGAAATTCGGTGCGCTTGTGACAGAACCTAATTGGCAGGAGACATTTTGATAGGGGATTAGGCCGAGACGAGTCCGCGAGTCCCCCTACAGCGACGCGCGGACCCCCTCCTTTAGGCCGAACCAGACAGGACTCAATCTCGTGCTGATGCTCCCCACAGTACATACAGAGACCTAGATCCCTGCGACGCTGTCTCTCAGCCTGCGGGAGTTTGGTCCGTCCCCTTATCATTGCCTCAGGTTCGTCTGGGGTCTCTAGTGCGGGCAACGCCAAAGATGAGGACTGAGAGGAGCGTTGGAACTGTCTGCTTGAGCGGCTGGAAGACCTCCGTTCGGCAGCGCGCTCTCTCAGCCTGTTATCCAGACTAATAGTTAAAGAAATTAGTTCAGTGAGACGCTCAGGTTTATCTAAGCGGGCCAGCTCGTCCCGTAGACTAGGACTCAGGCTACGAATAAAGATGCTGCAAAGCGAGGCATCCTCCCACCCAACTTCCGCTGCCACCACCCGGAAGTCAACAGCGTAGTCGGCCACTGACCGACCACCCTGACAAAGGTTTAATAGTCGGGTGGTAAGCACGCTATCACGGTCCGAATGATCAAAAACTTTGTGGAAATCGTGCACGAATTGGGCGTAAGTTAAATTGGCGTAGCTGGGCTTCGCCATAATGGCGTAAGCCCATGCTAACGCTCGCCCCTCCAACAGATTAGCCACGTAACCAATTCGGCTGTGATCGGTGGGCAAGTCCCCCGGGACTCGTTGAAACACCGTCTCGCATTGGAGGATGAAGCCCCATGCCTCCCCGAGCTTTCCGCTGAAGCGCATGGGAGTGGGGACCGGAGTGAGACGGGTTAGCGAGCCCGAGCTAGCCTGGCTAGGAGGAGAGCTAGCAGGAGCTGGCCTACTGCTATGAGCCGGAGGAAACGCCTGCTGTCCTTCCAGACGATCCAACCGGCTGTTAATCTGAACTACCTGGTTCAATATGACCCGCTGCTGGTGAGTAATTTGGTCCACTCGAGCCTCTAAGATGTTAGATAGATAGATAGATTAGTTTATTTGACAGGGACAGTGCAATAAACATAGACAATTAATCAATGACAATCAATCTGATGTGTTGCACATAGAGTGTATAGCTATTAGCTAATTTGCAACTCTTGTCCCTGGATGGGCTTTAGAAAAGAGAATCAAGTAAAGAAAAAAAAATACACAATAACCACATACATCAATGCAAAAAGATTATAAATACACAATTATAAATATTATAAATATTATAAATACACAAATATAACAACCTGACTCACATTTGCCTATTTCAGGCCTATGTTAAGCTGGTGTGCGAGCCCACTGTTCGCTGGGTCACTCTGACGGAGCCGTACTGACATATTGTTGGACCCAGGGAACACACCCACGGGCTCAAGTGCAATTCAATTATCTTTATTGTTACCAACAGAGGATGTGTGAGTGCATGTATGCGTTATAGGAATGTGTTGATGGTGACTAGCTGCAGCCGGGGGTGAGACAGAACGCCGTACAGTCTGGCAACCCTAGGAACAGAGCCAAACACAGACGTTAGTTTCAGCCACGTCACAATGAGTTGTATAATGACTGGGGCTTACTTGCAGGTGGTCTGATGCGGGCGCCGGTTTCGGCTCTTGGCCTCCAACCAGGGAGACAGCGTCTGCGAGACACACCCGGTGATGAGCTGTGATGGACGGCGAGGCGAGAGAAGCGTTCCGCCGCGGGGGAGTCGGTTCCGCCACCAGAGGGATCCACCTGTGCACAGGGGAGAGCCTGGGAGAAAAGGTGAGTAGCAATTATGCTTACTTGTGGTGAAAGGATCTTCCAGAAGAAGCGCAGGGCTGTGTGGAAACAGACGTGCAGGAGACGAAGGTCCGGTAGCAAGACAGACGGCTCCGTGCCGAGGCTTCAGGCAGGGCAGGCTATAAAGCCCGTGATTGATTAGCCACAGGTGTGCGCGCAGCTGACAGCCCAGAGTGGGCCATGACACAGACTTCATAAAATTGAAGGAAAGATGAATGGATAAATGTACAGATACATCTTCGATAAGGACCTGTTGCCATCTACCAAGATGCTGAAGATGAAACGAGAGTGAACATTTCAGCAAGACAATAATCCCAAACACACAGCCAAAGAAACTCAACTAGCTCCAGAGAAGGAAAACAAAGCTGCTAAAATGGCCCTGTCAGTTACCTGACCTGAATCCAATTGAAAATCTATGGAACAAACTGAAGATCAGAGTTCACAGGAGACATCCATGGAACCTTCAAGATTTGAAGACAGTTTGTGTGGAAGAATGGGCTAAAATCACTCCTGAGCAATGCCTGCGCCTAGTTTCTCCATACAGGAGGCCTAGTTGATAGAGTATCCGTCCCACAACCAGAAAGTTGGGGGTTCAAGCCCCAGCCGGGTCATACCTAAGACCGTATAAAAATGGTACTTCCTGCCTTCTAGCTTGGTGCCCAGCATAGTAGAATAGGGGAAGGAGAAGTTGTTTGTGGCAGTGCCTTGCGTGGCAACAACCACCCTGATTCTACATGTGATTAACATTGTAGATAGGAGAATCGTAGTTTCATTCTACTGTACATGATTGACTGAATGACAACTGAGATCGCTTCTTCTTAAATGAATTTCACCATGTGTGTTCAATACTTATTCCCTGTGTCATTCCACTTTATTAAATATAACTTGTGTTGTTAACACAGTTGCCTTAATTTCTTTGTATGTATGGATTACTAGGGTTGTTACTGATATCTGATGAAAATCTCAGGTCAGTGGTTTCATCAGAAATATGTTTAACGAGAAAAAAGTGTTCAATTTTCCTTGCTGTATGAGTTTCACTTTTTGAATTGAATTTCTGAAATAAATCAACTTTTTGTTGACAGTCTGATTTATTGAGGTGCATCTGTATCGTGTCCCCCTCAATCTTTTCTCTTGAGTAAAGTTTCTGTTGATTGCCCCCCATCCCTCACAGTGAAATGAAATATCCGCCCATGCTCTAGCACTTTTTAGGAATAAACTGAACTCTTGATAGGGACATTCTGTGGAGTTAAAATATTCAACATTTACATTTTTGTGGCAGTCAGCTATGCAGGGCGAGGCCAGACTGTGCTGCATTTCTAAATGTTAACAGCCCCACAATGATTACAGCAGCTGCATTGGAGGATGTTCTGCTCCCACCCAGTGACCCCAAAAGGTACTGCAATATATTCATACAGTACATTGTAAAGGCATAAATATACAGTGGGGCAAAAAAGTATTTAGTCAGCCACCAATTGTGCAAGTTCTCCCACTTAAAAGATGAGAGAGGTCTCCAATTTTCATCATAGGTATACCTCAACTATGAGAGACAAAATGAGAAAAAAAAAAATCCAGAAAATCACATTGAAGGATTTTTAATGAATTAATTGGTAAATTCCTAGGTAAAATAAGTATTTGGTCACCTACAAACAAGCAAGATTTCTGGCTCTCACAGACCTGTAACTTCTTCTTTAAGAGGCTCCTCTGTCCTCCACTTGTTACCTGTATTAATGGCACCTGTTTGAACTCATTATCAGTATAAAAGACACCTGTCCACAACCTCAAACAGTCAGACCCCAAACTCCACTATGGCCAAGACCAAAGAGCTGTCAAAGGACACCAGAAACAAAATTGTAGACCTGCACCAGGGTGGGAAGACTGAATCTGCAATAGGTAAGCAGCTTGGTGTGAAGAAATCAACTGTGGGAGCAATTATTAGAAAATGGAAGACATACAAGACCACTGATAATCTCCCTTGATCTGGGGCTCCACGCAAGATCTCACCCCGTGAGGTCAAAATGATCACGAGAACGGTGAGCAAAAATCCCAGAACCACATGGGGGGACCTAGTGAATGACCTGCAGAGAGCTGGGACCAAAGTAACAAAGGCTACCATCAGTAACACACTACGCCGCCAGGGTACAAATCCTGCAGTGCCAGACGTGTCCCCCTGCTTAAGCCAGTACACGTCCAGGCCCATCTGAAATTTGCTAGAGAGCATTTGGATGATCCAGAAGAGGATTGGGAGAATGTCATATGGTCAGATGAAACCAAAATAGAACTTTTTGGTAAAAACTCAACTTGTCGTGTTTGGAGGAGAAAGAACACCATACCTACTGTGAAGCATAGGGGTGAAAACATCATACTTTGGGGCTGTTTTTCTGCAAAGGGACCAGGATGACTGATCCATGTAAAAGAAAGAATGAATGGGGCCATGTATCGTGAGATTTTGAGTGAAAACCTCCTTCCATCAGCAAGGGCATTGAAGATGAAACGTGGCTGGGTCTTTCAGCATGACAATGATCCCAAACACACTGCCCGGGCAACGAAGGAGTGGCTTCGTAAGAAGCATTTCAAGGTCCTGGAGTGACCTAGCCAGTCTCCAGATCTCAACCCCATAGAAAATCTTTGGAGGGAGTTGAAAGTCCGTGTTGCCCAGCGACAGTCCCTAAACATCACTGCTCTAGAGGAGATCTGCATGGAGGAATGGGCCAAAATACCAGCAACAGTGTGTGAAAACCTTGTGAAGACTTACAGAAAACATTTGACCTCTGTCATTGCCAACAAAGGGTATATAACAAAGTATTGAGATGAACTTTTGTTATTGACCAAATACTTATTTTACCGAGGAATTTACCAATTAATTCATTAAAAATCCTTCAATGTGATTTTCTGGATTTTTTTTCCCTTATTTTGTCTCTCATAGTTGAGGTATACCTATGATGAAAATTGGAGACCTCTCTCATCTTTTAAGTGGGAGAACTTGCACAATTGGTGGCTGACTAAATACTTTTTTCCCCACTGTAAATAGATTTTGTAAGAGAATATGTGGATATATATGTGTAGATGTATGTAGATACACTATACAAAGAGGGCTGTGATGGGTTTGTAAAGCAATCAAGAGAAAAGTATGTCCTTGTGTGCACAATTGGGTACTCTGTTTCAGTTACATTTACAGTGTCTAAATTAGGTATTTTTTCTACAGTGCCATAACCTTTGGATTTAGTGCTTGTCCAGATTAGCCTGTCCAAACCAGTCACATATTCTTAATTTTTTTTTCTCTCGATGTTAACAATTAGCATAATTTAATAACAGAGGTGGGTAGAGTGGTGAAAGAGGATATCAAGAGGGTTGATGTGAGAGAAGATGATGCAAGGGATAGGGTGAAATGGAGGCAATTTGTGGCAACCCCTAAAGGGAACAGCCAAAAGAAGTTAGGTAGTGTAGCCACAAATTGTACTCATATAAAAGTAGCATGGTTGTATTATATTGATTACTCAGGTAGTTTAGTTTATTGGTTTATTTGTCAGGAACCATGTACAGAAAAAAAAAACATTAAACACAGGGTAAAGATGCTCTGTACCAGATTATAGCATTCTCACTAATCTGTCCTGGGGCAGCGCCTTGATCCGATGGAGGAGATTGGAGAGAGAAGGACGGTGGCTAAACTGTCATCTCTGGTGGAGTCCGAGTTCCACCCTATGCAGGACATACTGGATGCACTGAGGAGCTCATTTAGCAGCAGACTACATCATCCCAGGTGCACAACCGAGAGGTTTCGTAGGTCCTTCCTACCAACGGCTGTCAGACTGTACAACCTAAGCAGGGCTGCTCGCAGAGATAGCAAAAAGACGTAACAAACTAATAGTTTTTTTGAATGCAATAGACTTACACAATGGTCCTCTCCGGCATACAACTAGGAACATACCGGTCGCTATGGAGGGTGAGAATATGTATGGGCACATAATCATACCATGTAGGATAACTAAATAGACGGTTATGCTGTTTCATCCCACCTAGCAACAATGCTCTGCACTGTGTGTGTTTATATATCTACATATTTATTCCATCTAGCTACAATGCTCAGCACTGGGTGTGTTTATATTTATATATCTATATATTTATTCCATCTAGCTACAATGCTCCGCACTGTGTTTTTATATATCTACATATTATTCCATCTAGCTACATTGCTCCGCACTGTGTGTGTTTATATACTTGCATATTTATTCCACCTAGCTACAATGCTCTGCACTGTGTGTTCATATATTCATATATTTATTCCATCCAGCTACAATGCTCTGCACTGTGTGTCTCTGTGTGTGTGTGTGTGTATATATATATTTTATAGTAATATGTACATATACATACATATACACGCACCAGGGTGAGTTACTCTAATGACAAACCCTGGTTCACAGCTAAGCTCAGACAGATCAGGAAGGAGAAGGAAGCAGCGCTGAAAAGTGGAGACAGGGACTGCTACAGGGAGGTTAAATACCGGTTTAACAGAGAGCTGAAGAGGGCTAAATCTGTGTACTCAGAGAGACTCCAGCAGCAGTTCACTGCTAATGATTCGGCTTCCGTGTGGAGAGGACTGAGGCAAATCACCAACTATCGACCTAAGGCTCCTAAAGGTCAGGATGACAAAGCCCTTTGTCAGAGACTGTCCCAACACTATGCCCGTTTTGACACCTCGTCATCTGTGTCCAACTCCCCCCCTCCCTCCAGCTCCACAGCCTCCACATTCCCTACTTCATTTAAGGCACCCCCCCCTCCTCCCCCCCTCCCCTTATCATCAGTGAGCAGGATGTGCTCAAACAGTTCTCCAGACTGAACCCGCGCAAGGCCCCCGGCCCAGACGGCGTGTCTCCCTCCACCCTGAGACTCTGTGCGAAACAGCTGGCTCCTGTATTCACAGACATTTTTAACACCTCCCTTAAGTTATGCCACATGCCATCCTGCCTCAAATCCTCCACCATCATCCCTGTCCCCAAGAAGCCACGGATCACTGGACTTAATGACTACAGACCTGTAGCGCTCACCTCTGTAGTCATGAAGTCCCTTGAGCGCCTGGTCCTGTCCCACCTCAAGTCCATCACCACCCCTCTCCTGGACCCGCTGCAGTTTGCCTACCGAGCCAACAGGTCTGTAGACGATGCAGTCAACCTGGCCCTCCACTCCATCCTGCAGCACCTGGACTCCCCGGGAACCTACGCCAGGATCCTGTTTGTGGACTTCAGCTCCGCATTCAACACCATCCGCCCCGCTCTGCTCCGGGACAAGCTGTCCCTGCTCAACGTGCCTGACTCCCTCTGCAGGTGGATCATCGACTTCCTGACGGACCGGAGGCAGCATGTGCGGCTGGGAAAGACTGTCTCAGACTATACTAGCATCAGCACCGGATCACCCCAGGGCTGTGTACTTTCCCCCCTACTCTTCTCCCTTTACACCAACTCCTGCACCTCCAGCCACCAGTCTGTCAAGTTGATCAAGTTTGCGGACGACACCACCCTCATCGGGCTCATCTCCAACGGCGACGAGTCCGCCTACAGGAGAGAGGTGGCCCAGCTGGCGTCCTGGTGCAGCAATAACAACCTGCAGCTGAACGCTCTGAAGACAGTGGAGATGATTGTAGACTTCAGGAAAGTCACTACTCCTCTGCCCCCCCTCACCCTCTCAGGCTCTCCCATCACCACTGCTGATTCCTTCCGCTTCCTAGGCACTACCATCACCAGGGACCTCAAATGGGAGCTGACCATCAGCTCACTCATCAAAAAAGCCCAGCAGAGGATGTTCTTCCTGCGGCAGCTGAGGAAGCTCAAGCTACCCACCAAGATGTTAGTGCAGTTCTACACAGCCATCATCGAGTCCATCCTCACCACCTCCATAACCGTGTGGTACGCAGGAGCCACTGCCAGGGACAGACTAAGGCTGCAGCGCGTCGTGCGCACTGCTGAGAAGGTGATCGGCTGCAAGCTCCCATCTCTCCAGGATCTGTACATCTCCAGGACCCGGAGGCGTGCTGGCCGGATCATAGCCGATCCCTCACACCCTGGTCACGTACTGTTTGCCCCCCTCCCCTCTGGTAGAAGACTTCGGTCCATCCAGACTAAAACCTCCCGTCACATGAACAGCTTCTTCCCCTCTGCCATTAGACTGCTGAACACTAAGTGACTCTCGTGCACCATGTACAGCAGCTCAACCAGACTCATGTCAATCATCACTGTTTTCTTCCTGCATTACCGACTGCACTATATAGTTCTCCACAGTATCTGCTGCTGGCTAATATATATTTTAACTGTTGACCAGTATCACTTAATCTTATCCTACACTTTATTACATGTATAGTTTATTTCTCTTATCTTATCATGTTTAATGTTGCAGCATTGTACCGAGACAAATTCCTAGTTTGTGTACTACATGAACAATGGCAATAAACCTGATTCTGATTCTGATTCTGACATATGTATATTAGCTGCTCTTGCTTGCTTGTTTTTTTTCTTGCCTTCTGATTGTTGCTCTGAGTGTTGCTATCCCTGTGCTGTTGCAATCCTGGAATTTCCCCGTTGTGGGACTAATAAAGGCTTATCTTATCTTATCTTAATTTCCATCTGTAGTCCCTGAGGGAGGCAGGAAGATATTAAAAGAAAAACAGCGCATATAGAAAGCAATTCAGGTCGGGTTTCAGAAAATGTTGTCCCTGAAACAAGCAGGGAGTAAGTTTAAAAGGTAAAAAGATAAGAGAAACAGCACAGATAAAAACAATTTAAGAGTACAATTTCAAATCCTATTTAAGAGAAAGAGTCAATGCTGGCACGCTTGGATTACTTAAAATCAATTTTTAGTCTCTGTGGAAAAGTCTCAAATTACAAAGTAATTTGTTCTGGTCTTCAAAGCAGTGGGAAGTTTGTTCCATTCCATTATAGCTTTGTATGAGAAGGCTGATTGCCCAAAGCAGTTTTACGTAGGGGGATGCAACAACTCCACCGAGAGGAAGTCCTTGTTATTCTGGTATTTTATTCAGAAGTTAGGTACAGAAAATGGATCATTTAAAAAACAACTGTATATTTCCATACATGATCATATTTTCAAAGCTTAACATCTTGTGTTTGGCAAGTATACCACAATGGTGATACTGTCATGTCTTCTTATCCAGAATTGTGATGGATTGTTTATACAGGGATTTCAAGGGTTTCAGAGTACAAGTACGAGTATTTACTAAAATAGTTAGTAATGATAGTAATGATTTTACTCTTGACAATTTTTTAGGTTTTTCTTTTTTTGTAAGCTTTTCTCTCATAAAATTGTGAATTTTCTCTGATACATACAGTGGTGTGAAAAAGTGTTTGCCCCCTTCCTGGTTTCTCATTTTTTTGTACGTTTATCACACTTAAATGTTTCAGATCATCAATCAAACTTAAATATTAGGCAAAGGTAGTACAAGTAAACACAAAATGCAGTGTTTAATTGAAGATGTTTATTATTAAGGGTAAAAAAAATCCAAACCTACATGGCCCTGTGTGAAAAAGTGATTGCCCCCCTGTTAAAACATAAATTAACTGTGGGTTTTTGGTTTTTTTTAAAAAAAAATTTGATTTTGTATACTTTATTGATCCCCAGAGGGGAAATTGAGGGCATCCACCTGGATGGATGAAGCAGCCACGGTACGGCGCTATCCCTTAACCATTCACACACACATTCACACCTAGGGCCACTTTAGAGTTTCCAGTTAACCTAACCTGCATGTTTTTGGCCTGTGGGAGGAAACCGGAGAAATCCCGGAGTAAACCCAGGCAGATACGGGGAGAACATGCAAACTCCACACAGATCACTGTTGGTCAGGGGCTGGGATCGAACCAGGGATCCCATGGCCAAGGGTGAGTTGGTGTGCTGCTGCAGTGCTAACCACTGCGCCACCGCACCTAGCCACACCCAGGCCTGATTACTGCCACACTTGCTCTCAATCAAGAAATCACTTAAATAGGACTTGCCTGACAGAGTGAAGTAGACCAAAAGATCCTCAAAAGCTAGACATCATGTTGTCATCCAAAGAAATTCAGGAACAAATGAGAAACAAAGTAATTGAAATCTATCAGTCTGGAAAAGGTTATAAAGCCATTTCTAAAGCTTTGGGACTCCAGCGAACCACAGTGAGAGCCATTATCCACAAATGGTGAAAACATGGAACAGTGGTGAACCTTTCCAGGAGTGGCCGGCCGACCAAAATTACCCCAAGAGCACAGCGACGACTCATCCAAGAGGTCACAAAAGACCCCACAACAACATCCAAAGAACTGTAGGCCTCACTTGCCTAAATTAAGGTCAGTGTTCATGACTGCTCCATAAGAAAGAGACTGGGCAAAAATGGCCTGCATGGCAGAGTTCCGAGACGAAAACCATTGCTGAGTAAAAAGAACATAAATGCTTGTCTCAGTTTTGCCAGAAAACATCTTGATGATACCCAAGACTTTTGGGAAAATACTCTGTGGACTGACGAGACAAAAGTTGAACGTTCTGGAAGATGCGTGTCCCTTTACATCTGGCGTAAAAGTAACACAGCATTTCAGAAAAGGAACATCATACCAACTGTAAAATATGGTGGTGGTACTGTGATGGTCTGGGACTGTTTTGCTGCTTCAGGACCTGGAAGACTTGCTGTGGTAAATGGAACCTCGAATTCTGCTATCTACCAAAAAATCCTGAAGGAGAATGTCCGGCCATCTGTTCGTGACCTCAAGCTGAAGCGCACTTGGGTTCTGCAGCAGGAAAATGATCCAAAACACACCAGCAAGTCCACCTGAATTCGATTGAGGTGCTGTGGCATGACCTTAAAAAGACGGTTTATGCTCAAAATCATCCAATGTGGCTGAATTACACAATTTGGCAAAGATGAGTGGGCCAAAATTCCTCCACAGCGCTGTAAAAGACTCATTGCCAGTTACTGCAAACGCTTGATTGCAGTTGTTGCTGCTAAGGGTGGCCCAATCAGTTATTAGGTTTTGGGGGCAGTCACTTTTTCACACAGGGCCATATAGGTTTGGATTTTTTTCCCCCCTTAATAATAAACACCTTCATTTAAAAACTGCATTTTATGTTTACTTGTGTTCTCTTTGTCTAATATTTAAATTTGTTTGATGATCTGAAACATTTAAGTGTGACAAACATACAAAAAAAAAGAGAAATCAGAAAGGGGCAAACATTCTTTCACACCGTTGTATACTAATTTTTAGCTTATTTCACTGAAGCTGAAAGGAGCTAATGCAATGGTGCAGCATGTGCGTTCATCCACATTTCATGGGAATCGCTACTCCTCCTAGACAATTGCTCCGATGGTCACCAATCTCACTCACAATGATCCTCAGGTGGGTCTGCATCCAGGTTGAGCTTATCGTCTAGGTCATTGTCAAAGGTCAGGAGATCTGGCCATTTATGAGTTCACGAAAATCATTACTCATCCTAAGCAGTTGCCCCAATGTTTGGCAAACTCATTCACAATGATCCCCAAACAGGTTTGCATCTAGGCTGCGCTCAAGGTCAAGGTCAAAGATCATGAGATCAGAGCACTCGTGGGGCGATTTCACCAAGCCGGAATGAGATACTCATCATTGATGGTCTGGTTTCTTATAAATCTGCAATTTTTTATGATACGTTTGTGACATCTTTCAGGCTAATTTGCAGCTTTTTGTCATAAACTGCCAAGTGCAGCAAATCGAGGATGCTAAATGCAGGTAGTGAGGTTTTGCAAGTTTAATCATACACACCAAGTACAAAACACAAAATACAGAACTGAGGACTAAGGCTACAATCTCCCAGCAGAGGCTGGACATACGAGGAAACAAATAAGCTACAAAACCAGCAGCAGCTGGACTTACGTTTTTAGAAGAGCCGATGGGAACAGTGTGACAGGAATGAGGATTGGTAGAAAATAACCCAGCGATCACCAAACGGTGAAACAAGCCTTAAATAAGGCAGTGAGAATTATTACAATCAAAATCAGCTTTGAGTCATATGTGTGGAGAGGACTCAGGGCTGGCAGGTGCACCGCCCTGAACAGAGCAAACCCCGGAAGTGCACACTGACAGAGTGTAGCCCTGACAGAGTGAGAGAGAAAGAGCACGGGATCAAAAATACAACTATGACGGGAGAAAAAAAAATAAGAACAAGTATAGACAGAAGGAAAAATACAAGATAATAAAAATATATAAATAACAGACTGTGATGAAAATAAATGAGAAAGTAAATAACAACCAGCCAAAGATAAAATAACAGGAACCCAGAACCCAAAATACAACAGAATACAAAAACAGTCAGAAATGCAAAATGATCAGGGATACAAACAACACTGGAACAGGAAGGCTCCATGCTCAGTTCATGACAGCCCCCCTTCCCTTAAGGGGTGGAATCCAGACATCCCACAAAGAAGATCCCCCCCCCCCAACAAGAAAAACAACCCACCCCGGGTGGGAGGAGGGGGACCCTGGCACAGAGGGAACAAAACAACCAGGAAAAACAGGAAAACACTCTTGACTCACATACTGAACAAGAGGAACAAAATACCACTAACGCTGAGAAACTAGTAGTTCATTTCAAAGAGGAAGGCAAAGAGGCAGGCCCCAGGGAGACCTCGGGCAGAGAGGGGGGACCCATGGAGACCCCAGGCAGGGAGGAAAAGCCCATGGAGACCTCTGGCAGGGAGAAGGGGCCCACAGAGGCCTCTGGCAGAGGTAGGGGACCCACAGAGACCTCAGGCAAAGGCTGAGGAGCCATGGCGACCTCGGACGAAGGGGGAATGCGATCATCCAAGGACCCAGACGAGGATTCGAGCAAAGAGGGAGACTCAAACACTGGGTTACTACCACCGGCAGCAGTGGAGCCCGATGAGGAGAGCTCAGAAGCATTTGACAGCTGCGACTGACTCTCCCCACCACTAACAGGACAGGAAATCTCTAGCTCTTATGATGTTGAAACAGAACAGGGCACTTGCCTTGTTTCTGACTCCACCGCTGTCCAGAACTCTGGTGATCCAGGCTGGGGCGTCTCGAGTCCCCCCATCTGGGTGTTCTCTCTCAGCGCGGTCACCTTAGAAGAAAAACACAGAGAAGACACCGGAGAAGAATCACCGGCAGCAGTGGAGCCCAGTGATGAGAACTCAGGAGCAGAGGACATCTGCAACTGATTCTCCCCACCATGATCCTGTGACGACAGAGTGTCGCCACTGTATGGTCTGTGTATTGAATATTATGTGTAAAGGATTTATATTTGTAAATGTCAACATGTATTGGATGGTAAAAATGCACATATAATTGTACAGTGTGTTCTGACTGAGTTGAATCCTTTTCTGTGAGATAATTGTGGATTAATTATGTTAATTGGGTGAGGCAATTAATTAATCTTAAAAACCACGTGCCGTTGCCAGCATGCTTCCTGGAGGTATACGGACAAAAGACTCCTCAGGGGATTGAGGGCCTTTTAAAGGATGCCAGCAGGAAGAAATTATATGATGGTTGAGTAGAGGGGAGTTTAATATGTAAATAGGGGTTTAAAGTATTTATGGTGTATTTATTGGTGTTATTTATTCTGTAAATATTGGGGAAAGTATTTATGTATTTATGACTCTTTTAGATATTATTGGGTATGTGGAAAAAGATGAAAATATTTATTGTCTTACTTGGGATTATGGTATGTGCCAATTAAGTTGATGATCTCACTAAGTATATAACAGGTGTTTGTCATTTGGTTTGTGTGGGGTGTCGGATGTGCATGAGAATTATTGCCTGTGAAGATTATTGGAATAAAGGAAAAACTGCTGATTGCAAACTGTTTTGGAAGCCTCTGCTCTTTCTCTGGTGCCTCGTCCGCTCAGCATTGTGACAGATCCAGACAAGATTTCTCTGAATCTGCAAAAGGAGAAACAGAACAGAGTACTTGCCTGGACTCGAGCTCCACCGTCGTCCAGGACTTCGGCGAACCTGCTGTGGCAACCCCAGCAGCAGGCGTGATGGTGGATGCAACCCCAGGACCTCCAGGCGAAGCAGCCAACACAGGTGGCTCATCGGGCGTGGCAGCTGGAGGTCGCCTCACCGCTGGCACCGAATCCCATGCAGGTGAAGCCAGGGGACACTCTTCTGTCAGCTCAGGCTTCAGGTCACAGGAAGCGCTCTCCCTCCGTCCAGATGGTAGCTGGGAGTCTGGAACCAGGTTCTTCAGAGCCACAGGCTCCTCCATCATCTGGCAGCTCTACCCCAGGATCGGTGGACACTCAGAGGGAATTGGAGGTGACACGGGGATAGCAGGTGAGGAAATAGCATCAGCAGCAGGCGGTGAGAACTCAGTGGGCTGCAATGACTGAGTCTCACCACCGGGAGTTAGGCAAGATTATTCTTTATTATTGGAGGATGAATGGAAGAACACTTGCCTTTTCTTCCTTGGTGTGATGGAAACTGCTGCAGATGAATCAGATGTTGTTTTTCCTGGAGCGGCCGAGGTCATCTGGCGAGGTGTCGTTGTTCAGGGATGCTGGGTCGTTGGCGCCGACTTCAACGTAGATGAGCCCCTAGCTCTGAGGAGTGGAGCCAGGGAATGCCTCACCGATGGCGCCGGGTCCAACAACACCAAAACCAGGGGACGCTCACTCATCGGCACAGGCTTCGGGACACAGAAGGTATTCTTCTCCCTTGCTGGGTGTGGTTGTGGGGCCGGACCAAGGCCCTCAGGATCCACAGACCCATCCGGTGTCCAGCGGCTCCCTCCCAGGACCGGCGGACATTTCAGGGAAACAGTAGAAGCAGGTGACAAAATGGTAATAGGAGCTGATAGTAAGGACTCAGTGGGCTGCAGTGACTGAGCCTCACCACCGGGAATTAGGCAAGAGGATTCAGCAGAGGGAGAAAGAGAATGAATAAGCACTTGCCTGAATTCCCAGGGCGTGATGGTATCAGCTGCTGTTCCAGAGCCAGACAATGTCTTTCCAGGAGCTCCAGGGGCCCTCTGGTGGATGGGCGAGGACACGGGCTCCTGGCAAGATGGATGAGCCTTCCACACCCGGGAATGCTTCTTCATCAGCCCAGGTTGCGTCGAAGGGGAGTTCCTCACCCTCTCACTGAGAAGCCGCTGGGACTCGATCACTGTGGCGAGGAGAGCAGTAAGGCCCGGGCAGCTCCAGAGACTGGGATATGTCTCGATTACCCAGGCCACGCTGTCCACGTAAACCCAATGTGACCTTGGGAGTGTGGGTGGCTTGAGCTTCCGAGGCAAAATTCATAATAAGTTCTACCGCCCCACACTCCTCCTCACTCAATCCAAATACGCAAAGATCCATGGTGGCAGACATACCAAAAACCCTGGACAAAAACAGAAAAAATGCGGGAGGGAATGGTTGAAAAGAAAAAGGCAACCCCACTGCCGCTAACATCTGAATTGGTTGGGTTATTCTGTCATAAACTGCCAAGTGCGGCAAATCGAGGATGCTAAACGCAGGTAGTGAGGTTTTGCAAGTTTAATCATACACACCAAATACAAAACACCAAATACAGAACTGAGGACTAAGGCTACAATCTCCCAGCAGAGGCTGGACATACGAGGAAACAAATAAGCTACGAAACCAGCGGCGGCTGGACTTACGTTTTTAGAAGAGCCAATGGGAACACTGACAGGAATGGTAGAAAATAATCCAGCGATTACCAAACAGAGAAACAAGGCTTAAATAAGGCAGTGAGAATGATTACAATCAGAATCAGCTGTGAGTCACATGAGTGGAGAGGAATCAGGGCTGACAGCTGACAGGTGCACCGCCCCAAACAGAGCAAACCCCAGAAGTGCACACTGACAGCTGTAGCCTTGACAGAGAAAGAGAGAAAAAGCACAGGATCAAAAATACAACTGACGCGAGAACAAAAATAAGGACAAGTATAGACAGAAGGAAAAATACAAGATAATACAAAATATATAAATAACAGACTGTGATGAAAATAAATGAGAAAGTAAATAACAACCAACCAAAGATAAAATAACAGGAACCCAGAACCCAAAATACAACAGACTATGAAAACAGTCAGAAATGCAAAAAAATCAGAGATACAAATAGGAAGGAACAGGAAGTTCTGAGCATGGCGGACCCTCCATGCTCAGTTCATGACACTTTTTTGAAGTAAGTTTGTGACTTTATCTCACCAATTTTTGAGGTTTGTCACGTAAATGAGGATGATAAAATGTACTAGCCCAATGTGCTCGCTAATATGTACTGTAAATCATATAAAGAAACAGTAATAAATATTTTTTGAGCTAGAGCTGATTGAGTTTTGTGAAATAAAAACAACTTGGAGTACAACCAAATGTTCATACATAAAAGTAAGTTTCTCTTTAAAAATATACTCAATTGAGTAAAATGTATTCTGCAGTAAAATGACACACAAAAGTACAATTTTGTAAACAAGTTACTTGAGTATACAGTATGTACTAAAGTAAATGGAGCCTGTTATTCCCTACTTCTGATTAACCTCTTGCACTCCGGGATACCGTGGGTGGTCACGTCTCTGCGTCCTAGTGCGTCCTCGTGCGTCCTAGTGCGCACTGAAAAAAAAAAAAGCTGCATTTCCGTTCTTCCACTACAGACACAACCACGAACAGAAAGCCAGAGGAGTGCTTTGATTGGTTTAGATTTGATTGACCTCTCATTCGAATAATAAGAGCCTTGAATTGGGTTTCTGACACCTTGAAGAACCAATGACTGAAAACCTAGCAAGAAGGACCCGCCTACCAACGACTGCGAATACAACGAGCCAATTGAAGCAGAGAAGTTCGACAATTGAAAGCGTGCGTCCCGTGCGTAAAATCTGTTTTGTGTAAGCCACTGTGTGTAACGGTAGCGTTCGCCAGTCTTTTTTTTATTACTACTGTTCTTATTTGTTTTGAAAAATCGTTCGCCAAAACCGCAATCATGGAAGCGCAAAACCGCAATAATGGAATCATGGTTTGACCGGGTCGCGTGACCAGAACCACGAGTCATAACAAGCGGACCAGCTTCATGTTCGTCTGACAATGAGGAACAGATGTTCGCCAACGACACTGCTGTTGTGGACAGGTTAGTGTTATAAGCTAAATTATTCTTTATCACTGAAAATAGTAATAAAAATGACTTTTGACCGATCGGTAATTCCAACTGTGCGTCATCGCCACATGATGGACCGTTGACGGACCGTTTTTTTTGTGTGCCGCGCTCCTCTGTAGCGGGGGGGGGGAGTTGTTATCCTCTACATTGCAGATATTTTAGTATAATTTTTATTGCACTGTAGGTTATTTTTTCTTGTAAAAAAAGGCCACACATTTTTTTACGTGGCATACTTCTTTGTGTGTGGGGGGCTTGTTTGTTCATTCATTCATTCATGAATGAATAAACAACCCCTCCCCCCCCACACACACACAGCCCTGAGTGTCACCTTTCATTAGAGCCCAAGATGGAGCTTCTTTGTTGAATCATTCAAAAGTTATAGACGTTTTTCCAAACTGTGCCATTTGGCACAATTTGGCACAGTTCAAAAACGCCTGGGAACAACCTGAGAAAAAAGCTGTGTAATATATTCATTTTTTGTGGTATTGTTACAAAATTTTGACCTCAGCTGGATAACACTTGGTTCTACATTTCTGTTGCATTTTCCAGCCAGTATCTGACAGCTGTGTGTTATTTGCAAGCATTTGTATCTAAAAAAAACACCCAGGCAAACTTTATTTTCTTCAAGTTCACTATGTTTAGATGACTGTTACTCAGTGGCAAGAGCACTTTGTTTTAAGTGTTTTCTTTTAAATGAGACCAACCCCATGAAGATGCTGCAAAGGGTTGAAGAACAGCTTTTGATTTACTTTGGGTATGTTATTTTTAGGCGTTTTTAGGGAAATTGACCAGAGTGCAAGGGGTTAATAGCATATAGAATCAGGTGTGTGTATAGTTAAAACTGGTACTGTATGCATTTGTATTGGCATCAACATTAATGAATTACTGTTAATGACTTAGTTCTTAATTTTTCATGATTATTTTATTCTCCACAAACAATTATTATTTTTACTCAGTTTTCTTTGGATATTTGTTTATTTAGTGTCATAAAGTGTGGTCAGAGGATGTGATATAGTGTTTTGTTTTTTTACAGAAAACACAGCAGAGCAGTTTCTACAGAAGCTGGACAGCGCCTGTGTTTTCTGGAATGCAAGTTCACATTTTGCAGATGGTTACCGGTTTGGACTTGGTATGTGTTGGTCTTGTCTTTGCATTCTCTTTTTTTTCCAATTGTTGTGTTTTGTACACATACATATTTGTTTAAACAACTGCACAATTTCTCTGCTGTGTGTGTGTGTGTGTGTGTGTGTGTGTGTGTGTGTGTGTGTGTGTGTGTGTGTGTGTGTGTGTGTGTGCATAGTTGATATAAAAAGTCTACACACCCTATAAAAAGTCTACACATCCTTGTTCAAATGCCAGGTTTTTGTGATGTTGTGATGTAAAAAAAAAACTAGACCAAGATAAATCATTTCAAAACCTTTTCCACCATTAATGTGGCCTATAACCAGTGCAGCCTAATTGAAAGGGGAAAAATAAAAAATAAAAAACTTACAATGACCTGGTTGCATAAATATGCACACCCTGTTATAACTGGGGATGTGGCTGTGTTCAGAATTAAACAGTCACATTCAAACTCATGTTAATGAGAGTCAGCACACACCTGCCACCATTTAAAGTGCCTCTGATTAACCCCAAATAAAGTTCAGCTGTTCTAGTAGGGTTTTCCTGACATGTTTGTAGTCACATCTTACAGCACAAGCCATGGTCCACAGAGAGCTTCCTAAGCATCAGAGGGATCTCATTGTTCAAAGGTATCAGTCAGGAGAAGGGTACAAAAGAATTTCCAAGGCATTAAATATACCATGGAACAGTAAAGACAGTCATCATCAAGTGGAGAAAATATGGCACAACAGTGACATTACCAGGAACTGGATGTCCCTCCAAAACTGATGAAAAGACAAGAAGAAAACTGGTCAGGGGGGCTGCCAAGAGGTTGACAAAAACATTGAAGGAGCTGCAGGAATTTCTGGCAAGTAATGGTTCTTTTGTACATTTGATAATCTCCTGTCTAGGGTGGCAAGACGGAAGCATTATCTTATGAAGAAAAACATCCAAGCCCAGCTACATTTTGCAAAAACACATTTGAAGTCTTCCAAATGCATGTGGGAAAATGTGTTATGGCCCAATAAAACCAAGGTTGAACTTTTGGCCATAATTCCAAAAGGTATATTTGGCACAAAAACAACACTGCTCATCACCAAAAGAACACCATACCTACAGTGAAGCATGATGGTGGCAGCATCATGCTTTGGGGCTGTTTTTCTTCAGCTGAAACTGGGGCCTTTGTCAAGGTGGAGGGAATTATGAACAGTTCCAAACACCAGTCAGTGTTGGCACAAAACCTTCAGGCTTCTGCTAGACATCTGAAGATGAAGATGAACTTCATCTTTCAGCACAACAGTGACCCAAAGCACACACCCAAATCAACAAAAGAATGACTTCACCAGAAGAAGATTAAGGTTTTGGAATGGCCCAGCCACAGTCCAGACCTGAATCTGATCAAACATCTGTGGGGTGATCTGAAGAGGGCTGTGCATGGGAGATGCCCTCACAATCTGACAGATTTGGAGTGTTTTTGCAAAGAAGATTGGGCAAATATTGCCACATCAAGATGTGCCACACAGATAGACTCCTACCGAAAAAGACTGAGTGCTGTAATAAAAGCCAGTGGTGCTGCAACAAAATATTAGTTTAAGGGTGTGCATATTTATGCAAACGGGTTATTGTGAGTTTTTTATTTTTATTTTCCCCTTAAAAGGTTTCAGTTTGTTTTTCAATTGAGTTGCACAGGTTATAGGTCACATTAATGGAGGAAAAAGTTTTGAAATGATTTATCTCGGTCTAATTTTTTTAAATCACAAAAACCTGGCATTTGAACAGGGGTGTGCAGACTTTTTATATCCACTGTATAGATATATATATATATATATTTATATATCTTCAGCTGCTGTCTTACTGTCTCTCTCAAGGAGCAGAGGTAGGCTTTAGCACGGCTCGTATCCATGCCCGGGGCCCCGTAGGCCTGGAGGGGCTTCTCACCACCAAGTGGGTCCTGAGAGGTGATGGACATACAGTAGCGGACTTCTCTGAGCACGGCACCATGAAGTACCTCCATGAAAGCCTGCCTGTTGGGCAGCCCTTAGCTGGACAGAAAGACAGCAACTAGGTTTTGAGACTGACAATGTGTACTTGTACTCTGTGGAGGTTATTTATGGCTAGTGTGAGTGTGTAACATCTGAAGCACACAACCTGAAAAGAGTTGTTCAAAAGCATGATCACTGGACACTTCTGTTGAGATTATACTGATATTCACTGATTAGGAGCTTAGAAATGTGAAGTACCTCAGCTTATAATCTTTTAAATTTTGAAGGCTATATACGTATATATTTTTAATACTTAAAAATATAAATTAAATTTTTCTGTAAGTTAAAAGTCTTTAATTAAAACATATTAGTTTAATTCAAAATACAGCAGCATAGAGGTACAAAACAATAGTGCTATTCAATTTGTAATTTTTCACAGAGAAATGTTTCAGTATTACAGTGAGTATAATATTTATCATAGCTTGTCTTTTAAATTTAATGTTATATTCTTTTTCTTCTTTTCAAATCACATTTGTCCTTTGGTTTTTGTGTTTTATTTTAGTGGTTTGCATTTTCTGCCTAGAAGGGTTTTCTTTATTACTTTGTGATTCTTCCTTGCAGAATAAATTAAAACTCCTTTTTATGAGGTGCTGGAGGAGATCATTTCAGGCAATGGGTAACATAAAAAGTTTGCATTTAAAACATTTTATATTCTTTAAAAATGAATAACAAACTGATTTGGAAGAGTAATGTGTTGTAAAATAAGTTCAATTTGATCCAACACACATGCATCAATGTTATTTCTTTTATTTATTTATTTATTTATTTATTTATTATTACAAGTTGTGCTCTTTTTTCCATGCTTTGTTGCTTTTTGTTGCCTTCCCTCTTGTCGCTTATGGCGCCCAAAGCTTCTGTCAGCGTAGGAATCGTAATTGACAAGCTGCCTCCTTCAAGCTGCAGGGGAGAATGCGACTGCTTTTAAATTAAGCTCTGGAACATTTCAGCCTCTGAGCTGCTATCTGATGTCTTGCAATGCACACTTAAGGACTGGTTTGGGTTATTTAATGGCAGCATTGTAGAATAAAAGTTTAAAAAAAGATTTGGATATTTTCCTTTCTTTCTTCTTGTTACAGTTGAAATGTTGAGCATTTTTGCTTGTGTGTTCATCTCTGTCCTGGCACTAGTCTTTCTACTT
The DNA here is from genome assembly GCA_020510985.1 of Pholidichthys leucotaenia. Classification (NCBI taxonomy): domain Eukaryota; kingdom Metazoa; phylum Chordata; class Actinopteri; order Cichliformes; family Pholidichthyidae; genus Pholidichthys; species Pholidichthys leucotaenia. The sequence continues at coordinate 394,515,380 of CM035836.1, read as the reverse complement.
TCACAAAGAACACAAATTAATGGGGAAAAAAAGTCATACTGATCTGAGAAACAGATGTCTAAAAAGGGGCTTTTTAAAGTTGCCCATAGGGGAATTCGTATTGCTGGAAGTGGGGCAAGCAACATGGAAGACAATACTATAGAGGTTTAATTATCCAGCCATCACAAATGAAAAGGGAGAAGAGGAGAACTGAGACTAATGATGGAATGTTCTTGCCTTTTCTGGGTTTTTTTCTTCTCTTCTCTATCATCTAAAGAATTCATTCTCCAAAATGCACTACTTACCCTTCAATCAGTCTCCCATCACAAGTCCAAAGGGTTCAGAGATGAAGAGGGAGACAAAACTCGGATCCCATGCTTTTGTCTTTTTTATGTGTGAAGCGATTGAAAATATCATCTAAATGACTTGAGGTAGAATTGGAACAATCTAGGGACATTGAGTATTGTCTGTTTGATAGAAATGTATTTTACTTTATCACAATTGCTTGCAACAGTTACAGTGCCTATTAAGGCATAATTGTGTACACATACTATACAGGTGCATCTCAGTAAGTTAGAATATCATTAAAAAGTTAATTTATTTCAGTAATTCAATTCAAAAAGTGAAACTCGTATAGATTTATTATACACAGAGTGATACATTTCAAGGATTTATTTATGCATTGTTGTCTCTGGTGTCGCTCATCTTCCTCTTGGCATTGATACATGGTCAGGTATTGGTACTTTTGACAGTGTGGGCAGGTGCCAAGTCCTACTGGAAAATGAAATCAGCATCTCCGTAAAGCCTGTCAGTAGAGGGAAGTATGAAGTGCTCTAAAAATTTCCTGGTAGATGGGTGTGCTGACTTTGGACTTGATAAAACACAGTGGACCAACACCAGCAGATGGCATGGCTTTTTTTTTTTTTTTAAATTGAATTACTGAAATAAATTAACTTTTTGATGATATTCTAATTTATTGAGATACACCTGTAGTTGCTGTATTAACTTAAGCCTTTTCATTGTAGGATGGTAGTAGAAGTGTTTTGCAATTAAACAGAATACTTTTTACATGTTTGATTAATTAATTAACTGATATTTTCATGCCACACAAATAAGATAAGTTAATCCTTTATTGATCCCCATGGGGGAAATTCAGGTGTTACAGCAGAAGGAAGTCGGGAACATAGCAGAATATAACAAAAACAATATGTATGCTAAATATGAGCGATAAAGATAAGATTAAAAAAAAAAACAAGACGACAGATACAGTTATATCAATATGATGATAGTAAGCAAGGTGTCAATGCCGGACACTTAACACTTGTTGTCTAAAATGATATCTTATGCCCTTTTTTCTACAAACAAAACCTTTCATTGTCTTAGTTTCATATCAAAATCTTTTCACTCTGGCGTTTGGGGGTGGGGGAATCTGTGACTAGGCCCATCTACATACCTCAAGGCTAATAGTGGCTTGCGCTACATTAAACAGCATAAATCCTGTGATAAAAAAGACTTACTGGTTGAAGGACATGCCCAGTTGTATGTACAGTGGCCCAGGATAATGACTGAAACTGCATTGGTCCTTAAAAGCAGTTTAAAGGTAAAACCCATCTTAATTTGGTCAAGTTTTCAAAGCAGCTGCCCAAAAATGCTAACTGGCCAGAGGCTAACTTCAGTTAGGCCAGCAGATGTATATAGCTAGATCACCAAAAACGCTCTATCAAAACTTGCCTTTTTTCAGGGGGCAGGGCTTAAGTGAAACTTTAAAGCAAAAAAACAGACACATGGGAGATTTGAGTGATTTCCCTCTTGATATGTCTTATAAGGCATAAAAAACATGTTACAGACGTTAAAAAAATTGATTTTTGGCAGAGTGTCACTTAGCTTATCTGTTTGAATACCAGTCATTAAATGAACAAATAATAAACTATACTGATTAGCCCTATATGGCTGTACAGGAAGAAATATTGAAACATAAAGACATAAAACACATTTGATTATTAGATGAAACTGTGCATGTTTCATCCTTACATTTAATATTGACATGTTGATCCATAAATTTGTAGCTCATGTATACATTGTATTCAGGGCTTGACATTAACTTTTTTGCTCACCAGCCACCGTGACTAGTGATTTTCCAAAGTTGCTAGCCACTCAGCCTTTTCACTAGCCATAACTTTGTGGTTGGAAAATTATGTTTAATATGATCAAATTTGACTATTGCATGCTAAAATTGTCTTGAACTAAATATACAACCTTTTTAAATGTACTGTAAATGGCCCTACATACATAAAACATAAAGCAAAAAACATACATCAACTGTGTGTGTTTATATATCTACATATTTATTCCATCTAGCTACAATGCTCCGCACTGTGTGTGTTTATATTTACATATTTATTCAATCTAGCTACAATACTCCGCACTGTGTGTTTATATACTCATGTGGGTGACCCCCCACAGCCTACAGACTAGCAGAGCGCACAGCTGGAGCAATTAGCAGAACAATGACTGATATCAATAGGCAGCCTCTCTTTTGTCTAGCTTCTTCCTGCCAGTAATCTGCTTTGATATGTGTGACTCAAATGCAGGTGTTCACGCTTCCTGTTCTGTGATGCTAGTGTGCCTTTCATGTATTGTCTGTAACTGGGTATATAAGCTGACTGAAATTCATGTTCATTCCCTCTCTCACTGCTCATCTGACTAGACGCATCCACTGTCTGCTAGGAGAGCCTCCGGGCTCGCTCTGGCGCGCATGCACGGCGCCGGAGTGAGTCTGTGATGGCGGTATGATTAATAAACTCCCTTAAAACTCTCAGTTCGCTGCCTATTATATCATGCCGCCACACTCATATATTTATTCCATCCAGCTACAATACTCCGCACTGTGTGTCTATATATATATATTTATATTTATATGTACATATGTATACTCGCTGCTCTTGTTTTTTTTCTTGCCTTCTGATTGTTGCTCTGAGTGTTGCTATCCCTGTGCTGTTGCAATCCTGGAATTTCCCTATTGTGGGACTAATAAAGGCTTATCTTATCTTAAAAATAGCAAGAACAGCACTTTATTTATGACCAGCAGTAAATACTGTAAAACAGTACAGAAAAATATTTGTGAGAGTGAAGTTCAGGTAGATTTGGCGTCCATCCCAATTCTTATTTGTATCCCTACCCCTATGAATTGGGACACCTCTTCATGGCTGCACTACATCATTTGTATTTGCTGATGGATTTAACCTAACCTGTTTTCACCAGAAAAAAGAAGAGAATGAAAAAGAAAACTGATTAGAAAAAGTCATCTTAAGGAGAAAAATGTCTCAAATTTACATGAACTATTCTAATTAGTAGAAAAGGTAAAAAATTTACTAGAAAGAAAGCTGTAAATTCACAGAGAAAAATTTGGAACTGCTGGTGGCCAGTTTTGGCCCGCAGGCCATATATTTGACACCTCTGGATCAACCCATTAAAAATACATATTTGGAGGATAAATGTCAACTTCTTGCTCTAAAAAATAATCATGTTTAACCACAGAGGTAGGTGCTAATGTGGGACAGGGGTGGGGGTGCACAGGGATTAACTACTCACCACTGGGACAACGGGGATCAGGGGCAGTTCTCCTGGTAATCTGATAGCTGAGAGCGGGGACAGGTGTGTTCTGCCTGCTGCTGTCTGTCTGTTGCTGTTTCTCCAGATTGGCTGCAAAATGAACTCCCTGTGGGCGGAGTCTGGCTCCACTCCGTATTCGGTACAGCAGAAGCCGCCACCTACCACGGCATTTCTTCCCGCCAGGCTGAACAGGGGCAGGACGGGAGACCGACCCGTGGAGTAGACCATCCGTGGCTTCTCCAGACGCCGTCCACGGTGACAGTGGACCAATGATCACACACTGTGCAGATAGGTCTTATGGGAGTTGTAGTTTTGTTGTCTAACATTTCAATATGTTTATTATTTTAGATGCCATCTGAGAAAACTACAACCTGCCAAAGTGGCTAGTGAGAGTGGCTGTCTTACCGGCTACTGCTGAAATCCACTGGCCATTAGCCAGTTGACCAGTGTTAACATCAAGCCCTGATTGTATTATACATTATATGGAGAAAGCATTGGGCCACACCTCTTAATTACTGAATTCTGTCCCAAATATGAATGCTTCTGCTTACCAAGACTGCGGCTGTGTCTCAATTCAGGTGTTGCAGCCTCGTAGACCGCGGCCCTGGAGGCCAGAGCACTCAAAGGTCGGTAGGCTGCATCTAAAGGCTGATTTATGGCTTTTAAATGAGACGGTCTAGTCTTTGGAGGACGTATGTTTGCATGACCACGCACTACCCTGTTGCCTAGCAACCATGACAGTGTCAGTTGAGGGGTTTTTTTTGCTGACATTTTTGACAGAGAGAGAACGTTATTTTTAATCTTTTTTATTATTGTATTTTCTTTACCTTTTACTGGCTAATCTTCACCAGACACAGAGGACCATGACAGATAAAATAAGACTTTAACTCATGTTAAAGTCAGCAAGGAAAAAAAAAATTAAGGTAAATTATAACCACAAAATAGATAAATTAATTTTTATTACTTTAAATATGTATACCAGTTAGATTGAACTCTAAAATATATTCTTAATTACATGACCAGTAGAAAATATAACAGTTTACTGTTATCATTTATGACCATTATGTAGCTAAGTAATTACAGTAGATGTTCTGCCTTGTATCAGCTCTGACATTTAGTTTTAATGTTCTAAAGCAGACCACAGTCCTGTACTGTAGGATGATGACCCTCAATGATTTTCAGCAGCAGTAGAACAGATTCCATCTTCAGCTTCATCTCAGCTGTACTGCTGCATCTCAGTCAATTAGAAAATCAGGATTTTTTATTTAATTTTCAAAACTAGAATCATTATCATCAATATTAAATCAGGTTAAAATGTTTCACTCTGTGTGTAATAAATATATGAAAGTCCCCTTTAGAATTAACTTGCAAAAATCATCTTTTTCAAAAAACTACTTCGTTGAAATGCAGTTTTTCTATTAACAGTAAACATACAATATTTTTATTTAGCTTGTTTCAGTTTGCAAATTAAACTGCTAAAAAATCAGAATCAATAAAACAATTTATCAAATCTCTTGTATTGAGGTTATTTCAGTCAAACATCAGTTTTATAAATCTTGAGTCCAGCCCATTCTCTCCACAGCTGACCCTCGGTTCCTGCAGGTTCTCCACCGTGGACCTCAGAAATAAACCAGAAAAAACAATCAGAGAAATCTGATTATCACTTCAGCTGTGATGTACGTTTTTAAGATCAGCATAAAAAAATTAGTATAGATGTCCTGTCCCTCCTCAGCTTCATAAACTGTTCTGTTTTCTCTAAAAATAACCTTAGGTGAGTTTTTTTTTTTACAGCACTGATGTGTAGTGAGTGTGGTGTGTGTGGCTCTCGGGGCTTGCTGTACCCACCCTGGGTAGCGACATCAGGAGAGCTATGGCCAGACTGTATATAGTTGTGTGTTCTCTAATAAAGAGGGAGTTCGCTGCATGGCATAAGACTGACTCCGACCATTATTACTGACATAACATTTTGGTGACAAGAGAAAACCATGGAGGTTTATGGGCTACCTCCACCTCTGCCGTCGTTTCTGGAGTGTCCCGAGGAGCCAGCGATCCTGTGGCCAGATTGGATGGCAATGCTTGGGGGATATATCGCTGGGCTGGGCCTGGGTAGACTTGACGGAGTTCGAGGACGGGCGCTGCTGGTCCATCATCTCAGCGCAGAGGGTCAGAGAATTCTCAGCATGTTGGGTGAGACAGAGCATTGTGCGGACGCTGTCGGGCAGCTGGCTGGAGATTTTGCCGAACGTCCAAGGGACAAGAAGCTGGGGCTGTGGGTAGCGAGATTGTTGGCGCCAAGAGGAGCTAAGCAAGTTAGCTCGGAGGAGCTAAAGGCTCAGTCTGTGGCAACGGGACAGTCAGCCACGACACTAGGTGTGCACCAAATTCAAGCTACAAGCTACCAGCTGGGTATCCAGGGGGGACCTGAGCCCCCCGAGTTTGCTGCATGACATAATAATAATGCATCAGATTTATATAGCGCTTTATCATAGATGCTTTACAAATAGATACATTATTCATTCACTCCAGACAGACAATGGTAGTGGCAAGCTACTACTGTAGCCACAGCTGCCCTGGGGCAGGCTGACGGAAACATGGCTGCCAATCTGCGCCAACGGCCTCTCCAGTCACTACCGAACATTTATACACATTCATACCCAGTGTTATGGACACTGGAGGCAAGGTGGGTAAAGTGACTTGCCCAGGGTCACAACGGCAGGATATCTGGGGAGAGCGGGATTCGAACCGCCAACCATCTGGTTATTGGATGACCTGCTCTACCTCCTGAGCCACAGCCAAGATTGGCTCTAACCCTTATTACCAGCATAACAAGCACCACATCAGCAAATAAATAACTTCAACTTCCCAATGTCTCTACAGGACATGAGAAGTTATCTTAAAGCAATTTATTTCAACCACGTCATACTGTATTTTTATATTACAGACATTAGTTAATAAACTGACATTAATGGAAAAAAGGTTTGACTTCAGAAAAAAATAACCATTCAACATGTTTATTTAATACATTAAGCGAAGCATACAGCACAACAGAAAATAATAATGTCACGTAACATGAGCTTAAAGGTCTGATGACATGATTTTGACATTTTTTAGCATGTTGTGTAAACCCAGAAGTCATTGTCGATGATCAGTATAATATTTACAACCGCGCCTACATAAACTAGTTATCATCAACCGCGCCTACATAAACTAGTTATCATCAAAAAACCGCAGCCGCTGACTGGACTGTGATGCCACCCACCAAATGAAGGAGGAGTCGGCAATGACGTAAACAACAGAACGGATGCCGGTGTTGTTGACTGGAATGCCAGCAGCTTTGTAGCTCACAGTTTCTCTGGTTTCTTGTTTTAATTTTACGGCTGTGTCTTCACGTTGTATCGCAGGCTTAGATAAACAGCAGGCCGTGAAAGACCACATCACATGTTTCAGCTCCAACTGTCATAAGCCTCCTTGTGTGCTCCCCGTGCACTTCTACGCAGAAGGAGTGTCAGGAGCCAAGCCGGCTTGGTTTCCTCCGGCTCTGTCCAGACCTCTCTGTGGGTTTAGGTGCCACTGTTTATGTATGTATAGTATGTATTTCATGTGCTTTCCTCTCCTTAGCCCCTGTCTGGCCGGCAGCTGTTAGATGGCCGCTTTGACCTACTTTCTGTGATCGCATGCTGACAGCTCATTGGTCCAGCCACGTCCCCTCTCTCATTATCACCAGCTGATTCAAACTCCTGCTGATCATCTTTCCCGGTCCTGGCCCAGGTGCTTCACATCACACTATCACCAGCAGTGCGGGTACTTAGTGGCCGTTTGCCAGTCACGCACTGCTGGTCCATAGTATTGTCGTCTGTGCTGTTAGTCTGCCAGTATTTTCAGTACTCTCATGACGTGTTAGTCACTCCATGTTCGGCGTGGTTCTCGTGTATCCTTGAAGCGATGTTGGCTCTGGGGCGCACCTGTGGCTAACACGTCTCCTCTCATTCGTTCGCTGGGCGATGCCAGCCCCCGAACACCATCAGTAAGTGTGTTTGTTTTTGTTGTACATCTTCACCTTTTTGGGAATTGTCTGTCTTTCTGTATTACATGTGCTGTGGTGAACCCTGCACGTAAATCCTCGTTATTTCATCCTCCCTCTCCATGCGCTGTGTAAGAGCGCACGGAGGGTCATGACAAGGAGTGCATGAAGAGGGGAAAGATGAATGGATTTACGTGCAGGATTCACCCACAGCACATGTACTGAACATAAGACTGATGACAACAGTTCCCAAAAAGGTGAAGACTTACAAAAATAAACAGAAACACTTACAGTTGGCGTTCGGGGCTGACATCGCCCAGCGAACGCATGGAGAGGAGACGTGTTAACCACGGTTGCGCCCCAGGACCGACATCGCTTCAAGGGGTGCAACAGAACCACGGCTGTGTTGAGTGACTAACACGTTGTGATAGTGTTGGCAATATTGGCTGGCTGACAACACAGCAGATGATGCACACAAAACATGAACAGCTGACTGTCAAAGAGAGAGGGGGGGTGGTCGGACCGGCAAATCTTGGACAGTGCCCACTTGAAAGTGGGTCAAAACGGCACATAAACCACATGTACAAAACATAAAAACAACAAGAACTCAAAAGATAATACATAATAAACCCGATGCCTAAGCCACAGAAAATACACTGCTATGATTTTATTGAAAAATCAGGTTTAAATAAATTATATTTATGAACAAATAATTTGTTGCAATATCTGTAACAAAAGCATACCACTCGGTGTTCCCCTGCTGTGTGTTTGCCGCTGCTGCTGCGGCAGGCATGTGTGCCTCTCCACTGTCACTCTCTGAGTCTGACTCGCTAGGCACGATGCCCGCTTGGCATGGTTCAAATCTATAAGGTCTGATGCTCCCAGATTCTTCATTATCATCCCATTCTTCTGAACTATAATCGTCTGAAGATTGGACAACACAAACCAATTCCAGACTACATGTGCTGGAACCATCGTCAATGTTTTCTACCACTTCCATCCTGCGTGTACAATGGGCAGCCAAGCGCTGTGTTCTCCCGATGACATCACATGGCCGGGGGGGTTTCCAGCCACTGATGCAATTTGTGACGTGGCACTCATGAAAACATCGAATATTCACGTGAAAAAAAGCCTGTTTGACTTAGAACTGCACAGACCAACCTATTTTGTCATATTGAAATTATGTGTTGCAAAATTAGATGAAGTCAAAATCGTGTCATCAGAGCTTTAGATAATCAGATGTTGCTGCTTTCTGGATTATTGGTGTTTTCACGTTCAAACCGCTACAAAATTCAAGCAAAAAACTTACTTTGAACTGTTTCTGACTTGGTTCTGCTTCTGCCTGAGCCGAGAAAAAAAAGTCAGACTGAGCCACGCGGTGAATACTGGGATATGTTAAAGCCACAAGGATACTCTCATGCATCCTTCATTTTCGGGGTTTTGAAAGCTGCATTTGTCGGCTGCATGTGAAGGAGCTCACGGAATGGGACAGCCTTGGATGCAGCACAGTGATGTATCTGGCCTAGAAATGTGCACTTGGAGGATGTAGAACCTGAATTGAGACACAGCCTATATCTATGCTTCCAACTTTGTGTGAACAATTTGGGGAAGGCCCTTTTCTGCTCCAACATGGCTGTGCCTAAACTGGACAAAGCAAGGTCTATGAAGGCATGATTGGGTGAGTTTGGTGTGGAAGATGGTATAGCTGCAAAGAGGGGCTGACACCATATTAATACTTGTGAATTTAGAATGGACTATCATAAAAACAGCATGTAGGTGTCCCAGTACTTTCATTCATGTAGTACATTTCCAACATAGAGCAATATACTGGTATATAGGATCAGTTCACCTTCAAATTATATATTTTCTTTACGACCTGTATTGCTGTTTTTGACCATCTAGATTCTTTAGTTGCTGGCTGCACAGTTCTGAAATCATTTGCAGTAAAAAAAAACAAAACAAGTGACACCTGCAACACTGCTGGTGGCAGGAATCATGAAAAGGCTGTCAATAGAGGGTATGCGTATGATGTCACCGAATGGAACTCATGTCAGTTAAAAAACACCAAGTGGCAAAAATGAGTGGCAGCATTAGGGTGTATGAATGAATGAATGAATATTTTGGATAGATTAAAAGTAAAGATTAAAAGAAAAGAACAGAATAATATAACAAAGAGGAAAAAATCTAACAAGGTCAAATTAAACAATAACTCCTCTGATTATACAGTTCAACTTAAGTTATCCGAAATGGGTGATGGCTGAAGCCGTAGCTTATATTGCCCACCCATATTCCATCCAAGAATTCAAAAGAAAAACAAAACAGGAGCGATTACAATTCAGAACAAAGCTAAGACAAAACGTGACAAAAAAAAAAAAACAGAAAAAAAAACTAAGCAACAGCACAACACAGACTGAATATGATAATTCTTATGTGATTTATAATAAAGGCTTATCTTATTTTACATGTCATCTTGTATATATGTTTGGAGTATTTCTTCCTTTAGTTTTTGTTTAAATTGTCCAAGCGTTGTACATGATTTTAATTCAGGTCCAAAAGCGTTCCACAATCTGACTCCTTGCACTGAGATGCAGTGCAAGGAGTCAGTATGCATGTCAGTAAGTATGCAGTAAAACACAAAAAATACACACAATATTCAGTCACAGCAGTACACAGAGTACCTGCTTGTATTATGGAGAGCTAATCTTATCATTCTATCTCAATTAATTGGCAAAAAATTAAATAAATAAATAAAGGCTCTGAATCAGTTCTTCACTTAGCATGTGCTCCTTGGTCTTTACCCACACATCACTACAGTCAAGTGAATGGTGTGGTATCTAAAGTAAAAAAAAAAGTACTCTGTGCACTGCTGTGACTAAATATTTTGTGTGATTTTTTTTTGTTTTCTGCATACAAAATAAAGCTGTCACATGTGATTGCCACTTAGTGCTGTGTTGCTATGGTAACTGTCCTGTAACTGCCAAGAATTCTGTTCCAATGCATCCCCTCTATACATTATTATGTATTTAAGCCCACTGAAACCTGTAATTTTTTTCCAACCTATTTTAGCTGTGCATCATGTCAAAATCAGCATTCAGATGTGATAAACTTTGACCTCATAATTTTCTTCTATTGCACCCTGATAGCACACAGATGTTGTGTGATAATTACCAAATTTCATATAAGAAGTGTATGGACATCAGCATTTATGTAGACAAAATGAGAGGAGAATAACTTATGAGCTGAGCAAGACAGGCTCTTTTAATGGAGAAAGTAGCAGTTGTATCAGTGACAAGAGAACAAGAAAACATTCATGTATTATGCTACAGTCCACAGAGAGACATTTGCATAGGCAACAAAGAAAACAAATGCCTGTACTTCAGTACTGCATAAAGCACTAGGGCAGGGGTCTCAACCATGTCCCATGGAGGGCCAAGACCCTGCAGGTTTTACCTCCAACCAGTGTCTTCAGCAGGTGATTTCACTGAATTTCTTCCTACTGATTGCTGATCAGTGAAAACACCTGCTGTACCTCCATGTCACAAGGTTGGAGACCCTTGCACCGGGGCGCTGCATTGGAAAATTTTACCTTGAGTTCCTTTAATGGTGTCCCCTATCCTTTGCCATATAGTTGCTTGCTGTGGGCTTGTTTTGGCTTGCAGAAGTAAATAGTCATTATTGAACCCTTCATGATAAACTTGTTTTGTTTTTTTGTTTTTTTCCAAATACATGTTATTTCCATGGATGTTATTTCCAAATACATTTTTAGGTTCTTAAGAACCACAAGGTAAATACAATTTTAAAAAAAAATCAATATTGGTATTTTATTTTACTAAAGAAAAGGCAGGAGTTTCTATAGTTTATATCTCCATAACCAGAAAACACTTTGTGTTGCTATATGTAGATAATGGAGTAAAAGTGATTGTTGCCAGTCTGCTGTTTTCAGGCTATTTTTAAGTGTTTTTCATTTGACGTTTGAAATGTTAAAACCTTAAACTGTTAACACAAATGACCAGAGAGTTGCTTTCTGTACTTCTGTACAAGTCTGAAATGCTTTCTTCCTAGTGTTGTTAATATCTGAAACCACTGCCCCTTTTGACCTCAGATTAAATTGCATTTATGTGTCAGACCAGGCAGTGTGTAAAATCTCCTCTCATCTCTTATCAGGCATTGCCCCCAAACCCCACTGTTCAGATCCCATGTTGCACTCTGTTGATGTTGTCTTGTCTGCTGGGCATTGTTGCGAACAGATTAAAAAAAAGAGATGAGGGCAAATCACTGGACTTGTACAGAAAAGCTGGTAGTCCTTTAATTGGACATTACTGAAGGCCAAAACTCATATTTCTTGTTGTGCTTGATCTTAAGACACTCTCAAACGCACTCCCTGCTGGGCTTCAATTTTTTTTTAAATCAATAATTAATTGTCAAAGTTATTTATTCATGTGTATCTTTGCCAATTACGCAGTGTCTAATTAACAATTTCAATAATTGATATTTATTTCTGAAAGGGTTCAGTATCTTGGGCTGATGAAAAATGCATGAGCAGGGATGTGGACGGGTTTTGTGTTTTGTTCTGAGAGAGCTTGATGCTCGGGGCTAATACCAGGCCACTTTGACTCCAGCTCTTTGAGTTGACACTGGCCTTGTGATGTGAATCTGATGTGGGCATCTTTCATGGACCCAAAGCGCTTACTCTGTACCATGTGATCTCATAAAGACTCCAACATGCCCATCCTCAGATACCCTTTTTGGTCTTTAATAGCAGACTTCAAAGAATAAGCTTCTGTTTCCTTGATAATTTTTCTCTGTGTATGTGGAACCATGATATCATGAAAAACTGCAGAAACTCGTGGTCTTACAAGGACCTCAGTGGATACACGATATGTCTGACTCTGTGGCCTGATGGAACTAAAATTCAATCACCATACTGTATTAAAGATGAAAAAAAACCTCAGATTCATGACATGTAATATCCCCCTGATCGTTTGATAGTGACAGCTGTAGTAGTCAATAGAAAATTAACAAAGGCTCGGTTTGGTTGACTTTCATCAAGTTTTCATTTATTGTGATTCTAGTAGGACAGAGGATTGGGGACTAGGGAAGCAAACTATTTTTGCAGTGGAACAACTAAAGCAAACAAGATCATCACTATTTACTGTTTCACTGCGTTGTGGTAGAACTTCACCCAACAATGCAAAGCAACACAACAAAACCAGAGCCCAACATCAGATGAAACCCTCGTCATTAAAGTGTATGATTTCAGGTTTGGACACCACCATGCTGAGACCACATTGAAACAGTGCTGTCATGGAGAGAACAAGAGGGTGGGAATCTTAACAGTGGGGCTCAATAGGGTTAAAAAAAAAAAAAAAAAGGAATCAGTTGATCTCAGTGACCCGTCTCAGAGAGCCAATGGTGGGAGTGGTGCTTCCCCATTCACTGTGCCTCCTGTATTCTCCAGGACGCAAGAAGTACTGGCGGCCCCTGTAGTTGGGGTGTTCATGCAGCATCCAGTAGCCCTCCATGACGTTGACAGAGGAGATGTCACGGGTGTGGAAGCGCTCATGTAGATCTGGGCAGTCTTCCATTAGCTCTAGATTCTGGCCCCCAAAGTCAGACCTCTCAAAGATCTTCATCCTGTAGTTTCCATTATACTAGAAATAAATTAAGAGAAGGCAACAATACTTATTTTTAAGGTACGGTAGCACACCACAGCAATGTCATTGTGTCATTACAGCAGCATGCTGACTTTTAAAGATAACAATAGTTACAGACAGGTCAGTAGATGAAACTCACAGGTGGCACCATACGGCAGGAGCGGATGCAGTCATTGAAACCTGCCCAGCATTGGTAGTCAGGGTATTCTCCTTTGTACAACATGTACTGGTAGCCGGCAAAATTGGACTTCTCATAGGCCACCCAACAACCACTATCCACTTTTATTGAGTTACAGCGGCTGAAGAAATTTTGCATCTCAGGGCAGTCGCTACTGCACTCATAGTGACGACCCTGAAAATTCCTGTCTTCATAGAAGATAATCTGCATGTGACACATGAATTGAAATTGCTGTGTGAAAACGGAACAATTTAAAAGACAAACTGAGACACAGATGTGTGTGTATGACGAGTTGTCTATCTTCAGTCTGCATAGTTTTTATATTTTCACTATTAGGTACTTGGAGCTAGGTTTCTAAGATAGTTTTATCTAAAAACAATTGTTAGAACTGAAGATGTTTAGAAAAGATAAGCTAAAAGGAATATTAAAAAGTGTTCTGAATGATATATCAGAAGCAAAGCTAAAAAAAAGGGAAGCACAGTACAGTATTGTAGAAAATTAAGTCTACAAGTCTACTTAATCAGAAGCTTGTGGTCTGTACCTCCAGAAAATGGGACTAAAAGCTCAAAGAAGACTCCCCTTTAACAGAAGGCGGGACACAAAGCTTTTCATAAATTACAGCTTTTGCATTGTGTTTATTTCATTAAAAAACACACAGGATCTTTAAAATAGTTATTTCTCAAATCACTGTTTTTGATTATGTTATTCCAGATAGATTTAACTTTACCACACTATCAATAGAGCACATATCAAATATTTGCTCTACTGTTATATAAAAAATTTTGAATTTTATGCTTACCTTGCCCATTGCTACTGTGTTAAGTTCAGCCCAGACCAGATACTGGGATGTACCAGACCTCTTTATAGATCCTGCTGGGATCAGGGCTTTGCAAACGTGAAACAAAGCTTTGCCGTGTCAGCACAGTGAACGCTATAGACTGCAGAACACTATAGAATTGTTAAGCTGCAGCAGCTGCTTTGTCTCTGTCAAAGCTGTGCTTGTCTATGAAAAACACTGTACTGGTGAATTTTCCCAATGTCTGACAATAAGAGTTGCAACATCTGCCCTTATTAGAATGAATGTCAGAAAAGTAGATGCAGTCTGAAAGTTGAACATGGCAGCAAAATGTGGTTTGTTTCAATAGCTAATTGACTAAGTCAAAGGTCAGTAAGGAGGAGCAGGATGTGAATGTGTTGCCTTGTAAAACAGTGACATTTTATACTTCACAGTTATGGGTGTTTTTTGCCTGGATTTGCTCAAAGAAACTGACAAAGACCATCATCATTTTAAACGTAGAACTTTAATGTTCATTTGAGCATGCATAGTTGGTGACAACTAAATAGTCCTCATTCTCCTGAACGAGCCCACCATGGGGTTATGGCATCCCCAGTCCCCACAGGCCCGGTACTCTCCAGGGCGCAGGAAATACTGGCGTCCCCTGTAGTTGGGGTGTTCGTAGAAGATCCAGTAGCCCTCCATGATGTTGCAGGAGTAGATGTTGCGGTGGCGGAAGCGCTCATACACATTGGGGCAGTCATCCATGAACTCCATTGTGTGTCCCATCAGGTCAGGTCTGTTATAGATCCTCATCCTGTAGGATCCTCTGTACTGCATTTGACAGAAATCCAAACATTGCTTTCGTTATTATGCTATTTTGAGAAGTTAATGCTCCAAAGAACAGTTTCTACTGCACGCTTATCGTTGAATTCTAGTGAGTACTTCTGCTATTTGGTCTCTTTAAGTAACTACAAATGAGAATGAGCAACAACTCTTTTGCAGCATGACAGAATTAGATTTTTTTTCCCTCCTCCCTAAACTGCCAGAATCACTCAGTGTGACTAACAGAATTAGAGTGAAGGCACCAAGTCTTATGGGGGGTATATCATATTCCTTTTAAAGGCTGGATGGGTCTCCTTGTGGACTTGAGACTTTTATGCTCTGACCTGTGTGAGTGTCTGCAAATGACATCAAAAGCCTGTGAGTGACATCCATTTCTAAAGCAACTTTTGATGTACAAGGTGAGTGGGGGTGGGGTGGGGGTGTGCACTACCGATCTTGTCTGTCCATTTGATTGACTTACTGGAGGGAATATCTGGCAAGAACGGATGCAGTCATTGAAGCCCATCCAGGAGCGGTAGTTATGGTACTCCCCAGGGCTGAGGATATACTGGTATCCCATGTAGTTGGGCTTCTCATAGGCCACACAGTGACCACCGCAGACGCGCATGGAGTTGCAACAGCTGAAGTGCCTGAAGGTGTCGGAGCAGTTGCTGCTGCACTCCCAGTGGCGGCCCTGGAAGTTCGGTCCTTCATAGAAGATAATCTTTAAAAAAGAAAGAAACATTTACAATTTATTTAGCTTGCCAAATAAATGCAGACAATAGAGCTCAGTTCTATCTCTCTTGTACTCACTTCTACTTCTTATTAGTTCTTTAAAGTTAAAAAAAAAACTTCTAAAGTATTGCATATAATTTGCAGTGCTTGACCAGTTTGCTTGTCCAGTCTGAGCACACGGTTTTCCTACCAATCTCTATCTGTGTGTTCTTTTCATTTCAGAACCAACTCCACTATAGCTTTATTTTTCTTTCTTTACCTCCTAAGATGCTACAGCATTTGAGCTCATACCTTTCCCATGGTTGCAGGCCTTTGGATGACTGCGCTTAATAGCTTTAGTCCCCTTTTAAACTCTCCTGGCAATGACGAGCCCTCTGACATAGCAGTGACTACTACTCTTTACCTTTTTCCATGCCATCTACTGTTCTCTTTGTCACACAACCTATGTGTACCTTATCTACCCGCTGCTAGAGTTTACTGCCTTATCTATGAACAACGCACAAGTGCTATTCTGTATTTTCATGACCCTTGTTCTACCATGACCTTGTATTGGTGCCTTTTGAAATTCAACACAAAGGCTCTTTGGGTATGGTGCCCCCCCTTCCACAACAACAACAACAAAGTGGTTAAAGTGTGCAGTGGCCTATACGTAGGTCATTTTTAAGAGGAATCACTAAACAATTAGGTCACAGTTTTCATTGTGTCCCATCCTTTGGTGAAACACTTTAACAAGTGATTCAAATTAATTTTAAGTGAGTTAGGAGTGTTGCAATATAAACATGGTTTGGAATCACATTTGACTGCTGACCAGGTCATGTTAAAGGAAAATGATGCTGATATTATGAACTGAGTTAAGCTTTTGTGTTGAAATAATCTACCATGATCTGGTGCCTGCTTTTGCTTCCATAGCCTGCAGTTGTACTGTGATGCCAGACGGTGCTGGTCTGTTTGCAGATGTACAGACGAAACTGTTCTCTGTGTGGTTTTGTGTGTGTGTGTGTGTGTGTGTGTGTGTGTGTGTGTGTGTGTGTGTGTGCGCGTGTGTGTGAGAGAGAGAGAGAGAGAGAGAGAGAGAGAGAGAGAGAGAGAGAGAGAGAGAGTATGAAAGAAGGGGTTCAGGGCATATGTGTGTTTGAATCTCTGAATAAAATGATAGACGTTTGGACTTGAGTCTT
Organism: Pholidichthys leucotaenia; assembly: GCA_020510985.1. Classification (NCBI taxonomy): domain Eukaryota; kingdom Metazoa; phylum Chordata; class Actinopteri; order Cichliformes; family Pholidichthyidae; genus Pholidichthys; species Pholidichthys leucotaenia. The sequence continues at coordinate 394,498,426 of CM035836.1, read as the reverse complement.
TGGCTTGTAAGCATAGCCCAGAGCTGAAGGGGAAAAGGCCAGAAAACATTGCCGCCATGTATTGTATGTGTTCCCAAAGCCCAGCTGATGCCAGAAAGGTCAGTTCCATCTTTTAGCCTTTCATCGGGATAAAGAGCTTGTACCAACTCGCCACTCTGTGTGCTTTTTGCAGCTTCATCTGTGTAAAAAGGGTAATGCTTTCAGAAAAACACAGTAGTCATTATGTGCTTAGGCATAAACACTGCTACCCTGGAAATGTATCCAAAGCCATATGACACTGCTTTCGCGTCAAAAACGGCACTGATAAGCTTTTGCTCCTTTGATCACTGATTGACTTGAAACTCTCGAAGGCTTCAATAGGTTTCATGTTTGAAGCGGCACCCTTTTTCTATGACATAAGTAGACCATTGATTTCCTTTCATCACACTGTGCAGCGTAATTGTAGCTGATTATCAGATGGGATGTTGTTTTGTTTTGTGAGTTTCTGGAGCAAATATTTACTTTGGAAGGAAATGCTTTATTAGAATATATAAGAAACAAATTTTCCTCAAATGCTCAGAGACTAACCATCCCTTTCATCCTACTTATTAAATGTAAAATCTTTTTACTTTGGAGAGGGCAGCAATAAGAGAGAAACTACATAAACACTTGTTTCAAGTGTATCTGTTATGGTCATATTCCACTCTATAGTTCTACATTTGGGCTCTAATATAAGTGCTTTGTATACTGTAACTCACACTACAGAATAATCCTGATTAATTATCTACACTTAAAGAAGAAAAAGTTATTTAGTGTACAGTAGTAGCACAAAGAGTGTAAAATATACACATTTTTAAAATCCAGTATAGGCTCTTATAAAGCACTCATTCCTTTATATGTTTTTTTCAGTCATATTCAGCAGCTTGGTGAAGCAGCGGATAGCACTGTCCCCTCACAGCAAGAGGGTCCTGTGTGAACCCAAGAGCTGGCTGAACCTTTCTTTGTGAAATTTGCATGTTCTCCCCGTGTCTGCATGGGTTTTTGCCGGGTATTCCTGTTTCCTCACACAGTCCAAAGACATGCACTTTAGGGTAATTGGCTCCAACTGGGGATTCTAAATTGTCCTTAAGTACCTCTGTTTTAATAAGGGTTCATTAAACCACCTGAAGATTGTTCATAATGCTGCAGCCAGGCTTTTAAGGGGACCTCGCAAATGGGACCATATCACCCCAATTTTAGCTTCTCTTCACTGACTACCTGCCATATTTTGTACCAATTTTAAAATTTTAGTTTTGACTTTTAGAGCAATTCGTGGCCAAGCTCCAAAATACATTTATGATGTTTTAACCCCATATTCTTCAAGTCAGTCACTCAGGTCTTCAGGTCAGAATCTCTTATTAGTTCCTAAAACTTGCTACAAAACCAGAGGTGACCTGTCGTTCCAGTCTGTTGCTCCTCATTTGTGGAACGCTCTCCCTCTGTCTCTTCATCTGACTGATTTGGTTGACTCTTAAAAAACAGCTGAAGACACTGTTATTTAGCCAAGCTTTTAATTGACTGGTGGCCTGGCTTTATTATTTTATTCTATTATTTTATTATTTTAATGTTATGTTTTAATGGTTCGCCCCAAATTGCTGGGGCAGTCTCCCCCACCACCACCACCACCACCCACAAAGGATTAAGCGGTAGAAGATGGATGGTTTTAATGTTTCCTTTTACACTTTTTTAATCTATTTTAATTGTTGTGTTATTTTAACCTCTTAACTGTGTATGTTGCCAAACTGCGACATAACCCCTAGTGGTCAACAGTGGTAAAGATTTTTTTCAAGAAAATATTCAGATCAGATGTCAGAACTTTCCAAGGCTATAACTTGAAAGTGGTAAGAGATAATGGCTTACTGTCAATTAGAAAGATGCAGAATATGATCCAAAGTTTCAGATAGGAGGAAATGTATGCATTTAATTTGCACACAAACAAACAAAGACATTTGTCACTTACCGCTGGCAAGGCGGCATCCTTTTGCGGCATTCTGGTCGTAATTTTGTCCTCTCCCGGTCATTTTAGCTTTCTCTCCTACATCCAGCTTAATTTCACTTTTATTCTGTGGCAATTTATCTTACATGACAACATGCAACCAGCAATTGCTCTACAGTCACGTGGCACTCTGGGCGCCGGCAGGAGAAATCAACGGGCTTCACTCTCCCTGTGTTATAAGAACATGTAAACATCTACCTTGAAAAGCTAAATAATCTCTTTTTAGAGTCATAGTTGGCAAATTCGGGACCAAATCCTCTAAATTTGCTCCTCTGTCTGTGATTGCGTATGTCCACAACAATGGGTGCCGTCTATTTTGCTTTGTAACATCAAAGACGAAGAAGAAGAAGAAGGATTTCTTCCTCTTTGGTGTATTACGTGTCATCCATGAGTCCTCCAATGCGTGTCTGCCACTTTGTGAACTGGCATGATCAGTACAAATCCTCAGTACAGCTGGGCAGTGTTTCTGGACGTCATATCAGTTGACAGGCAAAAGAAATCACACAGCTTAAAGGTTAATTTCCCTGTTTTGTATTACTCTGCATTTTTATTGTTTAAAGCACTTTGTGATATTTATCTGTGAAAAGTGCTATACAAATAAAGTTCCTCTTTTTCTTCTTCTTCCAGTACCTCCAGAGCACAAGCCAGTGTACTCCCCCATGCTGGCCCAGTCCCAAACCCGGATAAATGGTCAGGGTTGTGTCAAGCAGCCCTTCCAGCATAAAAATCCTTGCCAAATCGACGTGTGAATCATCATGATATAAGGTGATGATACGCTGTGGCAGCCCCTAGGGCTGTGCAATATGACGGTGACACAATAAAAACGTCTAACGCTTCATATAAAACTGTATTGTTTATATCGGGATTTAAGAGACATACTGATTTCTACTTGCCACCGCCCTGCCTCTCCCCTGCAGCGCCAGGTGCAGGGGAGAAGCAGGCTAACTGCAAGCTAATGTTTTGCTGCTACTTCTGTGGAGCCGCTACTTCTGTGCCAGCCAGGGATGTTGGACTTTTTCCCTCTACGCTGCATCAGAGAGGATGGTGTAAGATTTCAAAATTAGACAGTTAGCAGAATCTTTTCAGTTAACCACTCAATAATGACAGAAGTAATGCTGTTTCTCAGCTTATCTTTTATTGAAGCACGCAGAGAGTCAACACTCAGCTGTGGGTCCTTCTCCTCAGCACACCTCTGGCAGAAGAACTCAGAACAATGGTTTCAAACAGATACATATAGGCTTCAAGTTACTGGGCGTTCCCAGTAACTTTCCAACAAAAGTCTGGTCTTTGTCCAAACTCGTTTGAACCACTCCTCTTAGCGTTATCTTCCCCAGATGTCTTCTCCTCAGCACTTTACGACTCCACATCCTGTTGTCTGTGTCTTTGTCTTCCCAGCCCTGTGCGACCCCCACTTAATACGTGCCCATATATGGAAGCAAAAGCAGATGCAAGAGCAGTTTGGGTTTGTGGGTGCAGCTAAAGAGATAAGTGTGTATAAAAGCACTTTGTGTAATATCTATCTAACTAGTCTTCACTATTTATTTATTATAACAATTTCTCTCTTTTGACTCCATTTTTATGGAGTCAATAACTATGGCAGACACAACAATAAACAGGCACCAGACACCTGATGTCATTTTCACGTGAGATGAGCGAAAAACCTGTAGGCAGTATATACTTTCATGAGCAATCATTGTAATGCAATTTCTTTATTCATTCAGTTCATATTTACAAGTAAAAACTCTCATCTCGGCCCCACTGCCCTTGGCGGCCTTTTGAAAACTTTATTAACACATATGTTTTATCAGGAAAAGTAACATATGCAAAACAAAACATTTTCAGTCAAAACATTTCTTATCCATGTGTGTTGTGTCTGAGCCTCAAAACCTGCCACACAACAGAGCTTCAGACCTTCTAATTCTATTCTGACTACATGACCACAAGATAGCAATGTTGATCTTCTGGATTCACCTGTAAGAAAACAGACAAGTTGGAAGGGGCCAGAGGTTACTAGCACATGACCCACCACTGGGGGATACCTTTAGCGCATACCCTTTCATGTAAGTATATACATGTGTGTAATGTCGGATGTATTGAATAGTTAGAAAGGATAGTAAAATAGCAGAAAGGCACAATATATATATACATTTTAAACAATAGTCTCTCCTTCATCACTGTAATTCTCAGATGAACAATGGTCCTTGTCGTGGAGAAGGAACTTTTTCTTCTCTTGGTAGTGGACTTGAGCCATCATCCTCTTGACTGGCTCTTTGGATAAAGCTGTGATTATGCATCTCTTCAGCAATGTTCTCAAGCATGGGATGCAGCAACAACCCACCACAAGTATCACTGCTAGTGAGATAACTACAATCAGGATTACTGAACGTATCATGCCCGCCCAGCGTCCAAAGATGGATTGCAGCCAAGATGTGAAAGTATCTGGCTCATATCCAATATTTTGGCCAAATTCTGTGTGTAGGCCTTCTATTGCCTCTATGGCACGTGTAATACTTCCCCCTTATGATGCAGTTAGGCAACATTGGTGTCATCACTGCTATTTGCACTGGCTATGTTAGCAACAGTTGGTAAAAGGGGGCGAGTTGGCTCATCAGCTCTAGCACAATGAGTCACATGAATCCAATTGCTGAGTTTTCCCTTTTTCCACACTTGTTCTAGTTATTTTAAAAGGGCCTTGCCACCATGGTGAATCCCAGTGAGCTCTCACCACCTTTTTGCCATATCCAGTCTCCAGGCACCAATGGAGCAGTCTGATCCTGTATGTCCTTGTTAAGAATCTCTGGCACCTGTTGGGAGAGCGCTTGAGACACTTTCCTTAGACTCTTGATATACAGTGACAGCTCTACAGTTTGGCTATTCCTGGATGCTAAAGGTGAAGTAGTAAATAGTCCTGGCATTTCTTGTTAATAACTCATGGGGAATCAGGCAGAGCATTGTATTGGGGGTGGATCGCAGTGCCATCAGCGCTAATGGCAGTGCATCCACCCATGCCATACCTGTTCCCATATACTATTTGGATATCACATGCTTTAAAGTGCCAATTGCCTCTTCTACCAGGCCCTGAGAGGCTGGATGGAATACTGAACCAAACCTATGCTTTATGCCTAGAGCTTGTTCAATTTCCTTCAAATGTTTATTGGCAAAATGACTTCCATTGTCTGATCTGATTGTTCTGGGGAACCCAGTCTAGGAATCATTTCTGCCATTAGCCACTTTATCACTTCTTTTGCACTTTCATTTTTACAAGCTTTGGCTTCAACCCATCTTGAAAATGTGTCCACACAGACCAACAAATATGTGTAACCCCCACACCTGTTTTTGGGCCCATATCTATTCAATTCAACTTTATTTATATAGCGCCATTTCACAACAACAGTCATCTCATAGCACTTTCAACTGTAGGGGGAACCCCCACAATTGCAGAAAGACCCCAACAATCAGGTGATCCCCTGTGAGCAAGCACTTGGTGACGGTGGAGAGGAAAAACTCCCTTTTTGCAGGAAGAAACCTCCAGCAGAACCAGGCTCAGGGCAGTCATCTGCTGCGACTGGCTGGGAGGTGAGATAGAGAAGAAGAAGAAAAGAACAGACATGTAGAGAGCAAACAGCACAACGGAGACTCAATCTATGGGTGAGAACAAACAGATGTTACTGACCAGCAAAAGTATTTCATTGAGAGTGAAGAAAGAAGGAGTGAAACCCAGTGCATTATTGGAGGTCTCCCGGCTGTCTAAACCTATAAGCAGCATGTTATGGATGTCCCTTGCGGGACATCATTAAGACGCTATAGGTCAACCAGTGAGTTTGCATGTTTTATTAACAAAAGGTAAAACGACAAAATAAATAGCCACGAGGGGCAAAAACATAAACATAGGCTAAGATACTAGACAATAGACTCTGAGGAGGAATAACACTTACTGAGAACAATGAATCAAAAGGAAGACTGGAGTCAGGGTTAGGAACTCCAGTCCAACGTTGTGTGGGACCAATGTTATGTGAGGTCGCAGCGAGGAGTAAGCCTCAGCTGCACCTTTAAATAATCCACTCACTAATCAGGAAAGGAGAATGTGATCAATGAAATGCAATCCAGCTGTCACGATGCGGCTCGGCTCTGACAGCCGGAAGTCCCGCCGTGACGCTGTCAAAACAAAAGCCCTGGAAGGCCATAATAACATGACTCAAAATAGGATGAAATGGGGAAAATTCCGGACAACCCGAGCGCGGATAGAGTCTGCGCTCAGGCCATCACAGTACCCCCCCCCCCCCCCGTTCACAAGGCGCATTCCAGGCGCAAACATGACATCCAACGCCTAGCTCCCTCCCAACCAGAAATCTACCAGGGCCGACCCAGGGAGGGCAGAGGGGGAAACAGGCCAGGAAGGCAAGAACCAAAAAGGGAAAAATACTATACCAAAAACCCACAAGGAACGGGCAACAAAGATAACCAATACAATGGTGAGACTAAGTACAGAAAATCAAAGGCAGAACATACAAGAAATACTCGGGCACAGTAGAATCAAAAAATACACATGACATCCTGCCTGGTAAGGAACATGAGGAACAAAATACAGGTACATTTCCAAACAATACAGATACCATAATCGCCCTGAGGGAAGAAAAAAAACCTCACAAGCAAGAAAACCAAAACACCAAATACCAAAATACAGGAATGTCGGCAGGTAGAGCACGGAGAGGGGAAAAAAAAAGGCAGTTCAGGCGGTCTACCCACATCCAGATTCCACCTGACTGGCAGGAAAAAAAGCAGTTTGGGCGGCCTACCCCAGTCCCAGGCCCGGAGAAACAGTACCTCAGGCGGCCGGACCAGGTCGCCGAACAAACAAGGCAGTTCTTCAGGTGGCCGACCCAGAATGCCAAACCGGTGAAGCAGTCTCCCCGGCGGCCAACCTGCATCTTTTGGCCGACAGGACCGGAGGGGAAAGCTCAGAGGTGGCCTCCCTACCGAGAGGGATAGCGAGGGAAAGCCAAGCTGAATACAGGGAACCCCAGCAGCACCCAGTGGAGGAGGATTGAGGGAAGGATGAGGGATCAGTCCGGCGTCAGACGGCAGAGGATCTGCAGCTCCTTTGCCGACCTCAAACCGAACCGGCGATGCGCACTTGTCGGACCCTGATCGGGCCAGCACTGCGCCCACGACAGACCCCGATCGGACTGGAGCAGCACCCACAACAGACCCCGACTGGGCCAGAGCAGCACCCACGACTGACCCCGACTGGGCCGGCGCAGCACCAGGGATGACCTCCGAGCACGAACCTGGAGCCTCCATGACGACGACCGGAACAGATTCGTCACCGGTGACCCTGGGAAAAGGCTCAGAGGAACAAAGAAAACTGGGATCAGGATCACTGGCAGCGGCAGAGCCCGGCGAGACAAGCTTGGATGCAGCGGACGGCTGCACCCGGCTCGTTTCCCCAAGAGACAGGCAATAATGCTCCAGAACGGAGAAGAGAAAGACAAAATAGAGCACTTGCCTGATCTCGGGCTCCACCGCTGTCCAGGACTGTGACGATCCAGGTTCAATGATCTGGAGGTCCATTCCTGGTTCCGACTTGACTGCGGCAGGCTCCGCAGCCGGCATGATGGTCATCACAATCTGGGGACTCCCTGGCACTGAAGTCCATGCCGAAGGCCCGCACGGCATGGTTGCAGGGGATCCGTGACCTGCTGGGTCAGACTGCTCTTCCCTGGAGACCCGGGGACGCTTGATCATCGGCGCAGGCTCCAAACGGCAGTCCGCCCTCCTCCTGTGCCCGTGATGCAGCTGCGGGGCTGATACCAGGCTGTCCAGAGCCACAGGCTCCTTCCTCGACCAGCAGTGTATTGCTGGCACCGGGGCATGCTCACCGAGAGGGGAAGGAGACACAGAGGATGCGGGTTCACTATTAATAGCTACAGCAGGTGGAGGGAGCTCGGGGGACTGTCAACCCCAAACTCCAACCCCAGGAGTCAGACAAGGCAATTCATTATATGGAGGGAGAGAATGAAACAGCACTTGCCTGTTCACCTGAGGGCCGATGGTGACTGCTGCAGCAGGCTTGGTTCTCCCCTTTCCCCTATGGATGGTGACGAAGGGCCCCCCAGGAAGGTGAAGAGGAGCCGCACTCACCGGACCGTAGACAGGCGGAGCCACAGCAGGACTCTCTGAGCTTGCAGCAGCTGGAGAGAGCGTCGAGGAGGAGGGAGAAGCAGCTGAGGCAGTCCGGGGACGAGGAGCTGATGGGACAGCGGGGAACGATTACCCGGAGGCAGAGGCTGCCTGGTAGCGGCAGGCAGAGGCTGAGGCAGAGGCTGCCTGCGTCAAGACGAAAGGGCAACAGCTGGCTGGGAGGCAGAGTTCTCTCGGTGGCCCAGAACTGGATCCAGACAGGGATCTCACAGAGGCCGATTGTGAGCAGGGTGATGACGTTTAGCAGCAGAGGACGATGCTAGAGTCAGGTCTGGGAAACGCCGCTGCTGCGCAGAGACGGAGGCTAACAGCTCGGCGTACTCGGGGAAATCATTGAGTTTGGGATGAGTCTCCACCAGTCTGACTGCCGCCACCACATGCTTCAGGATTTGGGCAGGATGGAAGGAAGAACAAGCTTCAGCCACATGGCACCGGATGAGCTCAGCTGCCCACTGCATCTCTTCTCGGGGAATCCCAGCTGACTTCCTCCTCCGCTGTGGATGGGATCGGCACTTGGGTGATGCAGATTCCTGGGATGGATGGGTGACAAGAATCGGATCCCGAGGTGAGGAGCGGGGATGCCTCACCTTCGGCTTCCTGCTGGAATTCCACTCCAGTCCATGGGTCTTCTCCTGAAGTGCCATGATTTCCGCCATCCTCCTCCTGACTTCGGCGTGGTCAGCATGGCGAGGATTGCACTTAATTGCCAACTCTGCGAGGTCCAAGTACCAGCGTGGGCCGTTGGGAATGACGTTGCGGCAAGTGTTGGAGAGCAGGCCATCTAGCTCTATTAGGAACACGATCAGCTTGTAGCCCAAGCTCCAAGAATAGCCCTTTCCTGGCGACGCCATCTCCTAACACGTTGGTACACGGAAAAAGGGAAAAACTACAAGCCCAAAAAACAAACTCACGGTGACTGGCGTCTCGTCGGGCTGTGACCTACTGTTATGGATGTCCCTTGTGGGACATCATTAAGACACTATAGGTCAACCAGTGAGTTTGCATGTTTATTAACAAAAGGTAAAATGACAAAATAAATAGCCACGAGGGGCAAAAACACAAACATAGGCTAAGATACTAGACAATAGACTCTGAGGAGGAATAACACTTACTGAGAACGATGAATCAAAAAGAAGATTGGAGTCGGGGTTAGGAACTCCAGTCCAACGTTGTGTGGGACCAACGTTATGTGAGGTCGCAGCGAGGGGTAAGCCTCAGCTGCACCCTTAAATAATCCACCCACTAATCAGGAAAGGAGAATGTGATCAATGAAATGCAATCCAGCTGTCACGACGCTGCTCGGCTCTGACAGCCAGAAGTCCCGCCGTGACGCTGTCAAAACAAAAGCCCTGGAAGGCCATAATAACACAACTCGAAATGGGATAAAACGGGGAAAATACCGGACAACCCGAGCGCGGATAGAATCTGCGCTCAGGCCATCACACAGCATAACTAAGGGAGGGTTCAGGGGCACATGATCCCACCCTAATTATAAGTTATAGCAAAAAAAGTAAGGTTTTAACCCTATTCTTAAAAACAGAGATCGAGTCTGACTCTCGAATCCAGATTGACAGCTGGTTCCACAGGAGAGGACCATGATAACTGAAGGCTCTGCCTCCCATTGTACTTTTGGAGATTCTAGGTATTACAAATAATCCTGCATTTTGGGAGCGTAGTGCTCTGTTAGGATGATAGGGTAGTATCAGATCTTTTAAATAAAAATGGACCTGATTATTTAGGGCTTTAGAAGTGAGAAGAAGGATTTTAAACTTAATTCTAAACTCTATGGGAAGCCAATGAAAGGAGGCCAGAACAGGAGAGATATGATCTCTCTTTCTAGTACCTATTAAAACTCTTGCTCCAGCATTTTGGATCAACTGAAAGCTTTTTAAAGATATTTTAGGACAGCCTGATAATAGTTACAATAATCTAATCTAGACCTAACAAAAGCGTGGATTAGTGTCTCAGCATCACTCTGAGACAAGCTGCTCCTAATCCTGGCAATATTATGCAAATGATAGAAGGCAGTCTTAGAAACAAGTTTAATATGTGAATTAAAAACAGATCTTGATCAAAAATTATCTGTGAAATCAATCATTATTTCTTTCCATGGCCCTGTAGGTGTCATAATTGGCCCCTCCGGGGCATTTAATAACAGAAAATCCAAAACTGTGCAGACAGCACAAAAATACAAGCAAAGGTAACTTACAAGGAACACACTCCAGAGCCGAAATCGCTCTGGAGATGACAAGAGACAACTTAGTTGGATCCAATCAAATCAAGACTGCCGCAGTAAGAAAAGCTGACAGTACTTAAATAGACAAATATATGAGCAGCAGGTGCGGGCGGTGACCTAATTACACAACTGCTCACAGCTGAGATGGCTGGGGAACAGACAGTGAGTAGCTGGTAGGAGTGTCTGGAAAAGGAGGAAGGGCAGTCGTGTCACAAAACCAAAATACATACAGAAGCTGACAAAATAATAATAATAGACATAAAAAACTCAGAAATAAATTAAGAGTATGAGCTCTGTGAAGACACTGCGCTCAGACTCATGACAGAGCCCCCCCCCTTTAAGGGGTGGAGTCCAGACACCCCAAGGTAACACCCAAAAAAGACCCCCCCCCAAGAGAAAAGGTACAGCAATAAACCACCCCGGGTGGGAGGTGGGGGAAACAGGTTAGGAGGGAGCAAAATATGGACCCCGCTCAGGACCCGCACCCACGCTACCCCAGGCCCTTGGGCCCCCTAGGCCAAAGAACTAAACTGTTTGGGCGGCCGGCCGAAGTCCCAAGCCAGACAGATGGTGAGGGGGTATGAGTTGGGTGGCCTGCCGGAGAATATGGGCCACCCAACCCAACGGCTCAGTCTATCAGGCGTCCAGCCAGAGTTCTTAAGCCACCAACATGGAAGGGGTGACCTAATATGGGGTGACCTTCCCCACGGGGAGGCGCAATGAAGGGAAGGAGGGCCGAGGGAAGGGGACCACGACGGTGTCTGGCAGTGGAGGAGGACCCACAATGGCATCTAGCAGAGAAGGGGGACCACGACAGCGTCGGATTGGCCAGCAGCACCCTCAGTGGTCCCAGACTGGGATGAGGTTGCACCCGCGGTGGCTCCAGGCAGGAGCAATGCTATACCTGTGGTGGCTCCCGGCTGGAGCAACGCTGCACCCTTGGGGGCTCTGGGCTGGAATGGAGCTGCACCCTTGGGGGCTCCGGGCAGGAGCGGAACTGCACCCTTGGTGGCTCCGGGCAGGAGCGGAGCTGCACCCTCGGTGTGCCCGGACTGGGCCAACACTGCACCCACGGTGGACCCGGCTGGGCCAATGCTGCACCCTCGGTGGACCTCGGCTGGGCCAATGCTGCACCCATGCTGGAGTGCAACAACCATGGTGGGCCTATACTGGAATGCAGCACCCAAGTTGGTTTCAGGCTGGGGCACAGCACCCATGAAGACTGAGACAGAGGAGGAGTGACCCAGATGACGGCCTCGGGCAGAGGAGGAGCTGCACTCACGGAGGTCCTGGGCTAGGACAGAGCACAGCGGCGACCTCCACTGCGGGGGAAGCTGAATCCGCGGCGACCTTGGGTGGTGAGCCTGGACCCACGGAGACATCGGGTGGAGCTGGAACCTTCTTGGCGACCCTGGGGAAAGGCTCAGACAAAACAAGAGAAAAGCCAGGGTCAGGGTCACCGGCAGTGGCGGAGCCCAGCAAGGCGAGCTCAGGTGCAGCGGGTGGCTGCACCCCACTCTCCCCCCCAAGAGCCAGACGAGATCTCTCCAAGACAGATACAAGAAACACAAAGGACAGCACTTGCCTGAGCTCGAGCTCCACCGCTGTCCAGGACTCCATCGATCCAGACGACGATGACGTCTCAGGTCCAGTCCTTTGGTGGTCCAACTGTAACTCTGCTGCGGCGACCTCTGCAGCAGGCATGATGGTGAGTGCAGTCTTGGTGCCCCCAGAAGAAGTGACCCATGCTGGTGGCTCGTCTGGCGTGGCAGCTGGGTGTCGGCTCTCCACTGGCACTGGAACTAGGTCCTCCAGGGCCATGGGCTTCTCCAACATCCGGCAGCTTAGTCCCGGGGCCGGCAGACACTCAGAGGCACAAGGAAGATACACGGAGAGGGCTGGTGAGCAATTGGTAATTGCACCAGGCTATGGGGACTCAGGGGACTGCAAACCCTGAGCCCCACTACCGGGAATCGGGCAAGGCACATCATCAGAAAATAATGGAGAATGAAATGGCACTTGCCTGTTTTCCCGAAGCTCGATGTTTCCTGCTGCAGCGGGTGAAAAGTCCTCCCTCTTCGTGGCTACAATGAACACGGGCCCCTCGGAGGATTGTGGAAGAGCCGCCCATGTAGTCTTGGAGATGGAAGGAGCTGGGGAAAAAACAAAGGACCTCTTGGCAGCAGGAGAGGAAGCCGAAGTGGAGCAAAAAACAGCAGCTACAGGACAGTGTGAAGCTGACAATCCAGCCAGAAGAGAGAGAGACAAAGGCTGTACTGCTGAGGGGGGCTTCTGCTTCGCCGTTGAGGAAATGGCTGCCAGAGAGGTGGGAGGATTCCTCCAGCGGTTCAGAGCAGGACAACGGTGTCATGGAGCTGATGGAGCAGGAACGGGTGCCGGAAACTGGTGAGAAGCCGAAACAATGGAAACCCGAGAGCACCTCCCCTTCGGCGTGAGCCCAGGCTTCTCCGGGGAATTCCTCACCATCCTGCCATTTTCGCATTGCAGCGCTGCCACCAGAGAAATCCTTTCCCTCAGCATGGGAATGGAAAGGATTTAGACATAAAATATGTATACAAATAAACAAACTGCCTATCCATTCATACAACTAAAGCTGGGGCCTGGGTAGACTGTCAGCGCCCCCTACACGGCCAGACAGGTTATTCTACCACCAAACTAGAACAGTCCAACTCCAAAAGTACAGCCGTGTTTCTAAATAAAATAATCCCATTAAACAGCTCCTATTGAACATAACATACAAGTCACAACACACACATAAACTACTGGTGGCCCCCACCCCAACACCCACCCCACAATAGGGCACATAATAACATAACCTGTGTTGGGTAACTTTAGCTATAATAAGTCTCCAATCAATAAAATCAAACAAACCAAACACACCTCATTAATTTCATGTCACAAAACCAAATTCAGGTATGCATCAAATTAACAATTTACCAATTAATTTTCACCAAAGCCAATAAAACCCTCAAATTAATAAACTACAGTTTCTATATGACACACATTTCACAAAATTTCACCAATAAAATGTTATCTTCTCATCATTAACCGTTTCTATTAGAGAGTGAGGGGTGTACTTTAACACACCCCTAATCTCATTTTGACAGGTACCACACCCCCTTTGACCTGACCTGACCGTGACCCCGCCCACCCCGTGACCTCGCGTAATGAGGTTGTCAATCAAAAGTGCTTTGAAAGCATGACCTTTGACCTCGCGTAATGAGGTTGTCAATCAAAAGTGCTTTGATCTTCTCATCAAACTGACAGCTTTGTTTCTAATCTATTGTCCATATGTCACTCCGCGTAATGAGGTTGTCAATCAAGTGCTTTGATCTTCTCGTCAAACTGACAGCTTTGTTTCTAATCTATTGTCCATATGTCACTTCGCGTAATGAGGTTGTCAATCAAGTGTTTGAACTTCTCGTCAAACCGACAGCGGCCAAAACAGGTGGGCTCTTTGATCTTAACGCGAAAGCACACACCCGCATTAGTCAGAAAATCACAGACGCAGCCATTCTCTCAGCCAAAACAGATGAGTTAAGGATTAACGTGACATCTGTGGACCGTATTCCAAAGCAGGCATCCACATTAGTCAGGGTGTCTCTGGTGGACTTAAGGCAGACTTTTGTGTAACAATACCACAAATTGAAAATGAATATATTAGTAAATAAATAGTTAAGCATGGAGTTTAGGCTCCCAGTTTGCCAATCTTTTATCAACCTATAGCCACAAAGTTAGCAGTGACCAAAAGAATAAGATTCTGGTGAAAATCTTCTTCTGGTGAAAACCTTCTTACTTCCGCCCTCCAAAGAGAGCAGCCGCTTTTTCTTCTGCTCCCACTCCCTGTCTCTCCCTCCCTAACTGACTGGATCCCAGCTTGCTATTGTCTGTGTCTGCGTGGCTCTCTACTGGTGATTCATCCTAACGAAATTATGGATTTAATAAGCTGGGCTTTGAACGCAATCGACACTGTTTTTTCAACGAGGAAATCAGGTCCGGGGGAGCCTATTTGTCCCGCAGGGACTGCTGCTGCGGGTTATATTAAGGATACAAGCAATTGGAAACTCTTGTGTCTGTGCGATCTTTCAATTGAAGATATAGAAGATCTATATCTATTTGGAGCAACGGTCTCAGGACTTCTACTGATCGGCTTTGGGATTGTCCTGGTGTATCACAAATTAAAGAAGATGGACAGAGCTTATCAAAAAGCGGACCCGGCGAAGCTCTCTCATCAATTTGACCAGCTGGGCAGGACTCTGACTGCGGCCAATGGAGAACTGTATAGGAAGATGGAAAACATCACGATCACGCTAAGAGCTGTCCAGGAATTGATTTCAAAGCCTAGCAACGATGGATTTGGAGCACTGAATCCGTAAGAGAATGGAAAGTTTTTTCTCTGAAGTCAGTGCTATTCGACCTGTTTTTCGGCGCCCTCAGCACTCAGTCCTCCTGATGAATGATATCAGTATAAATGTTGACTTTCCTCTTCACAAACATTGGCAAACAGTATCTGATCTCCCAAGGACAGCCATATGTCTGACTCACAGAGAAATTCCATCTGCCATGCCAAGGGCATGTTGCCTCTGACTTTCAGACACTAGTCATAACATCTGCTGAGAGAGAGACCTCTACTGTTTCACCAGCAACTGATAACCACCACCTCTGCATCCAACACACACACATGACTGACTCATTATACTGACGAAAACATTCATTCACTGCTCTCTACTGCTCTGTATGTTAAGTGTGATACATTGTCTGCTAATTGTGCATCGATGGTTTTTTTTCCTGGTGATCATAATTCGGCTCACTTAAGAGCATTATTCTGATTAACTATGTTTTTTTCTCTCTACCTATTGTTTTGTTCCTGACCTTTGCCCTCTATTCTCCTCTG
This sequence comes from Pholidichthys leucotaenia, assembly GCA_020510985.1. Taxonomy (NCBI): domain Eukaryota; kingdom Metazoa; phylum Chordata; class Actinopteri; order Cichliformes; family Pholidichthyidae; genus Pholidichthys; species Pholidichthys leucotaenia. The sequence continues at coordinate 394,483,060 of CM035836.1, read as the reverse complement.
TTGACAGGCGCCTTCATGGCTTGCCGCGTCATTGGGATTCGCCTATCAGGCGCTTTCCAATGTCAAGTCAAATTCCTCGTATGTTTACCTGTTGTTTACTTGTAAATGTGCTTGGCAATAAACTTTATTCTGATTCTGATTCTGAAAGCACGCACCCACATTAGTCAGAAAATCACAGACACAGCCATTCTCTCAGTTAAAACAGATGAGTTAAGGATTAACTGTTTGTTGAGTTAGTAGGAGAAAAGGAGCAAATTTGTATGGTTCTAAGACTTCAAACTTAACGAGCACATTTCTGTAAAACTCCCCACAACTTGCATGTGATATTTACCAACTGTTAAATTAGTTTTATTCAATATTTGAAACAACCAGCACGTGTTTATATGTGTTTGATATCACCTAGCAAATTTAACATTCCTCTGGCTGACACCCTCCCTTTCTCTTTCACTCACACACACACACACTGACCTAGTCACAAATTTGCAACATCATCTTCTGCACATTCAGAAAAAGGGTTTTAGAGGCAGACTGACCTGAGCAAACAGGCCTATTTGGTCTTAATGACCCAAAGCACACTGGAAAAAAAAGAAACAGGTAAATGTCCTGCATGTACAACTGTAGTGAGACCTTGGTCTGCACTGCTGCCAATAAAACAGATACTCAAACACACACGGTAGTTTCAAGTTGATTTTAACATTTGCTGTGGCAGTGTAGAGTTTCAGAGCACAGTATTCAGGTGTCTCTCACAGTGTGTGAGCTTGCAGAAGTCAAAAACACAGATTACATAATAACCAAACAGTTAAAACATCCTAGTCACTCAGAAGAGATATTCTGTAAAACTCCCCACAACTTGTATGTGATATTTAACAACGGTTAAATTAGTTTTGTAACTTTAAGGCAGAGTTTATTTTTTGCTGATACTAGGAAATTTAATATTCCTCTGGATGACACCCCCACGGGTGTTAAACAACATCTCCCCATCCCCAACTCTTCACACACACACACACACACACACACACACACACACACACACACACACACACAAACAAACAAACAAACAAACACACATCAGTCACCATTCACATTACATTACAAAGCTTTTCCCCAATCCCCTATAGGGGGTCTTCGTTTTGTTTATAAGTATGGATGAACGCCCCCCTGAAACGCATCTTCACACCCAAAGGAATGTGACACAGGCAAGATGAGAGGTGATATTTGACTTTCAAAACTTTATAAAAAAAAAAAAAAAACTTTTTTTCTATGTATTGTTAAACAAAACTTGACTCATTTTTTAGAAATTATAATGCACGCGGAAATCCACTCTCCACCAAGCTACAGTGGTAAGTTTTAATCATGTTATTTTTCTAATTACTCGATCAACTGTTTTATTTGTTTTTTTCTGTGACTGGTCTGTGAAAAGTCTTATACAGATAAAACTGCTATTATTTTATGTTACAAAGTATTTATTTCATCGTCTGTCTCAGAGTCAGATCCACTTTTAAATCATGTTTTCTATCTTTTGTAAAGGTATCCTACCCGGGATAATAAATCTCTCAGGTATGTAAAGATCATCATTGCATCTATCAAACATTATGAACAAAAAAGAAATGCACTTACAGATTTAGAAGACCCCCCGCTGAGATCATCGGATCTCAGCGGGGGGTCTGAGATCCGATGATCTCAGCGTGTTCCGGCGGTCACAGCCTGAACACATCCCCCTCAGCATCAGCGGCCGTTTAGTGGAGAGAGTGGAGGACATCAAGTTCCTTGGAGTGCAGATCTCGCAGGACCTGACCTGGAGCAAGAATTCCTTGGGGATCAGGAAGCGGGCTCAGCAGAGACTGCACTTCTTGAGGAAACTCAAACAGGCCTCTCTCCCCATCTGCATCCTCAGGACCTTCTACAGAGGTGTGGTGGAGAGTGTTCTGACGTACTGCATTGCTACATGGTACTCCAGTTGCAGTATGTCAGACAAAAAAGCCCTGCAGAGGATAGTCAAGGGAGCTGAGAGGGTAATTGGAGTCTCCCTCCCCTCTGTCCAAGAACTTTTTCAGAACCGTTGTAGGAGCAGGGCACTGAACATTGTCAAGGACCGTTCTCACCCTCTGCATAAACACTTTGAACTTCTGCCATCTGGTAAACGATTCCGGAGCATCAGAGGCAGAACCACCAGACTGATCAACAGCTTCCTTCCACAAGCTGTCAGGATGCTGAACAGTTGACCCGGAATCTCTCATACACACTACTGCACCTACGGACATTATGTATATTATTTGTATATTATAGTTAGTTTTTCCCAAGTATGTCTCAGGGATGTGTGAATGGATGGGGGTGGGGGTGGGGGTGGGGGGGTGAAGATATGTGTGAGTGTGTCTTATATCATGCTCATACCTGTCAAGTGATACGGTTTCGCCGTATTTTAATACAGGGAAAATGCAATTTTAGCAAATACGGGCGTATTGCCATTTCTGTACGCCAAAAAGAAAAATATACAGCGAAAAAAAAATGCCTGGCGAAATTGAGCGTGTGGTGACCCCCACAGCCTACTGGGCTGGCAGAGCGCTCAGCGTGAGCAATTATCAGAACAGTGAGAGGTGTGGACTTATCATTATGCAGATGCGCCTCACACCTTCTTTTGTCCTGCAGCTCCGGAACAGAGAGGAATTCCGGTGCCAGTAATCCTGCGGCTGATATGTGTGACTCTAATGCAAATGTCCATGCTTTCCTGCTGTGCTGTATACTGTGATGCTAATGTGCCATGCATGCATTGTCTGTAGCCGGGTATATGAGTTGACTGTCTGCATAAAGCACCCTTTTAAACTTCAGTTCGCCGTGTCCGCCTGCACTTATTTCGATCCTCCACAAGCCCACCTAAGCAGTGTTTTTGTGATTTTCAAAATGGCTTCATGCAGCGCGCCGCCGGCAAAGAAAACAAAGCTTGAAGAAAAGGGAAATCGAGGGACTGGACGTCACCGTTCTCCTTCACCGTCACCATTTATTTATTTATTTATTTATTTTTAGATTGCACAATATTCCATGGGAGAATGTTGTGGGCTTTGCTTCGGACAATTGCAACACGATGGTGGGTCGAGACCATTCTGTCCTTTCCAGACTGAAGGAGAAATCTCCAAATGTTTTCAGGTATGGGCAGTATTATTCACCTTCAAATATTACCTAAATATAACAAAAAAAATGCTTTAAAATCTTAACAAACATGCTTAGAGGTAGCCTAAATCCCCTATAGTGTACTGTTATTTTGTATCTTGGAACTTTGCTTTACATCTGAATGTATAGCATTATATTGAAAGGGCTGAATAAGATTGATATTTTCATTGTTATTATTATTAACACAATTTCAAAGAGAATTATTTCTGATACTTATGAAACAAAAATCCATTCTGCTTTTGTTTCAGCATTGACTGCATATGTCATCTGACTAACCTGTGCATGAAAGCTGGAGTGAATGCGCTGCCCATGAAGCTGGATGATTTCCTAGTCGATATCTTCTATTTCTTCCACAACAGCTCCAAGAGACTGACGGACTTCAAGGAATTCCAGCAATTCACTGAGGTAAGTTAGATGTTAAATACAAGGTATTTGTTCCATATAGTAAAATTGAGTTTAATGAGAAACCTGCATTTCATGATAACAGGCAACATAATAACAGTGCCGTTAATATGCTTTCATTATTTGTCAAACACTACATGTAGTGCTAAGGTAGACTTACAATGTTTCTTTATAATATGTTTCAGGTAGAAGAAGAGAAAATACTCAAGCATTGCCCGACTCGCTGGCTGTCACTGGAGAAAGTCGGCAACAGAACGCTATCACAGCTTCCTGCCCTCAAGTCATACTTTGCCAGCCATGAGGATGTTGAGAAGCCAGGCAAAGTCAAGTCCATCAACGAGAAGCTACATGACCCCCTCATAGAACTTCTTCTGCTCTTCATGAAGTTCATCCTGCCTATCATCAACAACTTCAACACCATCTTTCAAGCAGACGAGAGCAAGATAGGCAGTCTCCTCCCTGAAATGGATCGTCTCTTGAGAAAACTATTGGTCAAATTTGTTCAAATGAAGTATGTAAAGGCAACCGATGACCTAAGAAGGCTGGATTTCCTGGACAGTGACCTGCAGCACTCTGATGAGTTTATCGCCATTGGACTGGAAACCAGAGAAGCCCTACAAACCCATGAACTTGACCCAGGCACAGAGCAGAAGTTCTTTGAAGCAGTAAGAGGCTTCTATGAAGCTGTAGTGAGAAAGATGCTCAACAAGTTCCCCTTTGATGACAAAATTCTGCCACATCTCTCTGTCCTCGACCCCAGGAAAACAGAGTCCCTGACCTATGGCCCCATTGTAGAGCTTGCTGCTGCATTTTGCCCCACTGTTGATACAGAAGAGCTGAAAGAAGAATGGGAGGACCTGCAACTGCTGCCAGAAAACACAGTGCCTCTACAAGACAAGGATGGCAAGCCTGTCCATGTTGATGTCTATTGGGGTCAGGTGATGGCCTTGAAGACAGCCCTTGATGTGCCCCGCTTCCCCCAGCTCCTCAAAGTGTACTCAGCACTGCTTTTCCTTCCTCACAGCAATGCTGACAGTGAGAGGGCTTTCAGCATGGTCAGGAAAATTCACACCGACTTCAGAAAAAGTATGCTCCCAGAAACTCTGACTTCTTTCATGCAAGTGAAAATGAATTGTGACACTCCATGCTTCAAGGTCAAGCCTTCAAAAGAAACGCTAGAGTCAGCAAAGGCTGCTACTTGGAACTATAACAAGCAGCATCAGTGAACATTTTCTTGTTTCAAGTTCATCCAAGTGCATTAGTGTATCTAGCTGACAATTAAGAACTATATTCAGAATAATTCTTATTGTGTACTTTCAAATTAAGCAACCTACCATGTGCTAATGTAAATTTGAAAAATATTGTTTTTTTATTTATTTTTATTTATTTATTATTAATATCATTTTTTTTATTTATTTATTTTTGTGCTACTTGGCTTATTATTTTCACATTACCAAAAAGTTATGGCTCAAGATTGTGTCCATATAAGTGTACATTTGAATAAATATGTTTGAAATAGTTCATGTTGCAATTGATGTTTGTTTGGTTTTTGTTTTGTTTTGGGGTTTTTTTGCTTCAGTTTTCTTTCATCTGCCGATAAATACAGTTTTTAAGTACTCAGTACAGGTGTGAAAGCCCCCCCAATAAGGGAGGCATGAGGTATGCCTTGACAGGTATGCATGCTGCTTCTATTTATATGGAAGCCGAGAGAAACGCAATTTCATCTTGCCTGCACTACAGTTGTATGTACAGCAATATGACAATAAAGTTTGATTTGATTTGAAGATAGGCTACTTGGTGCTTTGGATGAAATCCAACATTCTGAGGACGATCCGGCGGTCTTAAGGGACCAGGAGCACCCCAGGGTCAGTGTCAAGCATCCTGCAGCCCTTCATCCAGCGACTGCTCCACAGCTGAATAACGCCAGGCCTCTGGCTCGAAACCCAGCCGTCTTCACAGGCTCTATAGCCAGTATAGAGCCCTTGGATGCCTGGCTTGAGAGCATTTCGTCGACCAGAGGCGAACAACCAGTGTCGCTGAGAGACAGGCCGACCCACGCTACGGTGCGTGCTACCGGTAAGCTCCTCCAGGTTATAAAAATCCTTTTATTAGGCCGATATGATCATTTTCCTGCTTCAAAACAAACTATGCCATGCTAAAATGTAAACAGGGAATAGCGTCACCCTCCGATGATGTGGCGGGTCGCCATTGGCCCTCTCGCAATGTCTTGGAGTGATGACGTAAATGTCCCCACGTTATGTTTTTTTTTTCCAATGTGAAATAAACTTATTTTTAAATTATTATTATGTTACAGAATACGAACCGAGGCCTTCAACATCGACCAGTGGGGGCGGGAGCAGACCGAAGCGCCCTTGTAAAAAGATCACATCTGTGAGACGTCTGCCCAACGGTATGTACTTACAGATTCACACTCCTGTATTGATATTAAATCCCACAAACCCTGTCATCATTTTGCACCTGCATCATTCACCCACAGATGCCAGTGCACCGGAGCATGGGACACTGAGGAGGCAGGGGAGGAGGAGGACCACGCCAACAGCCGACGTGAGACAACTGTTTGAAGGTATGTATTAAAAGTAATTTATAAGACTTCCGGTTATGGCTGCCACGTAGGACGGACGTGTCTCGCTCTGCTCTGCTCCTGGAGAAAAAAATCGGCAAATAACTCTCTCATTTGGGACAGAACGTATCCCAGCATTTGAGCGAGGATATGTCGGCGAAGCCTAAGGCTGGAAAACCAGGAAAAGGAAAAAGCGAGCCGCCGAAACAGTCCAAATTAACGGACTTTCAGGTCTGTGACGCAGCAAACAAGGCTCCATATATGGCGGAGGAGGCTGGCGGCGGTGCGATTTCTGCGGGGAATGGCGCAGATGCGCTGATGGCTGCCATGAGTTCAATGAGAGCGGACTTTTCCTCTAGATTTGATGGGATTATGACAGCGTTGGAAGGAATAAGAAAGGAATTGGGTGACTGTGTAGAACGAACGGCGCAGATGGAGCTCCGTCTCGCTAGTGCTGAAGATGACGTCACCCGTCTTCAATTAAAGGTGCGCACTTTGGAAAAAAAAAATAAATCTCTGGAAGATAATATTTTGGATTTGGAATCTCGGTCGAGACAGAATAATTTGAGGCTGGTGGGTCTTCCAGAGGAATCAGAAGGTCGGGACGTATGTTCCTTTCTGGAAAAGTGGATTCCGGAGGTGCTGGGCAGCGAGGAGTTGCAATCAGCAGTGGTTCTGGAAAAAGCACATCGTATTGGCCCACGGAGAGATAAGGGACCGCCGAGGACCTTAATTATGAAGTTTCTTAGCAACAGAGACAGGATGAAGATCTTCAACGCTGCACGTGCTAAAGGAGAGATTAAACACCAGGACCAGCAGGTGCGGTTCTACCCAGATTTGGCCACAGGAATCCAACAATTGAGGAAGCAGTTTGATCCCGTACGTAAGGAGCTGCGCAACCTTGGGATTCGTCATGGTGTAATCTATCCTGCGAGACTGCTGACCACGTATGAGGGCAGAACCCACATCTTCAAGACCCCAGAGGAGGCGCAGGAGTTCATCAAGAAGATCAAAGAAGAAGAAGAGACTGGTGGGAGCTAAGCATGAACAAAATAAACTGATTAAGAAAGCTAGCTCTGTCCTGGGGCAGCGCCTTGATCCGATGGAGGAGATAGGAGAGAGAAGGACGGTGGCTAAACTGTCATCTCTGCTGGAGTCCGAGTTCCACCCTATGCAGGACATACTGAATGCACTGAGGAGCTCATTTAGCAGCAGACTACATCATCCCAGGTGCACAACCGAGAGGTTTCGTAGGTCCTTCCTACCAACGGCTGTCAGACTGTACAACCTAAGCAGGGCTGCTCGCAGAGATAGCAAAAAGACGTAACAAACTAATAGTTTTTTGAATGCAAAAGATGCAATAGACTTACACAATGGTCCCCTCCGGCATACAACTAGGAACATACCGGTCGCTATGGAGGGTGAGAATATGTATGGGCACATAATCATACCATGTAGGATAACTAAGTAGACGGTTATGCTGTTTCATTCCATCTAGCAACAATGCTCTGCACTGTGTGTGTTTATATATTTGCATATTTATTCCATCTAGCTACAATGCTCAGCACTGGGTGTGTTTATATATTTATATATCTACATATTATTCCATCTAGCTACATTGCTCCGCACTGTGTGTGTTTATATACTTGCATATTTATTCCACCTAGCTGCAATGCTCCGTACTGTGGGTGTTTATATATTTACATATTTATTCCATCTAGCTACAATGCTCTGCACTGTGTGTTCATATATTCATATATTTATTCCATCCAGCTACAATGCTCTGCACTGTGTGTCTGTGTGTGTGTGTATATATATATATTTTATAGTAATACGTACATATGTTTATTAGCTGCTCTTGCTTGCTTGTTTTTTTTTTCTTGCCTTCTGATTGTTGCTCTGAGTGTTGCTATCCCTGTGCTGTTGCAATCCTGGAATTTCCCCGTTGTGGGACTAATAAAGGCTTATCTTATCTTATCTTATCTTATCTTATCTTAAATATAAGGTAGAATAATTAAGCATTTGCACAGGCATCTGACTGACTTGAAGTAAATAGTAAGTTTACAAAATATAGATTGTATTATATATTAAAAAAAAAAAAAAAAAAAACAAACAAAAAAAAAAACTATGATGTACAAAGTTGTTAAAAATCTTGGAGTTAAGTTGGAAAACTACAGAGGAGAGTTAATGTTACGTCATTAAAAGTAGTAGAGTTAGGGTGATTGGGAGGATGAAGAATGAGCGGCTTAGGCTGTTCCCCGTGGGTGTGGAACGGTCGATGGCTATATCGGGAGACAGAATTTTTCTTTTGATTTTGGGGGGTTTGCCACAAGTGTGGGAAGGGGAAATTTGTTTGTGTGTAGTTTGTAGGATGAATGTTCAACCACTCATGTTTTTGCTTCTCTGTATGAGCATGTTTACACTGCAAGGTAATCCCAAACTCTCTATTGATCATGGACCAAAGTGTTAATCTTAATTTAACTTCATGGAATTGCAGAGGTCTACAAAATTTAAAAAAACTTAAACAAGTTATGAATAAAATAAAGGACATGGGTTCAAGAATTGTGTTTTTACAAGAAACTCATCTGATAGAGGAGGATGTTAAAAGAATTAGGAGTAGATGGCAGGGAAGTGTATTCACCTCTTCATTTTCATCCCGAGCCAGGGGAGTTATGACTCTCATACATAAATCAGTTCCTTTTCAAGTGAAAAATGTAATTGGAGACAAATTTGGAAGATATGTAATCATTCAAGGTTCTTTGCTATTAGAAAATATAAATCTTGTGAACTTATATGGTCCCAATATAGATGATCAGAAGTTCTTTGCTAATTTATTTCTCATCTTATCATCACTTACAGGGCAACATATAATAGCAGGGGATTTTAATTGTACATTGAATCCAGGTGTGGATAGATCAACAGGACTGGATTGTACGCACATTGGATGTAGGATGACTATTAATCATTTTATGAAAGAATTGAGATTGTTAGATATATGGAGAGAAATGAAACCACAAGTTAAAGCCTATTCTTGTTATTCCAGTACCTACAAGACATTCTCACGTATTGATTATTTTTTGATTTCCACAGAATTAAGGTCCAAGATTCAAAACTGCTTTTATGATAACATCGTGATCTCTGATCATGCACCCTGTTGTCTAATATATGTAGATAAAAAATTGACAAAGGAATCAGGTAGATGGCAATTTCAGCATAAATGGCTTCAGGATGAGGAATTTGTCAAGTATATAGAAAAACAGATAGACGAGTTCTTTGACATCAATACTACACAAACATCAGCATGTGTAAAGTGGGAGGCTTTCAAAGCTTTTATTAGGGGACATATTATTAGTTATACAGGATCAAAATCTAAGAAGACTCGAGAGGAGAGAGCTAAATTGGAACATAAAATAAAAAATCTTCAGGAAAAAGTGTATGCAGGAAGTGACCCAAGGTTGGAGAATGAATTACTGATTTTGAGAGCTGAATACGACAAAAAATCAGCGAATAGAGCTGCCTCGAGTCTTCTAAGATTGAAACAATCTTTTTATGAACAAGGTGAAAAATCAGGAAAATTATTAGCATGGCAGATTAAACAATTGGAAATTAAAACACCAATTACCAGTATTATAAGTAATGGACAGGTAGTTATAGATCCTTTAGAAATTAATAGAGCCTTTAGAGATTACTATGAAAAATTATATGATACCAAAAATGAACCTGATTTAACAAAACTAAATGGGTTTTTGAACGAACTATCTATACCGTGTATTCCAAATGAAAACAGGGAGATATTGGAGTCTAAAATTAGTCAAGAAGAAGTTGGGCTAGCCATTGATAATATGAAATCAGGAAAAAGTGCAGGACCAGATGGTCTTCCAGTTGACCTTTATAAAAAATTTAAGAATAAATTAATAAAACCTTTTTTGGAAATGGTTTTAGAAGCATTTCAAAATAATAATTTACCATCATACATAAATAATGCCTTAATTATACTGCTGCCAAAACCAGGTAAGCCCTCTAATAAATGTGAAAATATGAGACCAATAAGCCTATTAAACGCCGACCTTAAGATAATCTGTAAAATTTTAGCAAGACGAATACAAGAAATTTTACCAAATATTATTAATCGAGATCAGAATGGCTTTATAAAGGGTAGACAAGGCTTCCATAATGTAAGAAGACTATTTAATATTATTTATTTTAATAAAGAAGCACCGGATACAGCTCTCCTATCATTGGACGCCGAAAAGGCCTTTGATAGAGTTGAATGGCCCTTTCTTTTTGAAGTCCTACAAAGGTTTGGACTTGGAAATAATTTCATAAAATGGGTTCAAATAATATACAATAATGCTACAGCAGAAATCCTAACAAATAACAATATTTCAAAACCAATAAAAATCAATAGAGGATGTCGACAAGGCTGTCCACTTTCACCTTTACTGTTTACTATGGCAATTGAACCTTTAGCGATAGCGATACGTTTACATTCACAAATATATGGAATTAAAGTTGGACCAACAGAACATAAAATCTCCCTGTACGCCGATGATATAATTTTGTTTATGTCGAATCTAAAAAAATCAATTCCAACCTTGTTGAATTTAATAAAGAATTTTGGGGAAATATCAGGATATAAAATAAATAAAACTAAATCTTCAATATTAATGCTAAATGAGACCCAGAGAAATTACCCAGCCCCTGAGGTAAATCAATTCAATGTTGTAAATCAGTTTAAATATTTAGGAATCCAAATTATGCCTAAGCTAGAATCAGTCGCCAGTGTCAACTATGAAGCCTTAATGTCAGATATCAGTGAGTTAACTCAGAGATGGATGTCACTACCAATGTCGATGATCGGGAGAATCAATATACTTAAAAGTAATATTTTACCTAAAATACTTTATTTATTTCAATACATTCCCTTATCACCACCTTTAGATCTATTCTCAAGAATAAAAAAAAAGTTAGTGGAATTTATATGGAACAACAGGAGGGCTAGATTACGTTTGTCTTTATTATATTTACCATTTGATCGTGGAGGTCTGAAATGTCCAAATTTTATGTTGTATTATTGGTCGGCACAACTGAGGTCTATGACATATTATTTTTCATCAAATGATCTCCCTCACTGGACTGAAATGGAATCATACAATTTACCTTTACCTCTTCCCATATTCATATACTCAGATTCGGCAAAAAAAATACAAAAACAAGTTAAAAATCCATTTGTAAAGCATATGATCAAAATATGGTGTGAAGCTAAAAACTATTTAAAAGAACCACAGTTATTGTCACAATTTAGTCCAATATGGGGTAATCAATATTTTAAACCAGGGAGAGCGGACGCTGTATTTAAAGTATGGAATTTAAAAGGGATACAAAAGATTCAGGATTTATATTTGCCAGGTGCAGACAACATAATGTCTTTTGAAGAGCTGAGGATCAAATTTAATCTCAATAGAACACATTTTTTTAAATATCTTCAACTTAGAAACTTTATTCGATCAAATCAAAATAAAGCTCTCACTCGACCTATTTATTCATCCTTGGAAAAAATGTTGATGAAAGATAGTAAAAGAAAGGGTATTATTTCAGAGTTTTATAACTCATTGACACTATCTTCAAGTGAAAATTCACTGAAAAGATTAAACTACTGGAAAGAAGATCTGCAAATTGAAATTTCAGAGGAACAATGGGAATTGGCTTGTACAGAAGCTCAAACCAAATCAATAAATGCACGCCTTAAATTGATACATTTCAAATGGTTAATGCGGATGTATGTTACACCGGAGGAGTTAAATAGATATAACAAAAATATACCAGATACATGCACAAAATGCATGGAAAGTAAAGGAACCCTATTTCATTGTTTATGGGAATGTAGATTAATAAGAATGTTTTGGGAAGAGGTGAGGGTAACAATTGAAAAAATAATCTCAAAACAAATCATATTGAATCCTAAACTGTTTTTGTTGGGTCTGTACCCAGAAAAGCATAATTTTAATAAAAGTGAAAGAACATTCATAGACCTCAGTTTGCTTAATGCCAAAAAATGTATTGCACTATTATGGAAAAAGACTCATAGACCAGATGTGACTCAGTGGTTAAGACAGATGTTAACAAACCTTCCATTAGAAAGAATAACATATATACTAAAATCAAAGGAAATTGTGTTTGAGAATATATGGAGACCTTTTATTGATTATGTAAAAAATTTAAATATAACTCTTGAAGAAGAAGGTGAATGATGTGTGTGGACCTTGTAAATTCCAAACTGGTGAACATAATATGTATACTTATGTATTGGATTGTCTAGACTAAACAGAGGAGCATTGTTGAAGACTTGATTTTGTTGGTGGTTGTTGGTGTTTTTAGTGCATTTTTTTTTTGTAGTACTTTAGTGTTAGTGTTTGATTGTTTGTATCATGTTTGTTAAAAAAAAAAAAAGGTTCAATAAAGATATTGTGGAAAAAAAAAAGTAATTTATAACAACCTTCCTGCTTGCAAGATAATTCGGTGTTTCTAAGAATAAAAACTGAAATATGTATTTTCTTATTTTTAATATGTTTGTCGCGATTAATTGTACATCTACCACTTTGGTCAACCGAGGTTCTTTTCAATAAATATATATATATATATATATATATATATATATATATATATATATATATATATATAATAAACCTTCGACCACCCACCAACTTGATTTGAAATAAAACACATGTACATCCGTGAGTAACGTTGATGTTTTTTCTGCCCCCTTTGCAGAGCACCGAATCCGGCCATCCCGTCTGCTCCAGAGATCCTGTTTGACAGCACCCCTGAGGGAGCCCTTCAGTGCTGTGTGTGTGGGACAAGAACCAGGGAGCAACAACGTCTGACCACTGTGTTATCACTGTGCAAGGTCATGCAGAGTTTCATGACCTCCGTCCTGGCCATCTACGAAAAAGTGTAATGTTGTGGTGACCCAGCACGCTGCGGATGGACATTATCTCACATTCATCAGGGCTGGAGGAAGGGGAGGACAATTGACATACGGACAGAGAGCCCCGGGGGGCAATCAGACTGGACTGTTATGTATGCGTCCCCCAAGGACGGAGAGGATATCCAGGCGCCAGCTGATGTCATGCTAAAGATGCGTATTAAATGACAATCACTATGCTAAGGTGCCATGCATTCTCTCTGTCTGTATAACGTATAAAAGAGCTTGTTACACATGCCTAGGCAACGCAGTAGCGCACCGAGCTACAAAGCATGTTTCATTATGTTGGAGGAAATAAAACCTTGTACCCTTCCAGCTCATTGCATCTCGCCTGTTCTATTAACCCCACATTGGTGACCCTGGACGTGCATGGTGCGTCTCTCGACTATGCCATTTTCTCCACACTGGTGACCTAACGGGAAATGGACTATCTCCCCCGTTGCCGCGTTGTGGACTTCCTCTTCATCTACACCGGCGCGCACTCACCGGAGCGGACAGCGCTGGGACCGAGACACACCATGAATGGCGACACGAGCGAACAGAAGGAAACAGCCTGAACGGGGAAGATCATCGGCGCCGTCTGCACTGATTTCCATCAAGCTCCCCGACCCTGACTCACCTCCTGACAGTGGACTCTCTGCACACAGAAGCCCCGCGCGCACACCGCAGGATTACGAGGACAGCGCAACTTCCAGCTATGTGGTCACTGCGCCAGGCGCACGCCATGCACCAAGGACAAACCGGCTCCACAGACTTATACATCATACTCCACCGCTGCACATGCCCAAGAAACACGGCCGATCGCCATTCTCGGAACCTTTAGGGCTGCTCACGCACCTGAAGCAGACATGCAGCCCACACACAGGATTTTGTATGGGTTTCTCAGCCACGGTGCACAATGGCAATTTAGCCTATTGCTTTCCCCGATGACTTTAGGGCTGCTCCCGCACCTAAAGCCAAACCACCAAGTCCCTCACACAGCTTCAGTTTTTTTCACAGCTGCTACGCACCCTTGGGGAATTTGGCCGTTCGCCTTCCCCACATTCTCGCAGGACTGAGCTGCAAGAGGAGTCAGAGACTTAATTTTTTTTTTCACAGCCGCTGCGGATCACCGCCAGGTTTACCCGGAAAGTTCCTCACCATGGCGGATCCACACGCAATTTTTGCACGGCCCAGACACTTTTGACGTCCTGGGCCGGCACTCACTTATTCCCATCGACCTCTCCCTCCTCCTCCACATCGTTCTTCCCACACCTCACTCCCTAAAGCCGGCCGATCACCGGTTTGTTCCATTACGCACGACGCGCGCCGGCCCTGTGCGCCCACGATCCACGGCCATTCAACGTGCTGGAACTTTGAGCGGAGCACAATGTCTTTTCCACCCCTCCCCCGTCCCCCCCACGGACTGACATGCCCTCCAACATTCCTCTACAGCAGGACAGTTCTACCGGAGCGGCAACCCCCGCTGCAGCCTCCACGGGCACCAACTGGAGCCCAAACAACCGGGGGTCACAGCCCCTTCTGAGTGTTCTGGGGGGAGCCGTGTGGTGACCCAGCACGCTGCGGACGGACATTATCTCACACTCATCAGGGCTGGAGGAAGGGGAGGACAATTGACATACAGACAGAGAGCCCCGGGGGGCAATCAGACTGGACTGTTATGTATGTGTCCCCCGAGGATGGAGAGGACATCCAGGCGCCAGCTGATGTCATGCTAAAGATGTGTATTAAATGACAATCACTATGCTAATGTGCCATGCATTCTCTCTGTCTGTATAACGTATAAAAGAGCTTGTTACACATGCCTAGGCAACACAGTAGCTCACCGAGCTACAAAGTGTGTTTCATTATGTTGGAGGAAATAAAACCTTGCATCCTTCCAGCTCGTTGCATCTCACCTGTTCTACTGTATTACCTCCACAATGTAATCTTTTTTTTCTCCTCTATATCCTGGGCATTGTGACAAACTGTAATAAGCTATCATGAATAAAAAATCAGAGTCAGACCATGGTGAATCGGGGGATGAGGGGGATGAAGGGCTACCAGAGTGGGTAACAGACTATGATTACGGGATGGAAGATTTAACCTATTTACATCAGTCTCTAATTGGAATGAATGAAATGCACAGGGCCGTGAATGAATTAGCTCGTATTCCAGTGCCCTTTCAGGTTGATTTACAGGATAGCATGCATGAAATAGGTGAAACAACACCCCCAAGCAACAGCAACAATAACAACAATAATAATATCACCAGCAATGCACTTCATCATTCTAGAACATATATTTGAGAATCAAAACCATCCGCACCTTCCACCCACAAATCATCATCAATCACTCGCAACCCCTTCAACCTCCACCGAACAGCTAGAGCTTTCCCCTAACATGCAACAGGGTGCGGGGCTGCGTTCTGATGCTCATGACCGAGACGCAGCATCCTGTAGGCATGGGGAAGTCAGAATATTCCCACCATTTAACACGGTGAGAATGATGCGTCGCGTACCCGTGCCTAGACGATGCGACATGCCCAATATCGCAGACTTTTATAACAATGTGATGTGCATCCTCAGAGAATTGGCTGAGGATGCCCGATCACACATGGAACGCAACGACGTAATCCAGCTAGAAGTTGTCGTGAAAGCATGAGGAGCAACATCCTCGTTACGGCAGCGGCAATATTTTACCGGCTTTTGAGGGTTTGCTCGACTGGGTAGTGCAGTCGGGCAACAGCATCAACACAGATGGGGGTTTAGAATTAATCCTACAGGTGGTGCATGACCCCAGAGGTGGTGGTAAACACAGGCTACCAAAAACGTTAGACTGTGAAATTATCGATAAAAAAAAAACGTCATTTGTACGTTACGTGTAGCGAGAAGGATCAACTCTGTTTCGCTACTAGCTTGGCACATCTGATGAGCCCCCATACAAACGACCGCGCTTGTAAGGCTTTGGGTAAGACGTTGCAAAATCAGGCGGGTCTGGGTGACCAGACGGCAGTCACTTTTAGCAATATAGCTAAATTTGAACGGATTGTAGGGCGTAAAATCATGGTGTTTCACAGAACATCTCACAGTAATCCCCTCTTGCATTTTGAGACAGACTATGGCGATCGCTCAAAACCTTTGTTCCTGTTCTTATTGCAAAACCATTACTACGGTACAAAAAATCTCACCGCTTTCATAGGTACGGCATCTGTTTGTAACTACTGTTACAAGGCTTTTAATACCCTGTATTCACACTATTGTAAAGGATACTGTCAGGTTTGCAATGATCCCGTCTGCCCTACGGAAGAGCTCAGACCCGCAGAATGTTTAGACTGTCGCAGAAAGTGTCGCTCTCCAATCTGTTACGCCAGACACAAAGAGGCTAAGCAAGGTGCTGTAACCGCACCCTACAGGAAAATCTGTGGCATGATAAAAAAAAAATGTACCCTCTGCAACTTTTCCTATTATGTTAGTAAAACCGCAGGTACATCCCCACATCGTTGTAGCCGGTTAAAATGTAAAATTTGCGGAGTGCAATTACAACAGGCTTCTGAAGCCGATGATAATTAGTGTTACATTCAGCCACTCCCCCCGCAGGTTAAACACCCCAAGTTGATTTTTTATGACATCGAAACATTTGTCGACAACAAAGGGGAGCATGCACTGTTTCTTGTGTACGTTAAGACATCGAAAGGTGAAGAAAAGTGTTTTTACGGTACAGACTGCATAAAACAGTTTCTTTAGCATTTCAAAAGTACAGGCATAATGTATTCATAGCACATAATGCCAGTGGGTTTGACGGTTAACTGATCTTGAACAGTATGATAAAAGAGAATATAATACCACAACAAATTCTCATGACAGGCGGTAAGATCCTAAGTTTTCAGGAACCTCATTATAACCTTAAATTCATCAACTCGGTAGCCTTCCTACCTATGCGTCTGAGCGCGATACCTAAAGCTTTAAGTTTTAGCGAGGTGAGAAAGGGGGTCTTCCCCCACGGATATTCTGCTGTGGAACGTCTAAATTATGTAGGTCCTTACCCACCACCGTCTGACTATGGCATAGAACGTATGACGGTCGCCGAGCGGGCGGAGTTCGACGAGTGGTACGACGGGGTCAAAGACGGGTCGTTTGACTTTAAACGGGAAGCTCTGCATTAATGTAAAAACGACATGGACATTCTAGCCACGGGGTGCGTTAAATTTAGAGAGTGGTTCCTCACCGACACAGGTGTGGACCCTTTCTCCAGTGTCACGATAGCATCGGCCTATATGAAAGTGTTTCTCACCAATTACCTGGCCCCTAACACCCTCACCATCCCGTGCCCCTACAACTACAGATGTCAGTGTAAAAGATTTTCTCACGCATCGATCCAGTGGTTAGAATGGGTTATGCACAGTCAGAAAATATTCATCCAGCATGCTTTAAATGGGGGGGGGGACAGATGGTTCCCTTTTTTGTAGACGGCTACGTGGAGATCGATGGTTCGAAGCACGTTTATGAGTTCAACAGCTGCTATTTCCACGGTTGTGTTTGCAGTTTTAAAAGCACGGAGGTCTGCCCTCTGGGGAGCGTTACATTTGGAGAGCTGCATTTGAAAAGTGAGGAGAGGTTGCAGGCGTCCACGCCAAGCCCTTTACAGGGGCAGGACGAATGCTCTAAAACTGAGACACACCGCAGGGTCAGATGAAACCGTGCACTATGTAGATGTCACTTCTCTGTACCCCTATGTTAACAGCACGTGCTTTTACCCTCAAGGCCAACCCACCATCATTTACAAAGATTTTGGGGATCCTCGAAGCTATTTCGGCTTAATCAGAGCTACCGTCTACCCACCCCGCTACCTCTTTTTTCCCATTTTACCCTACAAAAGTTCAGAAGGTAAATTTACCTTTCCACTGTGTCGAACGTGCGCGGAAACCAACCATAAAGATGGTGTTTGCGTGCACGGCGACAAGGCGAGAGCATTGATGGGGTCTGGGTCACTGTGGAGTTTAACAAAACCCTGGAGCTGGGGTACAGGGTGAGTGAAATCAGAATCAGAATCAGAATCAGAATCAGGTTTATTGCCATTGTTCATGTGATACACAAACTAGGAATTTGTCTCGGTGCCATGCTGCAACATTAAAAACATAATGAGAAGAAGGGATAAACTAAAAAACTAAAGGACTAGAAACGTGCAATAAGTGTAGAAAAATAAGTAATAATAAGTAATAATAATAATAATACTAGTAATAATGAGTAGTACTAGTCAAGGCAGTTTTAAAAAATTAGCATGTAGTAGATAATGTGAAGTACCACATAGTGCAGTCAATAATGCAACAGAAAAACAGTGATGAATGACATGAGTCTGGTTGAGCTGCTGTACATAGTGCACAAGAGTCAAAAGTCACTTAGTGTTCAGCAGTCTGATGGCAGAGGGGAAAAAGCTGTTCATGTGCCGGGAGGTTTTAGTCCGAATGGACCGAAGCCTTCTACCTGAGGGGAGGGGGGCAAACAGCACGTGACCAGGATGTGAAGGATCGGCTATGATCCGGCCAGCACGCCTCCGGGTCCTGGAGATGTACAGGTCCTGGAGAGATGGGAGAAATCACAGAAGTGTGGCATTTTGATCAAAGTAGCAATGTGGTGTTTGTAGATTACATACACAAATTTCTAAAAGGAAAAAAGGAAGCATCAGGTTACCCCCCAGATGTCACCGATCAGGAGAGCAAGGACAGATACATCAGGGACTATCACCGTCATCAGGGCATTCTGTTAGATGCCGATAAAATACAAGAGAATCCACTCCGGCGCCACGTCTCAAAACTGATTTTGAACTCGCTTTGGGGGAAATTTGCGCAGAGAGATAATCTGATTGAGATCGTTGTGATCTCAGAACCTGAAGAGTTTTTCACCTACTTGTTTTCAGGTAAATACAAGGTAAAATACTTTCATGTTCAGGATGACGACAAAGCACTGCTTAGGTGGAAATATAACGATCGTTGCATTCTACCCCCCGGTAAAACTAATAACGTCTTTATAGCCACCTTTACCACAGTCCACGCGCGTCTGAAGCTGTACGGTTATCTGTAGAAACTGCAAGAGAGGGTTCTTTACATCGACACAGATAGTTTAATTTACGTGGTAAAGAAAGGTGAGATGCCTCTGGAGTTGGGTAATTATCTGTGGGATTTGACGGATGAATTGGACGGGGATACCATTCAGGAATTTGTATCCGCAAGCCCCAAGAGTTACGCCTACCAAACGAGGAACAAAAAGAAGGTTGTCATGAAGGTCAAAGGTATCACGCAAACCCAATCATGTTGCAAGCGTGTCAATTTTGACAGCGTCAGAGATTTGGTGGAGGATTACATGACAAATTTGGGAGAGAGAGTGATTGAGACACCACATTACAACATAGGACATGATAAAAGGGGGGGATTGTATTGAGAAACTTGTCATTTCAGAAAAAGTTCAGAGTTGTGTATGATAAAAGACGTCTCTTTAGGGATGGGACCACTCTGCCTTTTGGTTATTAGATTTTTTTGAGGAAAAAAATGTCACATCTTACCCAGGATATAGAGGAGATTGATTTTGATCCTAGGTTCACCTTTCCATTTTCTTGTTTGGTGGTGGGACCGAGCGGCTGTGGCAAGACTTATTTTCGTTCAAAGGTACTGAAAGACTGTGAACATGTTGTAAATATTGTACCTGAAAACATTGTATGGATTTATACATGTCTTCAGCCTATGTACGGTGAACTGCAGAAGGTGAATAAAAGAATAAAATTTGTTGAAGGACTCCCCGATTCTTTTGAAGATGAAAACCTGTTTCCTCCCGATCAGAAACGCTTGATTATTCTGGACGATGCTATTTTTCAAGCCTATGACCATCCTGAAGTAGTAAGAATTTTTACCCAGTACAGGCATCATAGAAACATGAGCATCATGATGCTGCCGCAAAACGTGTTCCATAAGGGTAAATACAGTCGCACTATTAGTCTGAACAGCAATTATCTGGTGATGTTTAAAAACTCATGGGATGAACTACAAATAGATATATTAGCACGTCAAATCCTCCCATCACAAAAGGGCTTCTTCCTAGAGAGTTTTGAAGATGCCACCAGGGATCCCCACGGCTATTTAATAGTAGACCTCACACCCTCCTGTCCAGAACAATACAGGTTGAGGATGGGTATACTTCCTCACGAGAGGTTGACTGTCTATGTGCCCAAAACATCAGCCTAGTTTATCATGTCTGCACGTATGAAGAGGAACGCTATTTTACTCATGGCGCTGTACCATGCCTCCCCCAAAAAGTGCAGGGATATTCTCATCCACAGCTCTCCGGACTTTATTTAAACATTGCATGAGAATCTTTTAAAAGGGAACATTCCATTGTCCGATTGTCAGTTCAAGAAACTACAAAGGTGGAAAAAAATTATCAGACTGTTGGCTGATAAGAAAACTATCAGGCGGTTTTCTATTGCCTCTGCTATCCGCTGTGGTGCCCATGATTAGGGATCTAATCGGTGGACTGGTGAGAAGAAATTAAAAATTAAAAGATGACTTTGAAGAAGGCCCAGAAGATGTTTCTGCTCACACCTCAACAGTTAAACCGTATGACTGGACCGACGACTGTCAGAGAAAATGCAGAGGATGATTTGGACTCCAGAATGAGAGCCGTATTAAACGAACCAGGCTTGAGTGCTTATGAGAAAATTAAAAAGTACAACGCTCTACTGCAGAGATACCTCACGCTCATGAAAAAGGATCATAATGAGCAACGGCAGGTAACGCCAACTCTGTAGCGGGAGCCTGACCACCTATCTCTCATCAGGTGTTGGTGGGGGTGGTGAGAACGAACGTGCTCGTGCCTCATCTTCTGACGATATCCGCGCATTATTCGCCACGGGTGGTCCCGCATCACCCCGCAGCATGCGTGACGGTTTAGATTTTGATCTTACAGTCAAGGAGGTTCTACAAAACTTCCCCACGCGTGATCGTAAGAACATCGAATACATCCTGAGGAAATTGCCCCACGGTTATGGGGGGTGGAATTCAAAGGGGTGACATGGTTCAGGTGACCCACAGAACAGACACGACTCAGGATTAACACAATTAACGTACTTTATTTGTTAACGTGAGTGATTGGGTGCGTGAGTGCGGTTATATGGTGTAATGTTGTGTAGTGCAATCCGTGTATTCCAGCTGGGCCGACAGAGCACCGTACAGACTGGCAACCCTGGAAAGAGACAAGGGCCGTTAGTTTACAGTTCACCTTATGCAGCACGTTAGATGTTATAATGCTTACTGTCAACAGATGTCCAAGTGTCTTCAGGTGGCACCGAAGCTGCGGCCAGGGAGACAGTGTCTGCGGTCAGGTCAGCTGGAGGTGGAATAAAAGTTGCCGCCTGGAGGGAGAAGGAGGTCTGCCATTGCGGGCTCCGCCTGTGCACAGGAGAATGGACAGGCTTAGAAGCAATAACGCTTACTTGGTTGTTGGTCCGGGCAGAACCGACCCGGACGTTGTTCAGCTGAGCTTGGAAGCCGATGCCTGGAGAATTCAGTGCAGGGAAGCACGGAGGCAGGATGTGGCATGATTCACGGAAAAGAATCAGTCGACTCCGCGCCCAGCACTGGTCCTGATGGGAATAAATAGGGCCGCAGGAGATGACAGGCAGGTGCGTACACAGGTGCCGTGATTAGTGGCCTTGACAAGGGGGAGTTTGTTTACAAGGGCGAGGCCTTGAAAGGGTCTCGTATGATTGATTTATTCAAACACCTCTCACTCCCTTATAAAAAACACCAACCCCCTGCACCTGTGGGGTGGTCAAAATTTTTAAAAACTCTGTCTGAACTCAATATTCCTTTATCGGCTGTGAGCAACCCACAAGTGTGTGATCAATATTGACTTCTCAAGACGAATGCGAGCAACATCGCTGATGTGGGTTTGAAAAACCTCAAGACGTACGTCGTGCCAGAGAGAAAAAAAAAGAAACTTCTGCCAACCCTAACCTGGATCACACCCCGTGAGAAGGAAGAGTCCGAATTTGAGATTGAAAAACCTCAAGAAGTACATCGTGCCAGAGGGAAAAAAAAAAGAAACTTCTGCTGTCCCCAACCTGGATCACACCCCGTGAGAAAAGGCGAGTCTGAATTTGAGACTAGAACGAGGAGGAATAGAAGACAAAAGAAACTCCCCCCTCGATGGACCACTCCTTAAGAAGAGAAATTTGAGATTAGATATAATTGTAAACCATACATCTTTTTCTGTTTTTAACAATAAAACATTTATTCATCATACATTTTAAGTGTACAGTCTTTTTTTTCTTTCATATAAAATCACAAAAATGGTAATTATTCACGGTATTAGTAACACAGTTGTCAAACATACACTCTATATCATTAGAGAGTGTATATATCATACACTCTTTATCCTAAATTTCTACACAAGACAGTTTTTAAACAGTTATAAAGAACAACACCCCTGTTTAGGGGGGGCACCGATTTTATTTTTGATACAATCTTGATATTTTCTCACAAAATTGTACACAATCAGGTAATTTTTCATCACATCCTCATTGTACAATGGCAGTACACGTTTAAAAGATAATCCGCAGGTCCCATGTGCCAGGTAATAGACGCAGTGTTGACCGCAAGTCGGTGATAGTTGATGCTGTAATTGGGCATTGTGGTACTTGATGTTTTGTGAATGCTTCTTCAAGAACTTTAAGATGCTGTCGGGATGGTAAAAAAAATCGGGCAGAAACCCGTAAGAATCGAAAAAGGTGGCTTTGCTGTCCTTTTCCAGGGTGATGGCTAACCAGTGCTCTCCGGGCATGTGTGCGGGATGTGTGTTGATGACAAAGTAGGCGGGGGGTCTATAGGTAGGGGTCAACGATGGTAGCTGATTGGAGGGCCACACCCCACAAAACACATCTCTCAGCAGACGACGCAGAAGACTCTCCAATTGAATATTATTCATGTTCCTAGTAATAGTCCACCAGCACTTCTCTTTTAGAGTTAATTTCCAGAATAGAATCGTAACAAGCGTAGACTATCAGCGTCGTGGTGTGGGGAAGGGCCGTTCTAAATCTCATCTCCAGTCTTAAATTACCGTTCGACACAGTGAACAGGGCATCGTTGTCATCCCCCGGGGCAAGATTAAACACAAACAGGGTGTACCCATTGTTAAATTCCTCTCTGCTGATACTGAGAGGTAAATCTTTAAGATGTCTCCCCGTTGCCAGGAACATGTTGTAAAATTCCCTAACAGAAAGTTAGTTATTAACCTGAAGTTGGAAAGCCTTGGTGGGGATCTGTCGACTGTCCTGAGAGAAAGCCAGATATTCCACATCGTTGTGAATAAAATTGAAAGGTGATAGGTCTCTTCTCCCCATGAAAGCCTCGTGATGCACCATACCCAGAACCACATATTTGGGAATGGTCCCCAGAAACAGATTCTCCTGGTTGCACATCCTAGAATTTTGTGGGATAGAGTATGTTTTTACATTGATGAGTGAGAGGGGGTAGAGTGCATTGCCTTTCATTAGGGCTGCGGCGTGGCCTAATCTGACTGCGGGGGACACGGACACTTTTTTAACAAATAGAGAGGCCCCCAATATTTTCAAATGGAAAGTGGAATCGCCGGCTCCTGTGAGACAGAAAGCGTTGTTGGCGCGGGTTAGTTTGATTCTCAAATCGACAGAGTTCAGCATGAGCCTCTTGCAAAAAAATATGTCCACGTGAAGAGGACCGAGCAGGTACACTTCGCAAGAATTGGTGGTAAAACGGGCTCTTTTATTTAAACCCGCATTACGACCGTCCACAGTCACGATAGAATCTACAGCTCCGGCCGTATCTTTGTAAAAAAGACCGGCGCTAAATTGGTTCTTGAGCGTGTCCTCGGAATAGTTCAGCATTGTTTCAATTAAGGCTTGGTAGGGGTGTATGGCGCTGGATTGTGAAATCAATCTATCTCCCAGGATCACGTCGCATTGACTGAAAATTGTATTTAGAGTGTAATTGATGAGACCCACCGCCACGCTGTCTGCCAGGTTCGTACCGTCAGCACTGGTAATTTTCACACGGAGGTGCAGCAGGGTGTCGTTCATACCGAGGTACTTCTCCCCATCTCCGGGGATGAAAAACTCTATAGGACCTCCGTCGGTGATGGCTGACACGGGGGAAAATTTCTGTGTAGATTTTATCCTCCACAGAGAGCTGCGTCATAGGCGCTGAAAATAAATCCAACTCA
This sequence comes from Pholidichthys leucotaenia, assembly GCA_020510985.1. Classification (NCBI taxonomy): domain Eukaryota; kingdom Metazoa; phylum Chordata; class Actinopteri; order Cichliformes; family Pholidichthyidae; genus Pholidichthys; species Pholidichthys leucotaenia. The sequence goes on along the minus strand of CM035836.1, from coordinate 394,458,702 downwards.
GCCAGGGTGCATTCAGGAGATTTTTGATGTAACAACGCCATGTTTTTTTCCGGTTTAGTTTGTTCAAAAACTTTTGCTTAAAATATATCTGAGCTCCGAGTTCCAGACTTCCTCGTCACCCACTTACTTTTCCCAGCTGATTTTCTCTTTTTAGGACTGGTGCGTTTATGGGAGAGCGTTGAGACACGCATGCCGGGGGGTCGCTTCCTTGATCTGCGCAACAAGATCATAATACCCCTCGAGCCCTCTTGTCCCGAGTCTTTGTTCATCATTTTTCCCACTGCTTGGTTAAACACGTCCGATGCGATGCCACTAGCTGCTGTTTTAAGATGATGTTTCGCGATGGTGAAACCTTTCTTCACCAGAGGGGCTACAAAACGGAACGGTCTTGAAAACAGTGAGCCGATACCTCGTCTGTATATGACAGGTGCTCCATAAAACCCTGGTAAAGCACCCCCTACTTGATTCTCATAATAATGTACAAAACGGTGGGGATCCTCCCTCAGACCCGCGAGAGTCATTTTGTTGAGAGGCTGTAACTTAGCAAGTCCGATCACATACTGATACCCACTGCGCAATGGCTGTCGTAGACCGAATGATGCGCGTGTTTGTGGATGGACGTGTTATATACATTGTTTATTCAAGGTTTAGGTCTAAAGTGGAGTGTCACTGTAGTCTTCCCGTAGGTAAATTCCACCTGCTTGTTTTGATCCGTTTTTATCTCCACGTGGATGGTTTCAATGTGCCGTTTCGCTACGGGTAAATAATAAGGTGGGTTGAAATGCTTTGTGATAAAGTCACTGTATGTTCCTTCAATATTGATCGTTCTCAGGAGTGATGCATAAGAGTCCCCCCACTAACTGCGGACGTACCACGTCGTTGTAACAGTACATGTGATAAAATCCGGCCTTCAAATTGGCTGGATAGGGTGCCAACTTCCGATCAAACTTGAACCGTTCTCCCAGTTCGACACCCAACATGTAAGCCGCCGGCACATCAAAGCTTACGTGAGTTTGATCTCCGCTCTGGAAATCCATTCTTTTCTGAATGTTACTGTAGCCCATATAAATATCAGAATTAATTTTTCGAAAGAACCCCTCCAGCTCAGCCCTGAACCGATTTATATCGTTGTAATAACCGCCTGTAATCCTTTGATAATGCACTTTAGTCTCTGTTTCTGGTTCTCGTGGTTGCTCTCCAATAAAAGTAGGCATCTTTTTGAGGTAGGCTATACCAAGTGTGTGGGTATGAAATTTCCATCAAAGCAACCTCCCATGGTCCTTCTAAATCGATGTGTTGTGCCAAATCCACGCAAAAACTGGAACTTGTGTTGTCTTTAAAAACATCAAAACTGGCGTTGGAAGGTAGGGTGATGGAAAAAACCCTCATCTTTAGATCCGTACATGATGGAATGACTGTAAGCACTGCGCTCGGGGGGGTGCGCGAATGTCTACATGTTTTTTAAATCGGAGGCCTTGACCCAACTGTTAAATTTCTCGGGCCAATTTTTCCACCGAGCCAGCACCTGCTTTTCACCTTTGATGGTACGATGTTTTAGAATCTTCTCCACATGGTAGACTCTGTCATGGACCGGCGTTATTTTCTGCAGATCCGCCTCATAAAACGAACCTTGAATCGGTTCTCCATCATAATCTTTCAGTTTGTAGACAGGGGAGTCGCAGGGGATGCACTCGGACACCGTAAACACTTCATCCGTAAAACTCTGCTCATATTTCTTACCAAACACTCCCCTTGTAGCGGTTTGATTCAACCCCCACAACACACAGACAGAACACAGAGACAGTCAGCTCGCACTCCTGGGTTTTTTCCGCTGCATGCTGCGTTTACAGCCGTTAAGTTAAGGTGTTCATGCATCTTGTCCTTACTGTGCTTCTTCTGAGCATCTTACATATGTAGATGTGCTTTGGTGTAAATCCCCACAAACAGACTGGTCAAACACAGCGCTCGGCTAGAGCAAATAACAGAACAGTGAAATGTGTATTAATGTCTACAGGCAGACGCGTTTCGTCTGGCTCACTTCTGTGATGTTAATTGTTGCCTTTCATGCAAATGTCTCATGCCTGTCCTGTTATCTCTTTGATCAGACCAACTGCTGTGAATGCTTTGATGTATTGTTGTAGTTGGGTGTATATATACTGCATTGTAACCATGCTCTCCCTCTCTCACTCTCACTTCAACCTCTGCTGCAGGACACAGACTTTGTGTCCCTTCTTCACTGAGAGCCGTGGGCTCGCTCTCGGCGCACATGCACGGCGCTGGGAGTGGAGCTTGGGACGGCGGTATGATAATAAACTCTACTTAAAACCTCCAACAACGCCGCTTTATTTCATCCGCCGCACTGGTGACCCCTTGAAGACGCACACGTTTTGTGCGACGCAACCTTCTGAGCTGGACAGCTGCACTGGTGACCCGTTCTTCAGGATGACATCTGCACGTCTGAGATCTGCTCATCCACGCTGGACCGGCCGCGCTCGCAGCTCCTTCACACGAGAGCGCGGGCACCTCGTCCCTTCTCCACGACGGCGTCCTCCATGGCCGGCGGAGAACGCAACGCGTGGACCTGAACGCACCACGCCCGAGCCTGAGGAACAAAGATCGTCTATTCCCGCTCACTGCTCCAATGCATCTGCACGAGCATGAGGGACAAAAGATCGTCTATTTCCTCTCACCGCTCCAACGCTCCATGGCCAATCTACAGCCACAGCTCAACCTGGATTTTTATCGGCGCCGTCTGCACCGATCTCCACCAAGTTTCTGCACCCTGGTTCTCCTCTCCAGCGGCCCACCCAAGCACGGAACCGCCGCGCGCGCAACGGGGAGTTATGAGGACGGCGCATCACGCACGGGACAATAAAGGCTACAAGAGACCGCCATCGTCCTCCGCCGCTGCACATGCCCGAGAAAAACGGCCGATCGCCACCCTCGGAACCTTCAGGGCTGCCCGTTCACCTGAAGCAAGCACGCAGCTCGCCACTGGATTTTTTTAATGGTCTCAGCCACGGCACAAAGGGATTTCAGCCGTCAGCTTTCCCGGTGGGCTTTGGGGTTGCTCCTGCACCTAAAGCCAACACGCCAGTCCCTCTGTTTTTGTTTATTTTTTTCTTACAGCCGCTCCTGCTTTTCTTCATGGCCACGAGAGGAGCCACAGACTAATTTTTCTTCTTCTGATCTCTGCATGTTCAGACGGGACATCGCGGAGCAGCAAACACTTTTGGCGCGACTCGAACGATTTTCCCACGCCCGGTCAGCATGTACTACCCCCCCCCCCCTCCTGCACAGAGCTTTTCCCTGCTTGCTGCCCAGACTGCAACATCGAGGTCACGGTCCCCTACCGTTCCCTCTGGGGGCGGAGCAGTGTAGCGGTTTGATTCAACCCCCACAACACACAGACAGAACACAGAGACAGTCAGCTCGCACTCCTGGGTTTTTTCCGCTGCATGCTGCGTTTACAGCCGTTAAGTTAAAGTGTTCATGCATCTTGTCCTTACTGTGCTTCTTCTGAGCATCTTACATATGTAGATGTGCTTTGGTGTAAATCCCCACAAATAGACTGGTCAAACACAGCGCTCGGCTAGAGCAAATAACAGAACAGTGAAATGTGTATTAATGTCTACAGGCAGACGCGTTTCGTCTGGCTCACTTCTGTGATGTTAATTGTTGCCTTTCATGCAAATGTCTCATGCCTGTCCTGTTATCTCTTTGATCAGACCAACTGCTGTGAATGCTTTGATGTATTGTTGTAGTTGGGTGTATATATACTGCATTGTAACCATGCTCTCCCTCTCTCACTCTCACTTCAACTTCTGCTGCAGGACACAGACTTTGTGTCCCTTCTTCACTGAGAGCCGTGGGCTCGCTCTCGGCGCGCATGCACGGCGCCGGGAGTGGAGCTTGGGACGGCGGTATGATAATAAACTCTACTTAAAACCTCCAACAACGCCGCTTTATTTCATCCGCCGCACTGGTGACCCCTTGAAGACGCACACGTTTTGTGCGACGCAGCCTTCTGATTTGGACGGCCACGCTGGCGAACCGACGCTGAAAGAAACACGCTGCCAGCGAACACAGCACACTGACGCAAACGAGCTGTTCTCCGGACATCACCCACGACCGGGAAAATCTGCAGAAAACGTCATGGCGCGACCCTTGCCTAGATCGGCACATCCGCCGCACCCTCAACTTTGATATCCTGACGGAGTCCACCTTTTTAAAATTCATCTTTAATCGGTCGTTCTGTTGAGCTCGGGGTGTGCCGTACAGGTTTTGAAACACTTGGTTCGCGTTCTCAGCGGTCACCAGCGTAGGTGCCATTTTAATACTGCTGTGATAAGCTCGATTGTACCCCACCACCAAGTCTTGTAAGACGTCGAGGTACCGCAGTGTGTTGTTGGCTGTAAAATACCTCCACATTCTGCCTTTTAATGTGCGATTAAACCTTTCAATCACAGAGGCCTTGAGCTGACCGTGGAAAAATGTGTTGTACCATGTTTTTACATTAAAGCCTCAAAACTTTTGTTGAAAAATTCTTTTCTTGCATCAGTTTGTAGTTTGACGGGTGTTTGGCTTTCTTGAAAAACGGATTCAAGGGCCCATACCACCTCAGTGGCCGTCTTTCTCTTCAGAGCCCGTACATACGCCTTCTTGGAAAATACATCTATAACCATTAATAAATAACTGTAACCATCATTATATTCGGCTAAAGCCTGCATATCACATAGATCATCTTGGAATTGGTTTAACGGTCATGGAACATAAACTTTGTTTCTAGAAAAATGTACTCTGGCGGGTTTGTCTAAGATGTAAGCATCCTGTTCAGATAAAAACTTTTTGACCCTTTTGATCCTGACCTTCTCCCCCGTTTCATCTTGCAAGCCCTTGCGGAGTTGTTCTACAGCTCCGAAGCTACCTGGGTGTGCGGGGTTGTAATACACCGTTTTCATGAAGCGTGTCTCTGACATGATGAAATCAGAATGAGAAAAAAAAGACAGGACAGAGGATCTTTATTCAGCTTCTTTTAATTAAACATTTTTATACCATCTTTACAACGTAGCGACGGATGTGTGAAAACACTTTTGATCAAAGATTTAAAAAACAATTTCTTAAAAATAACCTAAAACTAACATCTACACAGGATAAAATGTGTGACAAGTGAAAAAAACAAAAGAAATCTAACGCTACAAAATGTATCAGAAACTTAGCACCCGCCATTTGTAATAGCTAAAGTTTGAGTTAGGACAGAATGATCTACAGTATTACGAATGACGCCGTGTATTTTTAGTTCATCAAAGACGTTGATAGGGTGTCTGGCTTGCAGAAGCTCTTTGGTAACATCGACAAACAAAACATAGAATGCAAATAGATGACTAGGCCCAAAAGGGTCGTTCCCCATTTCTTTAATGGTCTCTCTAAAACTGTGGGAGAAGTTGGAGTTGCACTCAGTCACACAGACTCATACCAGTCTTTTCCACGGTGTATCGACGGATAAAGTCCGTACTTTTTCTATCAGGTTCTCCAGTCTGTCACACTCCACGTCACCCCTTACACCCACTACATTTTTATTTACTCTGCTATCGATAACACGATACAAGAGATTTGCTAAGTAAAGAGAGTTAAGATGTGTCTCAAACTTGCTCCAAAGTTTCTCGATGAAACTCCCCATTCTCAACATTTTTGTTCTTTTTAGATGTCCCAAAACAAAGGATTCATCCACAGCTCCATGGCTTTCTGAAGATGCACCAGATTGCTCTTACTTTTTCCAACCAGCTTCTCATACATATCATTGATGGGCTCGTTGATGATTCTGGTCGATTGTAGCTCCAGCAGAAGAGTCTGCACCATAGTTTTGATTCGTTGATCATCAGCCTGAATGTTGTGGAGTTGTAAGAGGTGTCGGATGGCTGGAATAAACCCCGGTGCGTAGAGTCTCCCCATCAACCAGTGAAAGTTTTCCTGGTAGAAACCCGCGGTGATCACATCCAAGCATTGGTGCTGCCTCTGACTGGGATGGTTAATACAACATCCCAGACATTTCTCATGCTGGCACTCCTCCAGAGTTTTGCTGAGCAAATGAAGCACGGCTGATTTTACAAGTCTGAAGAACACGTCGCTCATCCACCCGTCAGGTTGATCTTCTGGCAATGTTACTGGCGTTGATGGTGAATTGTGGCCCGATAATGTATGTGAAGGGTGTGGGATCAGACACCCCTCACAGTCACACTCGATGTCTGTGGGACTCAGGGTTTTAGGACGGTCTATATCATCGGTGTCTGGAAGATCTACGGGTCGTAGAGGATATCGGCTCTCTGGGATCTCCACGGACAGCGGAGGCTCCAGGGTCTCTGCGCGCTGCACGGGTCCCGGGGCCTCTAGGGTCTGCTCAGGCTGTAGGATCTCCGGGGTCTGCAAGGGCTGCTGAGATTCCGGGATTGGAGCGAGCCATTCCCCCACCGGTTTGACGGCCGAGGTTTTAATTTTGGATTGAGGACCCCGAAACTTTGAAGGATCCGGACCCGACTTCGCAGAGGTAAGCGTGACACGTCTGGTGACGTAGTTTCTCTCTGGGTTGCTCATGGCGATGCATGGTTTTTTGCCGATGGCAGTCTGATGTCCGTAGCAGTGTCTGTGCTTTTTAAAGCATTTTTAGCACACATGTGTGTGTGTGTGTGTGTGTGTGTGTGTGTGTGTGTGTGTGTGTGTGTGTGTGAATAACATTGTTAACATTACGTTCTCACACTATCCCACATATGGACAACAGATTAAAAACACAGCTGTCACTTCAGACGGCATGCTCTGGTCAAAGTCATGTTTTCAAAGCACTTTTGTTTGACAAGAAGTTCAAAGCACTTGACTGACAACCTCATTCCGCAAAGTGACATATGAACAATAGATTAGAAACAAAGCTGTCAGTTTGATGAGAAGATCAAAGCACTTGATTGACAACCTTATTACGTGAGGTCAAAGGTCATGCTTTCAAAGCACTTTTGATTGACAGCTTCATTATGCGAGGTCACGGGGAGCGGGGTCAGGGTCAGGTCAGGTCAAAGGGAGCATGGTACCTGTCAAAATGAGATTGGGGTGTGTTAAAGTACACCCCTCACTCTCTTCTATTCTCTTATTATTTTGTTTAAACCAAGGGCACTAAAACAGTAGTAAAACCACACACATCAGGACCTAGTCAAAGAAAAAAATTAAATTAAACACACACACAAAGCACCCTCAGTCCTTGGATGGGTCTCTCTCTAGACGCCGCCGTCTTTTGACCTCGGGACTCCTACTGCACCGCTTCCTCTCCTCCAACGTCAGATGCAGCTCACTTGGATGTCTCCAGGTCTGGTCAGACACACGTCGATGCCCATCCCTCCGGGCAGCCTCCACCTGGAACCGCCTCTGGTCATCACACCGCTCGTGTGGCCCATGATCCCCTCTCATCTAGGCCTCAACCCTGGGCCAAACCTCGTCTTCACCCAGCAGGGAAGCCCTTTTCTTCCTTTCCGGATCACTCTGTTCTTGACTGACCTCCTTCACCAATCCGGTCGACTCGTAGGTCCGGTTCGTTTTCCTCTTGGCAGGCCGTCATTGTGAGCGCTTTACCACCACGCTCTCTGGTCTTGCCCCGCTCTCCTCGACCTCCCGCGCTGTCTCAGCCACTGCAACTCCCTTCCTCCTGGTAGCACTCGGCCCAAATCCAGGGTTACAAAGAACCCGTGTCTTGGCTCCAAAGTGCCGGTCCTGCGCCCCATGGAAAGCTGCAGGGGTCAAGGCGGGGAAATCCGCTTCACATCTCCGGTTCTCCCGCCCAAATTTCCAGCAAGCCCTGATAAAATGGCGCGCCAGACTGCACGCTCCACAATGCTCGCGCTTCACCGGACACACATCTGACTCATTCCTAGTGGACCCGCAGCCATAATACCATGGCTGTCCTGGGGCGGACCTCATCTTCACAGCGACGGCATGGTTGTCTCCACTCACGCCGCTCCCGCTGTCTGGGTCCACAGGCCACGCCTCCCCTCATGGTTCTTCCTGCCTCAGCGCTCCAGAACTGGTGCCGGTGGCGGAGGTAGCCAGCATGCTCGTTAGTCTCCTCATCACCAAATGTTGTGTCCATAATGAACATAATAATGACCGAGTCAGAGGTCCCCTGAACAGTGCAGCAGGAGTCCCGAGGTCAAAAGACGGAGGTGTCTAGAGAGAGACCCATCCAAGGACTGAGGGTGCTTTGAGTATATGTTTTTTTCCCACAATATTTTTTATTGAACCTTTTTTTTTTTACAAACATGGCACAAACAATCAAACACTAACACTAAAGTAATTAAAAAAAAAAAACACTAACTACCAAAAAAAATGTACTAAAAACACCAACAACCACTAACAAAGGCAAGTTATCAACAATGCTCCTCTGTTTAGTCTAGGTAATCTATTACATAAGTATACATATTATACATTCACCAATTTGGAATTTGCAAGGTCCACACACATCCTTCACCTTCTTCTTCAGAAGTTATGTTTAATTTCTTTACATAATCAATGAAAGGTCTCCATATATTCTCAAACACATTTTCCTTTGATTTCAGTATGTATGTTATTCTTTCTAGTGGAAGGTTTGTTAACATCTGTCTTAACCACTGAGTCACATCTGGTCTATGAGTCTTTTTCCACAGTAGTGCAATACATTTTTTGGCATTAAGCAAACTGAGGTCTATGAATGCTCTTTCACTCTTTTTAAAATTATGCTTTTCTGGATACAGACCCAACAAAAACAGTTTAGGGTTCAATGTGAATTGTTTTTCAATTGTTACCCTCACCTCTTCCCAAAACATTCTGATTTTTCTACATTCCCATAAACAGTGAAATAGGGTTCCTTTACTTTCCATGCATTTTGTGCATGTATCTGGTATGTTTTTGTTATATCTATTTAACTCCACCGGTGTAACATACATCCGCATTAACCATTTAAAATGTATCAATTTAAGGCGTACATTTATTGATTTGGTTTGAGCTTCTGTACAAGCCAATTCCCATTGTTCCTCTGAAATTTCAATTTGCAGGTCTTCTTTCCAATAATTCAGTCTTTTCTGTGAGTTTTCACTTAAGAATAGTGTCAGTGAGTTATAAAACTCTGAAATAATACCCTTTCTCTTACTATCTTTGGTCAAAATTTTTTCCAACGATGAATAAGTAGGTCGGGTGAGGGCCTTATTTTGATTTGATCGAATAAAATTCCTAAGCTGAAGATATTTTAAAAAATGTGTTCTATTAAGATTGAATTTGATCCTCAGTTCTTCAAAAGACATTATGTTATCTGAACGTGACAAATATAAGTCTTGAATCTTTTGAATCCTTTTTAAATTCCATACTTTAAATACAGCATCCGCTCTCCCTGGTGTAAAATATTGATTACCCCATATTGGGCTAAATTGTGATAATAAGTGTGGTTCTTTTAAATATTTTTTGGTTTCACACCATATTTTGATCATATGCTTTACAACTGGATTTTTAACTTGTTTCTGTAATTTTTTAGCCGAGTCTGAGTATATGAATAAGGGAAGAGGTAAAGGTAAATTGTATGATTCCATTTGAGTCCAGTGAGGGAGATCATTTGATGAAAAATAATATGTCATAGACCTCAGTTGTGCTGACCAGTAATACAACATAAAGTTTGGACATTTCAGACCTCCACGATCAAATGGTAAATATAGTAAGGACAGACGTAATCTAGCCTTCCTATTGTTCCATATAAATTCCACTAACTTTATTTAAATTCTTGAGAATAGATCTGAAGGTGGTGGTAAAGGAATGTATTGAAATAAATAAAGTATTTTTGGTAAGATATTACTTTTAAGTATATTGATTCTCCGGATCATCGACATTGGTAGTGACATCCATCTCTGAAGTAACTCATTAATATCCGTCATTAAGGCTTCATAGTTGGCACTGGCGACTGATTCTAGCTTAGGCAAAATTTGAATTCCTAAATATTTAAACTGATTTACAACATTGAATTGATTTACCTCAGGAGCTGGGTGATTTCTCTGGGTCTCATTTAGCATTAATATTGAAGATTTAGTTTTATTTATTTTATATCCTGATATTTCCCCAAAGTTCTTTATTAAATTTAACAAGGTTGGAATTGATTTTTTAAAATTCGACATAAACAAAATTATGTCATCGGCATACAGGGAGATTTTATGTTCTGTTGGTCCTACTTTAATGCCATATATTTGTGGATGTAAACGTACTGCCATCGCTAGAGGTTCAATTGCCATAGTAAACAATAAGGGTGAAAGTGGACAGCCTTGTCGACATCCTCTATTGATCTTTATTGATTTTGAGATATTGCTGTTTGTTAGGATTTCTGCTGTAGCATTATTGTATATTATCTGAACCCATTTTATGAAATTATTTCCAAGTCCAAACCTTTGTAGGACTTCAAAAAGATAGGGCCATTCGACCCTATCAAAGGCCTTTTCGGCGTCCAATGATAGGAGAGCTGTATCTGGTGCTTCTTTATTGGAATAAATAATATTAAATAGTCTTCTTACATTATGGAAGCCTTGTCTTCCCATTATTAAGCCATTCTGATCTCGGTTAATAATATTTGGTAATGTTTCTTGTAGTCATCTTGCTAAAATTTTACAGATTATCTTAAGGTCAGCATTTAATAGGCTTATTGGTCTCATGTTTTCACATTTATTAGGGGGTTTACCTGGTTTTGGCAACAGTATAATTAAGGCATTATTCATGTATGGTGGTAAATTACTATTTTGAAATGCTTCTAAAACCATTTTCAAAAGTGGTTTTATTAATTTATTCTTAAATTTTTTTATAGAGGTCAACTGGAAGACCATCTGGTCCTGCTCTTTTTCCTGATTTCATATTATCAATGGCTAGCCCAACTTCTTCTTGACTAATTTTAGACTCCAGTATCTCCCTGTTTTCATTTGGAATACACGGTATAGATAATCCATCCAAAAACCCATTTAGTTTTGTTAAGTCAGTTTCATTTTTTGTATCATATAGTTTTTCATAATAATCTCTAAAGGCACTATTAATTTCTAAAGGATCTATAACTGCCTGTCCGTTACTTATAATACTGGTGACATAACGCACGGCTCAGGAGATGCACACACACAGGCTCAGAGTAGCTCAAATAGCTTTATTGACAACAAGGGTGTATGAATGTGTGTCTGCGAGATGTGAATGTGTTGGTGGCGGCGTCTGCTTCGGGCACAGAGGCAGGAGACCGTACATCCGGACAACCCTATGGGAAAAGCACAGGGAAAAGGGTGACGGGCACACACCAACACAGGAGATAAACAAGTTGGAGAGGAGCTTACTTGGAAAGGGCAGATGACTGGCACAGCAAGGAACGAGGTCCGGTAGACAGCCACCTGGAGAGCCCGGTGCAGCAGCGAGGAATAGGCGATGGAGAGGAATAGTCCGCCGCCGGGAAATCCACCTGTGCACAGGGGAGCAGACTTGGAAGAGAAAAAGGTAAGATCGTCTTACCGCTATGTTTGCTGAGGATGAGACGGAACTCACAGCAATCTGTAATGAAGTCTGACGGCTTCAGGCCGAAGCCCAGGGCGAGGCGGCTTAAATCCCTCGCCGCTGATGATGTGCAGGTGTGCGTGCAGCTGGCGCCGCTGATGAGCGGCGCGGCGTGACAGTACTCCCCCCTCTAGCAGCGCCTCCTGGCGATGGCTTCTCTGGGTGCGCTCGGTGGAATTCAGTGATGAGCGATGGGTCTAACACAAACGACGAGGGTACCCACTGCCGATGTTCAGGCCCATAGCCCTCCCAGTCCACCAAGTACTGCAACCCACGACCCCGGCGCCGGGAGTCCAGGATGGAGGAGACAGGCCAGGCCGGATGGCCACCAATCATCCGGGGCGCGGGTTGCGCAGCAGGAGGAGAGCAAAGGGGGTCGGAGACTGCCAGCTTCACCTTGGACACGTGGAAGGTGGGGTGGATGCGGAGGGAGGGGGGAATGGCTACACGCACAGCCACCGGGTTGATGATCCTGGTGATGGGGTATGGGCCCATAAAGCGCTGTGCCAGCTTCCTCCTCTCGCCCTTTAAAATCACGTCCTGGGTTGACACATAGACTTGCTGACCAACTCTGTACGCCGGGGCAGGTCTTCTGTGCCGGTCCGCCACGGCTCTGTTGCGCTCCGCCGTGCGTAAAAGCGCATTGCACGCTGACACCCAGATGGAGCGGAACTGCCTGAGATGCGTCCGTACTGAGGGGACAGTTACCTCACTCGCCTGCGTCGGGAGCAGCGGGGGGTCGTAACCCAGGGACGCCTTAAAGGGGGACATCCCTGTAGCAGAAGAGCGAGCGGTGTTGTGGGCGTATTCAACCCAGGCGAGGTGGTTACTCCAGGACGTTGGTTTGGACGCCGTGACGCAGCGGAGCGCAGCCTCCAGCTCCTGGTTGGTCCGCTCACACTGCCCGTTGGTTTGGGGGTGATGGCCGGAGGAGAGGCTCACCTTGGCTCCCAGGGCGTTGCAGAACGACCTCCAAACCTCTGAAGCAAATTGGGGCCCCCGGTCTGAGACCACGTCCACCGGAATCCCATGCAGCTTGACCACGTGCTGGATTAGGAGGTCCGCCGTCTCCAGGGCAGTTGGGAGACCTCGCAGGGGGATGAAGTGTGCCGCCTTGGAGAAGCGGTCCACGATGGTCAGGATGGTGTCGAAGGTGTTTGAGACAGGGAGTCCGGTGACGAAATCCAGGGCGATATGCGACCAGGGCCTGCCAGGGACGGGCAGAGGCTGGAGCAAACCTGCTGGAGGGGCATTACCTGATTTGCTGGTGGCACACACTGGGCAGGCCCGGGCGTAGCGGGCAGCGTCCCTCCACAGGCCCGGACACCAGAAGGACCGCTGGAGGAGGTCAATCATCCGGGAGGAGCCAGGGTGGCAGGTGAGCTTGGATGTGTGCAACCAGTGGATGACCTCCCCCCGAACCGTGGATGGCACGAACAGCCTCCCCTCCGGTCCGCCACCAGGGTCAGGTTCCACTTCCTGCGCCTTCCGGATCTTGCTTTCAATATCCCAGGTGACGGCTCCCACGACGCACGACCTGGGTAGGATGGAGTGGACCGTGTCTTCCGACTCCTCAGGGGCGAATTGCCTAGAGAGGGCGTCGGGCAGGCCGTTCTTGGAGCCAGGCCGGAAGGTGATGTTAAACCGGAACCTGGCAAAGAACAAGGACCAACGCGCCTGGCGGGCGTTCAGACGCTTGGCAGATCTCAGGTACTCCAAGTTCTTGTGGTCCGTCAGGACCACGAACGGCTGGTCCGCCCCCTCTAGCCAGTGACGCCACTCCTGCAGCGTGAGCTTGATGGCGAGGAGCTCTCTGTCCCCCACGTCGTAATTGCGTTCCGCCGGGGACAAGCGCCGGGAGAAGAAGGCGCAGGGCCGTTTGTCCCCACCATCTGGCGACCGCTGGGATAGGACCGCCCCCACTCCTGTGTCCGAAGCGTCCACTTCTACGATGTACTGCAGCGCAGGGTTGACTTGGCTAAGGACCCGGGAGGAGGAGAACTCCGCCTTCAGCGCCTGGAAAGCAGCCGCGGCCTCTTCGGTCCACCGGAACGGGACCTTAGGGGACGTGAGGCGGGTCAGCGGGCCGGCGATGGTGCCAAAATTAGGGACAAAGCGGCGGTAGAAATTTGCAAACCCTATAAATTGCTGCACCTGTTTTCTTGATGCGGGTGTGGGCCATTCCACCACCGCTTTCACCTTCCCTGGGTCCGGAAGCACCTGGTCGTGGGAGATGATGAACCCGAGGAAGGATGTCGTCCTAGCGTAGAACTCGCATTTCTCAGCCTTCACATACAGCCGATTCTCCAACAGTCTTTGAAGGACCCGCCTCACGTGGACCCGGTGCTCGTCCCTGGATTTGGAGAAGATGAGAATGTCATCCAGGTAGACGAACACAAAAAGGCCAATGAAATCCCGGAGGACGTCATTGATGAGGCGCTGAAAGACGGCTGGAGCGTTGGTCAGCCCGAACGGCATCACAAGGTACTCAAAGTGGCCGTTCGGGGTACGGAAGGCTGTCTTCCACTCATCTCCCTCCCAGATCCGGATGGGGTGGTATGCGCTGCGTAGATCCAGCTTGGTGAACCAGGTCGCCCCCTGGAGGGAGTGGAAGGCGGTGTCCATGAGGGGCAGGGTATAGCGATCCTTCTCCGTGATGTCGTTTAGGGCGCGATAGTCGATGCACGGACGGAGGGAACCGTCCTTCTTGCCCACGAAGAAGAATCCTGCCCCCACAGGTGATGACGAGGGTCGGATTATCCCAGCACTCAGCGATTCCTTGAGGTAAGCGTTCATGATCTCCTTCTCCGGCGCCGACAGGCTGTAGAGTCGCCCAGAGGGTAAGGGTGCCCCCTGGCGGATGTTTATAGCACAGTCATAGGGTCTGTGTGGAGGAAGAGACATCGCCTTGGACTTGCTGAATACCATACCCAGGTTGTGAAACTCTGATGGCACCAGGGACAGGTCCGGGGGTGCAGCGTCCGTGGATGATGGAGGAGAGGTCGGAGAGCAAGCAGCGGACTGTAGACAGGTGCTCATGCAGAATGTACTCCATGCCGACACCCCGGCGGACTTCCAATCCAAAACGGGGTTGTGGAGGCGTAGCCAGGGATACCCCAGGATGACGGGCGACACAGAGTTGGGCAGGACGTAGAAGGTTATCTCCTCCCGGTGGTTTCCAGAGATGATAACCGGAACGGGGACGGTCTGGTGTGTTACTCTCCCCAGGGTGACACGGGAGAGGTTGACCAGGGAGATAGGGGTCTTTAATGCCTGGCAGCGGATGCCCAATCGGGTTGCCAGGCTTTGTGAAATAAAGCTGCCCTCTGCGCCCGAATCCACCAGTGCGTGAGTGAGATGCCCAGTGGAGTTGTGACAAAATCGGACGGGCAGCTTCAATTGGGTGAGAGAACTTAACCGATTGACGTCCGCGAGGCCCCCTACAGTGACTCGCGGACCCCGCCGTTTGGCTTGTGGACAAAGCTCTACCGTGTGTTGACTGTCCCCGCGATACATGCAGAGATTCAACTCACAGCGGCGTTGTCTCTCTGCCGGGGAGAGCTTTGTCCAGCCCGTCACCATCGGCTCCGACTCCTCGGGGCACGATGGTGGCGGCGTCGCCAGGGGGCGAGCTTGGAACGGGCGCGACGAGGCTCCACGAGGAGCGCTCGTGCAGCCTGTTATCCAAACTGATGGCAAGGGACGTTAGCTCCGCTAGAGTCTCCGGGATATCCCGTCCAGCCAGTTCATCCCTCAGATCATCGTTGAGACCGCGGAGGAAAAGGCCACAGAGGGAGCGTTCCTCCCAGCCCAATTCCTCCGCCGCTACTTCCGGGTAGCGGCGGAGGAGGCTGAGAAGCCGATCGACCTGGACCGTCTCGGTAAGAGAGTGGTCAAAGACCTCCAGGAAGCGTCTCACGAATTGGTCATACGTGAGGGTGGCATAACTGGGCCTCGCCATTACGGCGTAAGTCCACGTTAGTGCTCGCCCTTCTAGGAGATTCCCGATATAACCAATTCGGCTATGATCTGAAGGAAAGTCTCCGGGAACACGGTGGAACACGGACTCACACTGCATTATGAACTCTCGCGCTCCGCCGAGCTTACCGCTAAAGCGGGCGGGGGTTGGAATGGGTGTGAGCCGAGTCGGTGCTCCCGGAGCCTGGTGGACGGCTGCTGGAGCAGCAGGAGCCGCGCCACCCTGACGAGCCGGGGGGAACGGCTGTTGGGGGACCAAGCGGTCCAATCGGTTAGTTATACTGATTAATTGATTGAGTGTCACCTGTTGCTGATAAGCTATTTGGTCCACTCGAGCCTCGAGAGTGGAAAGCCGGTGTGCGAGCCCGCCGTCTGCCGAGCCGCTCTGCTGAAGCCGTACTGACATAACGCACGGCTCAGGAGACGCATACACACAGGCTCCGAGTAGCTCAAATAGCTTTATTGACAACAAGGGTGTATGAATGTGTGTCTGCGAGATGTGAATGTGTTGGTGGCGGCGTCTGCTTCGGGCACAGAGGCAGGAGACCGTACAGCCGGACAACCCTATGGGAAAAGCACAGGGAAAAGGGTGACGGGCACACACCAACACAGGAGATAAACAAGTTGGAGAGGAGCTTACTTGGAAAGGGCAGATGACTGGCACAGCAAGGAACGAGGTCCGGTAGACAGCCACCTGGAGAGCCCGGTGCAGCAGCAAGGAATAGGCGATGGAGAGGAATAGTCCGCCGCCGGGAAATCCACCTGTGCACAGGGGAGCAGACTTGGAAGAGAAAAAGGTAAGATCGTCTTACCGCTATGTTTGCTGAGGATGAGACGGAACTCACAGCAATCTGTAATGAAGTCTGACGGCTTCAGGCCGAAGCCCAGGGCGAGGCGGCTTAAATCCCTCGCTGCTGATGATGTGCAGGTGTGCGTGCAGGTGTGCGTGCAGCTGGCGCCGCTGATGAGCAGCGCGGCGTGACAACCGGTAATTGGTGTTTTAAATTCTAATTGTTTAATCTGCCATGCCAATAATTTTCCTGATTTTTCACCTTGTTCATAAAAAGTTTGCTTCAATCTTAGAAGACTCGAGGCAGCTCTATTCACTGATTTTTTGTCATATTCAGCTCTCAGAATCAGTAAATCGTTCTCTAACTGTGGGTTACTTCCTGCATACACTTTTTCTTGAAGAACTTTTATTTTACATTCCAATTGGACTCTCTCCTCTCGAGTCTTCTTAGATTTTGAACCTGTATAACTAATAATATGCCCCCTTATAAAAGTTTTGAAAGCCTCCCACTTTATACATGCTGATGTTTGTGTAGTATTGATATCAAAGAACTCATCTATCTGTTTTTTTATGTACTTAACAAATTCCTCATCCTGAAGCTATTTATGCTGAAAATGCCACCTACCTGGATCCTTTGTCAATTTCTTATCTACATATATTAGACAGCAGGGTGCATGATCAGAGATCACGATGTTATCATAGAAACAGTTTTCAATCTTGGACCTTAATTCTGTGGAGATCAAAAAGTAGTCAATACGTGAGAATGTCTTATAGGTATTAGAATAACAAGAATAGGCTTTGACTTGTGGTTTCATTTCTCTCCATATATCTAGCAATCTCAGTTCTTTCATAAAATGATTAACGGTCATCCTGCATCCATTGTGCGTACAGTCCAGTCCTGTTGATCTATCTATACTGGGATTCAATGTACAATTAAAATCCCCTGCTATTATATGTTGCCCTGTGAGTGATGCTAAAGTAAGAAATAAATTAACGAAGAAGTTTTGATCATCAGTATTGGGACCGTATAAGTTCACCAGATTTATATTTTCTAATAACAAAGATCCTTGGATGATTAGATATCTTCCTAATTTGTCTCCAATTACATTTTTCACTTGAAATGGGACTGTTTTATGTATGAGAGTCATAACTCCCCTAGCTCGGGATGAAAATGATGAGGTGAACACATTTCCTTGCCATCTTCTCCTAATTCTTTTTATATCCTCTATTAGATGAGTTTCTTGTAAAAATACAATTTTTGAATCTATGTCTTTTATTTTATTCATAACTTGTTTAAGTTTTTTTAGATTTTGTAGACCTCTGCAATTCCATGAAGTTAAATTAAGATTAACGCTTTGATCTATGATCAATAAGGAGTTTGAGATTACCTTGCAATATAAACATGCTCATACAGAGAAGCAAAAGCATGGATGGTTGAACATTCATCCTACAAACTACACAAAAACAAATTCTCTTTCCCCACATTCATGGTAATCCCCCCAAAATCAAAAAAATTCCGTCTCCCGTCATAGCTAGTGACTGTTCCACACCTGCGAGGATCAGTCAAACCACTCTCTCTTTCTCCTCTCAATCACCCTGACTCTGCTACTTTTTTAATGACAGTAACTCTCTTCTGTAGTTTTTCCAACATAACTTCAAAGTTTTATAGCAACTTTGTACATCATAGCTTTTTTTTTTAATAATACAATCTGTATTTTGTAGACATGTTATATGTTTCAGATCAATCAGATGCCTGTACAAATGCTTAAATGTTCTACCTTTATCATGTTCATGCTTAGCTCCCACCAGTCTCCTCCTGGATCTGCTTAATGAGCTCCTGCGCCTCTTGAGGGGTCTTGAAGGTGTGGGTTCTGCCCTTATATGTGACCAGCAGTCTTGCCGGATGAATCACTCCGTGACGAATCCCGAGGTTGCGCAGCTCTTTACGGGCGGGGTCGAACTGCCTCCTTAATTGTTGAATTCCTGTGGCCAAATCTGGGTAGAACCGCACCTGTTGATCCTGGTATTTAATTTCTCCTTTAGCTCGCGCCGCGTTGATGACCGTCATCTTGTTTCTGTAGCTGAGGAACTTCATAATCAGTGTCCTCGGTGGTGTCTTATTATCTCTCGGTGGGCCAATTCGATGAGCGCTCTCTAAGACAACCGATGACTGCAGGTCCACGTTGTTCAGCGCTTCTGGAATCCACTTTTCCAAAAAGGAACGTGGGTTCCGTCCCTCCGCTCCCTCCGGGAGACCCACCAGCCTCAAATTATTCCGTCGCGAATGGGATTCTAAGTCCAGGACATTATCTTCCAGACGTTTACATTTTAATTCCAATGTTTGCACCTTTGTTTGTAGGCCGGTGACGTCATCTTCAGCGCTTGAGATTCGGAGCTCCGCCTGCGATACTCGTTCCATACAGTCGCTTATTTCCTTTCTCATTCCTTCTATCGCTGCTATAATCCCATGAAATTTAGACGAAAAGTCTGCTCTCATGGAGCTGATGGCAGCAAGCACCGCATTTGTCCCCTCCTCAGCAGTTACTGCTCCACCGCTGGCTCCCTCCTCCGCTATAGTCTCTGGAGATTTTTCTGCTTCATCACGAGCGTGGAAGTCTGTTAGTTTGGATTGTTTGGTCGAATTACTTTTTCCTCCGCCTAATTTCCCAGCCTTAGTCTTTACCATATCCACGCCTAAACGCTGGGATAGGTTTTTGTTCCAATTAAGAGAGTTTTAGCCTACTTTTTATTTTTAGGAGCAGAGCAGTGTGAAACACGTGGCCGCCATAACCGGAAGTCCCTTTGAGTGTATGTTTAATTTAATTTTTTTTTCTTTGCCCAGGTCCTGATGTGTGTGGTTTTACAACAGTTTTAGTGCCCCAGTTTAAACAAAATAATAAAAGTAGTAATGATACAAAGTGACATTTTATGGGTGAAATCTTGTGGATTATGTGTAGTTTAGAAATGGTGTTCTGTGATTCTGGGGTTTTACTGGCCATGGAGAAAATGAATTGATAAACTGGTAATTTGATACATACCATCCATCCATCCATCCATCCATCCATCGTCTACCGCTTTTCCGGAGGTCCGGGTCGCGGAGGCAGCAGTTCAAGCAGAGAAGCCCAGACTTCCCTCTCCCCAGCCACCTGCTCCAGCTCTTCAGAGGGGATACCAAGGCGTTCCCAGACTAGCTGGGAGACATAGTCTCTCCACCGAGTCCTGGGTCTGCCCCGGGGTCTCCTCCCAGTGGGACGTGCCTGAAACACCTCAAGTGGGAGGCGTCCAGGAGGCATCCTAATCAGATGCCCATACCACCTCAACTGACTCCTTTCAATGTGGAGGAGCAGCGGTTCTACTCTGAGCCTCTCCCGGATGACTGAGCTCCTCACCCTATCTCTGAGGGTGAGTCCAGCAATCCTACGGAGAAAGCTCATTTCAGCCGCTTGTATCCGCGATCTCGTTCTTTCGGTCATTACCCAAAGCTCGTGACCATAGGTGAGAGTAGGAACGTAGATTGACTGGTAAATCGACAGCTTTGCCTTAGAACTAAGCTCCCTCTTCACCACAACAGACCGGTACAACGTCCGCATCACTGCAGATGCTGCTCCAATCCGTCTGTCGATCTCTCGCTCCATTTTCCCCTCACTCGTGAACAAGACCCCAAGATACTTAAACTCCTCCACTTGGGGCAGGAGCCTGTCCCCAACCCGGAGAGGACAATCCACCTTTTTCCGGCTGAGGACCATGGACTCGGACTTGGAGGTGCTGATTCTCATCCCAGCCGCTTCACACTCAGCGGCAAACCGTCCCAGCAAGAGCTGTAGGTCATTGCTGGATGAAGCCAACAGGACAACATCATCTGCAAACAACAGAGATGAGATCCTGTGGTCACCAAGCATGACACCCTCCATTCCCTGGCTGCGCCTAGAAATCCTGTCCATAAAAATTATGAACAGGACCGGTGACAAAGGGCAGCCCTGGCGGAGTCCAACTCTCACTGGGAATGACTCCGACCGAGTGTTGGCAATGCGAACTAAACTCTCACAACGGTCGTACAGAGACCGAATAGCTCGTAACAACAAGCCCGATACCCCATACTCCCGAAGCACCCCCCACAAAAATCCACGAGGGACGCGGTCAAATGCCTTCTCCAAGTCCACAAAACACATGTAAACTGGTTGGGCAAACTCCCACGAACCCTCAAGAATTCTCGAGAGGGTAAAGAGCTGGTCCGATGTGCCACGGCCAGGACGAAAACCACATTGCTCCTCCTGAATCCGAGGTTCGACCAACGGCCGGACTCTCCTCTCCAATACCTTGGCATAGACCTTCCCAGGGAGGCTGAGGAGTGTGATCCCTCTAAAGTTGGAGCACACCCTCCGGTCCCCTTTTTTGAAGAGAGGAACCACCACCCCGGTTTGCCATGCCAAAGGCACTGCCCCCGACCTCCACGCAATGTTGCAGAGGCGTGTCAACCATGACAACCCAACAACATCCAGGGCCTTGAGGTACTCGGGGCGAATCTCGTCCACCCCCGGGGCCCGGCCACCAAGGAGATTTTTAACCACCTTGGCGACCTCAGCCCCTGTGATAGGCGAGTCATCCCCCTCGTCCCCAAACCCTGCTTCCTCTGTGGAAGGCGTATCAGTGGGATTGAGGAGATCCTCGAAGTATTCCTTCCACCGCCCGACGATATCCCCAGTTGAAGTCAACAGTGTCCCATCCGCACCATACACAGTGTGGACGGGGAGCTGCTTTCCCCTCCTGAGCCGCCGAACAGTTTGCCAGAATCTCTTTGAAGCCGACCGAAAGTCTTGTTCCATGGCCTCACCGAACTCCTCCCATACCCGGGTTTTTGCTTCAGCAACCACCCGAGCTGCACTCCGCTTGGCCTGCCGGTACACCTCAGCTGCTTCGGGAGTCCCACAAGCCAACCAAGCTTGATAGGACTCCTTCTTCAGCTTAATGGCCCCCCTCACCACTGGTGTCCACCACTTGGTTCGGGGGTTGCCACCACGAGATGCACCGACCACCTTGCGGCCGCAGCTCTGGGCTGCCGCTTCAACAACAGAGGTGGAGAACATGGCCCATTCAGATACATACCCAAATTTGGTTTTGTGATGTGAAATTAGTGGAGTGTGTTTGGTTTGATTTTATTAATTGACCATTTGTTATAACTATGATATCCAACACAGATTATTTTGTTGTATGCCCTGCTGTGGGGTGGGTGTTGGGGTGGGGGCCACCAGTAGTTTATGTGTGTGTTGTGATTGTTATATGTTGTGTTCATATGGAGCTGTTTTATGGGATTATTTTATTTAGAGACATGGCTTTACTTTTAAGTTGGACTGTTCTAGTTTGGTGGCAGAATAACCCGCCTGGCCATGTAGGGGGCGCTGGCAGTCTACCCGGCCCCCCAGCCTTGGTTGTATGAATGGATAGGCAGTTTGTTTCTTTTTGTACATATTTTATGTTTAGAGCGTGAGTCGGGAGACAAATTTGGGTGGGTTTCCCGTATGCTTGACATTTCTTTTGAAGGGGGATAAATGTTATGTATGTAAATAGGCTGGTAACAATAAGATGGCGGCCGGGTTGGATGGGGAATATACTGGGGTGGTTAACTACCGGTTTCCGGTGGTGACGCCACTCCTAATATAAAGGAGGTGGGTGGAAGGGGCTAGTCCTCTTTCGTCGGGAAGTCACCTGGCCTACAGGCGAGTGCCGTAAGCCTTATTTGTATGATAGTTTGTATTCTAATAAAGCTCCATAAACCGAGTTACCACTTACTCATTATTTGCCTAATTATGGATGCAACATGGTAGTCTGCTGTAAGTATATTGCTGACGCTGATAAGATAAGATAAGATAAAATAAAATAAGCCTTTATTAGTCCCACAATGGGGAAATTCCAGGATTGCAACAGCACAGGGATAGCAACACTCAGAGCAACAATCAAGAAGACAAGAAAAACAAGAGCAGCGAATATACATATGTACTTATAAATATATAAATATATAAACACACAGTGCGGAGCATTGTAGCTAGATGGAATAAATATATTGTGGAAATGTGAAAGGATGAGACAGAGTTTCACATTTGTCAGGCAGAGGAACTGCTCCTTCTGGAGAGACGCGATGCCCCAAAAAATCAATCTGCGTCACCCCGAACTGACACTTCGCTGGGTTGATTATTAACCCATGCTCTCCCAACCTCCGGAAAACTGCCGTGAGGTGGTTTTCGTGTTCGTCTTCGGACGCGCTGGCTACCAAAATATCGTCCAGGTAGATGAACACGAAGGGGAGATCGTGCAACACCGCGTCCATCATGCGTTGGAACGTCTGCGCCGCGCCTTTAAGCCCAAACGGCATGCGCAAAAACTCGAATAGACCGAACGGAGTTATTACCGCTGTTTTGGGTATGTCCTCAGCGCGTACTGGGACCTGGTGGTAACCGCGCACCAAGTCTATCTTAGAAAAAACGCGCGCCCCTGCCAAATGAACTGAAAAATCTTGGATATGCGGGATTGGGTAGCGGTCGTGCGCTGTAGCGTTGTTCAACCTGCGGAAATCTCCACATGGTCGCCACGAGCCATCAGCTTTCGGGACCATGTGAAGCCCATGGGCTTTTCGAACGCCTGATGATGCCCAACTTTTCCAGGTTGGCGAACTCCTCGCACGCTATGGTCAGTTTAGCTGAATCCAAGCGCCGGGCTTTTGCAAAAACGGGCGGTCCGGTGGTAGTAATAAAATGTTCCGCCCCGTGTTTAGCCACAGCCGCCGAAAATGTTGGGACTGTGAGTGCTGGGAACTGAGTGAGCAGTGTGTGGAACTTACCACTTGCAGCTGTGACGTTGGCTTGTGTAGTTGGCGAGGCCACTCGAGCTGTACAGGGAATAGAATAAAAAGAGAGTGCATTAACCAGGCGCCTGTTAGCAAGATCAACCAATAAACCATGTGAGCACAGAAAATCAGCCCCTAACATATTGAAATTCACTGCAGCTATGACGAAAGTCCACTCAAATGTACGGCCGTGTAGGGACAGAAGCAGAGTCCTCTCACCAAAAGTCTTAATCGCCGAGCCATTCTCTGCTGACACCCCGGGACCAATGGAAGGCGCCAGCCAGTCAGCGGAGGAAGGTGTGATGAAACTCAACTGGGAGCCTGTGTCCACGAGGAAATGCCTCCCCGAGCGCGCATCCTTCAAGTACAGCAGCTTGTTCTCCTCCCCAAGGGCCACAGCTGCTACCGACCCCCCGGTCTTGGCATTTCCCGAGCGCTTGAAATGGCACGGTGGTATACATTTGCGTGCCTTCTCTGCAAAGCGGCAATGGTAGAAACAGAGGGTGTCTCCTCCGCGATCCTTGGCCCCCGCCGCAGCAGTTGTCGGTGGGTCTGCTACCGCCGTCTCTGGCCCCTCGCCGTCTCCGGCTGTCGCGCCGCAGCCCGTCGCTGCTGCGGTGGCTGCGCGCTGTTTGCTGGTGTTGAGAATCCGGTGCGCCTCCTGGGCCAGCGCGCGGAAGTCCCGCTGGGCCAACAACGGCAAACCGGCCAGGGTCGCTCTCGTGGCCGACGGTAGGGTTCTCAGGAAAATGTGGGTGAAGAGGAAATCGTCGCTGTCTGAGCCCCTCAACCTCAGCATGTCCTCCATCAGGTCAACGGGCGTGCCATCTCCCAAGTCGTTCAGAGCCAGGAGTCTCTCTGCTCTCTCCTGGGCTGAGAGAGTGAAGCGCTGGATGAGCGCAGCCTTCAACACGCCGTATTTGTCGTCGGCCGGTGGTTTCACCAAAAGGCTCTGCACATGCCGAGACGTGCAGTTGTCGAGCTTGGCAATTACATGGTAGAATTTCGTCTCATCTACCATTATCCCCCGGAGGGCGAACTGTGCTTCGACCAAGAGGAACCAGGAGCACGGGTTGTCTCGCCAAAAGTCCGGTAGCTGGACGGTAGCGGCATACGCCTGGCAGGGAGCTCCTGACACGGCTGGTTCGGGAAAATTTCGTTCACTCATCGTCTTAGGGTCACCAGTGTGGAAATGTGAAAGGACGAGACAGAGTTTATCTCACGAGTCAGGTTTATTCACATTCTCCAACATCAGCAATACAGAAAGAGAGAGAGAAACCCAGACCTTCATCCCCTTTTTATACCCCAGGAGCTTCAAAGCTCCAGTCACAATGCATTTAATCCCAAATAACAATGCATCCCTTTCAGATCTTATCACCCCCACCCCAAAGTCACTGGCAGCCAGGAAATCCCCCACGGCCATCTCTTTGCATACCAAAGACCACATTTCACATCCTCCTGTTATCTCCGAGGAGGCTCAGTCCTTTGTTCATCTGAGACGTGAAGCATACAGTAAGCATACAGTGATATACATATGAAGCATAAGGTGATATACATTTGTGCATATGAAACCCACATATGTGTGCCACAATATAAATATATATACACACAGTGCGGAGCATTGTAGCTAGATGGAATAAACAGCATAACCGTCTGCTTAGTTATCCTACATAGTATGAATATGTACCCATACATATTGTCACCCTCCGTAGCGACCGATATTGTCCTAGTTGTATACTGGAGGGGACCATTGTGTAAGTCTATTGCGTCTTTTGCATTCAATACTATTAGGTTGTCACGTTTTTTTGCTATCTCTGCGAGCAGACCTGCTTAGGTTATACAGTCTGACAGCCGTAGGTAGGAAGGACCTGCGAAACCTCTCAGTTGCGCACCTAGGATGATGTAGTCTGCTGCTAAATGAGCTCCTCAGTGCGTTCAGTATGCCCTGCATAGGGTGGGACTCGGACTCCAGCAGAGATGACAGTTTAGCCACCATCCTTCTCTCTCCTATCTCCTCCACTGGGTCAAGGCACTGCCCCAGGACAGAGCTAGCTTTCTTGATCAGTTTGTTCAGTCTCTTCCTGTCGGCTGCTGTAGTGCCACTGCCCCAGCAGACCACTCCAAAAGTGATGGCTGATGCCACCACCGTGTCGTAGAATGTCTTCAGCAGCGCCCCTTGTACACCAAAAGACCTGAGTCTCCTCAGTAGGAACAGCCTGCGCTGTCCCTTCTTGTAGAGTGCATCGGTATTGTGTGACCAATCTAGTTTATTGTTCAGATGAACACCCAGGTACTTGTAGGATGTCACCATCTCGATGTCTGTTCCCTGTATGTTTACTGGTGCTGTGAGGGGTTGTCCTTGCCTGCGGCAGTCCACCACCAGCTACTTAGTTTTCCTCGCGTTGATCTGGAGGCATTTCCGATGGCACCAGTCCACGAAGTCCTGGATAAGTCCTCTGTACTCAGCTTCATCTCCGTTGGAGATGAGGCCGACGATCGCAGAGTCGTCAGAGAACTTCTGTAGATGGCAGTGTGTTGTGTTGTGTGAGAAGTCCGCAGTATAAAGGGTGAACAGGAAGGGAGCCAAAACTGTTCTCTGGGGGGCCCCCGTGCTACTGATGATCGTGTCAGACACACAGTCCCGGGTTCTCACAAACTGTGGCCAGTTAGTGAGGTAGTCCAGGATCCATGATGACAGGTGCTGGTCCACCCCTGTGCCCAGCAGCTTGTCCTTCAGGATCATCGGTTGGATGGTGTTGAAAGCACTGGAGAAGTCAAAGAACATGATCCGCACTGCATTCCCGGGCTTCTCCAGGTGGGACACAGAACGGTGAAGAAGGAAGATCCCTGCATCCTCTACCCCAATGCCATGCTGGTAGGCGAAGTGGAGTGGATCCATCGATAGGTGAATGCAAAAAGAGGCCTGCTGTCTGCATGTAGTGGAATACTAAAAAACATTAGAGCTTCAATATGCTTTTATTTTTATTGTTTATTTTCTACAATTCAAGACTTTTGGATTATTTGTTTCCATTTTTACTTTTGTTTGTATTTCTGTTTACAGTATATATTTTTCAACTTTCTGTATCAAAAAATAAAGATTGGGGAAACAACTTATGTGCTGGTGTAATGATATTTAATAACAAGTAAGAATTTGGAATTGTATAGTTGGCTGGAATGACTCGCAAATTATGTATCATGTGATAATCTGGTTTTCCTGGTTTCTCCACTGGGAAAATGGCAGTGTTCCAAGGAGAGTCAGTTGGCACAAGAACACCAGCTTGAAGGAGGCCCTTGATTGTTCCCGCTACACCAGTGATTTTTTTCTGGTGAAAGGGTTATTGTGGTCACCACATGGGTTGGACATTTGGTTTTAAAGGAATTCAGTCCCACATCTGCAGATCCAGCAGACCACAGAGATGATGACACAGTTTCAAGCAAAGAAGATGAATCAGGGTGATCGGTATTTTCCCTATCATGCACGCGATCTAGTTCCACTCCTTGGGGAAATGTTTTCATAGTGGCATTCATAGAAATGCAATAACAGCCACTAGAGGGGGAGAAATGCAATTTTGCATTTTGAATTAATACCCAGTCAGATAACTGAAAGCAGTTTTTCACCACTGGACCCCACACCCCGGTCTCACCCCCTGCGGACACTGCCAACGTGACTTGTGGAGCTGATGTGTTTGTTAGTTCATATAGAGAGTCAAAGTCTTTTCCATGAAATGCAGCAGCTGCCACTCCTTAAGGGCCAACATAAATTGGTCTTTACAGGTTAACATGAGTTCATCTGGCAGCATGCACCACTGATCATCATAGAGTTCTTGGTCATCATGAGTATAGTTTATGGTGCAATGCAGTGGATCTATGGGAGGATCATATGGTCGCATGGAGTCAATCCACAGGGCCCAAGACAGATAAGTTTGTACCACCAAGTTATCTTCTGAGTTTATCCTGTCCAAGAGCAACTACCAGACCGTAGCCAGTGATGAATGCATATCCTCAGGTTCAGAAACAGGAAGTAGAGGTGCATTAAAAGATGAACTTGTGTCTGACATGCAGCAGAGCATGGTGCCATTAGGCAAACACACCACAGTCCTAGTAGAAGCAAAATAGATGTAGGCCTTCACCTTCCACAACACATCTCATCCCAAGAGATTAACAGGACAGTCTGGTGAATACAAAAAAGAGTGTACAAGGTCCAGTCTAGCCAAAGAACACTCCAGGAGCAGGTGGTGGAATTGGAGTGTATGTTGGTATGGGCGACCTCTCACCATAACACCTCTGCGACAGTCTCGGGCCCAGTGTCCTGACCCCCCACATTTATTGCAAGTATCCTGATTTCCTCTTCTATATGGGGACCCCCTATATGCACCTCTTCCATGACCCCCCTTGTGGGGGCATGAATACCACTGCTGTTGGGGTGCCAACACATAAGGTTCTGCTGGAAGTGGGCCAATGATACTCTGAGTGGGTACAACAGGGGCCTGCACAGTAAATTTGTTCTTTTTGGCTTTGTTTACTTCTTCCCTGGCTGCTTTCAGTTGAGCTTTAAGTAATTGGTTGGAGAGCTCTGCATTTTCATCATTTTTATCTTTTTGTCTTTTCTTTTTTTTCACATGTTGGTGAACGTGTGATGGCCATTGGGCCCATGGTTGTGTATTTAAGCCAGCCACTCCCTCTAGCTGCCCTTATAGGTGGGGGAACTGAACTCTGCACCACATTGCGGAATACCACAGCTACTGTGGGATTGTGACGTGGGTTCTCTCCAGTCATATCTGTCCAAAGTGCCAAACATCTGTCTTCTTAAGCTCCAGCATCCTCTCCTGGTTTCATAGGTATGTCTGTTAATTCAGCACTCGTGAGATCAAGAGCGAACATTCTCCTCATTACTGTAAAAATTTCACCACTGTGATCTCTGAATGGAGCTTCATCTGCTATAGCAATAGTGCGTGCCTCTTCCTCTATACTCTTTAACATAGAGGGTGAGGTATGACTAGTGATAATTCACCTGAGGTCTGCCATGCACAGTCGGCAGCCCACTGTAGCCTTCTGCATAGCCCCAATCCACGGAGAACCTCCTGAAGTTAAGGGAGGCAGTGTGTTGCATATACCCTTCAGGTCCTTAAATGACCATTCCACATATTGAGCAGTTCCATCTTCAGTTGCAATCATGGGTGCCATCCTCGAATAGTTTTTCTTTGGTATGGCACCTGTCTGGGTGCGGGTGGCAGTTCTGTCATCTAGATTATCATGTGTGCTGCTGTATGCACTAAATTTCCACTTTGTTTGCTTGTTTCCTGTATCTTGAGGGTCCTTATAATCACCTTTTTGTCTCTTTGAGTGACCGTCTGTCGTGGTTAGTTCATATAGTTTCCTTTCCAAAAAGCTCACATCACTTAACGCTTGACTGTATTGTTTTATCAATTTACTACTAGGTGGTGGGTCTTCCTTCTCCTGGGGCTGAGACCTCTCATCCCCTGTTGCCTCTCTTTGTAATTCTAGATTTTCCTCTGTCCTAGCTGGTGTTGAGGATGTAAACAAGTCAGAAGTTAGTTTGAATTCATTCCCGTTCATCTAGTGGCTCAAAAGGGGCATACGTGTTTATTACTTGATGCACCCTTTTGGCTGCCGTTTTTGTGTTTTCCGGGCTTGCCATTTTTCTCATGTGTAATATCCCTGTCACTACCCCCATCTGATCACCATTATCTTTTATGAATGTTGTGAGGGGCATTTGATGAGATAACATGTTCACACATTCAATGTAGGGGCTTGTCTGTGTCATAGTGGCGGCTGTAAGGGCTGATGGAGGCGGAGCTGATGGAGGCAGAGCCACATCGTCATATTGGGGTGGCGATTCTGACACTACTTGCTGCCTATGTGTTTGTAATATGACCCTTCCACTGTCACTGACTACCACTTGTCCTCCTCGCAGCGCAGCCACGAGCTTAGGTATATAACACATAGCCCTAATTTTCTTCTTCTCTGAATTTTTCAGTTTTTTTCTGTACCAATCCCCACCTGGGATTTCCTCCTTTCTCATGGTTTTCCTTGGCAGCATTATAGCTTTGTATAATTATTTGCAGGATCTCTGCCAGTTTAACTGGCAAGGGCATCGGTTTTGATGATCCTGGCAAATATCCTAAATCATGTAATTCAGTCACCCATTTTTTAAACTTTCTTGCTTCCTCTTTTCTATCTTTCTCAACCGTCTGTCCCTCAGTGACTTTCTGTGTTCTATCCGCTACCTCACTAATAGTATATGCTGACTTTCCTGTAGTCACAGTTACAGAACCTCCGGTATTTAGTTATATGGAGGCAAAAGTTAGAACTGTACACAGCCCTACAGTCCAAACTCTGAATTCCATCCCCTTTCTGGTATAACAGCCTGTCCAAGTTTCTACCAATATTCCTAATGAATCTGGCGGGACAGCATACGGCCTGCGATACCAGTGGAAATTGTGAATTCTTTGTTTCTGATAGACCAAAAAATATTTACACAGAAATTCCTCTCTTTTTAGACAAACAGATGATGGGCATTCAAAATTGGAGCTAACCTCCTCTTTCTACACCACCACTTTTTTCTTTTAATAAGAATAGAGAGGCTAAGCCACCCACACAGTTCCCACATACAACATCAACATGCACAACATTTGCAGAGTTATTG
Organism: Pholidichthys leucotaenia; assembly: GCA_020510985.1. Lineage (NCBI taxonomy): Eukaryota > Metazoa > Chordata > Actinopteri > Cichliformes > Pholidichthyidae > Pholidichthys > Pholidichthys leucotaenia. The sequence goes on along the minus strand of CM035836.1, from coordinate 394,428,861 downwards.
TGTATGTGTCCCTGCCGCTTCAAACCAGTTTAACTTTATGCAGAGGTTACTTTCCTTGGTCTGTGTCCAAATTCAAAACAAGCAGTATCTTATCATAAAGATTTAGTCCCGGACTAATTTTTAACAAACTGGCAATACAGTTACTCACTACTTGTTTTTTCTAAGTTCTTGTACTGTATCTCTTCATTTTCATTACTCTTACATTACTCACTCATTGATTACACTTGAGAGTCTTGTAATTATTCCTGTATTATTCACTCATTGATTATATATTGAGAATCTTGTAATGTATTAGAGTTCCTTATTTATGCTCACTTGTTGATGTAAAATAAGTTCTCGCATTGTATTAATATTACTTATTTATCTATAAAAAGCGGCTCATTGATCTGACCCTAACATGTGAATGCTTACGAGACTCTGCATGTTCTTACAATCATAAAAAATAGCCACAAAATATAACATTATCTTTGTATTGAGTTTTTTCAATAAAATTTAAAAAACAGGACAAAAGACTTACTTTGACTAAATATCACAGACAATCCTACAGAGATTTTTAGAAGAGGTTCTCTGCTTACCTTCTGTTTGTGGGCCCCGAATTATCTGCAACACCCAGACAAAGGCTTTTTGTCCGGTCACCTTTGATGTCCGTCAATGGAGCTGGCTAACTGCCCGCATTCTCCACCATAACTGTAAGATTTCAAAATTAGACAGTTAGCAGAATCTTTTCAGTTAACCAATATAAAAATTAATACTGGACAGTTATCAGAATCTTTTCAGTTAACCAACCAATAATCACAGAAGAAATACTATTTCTCAGCTTAACTTTTATTGAGTCACGCAGGAAGTCAAACACAGCCGTGGGTCTCAGCAGCTCAAACTGGTTAAGACCCCGAACAAAGGAATTCCCTCCTACATATAGCTTCTGAGTTGATGGGCATTTCCAGTAACTCTCCAACAATACATGCCCATTGTCCAAACTGGACCAAACCGGTCTTCTCAGTGTCCAAAATAGCTCCCACATCCTTCCTCTCAGCACTACAATGGCTCCAGATGTCTCCTCTTTATGGCCTCTCTCAGCAGATATCTCCTCTTTAGTCCTTTATGGTATCCTGTTGTTTAGCCCAGACAACCCCCTACCCATATATGGAAGCAGGAAACAGAGACTAGAGCTTTCGTGTGTGTGCATGTGTTTGTGTGTGCAACTTGTGTGTATGTGTGCATGTGTATGTGTGAGATTGTGTGTATGTGTGCAGGTGTATGTGTGAGCTTGTGTATATGTGTGTATGTGTATATGTGAGCTTGTGCATATGTGTGCATGTGTATGTGTGAGCTTGTGTGTGTGTGGTGTGGCATGTATGAGAGCACTTTGTGTAATATCTAACTAATTAATCTTTACTATTTATTTATTATAACACCAATCAATAATGACAGAAGTAATACCATTTCTCAGCTTATCTTTTATTGAAGCATGCAGAGAATCAACACAGAGCTGTGGGTCCTTCTCCTCAGCATGTCTCTAGCAGAAGAACTCAGAACAATGGTTTCAAACAGATACATATAGGCTTCAAGTTACTGGGCGTTCCCAGTAACTTTCCAACAAAAGTCTGGTCCTTGTCCAAACTGGCTTGAACCGGTCCTCTCAGCGCTATCTTCCCCAGATGTCTTCTCCTCAGCACTTTACGACTCCACATCCTGTTGTCTGTGTCTTTGTCTTTCCAGCCCTACGCGACCCCCACTTAATACATGCCCATATATGGAAGCAAAAGCAGGTACAAGAGCAGTTTGGGTGTGTGGGTGCAGCTAAAGAGATAAGTGTCTTTACAAGCACTTTGTGTAATATCTAACTAACTAATCTTCACTATTTATTTATTATAACAATAGTCCCCTAACCTTGTTTTAATTGGAGTTAAGTCACATTAATAACACCATCTCTCTCGAATTATAAGACGGCAAATGCTAAATGACGATGCTAACTTGCTAACAGGAAATATTATAGTGTATCAGACCATCGGTCTGGTTTAAATCACTGCCGAGTTTCTTAATGTTGTTTCAAAAAACATTACTAAAGCTGCAAAAGCGTGTGACAGCGACCGCATACACACTAAATAAATAAACTAGAAAAGCACTTGGAGAGCGCAGACCTCCGCCAAGCGCCACAGTTCCCCCCATACAGTGTCTGTGTGTACGTTTTCAGATTCCTTGACCATGAAAACATATGACAAGCAATTGGATTGACAATGATAGGATTAGTGGTTCAGTAGTTATTCACAAAAATGGCATTTTGCGTAATGGCGGTTAAGCGCCACAGGTCCCCCCATACAGTGTTTGTGTGTACGTTTTCAGATTCCTTGACCATGAAAACATATGACAAGCTGTCATATAATGTGATATTTATATGTGGTGTGTCTTTAAGACTGTGGTGACGTCACAGGTCAGAGTTGACCTTCACCGAGTGAATAGATATGAAAATGGCGATGTGTTGATGTTGCCGCCTGTTAATGTTCCCGCTCCTAGTTTTAAAAGAGAACTTTGTTGAAACCACTATTCGTGTGGACCTCAGTTCTTTACATGGTGTCAGAAGTGCTTGACGGACGCTCTGCTTCAGTAAGATGGCCTTGTTTAATCCCCCGGAAAGTTTTGCTTTTCATCGTCCAAATGAATGGGCGGGCTGGAAAGAGCGCTTTCTGCGTTTCCGGACGGCTACAAAACTGAATAAAGAGGACGGCGAAGTTCAGGTCAGTTCACTGATTTACGCCATGGGCCCCGAAGCTGAAAACATCTTCAAATCATTCTCATTTACTGAGGAAGCGGATCAAAAGAAGTTTGACGTTGTGTTAGGAAAATACGACGAGTACTTCTGTCCCAAACGGAACGTGATCCATGAGCGCGCTTGTTTTCACCAGAGGCTGCAGCGGCCCGGTGAGAAAGTGGAAATGTTTATCAGAGCCCTTCATGAGATGTCAGAACACTGTGACTTTGGTGTAAAGAGAGATGAACATATCCGTGACCGAATTGTTGTGGGCATCCTTGATAAAGAGCTGTCACGTAAACTGCAGATGATGGCTGATCTAACGCTTGCCCAAACCATTCAAACAGTTCGCCAGTACGAGGAGGTTGTCCTCCAGGTTCACCAGCAGGGGGAGGCACACGCCACGGTGCAGGAGATCCAGGGAAAAACAGCAGGCAGAGGAAGATCTCCATTTAAACCAAGGAAAGGAAAAAGTGGAGAGCAAAAAGACTCATGGTGTGGAAGATGTGGAAAATTAAAACACAGAGATCCTGAAAAGTGCCCAGCCATGAAGTCAACATGCAACAAGTGTAAAAAGGTGGGTCACTGGGAAAAGAAATGTCACAGTAAATCAGTCAGAGAAGTCACTGAAGAGACAGTTTCCCAGACACCATTTTTTTTGGGCGCAGTCACAAAAACAGACAGAAATGATGACCCATGGACCATACAGCTTACAATTGGAACAACACCAGTCAATTTTAAAATTGATACGGGTGCAGATGCAAACATTATGGGAGAAAAGACATTTAACAAACTAGTTCCTAAGAAGGAATTAGAGCCATCTAATGTCACACTGTGCAGCCCGGGTGGTCAGTTGGACTGTATAGGGAAATTTCAAGCCTTCACAGAATACAAAGAAAAACCATATACTTTTCCTGTGTATGTCATCAGTGGCAATAATGCAAACAATTTGCTGGGCAGAGATACAGCAATGTCGATGGGGCTTGTGAAGCGTGTTGAAGAAGTTCACAAAGCATTTGGTGAGCATGGAACACTTAAAACAGAACCAGTTAAAATCCTGTTAAAAGAGAATGCTCAGCCATACACAGTGCACACTGCCCGTCGTGTCCCTTTGCCACTTTTGCAGAAGGTTAAAGAGGAATTGCAGCGTATGGAGGAGAATAATGTGATTGAAGCTGTGATTGATCCTACAGATTGGTGCGCGCCAATGGTACCAGTCCCAAGGAAAAATGGAAAAGTGCGGATCTGTGTCGATTTAAAGAGGTTAAATGAAGCTGTACGAAGAGAGAGGTATGTTCTTCCTACTGCAGAGGAAATCACTGCAAAACTTAGTGGAGCAACCACATTCACATCATTGGATGCTGCCTCCGGGTTTTGGCAGATTCCTCTCCATCCAGAAAGCAGTAAATTAACAACCTTTATCACACCCTTTGGGAGATATGCATTCAAACGTCTTCCATTTGGGATCACAAGCGCTCCTGAAATTTTTCAGCGCAAAATGACAGAAACCCTCAACGGCCTGGAAGGCGTGGCTATCTACATGGATGACATACTGGTGTACGGCGACACTCCTGAACAGCACGACCAGCGTCTCAGCAAGGTACTGGAAAGGATCGAGTCAGCCGGACTTAAACTGAACAGAGAAAAATGTAAGTTTAGACAAAACAAGCTTCACTTCTTGGGCCAAGAAATTGACAAATCAGGCGTGAGACCCGACCCTGATAAAGTCAAGGCAATCCGCGAGCTCCCTTCACCACAGAACGTGCATGACCTCAAGCGTGTCCTAGGCATGTTTAACTACCTAGGGAAATATATCCCAAATCTGTCGACAGTGGGCCAGCCACTATATGAACTGTTGAAATCCAAGTCAGTGTGGATGTGGGACCATTCTCAGCAGGAGGCATTTCAACGCATCAAAGACATTCTGTCTACTTCTCCAGTTCTGAAATTCTATGATGTGAATCGACCTACTGCCGTATCAGCCGATGCCAGCAGCTATGGTATAGGTGGAGTACTACTGCAACTGCACGATGGAAACTGGAAACCTGTGGCATACTGCTCACGTCGTCTGTCAGAGGCCGAGACTAGATATGCACAGATAGAGAAGGAGTGTTTGGCGAGTGTCTGGGCATGTGAGAGATTCGAGAAGTACCTCTGTGGTCTGGAAGATTTTAAGTTGGTCACAGATCACAAACCCTTGGTGCCTCTCATGAACAAAAAGGACCTGGACAATGTGCCAATACGGTGCCAAAGGCTACTTATGAGACTTATGAGGTTCAAACCGACAGCCGAATATGCTCCGGGAAAGACCTTGGTAGTAGCTGATACACTCTCAAGAAGTCCACTACAGTGCGTAGAAAACGAGACTGATACTCACTCTGCAGTTATTGATAACTTGCCAGCTACTACACATAAAATAGACACTATAAAGACCGCTACAGCAGCTGACTGTAACCTACAGTTGGTGTTGTGGTACATCAAGTCAGGATGGCCAGAATACATAGGCAATGTCCCAGCAGCTATCAGAGACTATTTTCCCATTAAAAATGAACTGTCTGAATGCGATGGAATTATCACCAGAGGAAGCCGCATGTTGATTCCGGATGTGCTCAGAGCAGACATCTTGGATCGAATACATGATGGACATCAAGGTCTGACAAAATGCAGAGAGCGGGCCTGCACATCTGTGTGGTGGCCTGGCATCTCATCTGAAATCAAACGCAAAGTCCAGTCCTGTCAGGTGTGTCGTGAGATGAGACCAGCTCAGCGAAAAGAGCCTCTCTTGTCAACCCCTCTACCTGATCGACCCTGGAAGAGACTTGCTGTTGACCTGTGTGAGCATAACAAGCACACCTACCTTGTTGTGTCAGACTATTTCTCTCGGTTCCTCGAGATACTTCATCTGCCAGTAACCACTGCTTCTCAGATGATCTTAAAGCTGAAGGCAGTGTTCGCGAGGTTTGGTTGTCCAGATGTGGTTGTATCTGACAATGGGCCTCAATTCTCATGCCAAGAATTTAAAAAGTTTGCAAGGGAGTTTGACTTTTTGCACATCACCTCAAGTCCACACAACCCCCAAGGAAACGGACATGCAGAGAGGGGAGTTCAAACAGCAAAAAGAATCTTAAAGCAGCAAGATCCTTTGCTCGCCCTCATGTGCTTTCGATCAACGCCCTGCACCACCACAGGCGTGAGTCCTGCAGAGCTACTTATGGGTCGAAAGATCAAAACAACTCTTCCTACACTCGAAGTGAATCTTCAGCCCCGATGGCCTGATCTGGAAGTCGTCAGGAATAAGGATGCAATGGAGAAACAGAAACAAGCATTCTACTTCAATCAGCGCCATGGAGCTAAACCCCTACCTTCGTTGAAGCCAGGAGATTCAGTCCTCACAAAGCTGGACCATCAGAAATCCTGGAAAACACCCGCTATTGTCACAGGAGAAAGCAGCACACCTCGCTCCTTTCTTATTGAAACACCCCAGGGAGCAACTTTGCGACGCAACCGCCGTCACTTGCAACATGATCCTGAATCAGCCAGAGAGATACACTCTTCAGCTCCAAATGACCTGCAGCCAGAGATTGTCGATCAGCAGCCTGAAACTGCAGCTGCCGCTGACACTATTTTACCAGAATCCAGTGTCAAACCGCCAGACCCAAAGCAAGGACTGTTGTTTACCCGGTCCGGTAGAATGATTAAACCTGTGCAAAGACTAGATTTGTAGAGAAAAAAAAAAAAGAAAAATGAAAAGAGAGAAATTCACGTGTTCACTGTGATAAGTCCCTACAGTTGATAGTGCTATGAGATGACTGTTGTTGTGAAATGGCGCTATATAAATAAAGTTGAATTGAATTGAATTGAATTGAATAAGTGTGGTTATATGTGGTTCAATAATTAAGCCATGGGCTGTGGGGAAGGGTGAAATGGAAATGGAAAATGTTTGAATTGAAAATTGTTTTGTTCTGAAAAAAAAAGCTAAAAAAGGGGGAGATGTCATATAATGTGATATTTATATGTGGTGTGTCTTTAAGACTGTGGTGACGTCACAGGTCAGAGTTGACCTTCACCGAGTGAATAGATATGAAAATGGCGATGTGTTGATGTTGCCGCCTGTTAATGTTCCCGCTCCTAGTTTTAAAAGAGAACTTTGTTGAAACCACTATTCGTGTGGACCTCAGTTCTTTACACAAGCAATTGGATTGACAATGATCGGATTAGTGGTTCAGTAGTTATTCACGAAAATGGCATTTTGCGTAATGGCGGTTTTCTTGTGGACGGTGATCCAGCTCACCACCAAAATCTAATCATCTGTAGGATACCCCATTTCTGACAATCTGTGAAAATTTCATGAAAATCCGTCCATAACTTTTTGAGTTATCTTGCTAACAAACAGACAGACAGACAGACAAACAAACAGACAGACAGACAGACAGACAAACCAATGCCGATGAAAACATAACCTCCTTGGCGGAGGTAATTAAAACGTGTCGGAGGAACAAACTGCCTCTTGATGTAACTTGATTTCTAATTATTTTTAATTAGTCCAGTAGCGATAAAGAATAAAGTAAGTCATCTCAAATGCACATTAAAAACAATTTTATAGCAACCCTGCAAAATTAAGAGAGAACTAGAAAAGCACTCGGAGAGCGCAGACCTCCGCCAAGCGCCACAGTTCCCCCCATACAGTGTTTGTGTGTACGTTTTCAGATTCCTTGACCATGAAAACATATGACTAGCAATTGGATTGACAATGATAGGATTAGTGGTTCAGTAGTTATTCACGAAAATCGCATTTTCCATAATGGCGGTTTTCACCACAGTTCCCCCCATACAGTGTTTGTGTGTACGTTTTCAGATTCCTTGACCATGAAAACATATGACTAGCAATTGGATTCACAATGATAGGATTAGTGGGTTCAGTAGTTATTCACGAAAATGGCATTTTCCATAATGGCGGTTTTCTTCTGGACGGTGATCCGGATCACCACCAAAATCTAATCATCTGTAGGATAACCCATTTCTGACAATCTGTGAAAATTTCATGAAAATCTGTCCATAACTTTTTGAGTTATCTTGCTAACAAACAAACAGACAGACAAACAAACAAACAAACCAACACCGATTATCACATAACCTCCTTGGCGGAAGTAAAAAGTGCATAAAATTAATGACAGATGAATTTGTACAATTGATTTTTTTCAGTATGTAATTTAAAATGTAAAAAAAAAAAGAGATAGTCCTTTTTACTGGTTAGATATAAACTATCCACCTTATTCCTAGAACCCATGATGCCTTGCGTGAATTATGTGCGCAACTTCCGGTACTATTTTAGAACATGGATTTGTCATGGAAACAGGATGCTTTTCCTTAAAAAACAATGACTTCGGCATCTGAAATGTGGGAACACGATCTTTTACACCTCAGAAACAGTAACATAATCATACCACTTCCCATGACTATCAGGGAATGGGAAGATGACCTTAAAAAGTGGCCTGATAGACAGTAGCTCCATTAATTAGCTCCACTGCTAAGATGCTAATGCTGTAAACAATTAAAAGCTCTGAGATATATCACTGTCTCCACCGCAATAAGGTTGGTCACATTTGTCAAAAGATGTTGGACATAATTTACCTCACAGCCGACGTAGAATCTAGTCAGAGCCACAAAGAACCACAACATTGTATTTGGGCATTTTAATTTATGGTAGCTGTCCGTTTTACCCTCACATTAAAATACTGATGCTGCTCTCATGCCGTGAATGCTTGTTATTTAACTTAAAATGTACAAGCCTTTTCTGATAATTGTTGAAAATTGTATTGATCTGTATTTTGTGATCATTTAAAAATTGTTATAATCCCCGGTGCGCCATTACACAGCGCACCGAGGGAGGAATGAAAAACCCAACTGCAGGAATAGAACGTGCACTTTATTAATAAAAACACCAAAATAACCAGTCCAGCTTACAGTCACGATAACTAACAGAGAATTGCTATGATGAAGATAATGAGGCCACCAGACATACAGTGACGCCACCTAGATGTTCCACAGTCTGAGGGAGGGAATGCCCAGTGCCGCCGTAAGCTGTCGGCACGAAGAGAAAGGCAAACATTAACTTACGGCTGGAACGATCTGGGGCTGTCCATGTAGTCCAGTGGATGAGGGTGAAAACAGGAACAGCCGCTAACACCAAAGAAGGACATGATCTTGTGGCATTAAAGAAGACAACGACGTCAGCCTGAAGATTAACAAAGGTAATGGTAACAAACAAACACAGAGGAATGTGCTGCTGTGCTTGAATCTCAGTGCTCCGATGGTCTCTTCCTACTAACACCATGTTTAAGTAATAATACTACTAACGAGGGAAGAGATCACCGGTGTGAGGAATCGTGGGCTGAACATAATTAACACCATGTATGCATAAGTGAGTGTATGAGCGTGTGAATGAGAATGAACGAAGTGTGCATGTATGTGTGTGAACACCCAATAATGAGACGCAGCTGAAGGCACTGACAGGAGGAGGGGGTGTGCCCGAGCTGTCAGGGAGCGAAGGACCCAAAGAGCTCCCTGAAGCGCTTGATGGAAAATAAATAGGGACACGGGCCAAAATAGCCACGGGTCAGAACTGGGTTTGGGACCCCCAAACCCAGGTTCATGACAAAAAATGAATTAATGCATGCCGTAGCAGCTAATCTGAAGTCCATATTGTTCCACTGCAAAATAGATCAGTAGGAGTGCAACAAAAACAGTATTATTTCATATCTTTCCTTAATCATAAGGGAAGCAAACTGGTAACTATTTTTATGTATGTATTATTTTACTTCATGCAGCCTTGCACTTGGTGACATATATGACAGATAAACATCAGATCTGTGACATTCATACAAATAAAAAGATACCTGGTGCTCTTGTGTCTGTCCTGTGTCTGTACCACCAATCACACCAACAACCCTTTTTAGTTTTCGGTGCATGATCTACACAATGCTGTTGAAGCCACAGATTTAGCTGTGCTTGTTTGTCAGGAGCCTCCATTTAGCCAGTCTATGGCACAACCACGAACAGCAGCAACAAGTACCAGAACGACACAAAAACATTCAAACATACAAAAACGACAAGTGCTGAAATTAGCTGCCTGCCAAACACATATGTGGACTACAGTGTTTCCTCTGCCTTAAAGACCTTGGCGGGGTGACAACATATGTTTCCGGGGGAGGTAGAAAACACATGACATGATTGTAACCGGTTTACTGCCCTCCCATCGAGTTTCCTAATTACTGACTGGTAGACAGCAAGCTAACACGTGTGGTGCAGGTCTCAATGATGACAAGATGCTTCCTTTTATCTCGTTTATTGATGCTACACCACAAGGAACTCAACGTGATGTACACTCGTCTTTTTCTGGTCTTACATCCGTTTACATTCGTTCCTACATCCTTGTAAAACTGCAACAAAGTAGACATATACACGCCGTCAATGATATGGTCACCGTGTCTAGCTTAGCACATGTTAGCATTAGCTCTAACTTAGCTTGGTAACAATGTTGGCAACGGACTAGACAGTCACTTAAAATACACCAATGCGACCGTGCAGTTCTCATTGTAGCTGTTAACACTGTCAAACCATGTAGGATACTCACGGACTAATGATGTCCAAGGCGCCGATAATTAAACAACATTCACAGCGTTCGTACATCGGGTGAAGCTCTGACCGGTCTCCTGTTATATCATTACTGCGCATGTGCAACACTTTGTGTATCAGTTCAAAACGATGCTTTCACTACACCACTAGAGGGAACCAAACTCACTTACATGAAATGCTGTAATGGGAACTGCTCAACTTTAATTCATAAAGGCAGAATAACCGGAATATGTTAATTTTACACTATTTCTTTTTATTCTTTTAAATTTTGCACAGTAATATTGCATAATGGAACTTACCATTTGAAGTATTGTACAACCAAGGCTTGAATGTTGGCATATTGGGCCAGTTGGGGTCCCACCCAGATGTCCTGTGTTTGGACTTTTTACTGGTGTCATCCTTCTCTCCTCCCTCTGCTCTCACCTCTCCTGGACCCTCTGCCTGAACACTTTCCTCTCCTTGGCTCCTCTTTTCTGTCTCATCTTTCCCTCTCTGAGCTCTGTCTAATTCAGGTTCTCTCTCTGTCTATGGTGGTATACAAACAGGTTAGAAAATACCAAGTGTCATGTTTTGTCCAGCAGGATTTTTTTTTTTTTTCGTGGTTTACATAAAGAACCAAACTGTGTATTTTTTGTATTTTTATTCTAGTGTTTGTTTTTTTTTCCACTGACGAAGAGTAGGAAAGGGATGGGAAATAAACATTCATAATAGTAATTTACTCATGCATACTTAAATTATATGATCAGAGGTGGGTATAGTAGCCAAAAATTCTACTCATGTAAAAGCAGTGCTATGAAATTAATAATTAAAAGCAGACAATCAAAAATTTCTAGTTAAGGGTACAAAAAGCACCCACTTAAAAACTTGAGTAATGACTTCAGTCTTGAAGGTATGAAGTTTTTCTCCAAAATTTATAACGGTTTTCTTATAGTTTTCTATTTTTCTCTGTAAATTTATCAAAATTTGCAACCATTTTCCTCAAATTTGTAATTTTCTCTTGTAACATTATGACTTTTCTTGTACATTTGAGAGTATTATAAATTTGTGGATTATTTTATGGCTAATGTTTATCTTTTTTTAATCCAATCTAACTTTATTTATAAAGCTCTTTAAAAACAACAACAGTTGACACAAAGTGCTGCACATCAATGATAAATAAAATACAAAAACAATAAAATACACCTAAAGTACAAAACAGCACAAACAAAACAATACTCATACAATAGAGGCAATAAGAACAAATAAAATCAATGTCTCAAACTGGATCAAAAGCCAGAGAATAAAAATGAGTTTTAAAACTGGACAGTGAAGAGGCCTGTCCGATGGACAAAGGCAGATTATTTTAAAATTACTGTTTTTTTTTTAAATAAATAAATTTGAAACAGAAGGTGCAAATTTTTTTTTTATTTTTTTCCTCATACAGTTTATACTTTTGACCATAATTTTGTAGAGCCAGAACAGAACGAATAACTTTAACTCTGAATTCAAAGAAATATAATTATTAAAATTACATTTAAAGAAAATAACTTAAATGACCAAATATGCAGTTATTTCTGTTATATTTCTATGTATTTATAGTTTTTTAGAAATCTCCTCAGCAACGCGACGGCAGGAAAAACCTCTCTTATTTTGAAATCCAAATGTAGTTTCTCTGAAGGCTGCTGACGGATTAACTTCCTTGAATTTCGGTCATCTTAACTTGCCAGGTACATAATAATGAACATAAATTATTAGTTAATATTGCAGTAGCTGGTGAAGTAAATCCACAGCGATTCATCAGTCGCTCTTGCCTTTCCCTGCAATGAATCCTAACCAGACTTGTTAGCTAAGCGTCTCCTCATTGTTGTTCCAGTTACCAGCGGGTTAAAACCACCCTAAATGCCTCCACTGCTTATCTCTTGTACTTTTTCCCGCGTCTAAAGTACTTTAATAAGCTCATGCTTCTCTCGGACAGTAAAGCTAGAGACACTCTTGCTGTATTCGAAATGCTCACTCCTTCCCCACAGTGTACTACAAAGTGAATCAGCCATTTTGTAGTGCTGTTCGAAATCTTAACTGAAAATTCTGTTCACTAAATAAGCCACTTTCGCATTACGAGTGCGCATGTGCGGACTATGTGAGTTCAAAGTTCACCACTACCAAACAGTACTGTCATGCCTGAACAGTTGCCGCCTAAAGTCCACTTTAAGCTTTAAATCTCGGTTAAACCAGTTGCACATTGTGCCGTAGTGAAGTGTGAGAACGGCATGTATCATCTAGAGTGGTGGAAAAAGAAAACTTGCAGCATACATGCGTGTAACTTTGGGACCAGCGTGTGTACATGTCCGCCGCCATTCACGTTACATACATTCCCCACGGAGCTGAAGGATCCGGACTGATTAAAGCAGTAAGTCTATATTATAACATAATTAAATAGTGTTGTGTATTGTTAAAGTTCTAGCCTAACTGACACGAGTCTAAACCCTGAAGTAGTAGGTATGGCCTGGATCTAGAATATAGTTCTTTGTATATTGGTAATGAAGCTTGAGCTACACACACATACCACAGACCATTGATAAGTAGGCTGGTATAAAATAAAATTGCAAATCGCTGAAAATGTGTGGTACTTAAACTATAGTAGTATCAACCTATAGATCTAAGTAAGCAGGCTATGCCTTGTAGTGAAATTTACTCAAAATGATAAAACCAAAGTTGAGCTGTCAAACCACTCACTTACCTTCTTTGTAGTCGTTTTGGAGTCTTGCAAGTAAGGGTGCTTGGTCCTTTGACAACAAAAAATCTGCTATGTCAGCGTACATACAGGGGGGCCATTTTGGCCAATTTCTGCAACGTGGCTGCGAATACAAGTGCAACTAGTTTATCCTTGCATTTGCGAATACAACCGGGAAGACCCCTACGCATACAATATGCTCGTAGATTAGGAACTTTCTATAAATTAAAGGTATTGATAGAGCATGTTTGGTAGCCATGTTCCCATGATGCTTTGCATGAGCCGAGATGCGAAAGTCGCTTACAGTACACTCAAAATATCCCACAATGCATTTTGAAAATTAGTGTACAATGGATGGTCACTACATTAGCCAATATATCCCATAATGCAGTGTGCAGCTAATGGAGCAGTGAGAGGAGAGCTTCACATTACAACATAAACTACCTTAAGGTATTTGTATTTATTAACAGAGCAAAAACAATTTGATTTAATACATATTTACTAAAAATTGTGTGCAGGTATTAATTTTTTTTTTTTACCACTGTTAGTCTGTTACGTTTTACTGTCTCATGTGATGACGTCATTAACCATGCCGTAAAAACAAGCTCAGTAGTGTCCGAAAGCTGTTAATTTTATTTTTATATTGTGGGGCAGCGCGGTGGTGGAGTGTTTAGCACTGCGGCAGCACAGCAACTCACCCTTGGCCTGGGGATCCTGGGTTTGATCCCAGCCCCTGACCAACAGTGATCTGTGTGGAGTTTGCATGTTCTCCCCGTGTCTGCATGGGTTTACTCCAGGATTTCTCCGGTTTCCTCCCACATGCCAAAAACATGCAAGTTAGGCTAATTGGCATCTGTCCAGGGTGTACCCTGCCTCTCGCCCAAAGATGCTGGGATAGGCTCCAGCCCCCCCGCGACCTGAAAAGGATTAAGCGGAAGAAGATGGATGGATGGATGAGTTTACTATGTAGTCCACTATATCTAAATTTACTATATAGCGAGTAGGGAGGGAGTGAGTGAGTGAACACAGCTTCTCTGCCTGCAGAAATAGTCACGTGGGTGCCAGGCAGGCGGGGCGCTTCCGTGTGGATGACAATCACACACATTGTTCGTGTGCGCGCTTGCGGAGCGTTTCTTTCATATTTAATTTTTCTTAAATTAATATATCATAGGTGCAGTGGCATACTTCCTTAGGGTGGCGGGCCGCCACACAGAACTATTACCAGAAGAAACCCTGGGACCATCCACCTTATTCCTAGCCACCATGATGCCTTGCGTGAATTATGGGTGCAACATTCGGTATTAGTTTAGAATGTGTGGTTGTCACTGAAACGGGACACTTTTCCTTGTTAAAAACAATGACTTTGGCATCAAAAATGCGGGAACGCGGCCTTTTGCACCACAAAAACAGTAATATAACACTGGTCAACACCAAATTTATTGTCTAAGGTTTTTTTTAGCTGATTTAGGACAATTTTGATGTGCTGAATCCAAAAATCACATTGGTTTTGCTCAATCAGGTCAACTTTTTGAACTATGGCCACGTTTTTTAAGTTTTTGTTTACATGTACGGGTATTTTTGCTTTATATGATGCAAAATTGTTTTTTATTTCTTGAAATTCTCTGAATTTTGAACAATGATGATGTAACATTCAATTTACATGTACTTACCTTTATCAGTGTCTACTATTCAATTTACAGTTCACCTGTACAACTGTTGTACAACTGCTTACAACTTAGCATAAAAACCTGACCTGATCGAGAGAAATGGATGTCATTTTCGGATTCAGCGGTGCAAAATTGTCTTAAATCAGTTGAAAAAACACAGACAACTTACAAAAAAATTATTTTTGTTATGTTGTGTAATCATACCACTTCCCACGACTATGGAGGAATGAGAAGATGACCTTAAAAAGTGGCCTGGTAGACTGTAGTTCCATTTGTTAGCACCACTGCTAAGATGGTAATGCTGTAAACAAATAAAAGCTCTGAGATATATCAATGTTTCCACCACAATAAAGTCGGTTGCATTTTGTTAAAATATGTTGGACCTAACCAAATTTACTTTAGAGCAGACGTAGAATCTAGTCAGAACCACAAAGAACCACAACACCGTGCTTGGGTGTTTTAACCCTGTGAGTGTGAGATTCCGCGTGCCCCTAGTCGTAGAGCGCAGCACTGCGCCTGTCAGCTGATTTTACTTTCCTAAACACTGTTCACCTTTACTGAGGATTTGTACTGATCGTGCCAGTTCACAAGGTGGCAGGCACGTGTTGGAGGACTCAATGGATGACACGTAATACACCAAAGAAGAAATCCTCCCTTTTTATCGTCTTGGACATCACAGCACAAGATGGACATGGACCGTCACTGTGGACATTCACAATCGCCCACGGATGAGGAAATTCAGAGGATGTGGTCCCGAATTTGCCAACTATGATTCTAAAAGGAGATTATTTAGCTTATGAAGGTACATGTTTACATGTTCTTATAACACAGGGAGCGTGAGGCTCGTTGAATTCACCTGCCGGTAACTCGGAGCGCCATGTGACTGGAGGACAATCACCGGTTGTATGTCGTAAATGTAAGATAAATTGCCGCGGAATAAAAGCGAAATGACGGTGGAATAATCAATAAAAGTTTCTGGATGTAGGACAGAGAGCTAAAATGACCGGGAGAGGACAAAATAACCACTAGAATGCCACTAAAGGACGCCGCTTTGCCAGAGGTAGGTGATGAATGTCTTTGTTTGTTTGTATGCAAATTAGATGCATAAATTCACTCCTGTCTGAAACTTTGGATCATATTCTACGTCTTTCTAGTTGACAGTAAGCCATTATCTCTTACCACTTTAAAGTTAAGCCTTGGAAAGTTCTGACATCTGATCTGACTAGTTTGTTGAAAAAAATCTTTACCACTGTTGACCACTAGGGGTTATGTCGCAGTTTGGCGACAGTCACACTCAAACGGTTAATGTCTGTACCCTGACATTAACCAGCAGACAGCTGTTTGTTTTACCCCAAAATTAAAATGCTCATGCTGCTGTCATGCCCTGAATTCTTGTTAACTTAACCCTTTGAGTGTGTATGGTGCAGAAATGTGCCATACCCCCTAGTGGTCAAGAGTGGTAAATATTTTTTGTCAATAAAATAGTTCAGATTTCCAAGGCTATAACTTGAAAATGGTAAGAGATAATGGCTTACTGTCAATTAGAAAGATGTAAAATATGATCCAAAGTTTCAGATAGGAATAAATTTATGCATCTAATTTGCATAATGTTGTGGCACCTCTTTAAATTCCATAACTCAGTCAAAACTGGACTTTGGATGTATTTACACAAAAAAATGGTTCAGTCTTTTGACACCATTTTTTGTACAGAGGTACCTCATCATCTTATCTTCAAAGTATATGAACAAGAAATCAGTACATTTAAAAAAAAACAGAAATTTCTCACTTACTTTTGACAAAGTCAGAGTGAGAAGGCAGGCACAGTGCCGCGCTCTGCCACTCGGGGCACGCAAATTCTCACACTCAAAGGGTTAACAGGTACAGACATTTTCTGACAACTGTTCAAAATTTTATTGATCTATATTTTGTGATAATTAAAAATTAATGCATGCCAAAGCTGCTGTCCATATCATTCCAATGCTGTGCAGCAAATGCTAAAAAAAACACCTATTTGATATCTTTCTTAAATCGTTAAGCCTCAGGAAGCAAACTGTTACTGTTTTTTTTTTATTAATTATTTTACTTTCATGTAGCCTTCCATCTGGTGTCATATATAAATGTCAGATCTGTGACATTCATACAAGTGAAAACATACCAGTTGCTGTTGTGTCTGTACCACTGATCACACGAACAATCCTTTAGTTTTCGGTGCATGACCTACTCATTGCTGTTGAAGCCACAGATTTAGCTGTGCTTGTGAGGAGCCTCACACCACGAACAGCAGCAAGTACCAGAACTACACAAAAACATTCAAAAATACAAAAACTACAAGTGCTGAAATTATCTGCCACTTGAGTGCAAAACACTTATGTGGACTATACATTAAAATGAATTTGAAAGGACTTCTGGTTATGGCTGCCACGTGAGAAGGACACGTATCACTCTGCTCTGCTCCTAGAGAAAAAAAATTGGCAAATAACTCTCTCATTTGGGACAGAACGTATCCCAGCGTTTGGGCGAGGATATGTTGGTGAAGCCTAAGGCTGGAAAACCAGGTAGAGGAAAAAGCGAGCCGCCGAAACAGTCCAAATTAACAGACTTTCACGTCTGTGACGCAGCAGATAAAGCTCCATATATGGCGGAGGAAGCTAACAGCGGTGCAGTATCTGCGGGAAATGGCACAGGTGCAGTGCTAGCTGCCATTAGTTCAATGAGAGCAGACTTTTCCGCTAAATTTGATGGGATTATGGCAGCGTTGGAAGGAATGAGAAAGGAATTGGGTGACTGTGTAGAACGAATGGCGCAGGTGGAGCTTCGTGTCTCCAGTGCTGAGGATGACATCACCGGTCTTCAATTAAAGGTGCGCACTTTGGAAAAAAAAAAAATAAATGTCTGGAAGATAATGTCCTGGATTTGGAGTCCCGGTCGAGACGGAACAACTTGAGGTTGGTGGGTCTACCGGAGGAAACCGAAGGTTGGGACACATGTTCCTTTTTGGAAAAGTGGATTCCGGAGGTGCTGGGCAGCGCGGAGCTGCAATCAGCAGTCGTTCTGGAAAGCGCACACCGTATTGGCCCACGGAGAGATAAGGGACCACCGAGGACGCTTATTATGAAGTTCCTCAGCAACAGAGACAGGATGAAGATCTTCAACGCTGCGCGAGCTAAAGGAGAGATTAAACACCAGGACCAGCAGGTGCGGTTCTACCCAGATTTGGCCACAGGAATCCAACAACTGAGGAAGCAGTTTGATCCCGTACGTAAAGAGCTGCGCAACCTTGGGATTCGTCATGGTGTAATTTATCCTGCGAGACTGTTGACCACGTATGGGGGCAGAACACACATCTTCAAGACCCCAGAGGAGGCGCAGGAGTTCATCAAGAAGATCCAAGAAGAGACTGGTGGGAGCTAAGCATGAACAAAATATAAGGTAGAATATTTAAGCATTTGCACAGGCATCTGACTGATTTGAAGCAAATAGCAAGTTTACAAAATATAGATTGTATTATATATTAAAAAAAAAACAAAAAAAAAACTATGATGTACAAAGTTGCTAAAAATTTTGGAGTTAAGTTGGAAAACTACAGAAGAGAGTTAATGCTACGTCATTAAAAGCAGTAGAGTTAGGGTGATTGGGAGGATGAAGAAGGAGTGGCTTTGGCTGATCCTCGTGGGTGTGGAGCGGTCGATGGCTATATCGGGAGACAGAATTTTTCTTTTGATTTTGGGGGGATTACCACAAATGTGGGAAGGGGGAATTTGTTTGTGTGTAGTTTGTAGGATGAATGTTCAACCACTTATGTTTTTGCTTCTCTGTATGAGCATGTTTACACTGCAAGGTAATCTCAAACTCCCTATTGATCATAAACCAAAGCGTTAATCTTAATTTAACTTCATGGAATTGCAGAGGTCTACAAAATTTAAAAAAACTTAAACAAGTTATGAATAAAATAAAAGACATAGGTTCAAAAATTGTGTTTTTACAAGAAACTCATCTAATAGAGGAGGATGTAAAAAGAATTAGGAGTAGATGGCAAGGAAGTGTTTTCACCTCATCATTTTCATCCTGAGCCAGGGGAGTTATGACTCTCATACATAAATCAGTCCCATTTCAAGTGAAAAATGTAATTGGAGACAATTTTTTTTTTTTTTTTTTTGTTACTTATTTGTACCCGTAGGTAGACTTGGTTTGCAGTCTGGTGACAAGCCACCGGCTGCTGGTCGCTGCGTGCGCGAGCGCCCTAAACCTACATGTTTTTGGTGTGCGGGAGGAAACCGGAGAAATCCCGGAGTAAACCCGCGCAACACGGGGAGAACATGCAAACTCCACACAGCTCACTGTTGGTCGGGGGCTGGGATCGAACCCACGATCTCATGATCCCCGCGATCCCCCGGCCGAGGGTAAAACTGTGCTGCCACAGTGCTAAACCACTGCACCACCGTGCAGCCAATTTGGAAGATATTTAATCATTCAAGGATCTTTGCTATTAGAAAATATAAATTTGGTGAACTTATATGGTCCCAATATAGATGATCAAAAGTTCTTTGCTAATTTATTTCTTATCTTATCATCACTTTCAGGGCAACATATAATAGCAGGGGATTTTATTTGTACGTTGAATCCCGGTGTAGATAGATCAACAGGACTGGACTGTACGCACAATGGATGTAGGATGACCATTAATCATTTTATGAAAGAATTGAGATTGCTAGATATATGGAGAGAAATGAAACCACAAGTTAAAGCCTACTCTTGTTATTCCAATACCTACAAGACATTCTCACGTATTGATTATTTTTTGATCTCCACAGAATTAAGGTCCAAGATTCAAAACTGCTTTTATGATAACATCGTGATCTCTGATCATGCACCCTGCTGTCTAATATATGTAGATAAGAAATTGACAAAGGAACCAGGTAGATGGCAATTTCAGCATAAATGGCTTCAGGATGAGGAATTTGTTAAGTACATAGAAAAACAGATAGATGAGTTCTTTGACATCAATACTACACAAACATCAGCATGTGTAAAGTGGGAGGCTTTCAAAACTTTTATTAGGGGACATATTATTAGTTATACAGGTTCAAAATCTAAGAAGACTCGAGAGGAGAGAGTCCAATTGGAACATAAAATAAAAATTCTTCAAGAAAAAGTGTATGCAGGAAGTGATCCAAGGTTGGAGAACGAATTACTGATTTTGAGAGCTGAATATGACAAAAAATCAGCGAATAGAGCTGCCTCGAGTCTTCTAAGATTGAAACAATCTTTTTATGAACAAGGTGAAAAATCAGGAAAATTATTGGCATGGCAGATTAAACAATTAGAATTTAAAACACCAATTACCAGTATTGTAAGTAACGGACAGGTAGTTATAGATCCTTTAGAAATTAATAGAGCCTTTAGAGATTACTATGAAAAATTATATGATACCAAAAATGAATCTGACTTAACAAAACTAAATGGGTTTTTGAACGAACTATCTATACCGTGTATTCCAAATGAAAACAGGGAGATACTGGAGTCTAAAATTAGTCAAGAAGAAGTTGGGCTAGCCATTGATAATATGAAATCAGGAAAAAGTGCAGGACCAGATGGTCTTCCAGTTGACCTTTATAAAAAATTTAAGAATAAATTAATAAAACCTTTTTTGGAAATAGTTTTAGAAGCATTTCAAAATAGTAATTTACCATCATACATGAATAATGCCTTAATTATACTGTTGCCAAAACCAAGTAAACCCTCTAATAAATGTGAAAATATGAGACCAATAAGCCTATTAAATGCCGACCTTAAGATAATCTGTAAAATTTTAGCAAGACGAATACAAGAAATTTTACCAAATATTATTAATCAAGATCAGAATGGCTTTATAAAGGGAAGACAAGGCTTCCATAATGTAAGAAGACTATTTAATATTATTTATTCTAATAAAGAAGCACCGGATACAGCTCTCCTATCACTGGACGCCGAAAAGGCCTTTGATAGAGTCGAATGGCCCTTTCTTTTTGAAGTCTTACAAAGGTTTGGACTTGGAAATAATTTCATAAAATGGGTTCAGATAATATACAATAATGCTACAGCAGAAATCCTAACAAGTAGCAATATTTCAAAATCAATAAAAATCAATAGAGGATGTCGACAAGGCTGTCCACTTTCACCTTTACTGTTTACTATGGCAATTGAACCTTTAGCGATGGCGATACGTTTACATTCACAAATATATGGAATTAAAGTTGGACCAACAGAACATAAAATCTCCCTGTATGCCGATGACATAATTTTGTTTATGTCGAATCTTAAAAAATCAATTCCGACCTTGTTGAATTTTTTTTGTAACTTAGATTTTTATTCATTTTTCATCATATATAATGCATTCAGATCACATTCTACATTTAAAAAACAAAGGGGTTAGGGTAGGGAAAAATAAAAAAAAATAAACAAAATAAAAATAAAAAATAAAAAAAAATAAAAAATAAAAGGGGGGGGGACAAATGTTGGAGCATCAAGTTTTTAGTTTCCATCTCTTAATTCTTCTGGTTTTTTCAGTGTCTTTGGTTATTCTTTCAATTTCTGCCTCGTTGTTGCACTTTGTAGTGTGTCCATTTCCGCCATTTTTTCTCCCATATTCCTTCTTGCATTCTTCGTCGATATGTTAGTTTTTCCATCATACGTATGTCCTCAACAATGTCAGTCCATTGTTCTTGGTCAGGAAGAACTTCTGATCGCCATTTTTTTGTGATAGTTTTTTTACATGCAATCAACAAGATTTTAACTAGATATCTGTCCTCAGCCTGTATAACACTGTCTTTTTTAAGATCACATAAGTACATCAGGTTACAGTTCATTGGTATATTATATCCTAATATCCTCTGTATTGTCACATGCATAGATTTCCAAAATGATGATATTTTGTAGCATTTCCAAAACATATGTGAGTGGTCTGCATTTTGAGCCCCACATCCCCTCCAGCATAAAGATTGGGTATTTGTATATTTTCCTTGAATCTGTGGTGTAATGAAAAAGTGAATCAGGTTTTTCCATCCAAATTCCCTCCATGCCCTTGAATTTGTTGATGTGTGTTGTGTTTTCCATATTTCCTGCCAGCTTTCTTCTGTTATGTTTAAATTGAGCTCTTTCTCCCATTTCTCCTTTATATAGTTACTTGTATGATTGTTTGTCATAAGTTTCTGATATAGTTTTGAAATAATTCTTATTTTATTTCCTGCATATGAGCTTAAAATAAGTTGTATAATCTCGTTCACATCTGTTTGGAGGTTATGCCTAATCTTCTTCATATAGTAATCTCTCATCTGCAGATATCTGAAAAATTCCGATCTTTCTAATTTAAATTTTCTCCTGATATTTACAAAGCTCCCGAGATCTTTTTTTCCGATATTGCCCCATGCTGTGATTCCCTTGTTCACCAGATTTTTGTATCCCCTATCTTGTTTTGCCGGTTCAAACTGACTGTCAAATGCTACCCATTTCAATAGTTTTATGTCTTCCCTTATATTATATTTTTGTACTATTTTATACCACAGTTCTAAAGTAAATTTAGTGATTGGGTCTATTTGTTTGATTTGCTTATATGCATCTTTATCCCCTATTATGCTTTGTACTGGGAGTCCCTCAATTTCCTTTTCCATTTCTTTCCATTTTGCCTCATATCCCTCGTCGCACCAACATATGATATATCTTATTTGTGCTGAGTAGTAATATTCCTTTAGACTCGGTAGGCCCATGCCTCCTTTCTCTTTTGGTAATTGGAGGGTTTTATATTTCACTCTTGGTTTTTTACCTCCCCAAACAAATCTCGATATCATCCTGTCCCACTTTGAGAATTGGGCATCTGGAATCTCTGTTGGTATAGCCTGGAAGAGGTAAAGTAATCTAGGTTGTATGCTGATTTTGACTGTCTCAATTTTTGAATTCAGATCCATATTTAAGATTGACCATCTATCAATATCTTTTTTTATTTCTTGTTCCAACCTATCATAGTTTGCTTTATATATTTTGCTTAGGTCTTTAGGTATGTTCACTCCAAGGTATTTTATTTCTTTTTGCTTCCAGTTTAGTTTGATCTTATCAGTTATCTGGTTTAGAGGGTTATAGTGGAATGTCAGTACTTGTGTTTTTGTTATGTTTATCTTGTATCCTGATAATTTTCCAAAATTTTCTATCAAGTTCATCATTTCCATTATTGATTTATCTGGTTGTTCAAGGTAAACTATAATATCGTCTGCAAATAGCCCAATCTTGTGTTCCGCCCCCTTTATTGTTACACCTTTTAATTTCTTATTTTGTCGTATCGCTTGAGCCAATGGTTCTATGAACAGAGCAAACAAGGTGGGCGATAAGCAGCATCCCTGCCTAGTTGATCTTTGTATATTTACTTTGTCTGTTAAGCTACCGTTTATCTTGATTCTTGCCACAGGTTCTTGATATAGCGTCCTTATGCATTGTACTGATTTTTCGTTAAATCCAAAGCGCTCCAGTACACTATATAGGAATTTCCAGTTAACCCTGTCAAATGCTTTTTCTGCGTCTAAACTCATTATTACTGCGCTTTTCTTTTCTTTATGTATTTGGTTAATTATATGTATTGTTCTCCTGATATTGTCATGTGTTTGGCGTCCCTCTATGAATCCAGTTTGATCATCTTCTATCAATTCCGTCAAGAATGTCTTTATTCGTTTACATATAATTGTTGTGTATATTTTATAATCTACATTTAATAAAGAGATTGGTCTATAGTTTCCGCATTGTTCTTTATCTTTCCCTGGTTTTAAAATAACTGAAATGATTGCTTCGTTCCATGTTGGAGGTATTTTGTTGTTGTTCAGCGTCCAATTAAATGACTTTAGGAGTTGTGGCATGAGTTCTTCTATAAACAGTTTATAAAACTCAGATGGGTATCCATCACTACCTGGTGATTTACCGTTTTTAAGTGACTTAATCACATCTCTGATCTCTTGTGTTGTTATTTCTGCTGTTAGTTTTTCATTTTGTTGATTTCCTATTGATAGCAAGTCCAATGTGTCTAGAAATTTTTTGATATCTTTAGTATTTGTTTCTTCAGGTTGCGAGTATAGTTCTTGGTAGAAATTATGGAAAATTTCTTCGATGTTTTCTGGGTTAACTGTGGTTTTATTTGTGGTGGGGTCTTTAATCTTGTATACATTATTCATTGTTTGTTGTTTTCTTAACCGTTTTGCCAGCAGTTTTGTGGCTTTTGGCCCCGTTTCATAATATTTTTGCTTTAGATATCTATTTTTCCTTTCAATTTCATCCATTTGTGTTTCTTTTATCTTTGTTTTTTCTTCTTTAATTTCTTGATATATTTTTGGATCATTTGTGCTTTGATGTTTACGTTCTAATTCCCTTAGTCTCTCACATCTTTGTTCATACGCTTCCAGCTTAGTCTTATTTGCTTTTCCTGTTTCAACAATTAATTTACCCCTTAACACGGCTTTTAGTGCGTCCCATAGTATTGTTGGGTCCACTTCTTCATTGTCATTCTCTTGGATATATTCGTTTATGTTTATTTTTATTCTTTCTTTCATTTTCTCATCATTTAACAGTCCTATGTTAAGTTTCCATGTTGTTTGTCGTTTTCTATTGTTTAAATATATTTCCATGTATATAGGATTATGATCTGATATTTCTGCCCCTCCAATCCAACAATTTCTCACCCTGTGTCTGTCACCTTCATTCATAAGGAAGTAATCTATTCTAGAGTGTACTTTATGGACTGCTGAATAATGTGTATAGTCTTTTTCGAGTGGGTGTAGGTCCCTCCATATGTCTACCATACCCATTTCTGCCAGTGAGGTTCTTATGAACTTTGTTACATGTTTTTTTGTCTTCTTAACACTTGTTGTGTCAACTTCATGATCCATGACAGCATTTAAGTCTCCTCCACAAATTAGGACTCCTTCACTGTGTGTTGCTATGAGATCAAACAGATGTTGAAAAAAACCCTTGTCACTTTCTGGTGGGGCATAGATGTTCACTAATGTGATCTGCATACCATCTATTCTTCCCTTTATTATTACATACCTGCCTTCTTTATCCTGGATTTCCTGTTCACTTTCAAATTGTATTTTGTTTGAGATTAGTATCATAACCCCCCTTTTTGCTCCTCCCTTAAATGAACTGTAGTAGGAGTTCTTATAGCCAAATCTCTTTAGTTTCACATGTTCTGCCTTGCTCAAATGTGTCTCTTGCATAAATATAATTTCAGCTTTTTCCTTCTTGAATTTTCTTATTATTCTTTCCCTTTTAACAGGTGAGTTCAGACCATTCACGTTTAGTGTCATTATCTTAAGATTTTTACCCATATTAATGTTTTTCCATTTTTTTAACTTGTGCTCCTAGCCCCTTTAACAACAAAAATAACACATATTTATATAAAAACACATTTAAAAAACTCGACCTCCGTACTTTGGGCCTTTCTTCTGCCCACTGGTCCCTGTTGGTGGGTGGGGGGTTTGTCTTCACAGAGTGAAGGGCCCTCCCTAGACTTCTAATTACTATCAAAGTAATAGTCATTAGTCTAGAAATGTCCAACAAATATCACTTAAACCTCTCCTAGCCGTCTGTTTCTCTTTTACCTTGTCTTCTTGGCCTTCATTTCTTCTGTGCCTTTCTTAATCTTTGTTATGATCTAGGCTTTCAGTTGAAAGCCTTGTAGCTTGTCCTGGGCCCGCTGCTCTACGTCTCTCCCCCTTCTCCCGCCGTACGCTCGTCTCCACTCCGGCTGTCGTGGTGCGTTCAGGGCCGCCGCTGCTCCAGCCGTTTCCTTCGGCACGCTCACCTCAAGGCCCCGCTCCATCATATCCCGCGCTGCCTCTTCGGCCGTGTTGTAGGTTCTTGTGCCTTCCTCCCAATGAATCCTCATTTTCGTTAGCGGCGTTTGGAATCTAATTTTTTTCTCTTTCAGCGTTTTTTTAATATTGGCATATTTCTTCCGCTGCTGCACGATTTCTGTCGGGTAGTCATGGTCAAAAAATACCTGTTTGTCGCCGATTCGTATCTTTTTTTTCCATGCTTGCGTCAGGATTCTTTCCTTTATGTCATATTTCACAAAGTTTACCACAACTGACCTGGGTGGAGAGTTTGTTTTCGGGTTCTGTGCCGGTGTTCTGTGCGCCCGTTGAATCTGCAGATCCGTTTCTCCGGGTATTTCCAGTTCTTTTTTTAAGAACTGATCCATGAATTTTGTCATCGAGTTGCCTTCAATGCCCTCCGGAATTCCAAAGATGCGCATATTGCTTCGTCGGGATCTGCTCTCCAAGTCGTTTATTTTCTCCTGCATCCTCTGCGTTTGCGTCGTCAGGGTCTGTAGTTGTTCGTTTGCCTCGCTTTTCCAATCTTCTAGTTCCGAAATTCGGGTCTGCGCTTCTGTCATACACGCCCGCTGGGAGCGCAGCTCCTCCATGTTTTCCGTTAATTTACGCTCCATTTCTCTTCGGAGGTCCATGATTTCCTCCTTAATTTCTTTTTTCAGTTCCTCCTTAAGAGCCGCTAAATCCTGTTGTAGCTGTCGCTTGAATTCTCTCAACTCTTCACCCAAACTGGCGATGCCAGCGTTCATGTTGTCGAGTCTGGCGTCCTCCATTTTCACTGCTGTGGACATCTCGTTTTTTTGGGCTTTGCGTACAGCGGTTTTTCCTGCGTTGTTGGAGAGGAATTCTTCAATTTTACCCTGTTTTTGTCCTTGTGCCCGGTTCCTTCGTGTTTTCATCCCTTAGTTTATTGATTCGTTTATGTCGAGTTGGCCATTTACCGATGATTTTTAATCCGGCTAGGGAGAGCTCTTTGTTTAAGTGTTATGTCTCTCCGCCATCTTCCCGGAAGTCCCGACCTTGTTGAATTTAATAAAGAATTTTGGGGAAATATCAGGATATAAAATAAATAAAACTAAATCTTCAATATTAATGCTAAATGAGACCCAGAGAAATCACCCAGCCCCTGAGGTAAATCAATTCAATGTTGTAAATCAGTTTAAATATTTAGGAATCCAAATTGTGCCGAAGCTAGAATCAGTCGCCAGTGTCAACTATGAAGCCTTAATGACAGATATTAATGAGTTACTTCAGAGATGGATGTCACTACCAATGTCGATGATCGGGAGAATCAATATACTTAAAAGTAATATCTTACCTAAAATACTTTATTTATTTCAATACATTCCCTTACCACCACCTTTAGATTTATTCTCAAGAATTAAAAAAAAGTTAGTGGAATTTATATGGAACAACAGGAGGGCTAGATTACGTCTGTCTTTGTTATATTTACCATTTGATCGTGGAGGTCTGAAATGTCCAAATTTTATGTTGTATTATTGGTCGGCGCAACTGAGGTCTATGACATATTATTTTTCATCAAATGATCTCCCTCACTGGACTGAAATGGAATCATACAATTTGTAGAAGATGTGCTCAAATGACGAGGCTGAGTTTAGTCGTAAACCAGCTTTATTTGACAGAACACAGCTTCTAGCATTCTCAAAGCAGGAAAGAGAAAGAATCATATCTCAACACCCTTTTATATGTTTCCAGCATCAGAATTCAAGTCACATGGTGTCTTCAGTAAACATACAGTCACAAAGCATCCCTTTGAAGCTTCACCATTGTCTCTCATTTCCTGATGAACCGGAAACCTCTCCGGGGCATCTTCTGTGGGACAAAGAGACAAATCTCACACTTCCTTGTTATCTCCTGCAGATTCGAGTCCTCTGTCCTTGCAGACGTGACGCCCTCAATACACATGCAGACCTGTCTCTGTGGCAACGTGAGCCCACAATGTGTGTTGCCCACACAACCCCCCCCCAAACGTCTAGTAAGGCAAAACCTGCATGGCATAAAAAAAGAAAAACACAAAACACTCCATACATCGCTAATCAATCCACCAACTGCCTAGGTTTTAACTTTCTGCCGAATCTGCTGCAACCTGGCTTGGCTGCACCTGCAACATCTATCTGCACCTGTGGATTAAAGCTGTTAGCACCTTTCTGTGAAGACTTTGGAGAATGTCCTCTCGGAGGCCTGCCACGGCGGGGGGGCCTCGCGAGCTGCACTTCCTCATCAGCCAAAACAAAGGCGGGTTTGAGCCTGTTTATGCAAATCAACTCCCTTCTGCCCCCTAAATCTAGCAGAAAATGCTTCTGCCTGGTCTCCAGCACTCGGAACGGTCCGTTATAAAATGGCCGCAAACTTGGACGCTGAGCATCATGTTTAACAAAAACAAACTCTGCATTTTTTAAAGCCTTTGGCACAAAAATGTGTGGTAAACTGTGATGGACCGGGCCAGGGAGCGTGTTTGCTCCTGAGTCGCTCTGCCACGGCTGAGCAGGGGGGCCATTTGGTGCGGGATTATCGGGAAGAAATTCCCCCGGCAAACGGAGCGGTTGTGCAAAAACTAATTCCGCCGGGAAAGCATGCAAATCTTCCTTAGGTGCAGAACGCAACCCCAATAAGACCCATGGAAGTTTGTCCACCCAATTTGTATCCGTTAGTGACGCTCTGAGGGCTGCTTTCAATGACCTGTGAAAGCGTTCGCATAAACCATTAGCCTGGGGGTTATACGCGGTGGTGCGATGAATCTTCACCCCCAAGCTGCGGCCCATCGATGACCACAGCTCGGAAATAAATTGGGGACCCCTGTCGGACGTTATGTCCGACGGTACACCGAAACGCGCAACCCACGCTGCTAAAAAAGCTTGCGCAACTTCTTCCGCTGTGGTTGATGTCAGAGGAATCGCCTCTGGCCAGCGCGTGGTGCGATCCACCATCGTCAAAAGATGTGTGTGCCCGTGTGATAACGGAAGCGGGCCGACCAAGTCAACGTGCACGTGATTAAAACGCTTAGGTGCGCGAGAGAATGGACCGAGTCAAAAACGCGGCGACGCCACGCGGCTGGCACCACGGGGCGGGGCCGTCCCGTGGAGACATCGCAGATTAGTGGGGGCATACCATTTTGTTGCACCCTGTGCTCCAGCCTTAACCCTGTTGGTCCAAACTGGAGCGCGCGCACGTCCGCGTCGTTAACCTGCTCCGCAGCCATGGCTGCATAATCTAACCCAACACAGACCGGGGCTGCGCGCGCTCCCGCGTCGCTGCCCGGGCCCGCGGCCACGGCTACAGAGTCTGCCCCTATGGGGCTTGGTGGTGCTACTGCGCGCGAGAGGCAGTCTGCCACAACATTGTGTTTACCCGCGACATGCTGAATATCAGTAGTGAACTCCGATATTGCGGCTAGTTGCCTTTGTTGCCGGCCTGACCAGGGTTCTGAAATTTTGGCCATCGCAAACGTTAGCAGTTTATGATCCTCAAACGCGGTGAAACGTCGCCCCTCTAACCAGAACTGAAAATGACGGATGGCCAAGTGTAGGGCCAAAAGCTCCCTGTCAAACGCACTGTATTTCCGTTCGCTATCGCGCAAAGTCCTGCTGAAAAACGCTAGGGGTTGCCAGGTACCTGCCACAAACTGTTCAACTACCGCCCCCACCGCTACATCGGAAGCGTCAGTGGTGAGCGCCATGCGGGCCGTTGGAACTGGGTGCGCTAGACCCTTGTTAGACCCTTGTTATCTCCTGCAGATTCGAGTCCTCTGTCCTTGCAGACGTGACGCCCTCAATACACATGCAGTCCTGTCTCTGTGGCAACGTGAGCCCACAATGTGTGTCGCCCACAAATTTACCTTTACCTCTTCCCATATTCATATACTCAGATTCGGCAAAAAAATTACAAAAACAAGTTAAAAATCCATTTGTAAAGCATATGATCAAAATATGGTGTGAAACTAAAAACTATTTAAAAGAACCACAGTTATTGTCACAATTTAGCCCAATATGGGGTAATCAATATTTTAAACCAGGGAGAGCGGATGCTGTATTTAAAGTAAGGAATTTAAAAGGGATTCAAAAGATTCAAGATTTATATCTGCCATGTGCAGATAACATAATGTCTTTTGAAGAGCTGAGGATCAAATTTAATCTTAATAGAACACATTTTTTTAAATATCTTCAACTTAGGAACTTTATTCGATCAAATCAAAATAAAGCTCTCACTCGACCTATTTACTCATCCTTGGAAAAAATGTTGATGAAAGATAGTAAAAGAAAGGGTATTATTTCAGAGTTTTATAACTCATTGACACTATCCTCAAGTGAAAACTCACAGAAAAGATTAAACTACTGGAAAGAAGATCTGCAAACTGAAATTTCAGAGGAACAATGGGAATTGGCTTGTACAGAAGCTCAAACCAAATCAATAAATGTACGTCTTAAATTGATACATTTTAAATGGTTAATGCGGATGTATGTTACACCGGAGGAGTTAAATAGATATAACAAAAACATACCAGATACGTGCACAAAATGCATGGAAAGTAAAGGAACCCTATTTCATTGTGTATGGGAGTGTAGAGTGATTAGAGTGTTTTGGGAAGAGGTGAGGGTAACAATTGAAAAAATAATTTCAAAACAAATCATATTGAATCCTAAACTGTTTTTGTTGGGTCTGTATCCAGAAAAGCATAACTTTAATAAAAGTGAAAGAGCATTCATAGACCTCAGTTTGCTTAATGCCAAGAAATGTATTGCACTACTGTGGAAAAAGACTCATGGACCAGATGTGACTCAGTGGTTAAGACAGATGTTAACAAACCTTCCATTAGAAAGAATAACATATATACTGAAATCAAAGGAAATTGTGTTTGAGAATATATGGAGACCTTTTATTGATTATGTAAAAAATTTAAACATAACTCTTGAAGAAGAAGGTGAATGATGTGTGTGGACCTTGTAAATTCCAAACTGGTGAACATAATATGTATACTTATGTAATGGATTGTCTAGACTAAACAGAGGAGCATTGTTGAAGACTTGATTTTGTTGGTGGTTGTTGGTGTTTTTAGTGCATTTTTTTTTGTAGTACTTTAGTGTTAGTGTTTGATTGTTTGTGTCATGTTTGTTAAAAAAAAAAGGTTCAATAAAGATATTGTGGAAAAAAAAATGAATTTGAAAACTTTTAAAAATGGTATTTTAAATGCCCCTGCTACTCCACTCTTGCTGACTGATTTAACACTACTTCAGCCTGTTATATCCATAACCAGTACTTCAATAACGAGGCTGGAGGTGCAGTAGAACGTAACTTTATTGATGCACTCACAGCGTGTCAAAGGCGCTCCCGTCTAGGCAGAGGTCTGGTCGTAAAGAGACCGTGCCTCTTCCACATCAGCCTTTTATACCCAGGGTGGCAGCGGAACCGGAAAGGTGGAGCCGCCATATTTAATACATCATCCCCCCCCCCCCCCGTAGAAAAGTCCAAAACACACCAATTAGGCCCTCCCAAATTTGCAACCCGAATCACACACTAACAGTGAACAGAATATTTAGGCCAATCCATGCACACAAAACAACTAAAGCTAGAGGGGGACAGGTGGACTACTGTCCCACCTCCACATGGCTAGACGGATTATTCTGCCATCTTTTCAATATATATATAGTCCATGAAAATAAAAAAACTTCCGTGTTCCTAATATAACTGAAAATAATCCCATGAACTTTTATACATACAGGCAAACTTCCATTCAACAATTAACCAGTCAATATTTACGTTCACACATTGCTATTGGCACACCCAACAAACCCACCCCCATAACCCGGGCAAACCACACAGTAATATATACTTTAAACATCACTTGTTTTTGTGTTGGGTTTTTTTTGTACATGGGCAACTCACATAGCACTCAATGTAAGGAACATATTGACTACGTAGCCTAGGCAATTCACAACATAATATGCAGTTTAACCCATCGCCCCCTTGCTACCATACAGTTCCGATGGAGAAGCCACCCCTGGAGACCCGTCTGGCGGATCCCGTCCAGAGCATCTTCATCTCTTTGCCCCTGGAGATGAGCCACGTTGGAGTCTCGACACCGCCTTCTCATCGTTGGTGCACCGCAGCTCGTTGGGGTGTCTCCATGAGCCATCGGACAGCTGGAGGTAATCGTCCTCCTGAACAGCCACCACCTGCAGCCGCCTCTGTCATCCCATCGCTTCCTCTTGCCATGGATCCTTCTCAGCCGAGCCTCCTCTCTGGGTCGAACCATGTCAGCGACTCCCAGAGGAGCTTGACTCGGCTTCCAATGTCCACGATGTCTCAACTGGGTCTCCTCTCTGGGTCGAACCACACCAGCCACCCCTCGAGAAGCCCCACTCGGCTTCCATTGTTTCTATGTGGCATGTCAGTTCTCCATGCCAGCTGGTCCTGTCCCACTCTCTTTCATTTGTAACGTCGGCGAAACCGTAGCAGCCTCTTGCTTCTCAGTACCTCCCGGCTGAATTCCGGAAGCAGAGGGAGCTATCCTCTTGGTTCTGTCTGCCATCACGGGTGTTCCATCGTGCCGCCCAGTTCCCACATCCAGGGTAACTTGGGCCCTGGCACCGGAACCCTCCCACGATGGCCCTGGATGGAACTGGTCCTGTCCATGTCCCAGAATACTAGGCCAATCTTTGTCCCATAACGCATCGTCCATCACACTCAGAACCGGTCAGTCCCACAAACCACAGCCCAACCACTCCTCTCCAACGCCACTGGTGATTGTGAAGCCCAGGTTGTAGAACATGTCGTAGTCCATCACATTCGACCCGCTGACGGTCACCACAAACTGGATGTTGGACATCACTGCCCACTTGTATCTTGCCGTCAACTCCAGCGAACCCACGATGGCTAGCCTATTACCT
This sequence comes from Pholidichthys leucotaenia, assembly GCA_020510985.1. Taxonomy (NCBI): domain Eukaryota; kingdom Metazoa; phylum Chordata; class Actinopteri; order Cichliformes; family Pholidichthyidae; genus Pholidichthys; species Pholidichthys leucotaenia. The sequence goes on along the minus strand of CM035836.1, from coordinate 394,396,348 downwards.
CCGTAGCCACAATATGGCGTCAACAGTCCTCTCACTCAGTAATATGGGAACAAACTCCTCACAGTAGGCCAGTTCAGCACGGAAACCGCTGCGCCCGTGTCCACCAACAACAACACTTACACGCCGTCCAGCATCACCTCACAGTAAATCCACCCATCTGTGCTCAGGGAGACGGTGTGAATAACCCTAGGAGTCGTGGCGGGGGAATCCACTTCATGTCACTGTTTCTCTCCCTCAAATTTTCTACAGGCCCTGGTGAAATGATGTAGGAGTCCATACTTGCCACAGCGTTTGCCCCTCACTGGACACTCTCTTGCCTTGTATTGGTGCTTGGTGGACCCGCAACCCATACATCTGGGTGACCCTGGGGCAGACCTTATGTTAATAGCAGTAGCATACTATTCCGTGTCTTCTGCGCTATCATCGCTACCCGGGTCCACAGCTTGCGTCACTGACTGTGATTCAGCTTGCCTCAACGTAGTTCTCTCATCGAGGTCCTTAGATAGTTTATCCACTGCTTCAAACTGTTGAGCTATCTCAACTGCCATGGCTAACGTCAGTTAACCGGAGTGAACTGACAGAGGGTGCGAGGAGCCTTGACCGTGCCGCAGAACATAGCGTGTGCTCCGCCAGCTGATCGCAGATCATTTCTTCTTCCAAAGCCCCACACTGGCTTTACCAACCAGCTGATGCAGGTCTGTGACGTATCTCTGCACCGACTCTCCAGTCCACCGACAGCACTGCCAAAACTGAATCCTTCGAACTATGACGTTTTCCGCAGCGCGAAAGTAGCACACCATTAGCTCAACCACGTCTTCAAAACTCTCACTCTCATCCAATGTGCTGAGAATGCGTTGTCCCTCCATGCCGAGATTATGGACCAATATTGCTTGTGCACGTAGTTTTTTCCAATTCGCCGAGGTTCAAAGCCACCAAATAATTATGGAATGCTGCAAACCACCTTGGGAACCAGCAGCTCACCTGGCTGAATACTAGAAAGTCCCTTATCCATACTTTTATCCTCGTCGCCAGATGTTATGTCCATAACCAGTACTTCAATAACGAGGCCAGAGGTGCAGTAGAACGTAATTTTATTGATGCACTCACAGTGTGTCAAAGGCGCTCCCGTCTAGGCAGAGGTCTGGTCGTAAAGAGACCGTGCCTCTTCCGCATCAGCCTTTTATACCCAGGGTGGCAGCGGAACCGGAAAGGTGGAGCCGCCACCCATAACACACAACAATATGAAATAGATCATATTTAATACATCACACAGCTGAAACCGGACGTCCCGCCCATAATCGTTCCTACAGCGGCACCCCCAGGAATAAGGTGGATACATTAAATCGAATTTGAATTTTTTTTAAAAATGCTATTTTAAATGCCCTTCTACTGATTGACTTAACACTACTTCCGCCCGACAGTGGAAGTTGCACATATAATCATTTCTACAGCAGCACCCTCAGGAATAAGGTGGATAGAATTTATAGAAAATTTATATTGTGATATACAGTGAATATAAAAGGTCTACACACCCCTGTTCAAATGCCAGGTTTTTGTGATGTAAAAAAAATGAGACCAAGATAAATCATTTCAAAACTTTTTCCACCATTAATGTGACCTATAACTTGTACAACCCATTTGAAAAACAAAATGAAATCTTTTAAGGGGATAAATAAAAAATAAAAAAAAAACTTAAAATAACCTGTTTGCATAAATATGCGCACCCTGTTATAACTGGGGATGTGGCTGTGTTCAGAATTAAAGGGTACCTGTAGTGAATTTTAATCAGAAACTATTTTAAAGGTTCATATATGATACTAGTGGTTCCGTTCAGTAATTTTTTTTTTTTTTTTTAATGTGCCGTAAAGAGAGGCGGCCATATCAGCAGCAACTCTCTTGTGTCTTTGTGTTTTTATCTGCTTATTCTTGTATATAGTGTGTCTTTTTTTTCACCAGGGCTCCATAGAAAGACTCGGATTAACAACTGGACTGTTTTTTATATTTTAGCCCCGGTCTTTCTCTTATTTTTCCTCTTCCTCAGGGCAATGGAGAACAACAGAGGTTGGGGCGGACGCATTGCTTACATATGCGACCAGCTGATTGTGATGAGGAGGCCGGCGCCGCTGCCCAGCACGAAACCCCCTCATCCCGCATGAGCTCAGGAGGAAACGCCACGGAAGAAGGGCTGGAACTAAAGTAAGGATGAGGAGAAGGAAGCATAAACCATCCGTACCGATGTTCATCACCGGGAATGTTAGGTCACTGGGAAACAAAGAAAATGAGCTCACAGCGCTGGTCAGGACGCAAAAGGAATATTGTGAGTGTAGTATCATGTGTTTTACAGGGATGTAGTTACACTCACAGATCCTGGATATTAACGTAGTGATACCTGGCTTTAAGACTATCCGGTGGGACAGGGATGTCTCAGGAGCGGGAAGAAGAGGGGAGGAGGATTGGCACTTCTTGTGAATGAAAGGTGGTGTAATCCTGGAGACATTTATGTGAAGGAAAAGCGCTGCAGCCCAGACTTTGAACTGCTGGCTGTGAGTATGAGACCCTATTATACATATGCCACGAGAATTTACGTGTGCCCTGGTAATTATCGTCTTCGTCCCTCCGTCAGCTGATGCAGTGGTGGCCTGTGACGTCATCAGCTCCACGACTGCTACAGTACTGGAGAAGCACTCTGATGCATTTATGGCAATCGCAGGTGATTTTAATCACGGCTCACTAGGAAAAACACTACCAAACTTTCACCAGTTTATTGACTGTCCCACCAGAGAAAATAAAACACTGGATCAACTGTATGATAATTCAAGAGATGCATATAGTGCCACAGCTCTACCCCCCACTGGCAAATCGGATCACTGCATGGTCATGTTATCACCCAAGTACCCCTTGTGCAAAGGCAGCCTGCTTATACACAGACTGTGAGGAGGTGGACACAGGAGACTGCTGATGCACAACAGGACTGCTTCGAGATGATGGACTGGGGCGTACTCTGTGAACCACATAGGGTGGACATAGACAATATGACCGACTGCATCACAGAATACATCAGATTCTGTGAAGACAGAACCATGCCAGCTCAGACCATACACTGTTTCCCCAACAACAAACCATGGGTCACCAGTGACCTGAAAGCACTTCTGAACAAGAAGAAGAGAGCTTTTAGGTCTGGAGACAAGGAGGAACTGAGGAGAGTGCAGCATGAACTGAGAGAGATGCTGAGGAGGTATAAAGACAATTACAGGAGGAAGTTGGAGGATAAACTCAGGAAAAACCATACCAAGGAGTGTTGATGGGAATGAAACAAATAACTGGGTGTAAGGGGAGAGACAGACATCTGGGAGCCTTGAGTGAGCTGATGAGCTGAATCTGTTTTTTAATAGGTTCAGCTCAACATAGGACAACATAGGACTGGCTACCTATGATGTCATATAGACAATAGGACTGGCTGCCTATGATGTAGCCATGATGTCCTGTGATGCCTGCCTGGATGTCTTTATGATGTCATATAGACCATCACTCACGATGCCTGCCTTGATGTCTTTACTCATCACCTAATTACGAATAGGACACAGCACTTTAAACCTCAAGCGACCAAGCTATTTTACGGACTGAAATGACCAAGTGGGGTCATTTATGACCCCATTGTGCTCTGTACAGGGATCCTTATTATAAATGGCTGGTTGGAGGTTTATCATACCAAAACTACTCCCTGTATTTAAGACAGGTATTTTATAATGATCTAATGTAAAATGTGTTTGCTAATAATACTTTTATTGCAAGAAATAACCAAAACGCAGACTGTAAGAACAACATTACATTTATTTAGACAGTCCTTGTCAGTTCACTGTTGGAACATCATCATCATCATCATAGTCATCATTGTCATCATATCATCATCACGATGATGATGATACCTATTATTGTAGTTACGATGATGATCATGATACCTATTATGGCATTTTGCATAATGGCGGTTTTCTTGTGGACGGTGATCCGGATCACCACCAAAATCTAATCATCTGTAGGATACCCCATTTCTGACAATCTGTGAAAATTTCATGAAAATCCGTCCATAACTTTTTGAGTTATCTTGCTAACAAACAGACAAACAGACAAATCCAGACAAACAGACAAATGTAAATCTTGCTATCCTAGGTCTGTTAGCCATGGTTCACTGCAATACAATATAAAGTACTGATTAGAAGTGGAAACCGGAGTGGTGGCTCAGTTGGTAGAGCATCCGCCCCACACCCGGGAGGCAGGGGTTCAAATCCCGGCCGGGTCATACCAAAGACCATATAAAAATGGTGCTTTCTGCCTTCTAGCGTGGTGCTCCACATAATGGAATGGGGACAGTAAAGTTACACACAGAGCTACCAGAGGACTGACCCCCCACTGTAGCTTTCACTACTTACAGTAGCTGTGTGGCCTAGGGTCAGAGAAACGGAGATAGGCGCCGCCCATATACACCTTCAGGTGTGAAGGGATTAACTAACTAACTATTAGAAGTGGAACATTTGAATAAAATTTATAAAACCAATGTTTAAAAACCAGTGCTTCTCTTCGGGGTCATAAATGACCCCACAAGAGTTTGCGATGTCTACGCCACACCAATTGGTTGATCCCTGCAAAAAACTATGAAAGTGTGTAGGATTAGTAGACTGACAAATTCATGCTAGGAAAGAAAATTTGGATAAAAAATAGAGACGGCACATGAAATTATATGGCTGGGGTCGTAAATGACCCCACTTGGTCGCTTGAGGGTTAAACCACACCCATTTGAAGCAGTAAATCTGGAAATCTTACTCATCACCCAATTAACAATAGGACACACTACTTTAAACCACACCCATTCGAAGCGGTACATTTGACCAACAAAACAGACATTGCAATGGCTCAAGATACATCATTGAACAAATACAGCCTCACCTGATGGTTGCAACATCTGTGATTGGTGTCAATGCTGGATGCACTTTCCTGATTCCACCAATCACACTCACCATCTGACAACATGTTTCCATTCACCTTGCGATGGAAACAGTTTCCAGTAACACCCTGCTTTGCCATGACTGTGAATAAGTCACAGGGCCAGTCTTTACAGCGCGTTGCTGTTTTCTGCACAAGAGATTTCTTCAGCCATGGCCAATTTGACGTTGCCGCCAGCAGAGTTGCCAGATCAAGCAGTCTTCGTATCTGTGCTCAAGATGAAGAAACTAAGCAAACGCGTCACTTTCTGAGCAATGTTGTTTTTAAAGAGATGCTGACACAGTAAAAATGTGTAACCTTGAAGAATGGCAGTCTACACTACAAATGTGTAAAATGCCAAGCAAAGCGCTGATTTTCTCCGGGTGCTCCAGTTTCTTGGTTTCTACGGGCATGCACAGGTCTTCCTGAACAGGCTCGAAAGCCACCTTTTGCTCAGATCTATTTTCATGATCCTGTCCATGAACTTGAATTACGACGCACCTATCCCTCAACCAGTGGTCTGAATGAAGAAGAAGGAGAAGACCCACCAGCTGGAGAGCAATAGAGTGAGGAGGACTGCTGCACATCAGAAAAGATGCCGTGAAGATGAAACACCTCAGGTTCCAACAGTACGCCGCAGGCATGACACAGCTGTCTGAGACAGGAGGAGAACCTTCAGCAACGGGCATGCAGAAATACTTGCTTATACTTGATTTCTACAGGCATGGACGGGTATGAACGGGTATGTACTATTTTGCCCTTATTTTAGTTCTGGCCCTTTATTTGTATGTTTGCCTGTACCTTTTGTTCCTATGCTCTTTGGCCTGCCAGTGTGGTCTCGCTCTCGGGTTGGCAACTATCAGTGTGGCTTTCCGGGTTGTCACTTTGTTCATGGGCAGTCCACCTGTCAGATGTCAGCACTAAGCACTTCCCCCACTCATGTGACTCACAGCTGATCTTGATCTGTAATCACCCTTACTGCCTACTTAAGCCTTGTTCCTCTGTTTGCTAATCGCTTGGTAATTTATTCATCTGTCCTCGTCCTGAGACGGCGTTCCCGTCTCCATGGTTCTCCGTAAACGTAAGTCCAGCTCAGCTGGGAATTCGTAGTTTCCTTATTTTTCTCTTCATATGTCCAGCTCTGCTGGGATATCGTAGTTTACTCGTCTGTTCTGTAGCGTGTGTTTTTGTATGTGTGCCCTCTATTAAATATGCAAACTCACTGCTTGCATTTGGTGTCATCTGTTCGCCCTGTGAACGGGCCCATCATGACAGAAAACTGGTCATGGAGGCTGCCAAGAGGCCAACAGCAACACTGAAGGAGCTGCAGGAATTTCTGGCAAGTACTGGCTGTTTAGTACATGTGACAACAATCTTGCGTCTAGGGTGGCAAGGCAAAAGCCTTATCTTACGAAGAAAAACATCCAAGCCCGGCTACATTTTGCAAAAACACATTTGAAATCTCCCAAACACATGTGGGAAAAATGTGTTATGGTCCGATGAAACCAAGGTTGAACTTTTTGGCCATAATTCCAAAAGGTATTTTTGGCACAAACGCAACACTGCTCATCACCAAAAGAACACCATACCTACAGTGAAGCATGGTGGTGGCACAATCATGCTTTGGGGTTGTTTTTCTTCAGCTGTTACTGGGGCCTTAGTCAAGATGGAGGGAATTATGAACAGTTCCAAATACCAGTCAGTGTTGGCACAAAACCTTCAGGCTTCTGCTAGAAAGCTGAAGATGAAGAGGAGCTTCATCTTTCAGCATGGCAATGACCCAAAGCACACATCCAAATCAACAAAAGAATGGCTTCACCAGAATAAGATTAAGGTTTTGGAATGGCCCAGCCAGAGTCCAGACCTGAATCCGATCGAACATCTGTGGGGTGATCTGAAGAGGGCTGTGCAGAGGAGATGCCCTCGCAATCTGACAGATTTGGAGCGTTTTTGCATAGAAGAGTGGGCAAATATTGTCACATCAAGATGTGCCACGCTGATAGACTCCTACCCAAAAACACTGAGTGCTGTAATAAAAGCCAAAGGTGCTGCAACAAAGTATTAGTTTAAGGGTGTGCATATTTATGCAAATAGGCTATTGTAAGTTTTTTAGTTTTTATTTTTATTCTTTAAAGATTTCAGTTTGTTTTTCAGTTGGGTTGCACACATTATAGGTCACATTAACGGTGGAAAAATTTTGGAAATGATTTATCTTGGTGTCATTTTTTTACATCACAAAAACCTGGCATTTGAACAGGGGTGTGTAGACTTTTTATATCCACTGTATATCGTTATCGTCAAATAAGATTACTTATATTAGGATATGAAATTTTGATCATATCGCACAGCCCTAGCAACCCAGAAAGGCAGCAGCTGAAAGACAATTTTTTTTTTTAAAATTCCCATTTCCCCCTACAGTCCAAAGACATGCAAGTTAGGGTAATTGGTACCAACTGGGGATTCTAAATTGTCCTTAGGTATGAATAAGAGAGTGAATGGTTGTCTGTCTCTCTGTGTTGGCTCTGTGATGGACTGGCGACCTGTCCAGAGTGTACCCCGCCTCTCACTCAAAGACGCTGGGATATCCTCCACCCACCCTTGCAATGAAGTCATATATTCACATATAGTCATATAGTATATACTGAGAAATGTATGCCACTTTCTTAATCTTACTGAACACTAAAAGACTGTCCTCTAACAAAAAATGGCCATAGAGAGCATTTTTATCAACAGGAATTACACCTTAGAAATCAAATCAAGTTTATTGTCATATGCACAGTAAGGAATTACGTTTCCCTGTACAATGAAAATCTTCCTTTGCTTTCTATTGCAAATGCCACACAATATAAAATATGTCAAAGAATAAGATAAATAAAGAAACACACAGCATACACAGTGAGGAATAAAAATCCATCCATCCATCCACCCATCCATCCATCCATCTTCTACCGCTATTCCGGAGGTCCGGGTCGCGGAGGCAGCAGTTCAAGCAGAGAAGCCCAGACTTCCCTCTCCCCAGCCACCTGCTCCAGCTCTTCAGAGAGGATACCAAGGCGTTCCCAGACCAGCTGGGAGACATAGTCTCTCCACTGAGTCCTGGGTCTGCCCCGGGGTCTCCTCCCAGTGGGATGTGCCCGAAACACCTCAAGTGGGAGGCGTCCAGGAGGCATCCTAATCAGATGCCCATACCACCTCAACTGACTCCTTTCAATGTGGAGGAGCAGCGGTTCTACTCTGAGCCTCTCCCGGATGACTGAGCTCCTCACTCTATCTCTAAGGGTGAGTCCAGCAATCCTACGGAGAAAGCTCATTTCAGCTGCTTGTATCCACGATCTCGTTCTTTCGGTCATTACCCAAAGCTCGTGACCATAGGTGAGAGTAGGAACGTAGATTGACTGGTGAATCGACAGCTTTGCCTTAGAACTCAGCTCCCTCTTCACCACAACAGACAAGTACAACGTCCGCATCACTGCAGATGCTGCTCCAATCCGTTTGTCAATCTCTCGCTCCATTTTCCCCTCACTCGTGAATAAGACCCCAAGATACTTAAACTCCTCCACTTGGGGCAGGAGCCTGTCCCCAACCCAGAGAGGACAATCCACCTTTTTCCGGCTGAGGACCATGGACTCAGACTTGGAGGTGCTGATTCTCATCCCAGCCACTTCACACTCACCGGCAAACCATCCCAGCAAGAGCTGTAGGTCATTGCTGGATGAAGCGAACAGGACAACATCATCTGCAAACAACAGAGATGAGATCCTGTGGTCACCAAGCATGACACCCTCCATTCCCTGGCTGCGCCTAGAAATCCTCTCCATAAAAATTATGAACAGGATCGGTGACAAAGGGCAGCCCTGGCGGTGTCCAACTCTCACTGGGAATGAGTTCGACCAAGTGTTGGCAATACGAACCAAACTCTCACAACAGTCGTACAGAGACCGAATAGCTCGTAACAACAAGCCCGATACCCCATACTCCCGAAGCACCCCCCCCCCCACAAAAACCCACGAGGGACGCGGTCAAATGCCTTCAAGTCCACAAAACACATGTAACCTGGTTGGGCAAACTCCCACGAACCCTTGAGAATTCTCGAGAGGGTAAAGAGCTGGTCCGATGTGCCACGGCCAGGACGAAAACCACATTGCTCCTCCTGAATCCGAGGTTCGACCAACGGCCGGACTCTCCTCTCCAGTACCTTGGCATAGACCTTCCCAGGGAGGCTGAGGATTGTGATCCCTCTAAAGTTGGAGCACACCCTCGGATCCTCTTTTTTGAAAAGAGGAACCACCACCCCGATTTGCCATGCCAAAGGCACTGCCCCCGACCTCCACGCAATGTTGCAGAGGCGTGTCAACCATGACAGCCCAACAACATCCAGGGCCTTGAGGTGCTCAGGGCGAATCTCGTCCACCCCCGGGGCCCAGCCACCAAAGAGATTTTTAACCACCTTGGCAACCTCAGCCCCTGTGATAGGCGAGTCGTCCACCTCGTCCACAAACCCTGCTTCCTCTGTGGAAGACGTATCAGTGGGATTGAGGAGATCCTCAAAGTATTCCTTCCACCGCCCGACGATATCCCCAGTCGAAGTCAACAGCGCTCCATCCACACCATACACAATGTGGACAGGGAGCTGCTTTCCCCTCCTGAGCTGCCGGACAGTTTGCCAGAATCTCTTCGAGGCCAACCGAAAGTCTTGTTCCATGGCCTCACCGAACTCCTCCCATACCCAGATTTTTGCTTCAGCAACCACCCGAGCTGCACTCTGCTTGGCCTGCCGGTACACCTCAGCTGCTTCGGGAGTCCCACAAGCCAACCAAGCTTGATAGGACTCCTTCTTCAGCTTAATGCCCCCCCCCCTCACCACTGGTGTCCACCACTTGGTTCGGGGGTTGCCACCTCGAGATGCACCGACCACCTTGCGGCCGCAGCTCTGGGCCACCGCTTCAACAACAGAGGTGGAGAACATGGCCCATTCAGACTCCATGTCTCCAGACTCCCTTGAAATGTGGTTGAAGTTCTTCCGGAGGTGGGAGTTGAAGACCTCCCGGACAGGGGCCTCAGCCAGACGTTCCCAACACACCCTCACTATACGTTTGGGTCTACCAGGTCTGAATGGCTTCCTCCTCTGCCATTGGATCCAACTCACCACCAGGTGGTGATCAGTTGACAGCTCTGCACCTCTCTTTACCCAAGTGTCCAAGACATAATAATAAAAGAATAAAAATCTCAACAATAAAAAGTATAGAAACTATATACATGGAGCTGCAAATACTATATACAAATTACATCATTACATTGTGCAAATTAGTGCAACATCAGCTTATGTGCGCTGAGAGCAGTGAATGTAAACAGTTTCAGCAATGAATGCAGTTGCACATATGCAAAGTGACAGAAGTAAATGGTAAACAGTTGGATGCAGTTGCATGAGGTAGTCATATGATTACAGACTCCTATCAGCTGTTTAGGAGTCTGATGGCAGTGGGAAAGAGAGTTCTTGAGCCTTGAAGTCCTACACTTCACACTTCTGTACCTCTGACCTAAGGGTAGAAGTGTGAACAGTCTGTATTGGGGGTGGGGTCCTTAAGAATGGAGGCAGCTCTCCTGTGGACTCTGCAATTGTAGATGCTCTGCAGACAGGGCAGTGGAGTCCTGATGATCCTCTCTGCAGGCGCTGTGGTCCAAGACAATAGTGCTGCCGTACCACACAGTGAAACAACTGGTCAGGATACTCTACAGCCTCCTCAAAAAGTACAGCCGCTGTTGAGCTTTCTTGACCAGCTGTGTGGTGTTCATTGTCCAGGTTAGATCCTTAGTGATGTGGAAACCTAAGTACTTAAAGCTGCTCACCCTGTATGCTTAAAACTCCTTGATGAGTAGTGGGTGATGAGGTCTCCTCTCCTTCCTCATGTCCACTATCATTTCCTTTGTCTTGTCTGAGGGTAAGGTTGTTGTCCTCACACCATGACACCAGACTGGCCACCTCCCTCCTGTAAGCCACTTTGTCCCCACCAGTGATTCTTCCTATCACTGCAGTGTTGTCCGCGAACTTCAGGATGATGTTGTCCGTGTGAGAGGTGACACAGTCTTGAGTGAACAGGGTGTAAAGGATGGGGCTGAGGAAGCATCCCTGTGGGGTGCCTGTGCTTGTAATGATGCTGGCTGAGGTTCAGTTTCCAATCTGGACAGACTGGGGTCTGCCAGTTAGGAAGTCTAAAAGCCAGTCACAGAGGGTGGTGTGCAAGCCAAGTGTGAACAGTTTATGGGTGAGTTTATGTAGGATGACCATGTTGAAAGCAGAACTGTAATCAACAAAGAGTACCCTGATGTAGGAGTCTTTGTTTTCCAGGTGGGAGAGGGAGTAGTTGAATGCAGCAGCGATGGCATCCGAGGTGGACATGTTGGGCCAGTAAGCATACTGCAGGGGGTCCAGTATGCTGCTCTGAATGTGGTCCAGCACCATTCACTCAAAACACTTCATAATGATTGGGGTGAGTGCTACTGATCTGTAGTCATTCAGGCAGGTAGGTGAACTCGTCTTGGGAATGAGGACAATGGTTGTGGCTTGTAGCTCGAGGGAACAGTGCTCTGGCTGAGGGAAAGATTGAAAATGGAGGTGAGAACATCAGCCAGCTCATTGGCACGTGCTCTGAGGACCCGCTTAGGGATGTTGTCTGGCCCTGCTGCCTTGCGGGGGTGACCCTCCTCAGACCTTTGTACACTTGGCCTATTTAGACTGTTGGGGGAGGGGAAGGGAGTCAAATGGTCGAAGTATGTGTGTGCCTCCTCTCTGTGCTGTGACTGGAGGACTCAAAGGCCAGCTTTCCACCAAACCGGTTCCGGTGCTAGTTTGGTTCTGGTGCTGGTGGTAGTGCTTAACCAGAGTGCTCATAAGAACCAGTTGTCTTTCCACCGATATGGAGCTAGTCGGGAATTATGTCAGGGCTACGTCATTACGTAGTGTGAAGCGCCCAACCCCCGCAGAACACCAGAGAAGACGGAAGGTGGCGGTATGCACCTCTCACTTGTTTGCTATCCGCAAGTAACCGAGAGAAGAAGAAGAATGCTATCCACCAGTAACCGAGAGAAGAAGTAGCAGCGCTAGCTTGTCAACATGTAGGAGTTTATTGTCTCTTTGGGAGCGCTGCTTTTATTCCAAACCTGTATTACCATCCAAAAACAGTTTTATTCTTAATGGCAGAGAACGGCGGCTACGTTTAAAGGCCAAATGTCACGTAACAGGGTACTTTAAATATCTTGAAACTAGATATAAAAGGGAACCGATCCGTTCGGGTCTTGGTGCATATGCTTCAGTAATAACGGAATATTCGTTAATTTAAAACTGCCGCGCTTGGCCTGACACGGCCCCTGGAATCGCCTGGGGAAGAAGGCGGAAGTGACGGAATCGATTGCACCCTAGTTTGATGCTTGGGGTATTTCAATTGATTGTTTATATGGAGACTGGAAGGTTGAAGTGAGCAACAAGAAAGAAAAAATTGGATATTTCACCCATACCTTAAAACGGGACTATCAGGGACAGCTGGGTAATAAGGGACACTTCTCTGGGAAATGTTTTCTTACCTGTCAAGTGAGACGTTTTCGCCGTACTTCAACACCGTAAAAAGCGGCTATAAGGAACGGCGGAGCAACAAGGCACACCTCTCTGGGATCTGTCTGTTCCGCAACCGCTGCACAGCTCAACGTGTTAAACCATTGTCCTAATTACTTCTCATGGTAGTGAGAATAGCTGACGCTAAGCGATCAGCCCGCCCCGACAATTAAACTAATGAGTGACTCCACACTTCGAACAGTAGTGAGAAGAGCTCCCGCTGAGCGATCAGCCCGCCCCAGCTGTGAGTGATCACACACAGGAGTCCTCAAGACACTCAGTTTTTTTTCCAGTATATTTTTTCTTTTGGGCGTACAGAAATGGCAATACGCCCGTTTTTGCTAAAATTGCATTTTCCCTGTATTTTCCTTAAAATATTTGACAATAACAACACGAACTACATTTAAAACATTTCCCAGAAAAGTGTCCCAAACCACTCTGCCGTCTCCCACAGCCGCGCTTGGCACCAAAATACGGTGAAAACGTCTCCCTTGACAGGTATGCGCCTCCATTTTCATATTGATCTGGTCAATTTCTTGACAGCAGCGGCTCTCCTCCACTGTAATAATAATGGCTTCCGAAAAATCAATATTTATGGGGCGCCCTCGACAGACCCCCTCCGGCTTCGCAATTCTGGAGGCGATTAATGTCTAGTTCAATGACATTTTCCACTGGTTCTGCTCTCTGGTCATCGTTGGAACTGTTGTCATCAGACAAAGCATCTGATTCCGTCTCGGACGGCTCGAACCGGTAAGGTTCAGTGCCTCTGTCACTGTCTGAACCACTGACAAAAAAAAAAGACAAAAAAAAAGACAAAACTAAACTAATTTGTTCACAATCGCTGTCACTTTCCGTCATGATTGTCCAATGTTGATAAGTGTGAATGTGGATAGGCAGGGCAGCCAGGGTACAACTGGTGATGTCAAAAACATGGGCGTGGTCTGGACTGGCTGTCACAAGCCAGCAAGCAAGGTGGGGCCTTCACCTGGTGTATTTTGTGCAATTATGTAAATACAGGTGGGTGATATGGTCTCCGGTATGAATATTTGGTTTAAGCTATGTGTATTTTATCTAAATTCGTTGTCATTTAGAAAAAAAAATTACGTGACATTTGGCCTTTAAGGACACCGGTAATCATCAATATTTCAGTTATCAGCCGTTGTTAGATAAAGTCTGTAGTGCGAGCATTGACTACACTTTTAAACATAATATTTATGTCATTTCTGTAATAGGTGGTGTTACGGCGCATTACGAGACGGAGGTCTCCTGTTATGTCATGCCAAAAAGTGATCAGCTGTCCCAAAAAATGATCGCCAGGGGCCATATTGTTATAGGTTATATTAGCCGGTAAATATATATATTTCAACAGATAAACAGTACTTGGTTAGGTATAACAAGATATTTTTAACACCTACGATGCATTTTGAACCCAAAACAAACTTGATCTGGGATTAAAAGCAATTAAAATAATGCAGCCACAAGGTTACATGGAAAAATGTATAGATTTACTGCATATATACATGAAGATACTGTATAAATATATATTCTATGCACCTCCAAACTACAGAGTTGTGAAAGGTATACCCTTCTGTACTTGTGTCATCTATTCTGGTTAAAGTACTGATTCAAGTTTTTATTCATGTAGGGATAACAAGAGACAGACTGTAAAGTGTTCAAAGTTCTTTCCCCAGAAATGATCTTGTCCAGAGCTGACAGAATGCCATGTGGGACGTTGTCAAAACAAGATAAACTCATCATTTTTGAAGCTGGCAACTTGGAACATTTTCCACAGAAAAAGTACATAGATTTAAAGTTTGTTGCTGCTTGTTCTTTAAAAAATGTGAAAGAAGTTGTCAAAAATGAGTAAGTCCACAAATACCTGATATATTGTCCAATACCTGGAAAAATGAACTTAAGTGCAGTAATTCAGTACTTGTACTTTCACTTCCCACCACTACAATGTTATAGTGATTTGCATTGTCCTAAATAACTTTATATTTCATGCATATGAAATGTAAAGTCTTTAACTTTTTAATATGACCCTTCTCTCTTATGTTTTTTCTCTTATCTCTTTGTCTTATGTCCTGATTGATGGAGCCTTGAGCACTTTTATCATGTCTATCGTCAGCTTCATGTGTGCCTGTGTTTGTGTTCATGTTGAATGTAACTGTAGTTTGTAAATATGGATGTCACCTGACTGCAAAACAAATCTACCTACGGGTACAAATAAAGGAACCTGAACCTGAATATGTTTGGTGTGAGGATAACAATGTAGAAGCAGAAAAACACTTAAGGAAAGAAAGCTTTTATTTCCAAAATGTGCAAAAACTTCAGACTGCTACATATGAAATATTATGTACACACAGCCAAAAATATCAATGCTGTGATAGTTACTTTTTTTACAGTCCCTCAAGCACAGACACAACACGTCCCATCAGTCCAACAAGGGTGTTGGTCTGCTTTGCAGCAAAGCGAAGTTCAGCTGCTCCTCCCTCCTGCTCTGCTCCTGCTGTCTCATCTGACCGTAATCAAGAAGGAGGTCCATGTTTGTGTCACACTTCTGTTTTCCTGTTTTAAAGTACACAAATAAGCAATATAAAATAACCACACACTGAAAAATGCAGGAATCCTCAATCCAAGATTGAATGTGTCTATTCAACATCCATTTACTGTTAGTGGCATCACAACATTCAATTCAAGTGTATAACTGGTTTAATTCACTCCCTCCTTTGTGTGAATGGGTCATGATCCATCCAGGTGGATGCCCTCAATTTCCCCTTTGGGGATCAATAAAGTACACAAAATCAAAATGATCTGAACATAAATTACCTAATCTGGTCTGATTAGAAGAGCAGGAGGAGGACAAGCTTGGAGCTGGTGAAGGTGAGCTGGACACCACAGGTCTGGCTGGTTCTCCCTCATCATCCAGCTGTGATAAATATATGAAAAAAAAAGTGTTTTAGTTTGTGCAGTGAACAACTTAAGCCTTCCATTAAATGTGCAGACATAGAAGACAATTTTATTCAATATCAATGTTAGCAAAGCTTACATGTCTGATTATGGAATAGAAGAATAGGAATAGATGAAACTTCATTGTACTGTACAGTTGTACAGTACAATGAAACTGTAGGTGTTCCACCAGGCTAGTGCGCAATAAAGTAAGAGAAGGATTAGATAAAATACGGCTACACAACACACAATTAAACACGAGTGAAATTTAAAAAAAAAAATGGCCTAAGATTATGGAAATATTACCAAAATAGTAAAAAAAGACGACGTTACTAGTGTCTGGTAGAAAAATCTCCCATAACATAACGCAAGGCACCCATTCATACACAGTATTCATACCACAAAAAACGTATTTTGCGCTGGATGTCTTTATAAAAAAAGTATTCTGTAAGATGCTAAGATTTCTGTTCTAGTTTCTCAAACGCGCATTTCTGTATGGCGAGGAAACGTTCGTGCTAAAAACAGTTAGCTTGTTAGCATAGCTAACCGAGAATACTATAGCCACAAGAGTGAGTAAAAAAAAAAAAAAAAAATCCGCACTTTGGCCGTTACATATCAATACAAGCGGTATACATCTGTCAGCAGAGACGACCTGTTCATTTCTTTATGGCGAGGAGAAACGTTTGGTCGTAGTAAAAGTGCTGTTAGCTTGTTAGCATAGCTAACCGAAAATACTATAGCCACAAGAGTGACTAAAAAAATATCCGCACTTTGGCCGTTACATATCAATACAAGCGGATATACTGTATATGTATACATATATTGGTTAACGTCTGGCATTTTAAAGACAATACACTTACCAGCGTGTTTTAAGCAGTTTGTTGTCCAGACTAATCCACGGCAGTGACGATGGTCCGGCTGGCTGGCCTGTCCTCCAAAACAGTTCAGATGAGTGGCCCCCTCCAGCTGATCTTGTACTTCTGCTTATGTCCATAGAGCCAAGAAATATGTCTCCTCTTCGCTCTAAATCTGTTTGGTTTTGGAATCCGTTGCGTGCTCCACTGTTTGGAAAGCAACATGGCGGTCAGTAATGTTTTGAAGCTGGTCAGTTAACCACGCCCATTGCTGTGGACCTAACCAACGTAAACTGGTGCTGCCCAGCTAGGAGTTGGGGCCACGATAGCCCCACTTTTGGGAGCCCGGGACTGGTGCTTAAGTCGGTGGAAACCCAAAGAACTGGTGCTAATGACGCAATGGCTCCAGTTAAGCACTGGAACCGGTTTGGTGGAAAGAGGCCAAAAGTGGATGTAGAAGGTGTTAAGATCATCTGGCAGGCTGTCTGTAGAGCTGATGGTGGTGGTCCTGTAGTCTGTGATGTGCTGCAGGCCTTGCCACATCTGCCTGGGGTAAGCAGTAGAGTAGAAGCCATCCAGCTTCTCTCTGTACTGCCTCTTAGCTGCTGTGATGGTTTTTCTCAGTCTGTACTTTGCAGCTTTGTACTCCACTTCATTGCCTGATCTACATGCAAGAGAGCGAACATGCAGCATGCGGCATACCTGACTGTTTATCCAGGGCTTCTGGTTGGGGAACTTCTGACTTGTATAGTGGGCACGATGTAGTCGACACAAGTGCTGATGTAGAGTTATTTCTTTGGGGAAAAAGCAGCCTCTCCTGGTTAAGAAAATAGCTACTTGAAGAAATATGATAAAAGAAGAGAGATGTAATGTGGGAGAGGTTTACCCCCTAACCCTCTTCTAACCCCAAACCTTAATCTATAACTGTAATGTTATGTATTTGGTAAAAAATATATTAAAAGAACATTATGTAATTTTGACATCTTGTCTGCAGGTATTGTAGTCCAAATTTGAAGCTGTGGAGAGCATTGTCCTTTTCATCCTGACCGGAGTTGTGCAAGTTGCCAAGTTGAGGATAAGACAAATTATGACACACACTGGAAAGTGATAATGAATCCTACACAGTAAGTTCTTTTTACATTTGGTAGAAATTATTTTTAGTCCCATTCTCTTGTTTGTCTCCCTGACACAGTTTTTTTCTTATCTCGGTTGAAACATGATTGGCTCTTATTAGCCGACACTAAACAAAAACAGACCTTCCCTAGATGGATTGTGAACTTTGCAAACAGAAATGTCTGTGCTTTAATGCTGTTGAAGAAGCCATTTATTTTTGTTTATGACATGAATTATCTTAGGGATAGTTCCTTTAATGAATAGAAAACATAAATGGGCAACCATCCCATAAGTAAAGTAAAACTGAAAATCACTGAAGGGTTTATTTGGACTTGAACGTCTGTCACTTGTGTAGTAACATGCTTGTGGTTTTGACATTCATTGCCAAAGGAAGGTAGGTTGGCAATGAAAGTCAAAAGAGCAGGGACTTGCAATAATGCAGGGACTTGCAATAATGGTGAGTGTTCCAGTTGGAGGACTTGTTGGTGCATACTGTAAATAGACTACAATGTAAAAAGTCAGTGTCTTATTCAATTCAGTTTTAACTTTATTTATATAGTGCCAATTCACAACAACAGTCATTTCATAGCACTTTTAATTTTAGGGTAGTCACAGAAAGAGATCGCAATAATCAAGTGATTCCCTGTGAGCATGCACTTGGCAGTGGTGGAGAGAAAAAAACCAACTCCCTTTTAATTCATTTTAATTTAAGCCCATTCCATCATGGGAGGTTCTCCAGCTGTCTAAATCCATAGCAGCATAACTAAGGAAGGTTCAGAACATCGGCTCCAATACCAACTATAAACGTCATCAAAC
The DNA here is from genome assembly GCA_020510985.1 of Pholidichthys leucotaenia. Lineage (NCBI taxonomy): Eukaryota > Metazoa > Chordata > Actinopteri > Cichliformes > Pholidichthyidae > Pholidichthys > Pholidichthys leucotaenia. The sequence goes on along the minus strand of CM035836.1, from coordinate 394,378,033 downwards.
AGGAAAGTGTTAACCCTATTCTTAAAACAGAGCTCAAGTCTGTGTGTGACCAAGGGGATGGGCAATGAAGCCCAACTGGTGACATTCAGCTGGAGGTTTGAACTCACAACCTTTTGCTCCAGAGTCCGACACTCTACCTATGTCACCAAGAGGATCAACCCACTTGGCAAGCCAAGTAGCGATGCTTTTTTTTGACTCCATTACATGTCCCCCAAACCTAAATTGGTAGCTTGTTTCATAGAAGAGGACCCTGATGAGTGAAAGGTCTACCTCCCATTGATCTTTAAGATAACAAGAGGCCTGATCATTTAGAGCTTCGTAAGTGAGGATAATTTTAAATTATATTCTAGATTCCATAGGAAGCCAATGAAGGTAGGGCAAAATGGGAGAAATATGATCTCTCTTTCTAGTACCTGTTAAATCTCTAGCTACAGCATTTTGGATCAAGAGAGGACTCTCTATGATACAGTATTATCCTAATACTTTGGCCACAATATGATATTATCATGATCTTGCTGTATGTTGAGTATTACACCATATATTGCTATTTACCATCCCAATCTCTCTCTTGCTCAACTCCTCAACTTCGGAATTGCAGTGATCGAATCGAATAGAACTGAAAAAAGCATGGACTAGTTTCTCAGCCTCACTTTGAAACAAGATGTTCCTAATCTTGGTGCTATTATCCAGACAGTGATTCTGTGATATGGAAGGGAGGGGCTAAATTGAATAGTCAAGGCTTTGGAGAATTTGATAAAATTATGCCAGATTGCTAGATAAAAGAGAGGCATTGTTCAAAACGGGAAGGATGCTGTCTTGCCTAACAAGAACAAGTTTCCATCAAAAGGAATCCCAATTGTCTATGTAGCCCACATCGTTTGTTGGGTACCAAACAGATGGACAACAGTTGAATGATGACATATTGCTATACACATGGTCATTGGTCATATTGGGGAGGGGTCCAATGAATAATGCAGAGGCTGACATTGTTTTGGTGAAGCTAGACATCAGCTCCACGTTAGTGACTTCAATCTTTAATGCCGGCATAAATAATAGTTTTGAAAATTTATGTGTACCTTTATTCAGCATTTTCAGATGGGATTCAGTGTTGCTTATTCTGACCCCAGGGATGTATTTGACTATGGCGGAGTCTCTAGGTTCACATTTCTGACTACAGAGTTGCCAGTGATCAGAGTTTTTTCCTCAATGGGTGTGTCAGTGGGTGTATGAAGGGAAAATTGGTTTAAAACGTTAAAAGGTTGGTGGTGAACCACTGACTTATAACTAAGCTTACTTCTCGGCATCTCCCACTTGGATCCGCCTCCTTGATAGGAGGCTTCTCACCAGCTATGGCTGGGTTGTCGTTAACTGGTGCTGATTGTTTTTCAATGCAGTGGAGCCGGGATTCCATTTCAGTCAATCTTGCCTTGAGCATCTCAAAAAGACAACACTTATTACACTGACCATTACCGTTAAATGATTCAGAGATGTAACTTAACATGTAAAACACCAGGGGTGGGGGGGGGGGGTGTAAGGAGGAGGAATGCCTGATGGCTAACCCAAAGCTAACACAAGCAGGGGAAAAAGTGAACAAACAACTAGAGTGTGATTAGGTGTCACTGAATGTGCACGTCAATTGGAGAGTCTTACACACCCATTTAAAAACTAAACAATAATCCACAATGGATCTTGGACAGTGTCATGCGGTGGCCCTCGCGAGCCACCATAAGACGCCAAAAGTCGCCAGTGAGGTTTGCATTGATGTTTTATTCACGAACAAAAGATAACACACAAAGCAATGAGCCACGGTGGGCTAAAACACACTACACAAGACACAGATGATCATAGGGCTATAACGAAGCACACTTATGATCAGGACCATGGAACACACGTTGACATCTGAGCCGAGGAACGCTCGCTCAACACCTGACAAGGAAAAATCGTAGACATAGAATCAAAGATCAGGAATAGTTGACATCTGAGGCAAGAACCGCTCACTCAACATCTGGTAAGGAATTATTGACGAGACTGCTGCATAATACTGCTCCCAGCGCCCGCTTAAATGCTGGGCTGCTGATGAGCCGTAAATGCAGCACAGCTGTTAGGCTTTGACAGAAAGGAAGCCCCTCCGAGCGCTGTCACAATAAGAGCTCGGGGAGCCAGAAGGTAACCACTGCTGTCAAACCTGGCGGAGATGATGTATGGCCTGAGCGCTGACGAAATCGGCGCTCGGACCATGACAGACAGCTAGTATCGCTATTGCTGCACATAGTGAGAGCAGGAACAGGAAATGATGATCCTCCTTACACACTAGGGGCCCTATTTCAATGGTCTAAGCTGCATTATTGCCTCACACTTTGCGCCACTGCTTTCGTTAGTTTCTCTCAGCCCATTGTATCATTTTATGCTGTGCACCCTCACAACCTAATTAGAAACTGGCTGTGTGTGTGATTTGCACTCGTAGGAGTGGATTCATTTAAAGTGGGTGAGGCGCAACGCAAAGTTTGGTGCTTTGGTATGAAGATGCATTCTTTGTCAGCGTGCCTTTGATCTTGAAAAAGCTGGTCTAAAGTCAGCAGCACATTCTCAACCACTATTTCAGCAGTGCATTCAGAAGACATGAATGCACACATATGGCTGTTCAAACACTGGGCAAGAATTTCTCAGTGTCTGTTATTTTAACAGACTCTGTAAAAATCTGTCATAATCCCTTACCTGATCTTTCATTCATTTTTTCATTCATTCATTGGTGAGCTGTCCAGGGTGTGCCCTGCCTCTCTCCCAAAGATGCTGGGATAGGCTCTAGTCCTCTGCGACCCATTAAGGATGTTAAGATGATGAATGAATGAATCATAAACTTACAGGACAAGTTCATTAAGCATTTATTTATTTATCCTCTCTCTAGGCGATCAGAATGTGAGTCACTCTTTTCGTTATTTAACTACTGGACTTTATGCTGCAGGACCGGTGTGTGACTTACACTGGGAAACAGCTGTCACCTGGTGGGAAAGCCTGTCTGCTGAGATCTGCACACACTGTCATTATCTAATTTATAACCATTTCATTATTTCTGTAGTTGTTCAGTGACATTCTTGACATGACAGGATGATTCAAAATGAAAGTATCCCAACAGTTGTTTTTTTTTTTTATGCAAGAGAGAGTTTTTAAAAAATCCCTTTATTGTACAATTCAAAAATGTAAGATCACCAATACCATCATCCCACCAAGTGTCTCACATTTCAAAAGTGCAAACATAACTCATCCCCCTCTCCCACAGAACACAAAATATTCCCTACAGTCCATCTATTGGTGAATACCTCCAAATTGTCCACCATTTTATAGTAAGAGTACTCCACCTGGAGTCTGACTTTTAACAAGGCCTTGAAAACAAACACAGGATCCACATTGCCAATGTTAGTAGTCCGATTTTTTCTTGTCAGCCAGATGGCAAGTTTAGCAGTACCAGATAGGAAGTTCATCAAAGTGTGCACAGACTTCTTTATACTTTGGACCATAAATAAACAAACCAAAAGAGAAACATTCACCCAAATTATGAAACCACACTTTCAGAAGATCAAAAAGGCCAGATAAATGAAAACATTGAACAAACAAATGCTCCAGGGTCTCAACTTGGGAACAAAACAAACATTCCTCCCCCACATTAGGATCCAGGTGTGCTCTGTATTTATTCATAGCTATTGCCCCATGTACAATCCTCCACTGGAGATCTGCCGTCCGTTTCTCAATAGGGAGCTTGTACATGGACTGCCAGCTGCCTTTCGGGGAGAATACCGGCCCCCAAAACCCTGCCCACTTCGACTCTTTCACCTCCGTCAGAGAGCGCAGATTCAGAACTCTCACACAGATGTGATACACCGTCTTCTTCCCTACAAACTGGAACTTGCCCAGACGAGGATTTCTGAAGGACAGCAGGTGATCCTCTCCCTCCTGCCACTCTCCCACAGCTGGACTTATGGAAAGGGCAGGAAAGGTGGACACAGTGTCCTCATCCCATTGAGTGGAAAGAGTACGGTTTTCCGCAAATGCCCTAAGCGGTCGTGGCAGGGCAGCACACACTTCCTTCACCACCCTATGCACCAGTCTGACAGATGTAATGTTGGCACTCTGCCCCAGCGTTTCTATCGACGGGGTTGGCATCTTCATAAGATGACCAAGCTTGGTACAGCCTGCCTCTCTTAAACAAGTTCGCAGACTAACAGATTGCAGCACTTGAGTGTCCATGAATTGATTGAAAAACAGTGGTTCCTCGAACAGCCACATGCCTGGCGTCTCCTCAGGAATGCGGGCCACGGTGAAGACTTGCCATGTATGCAAGACAGATGTATAAAAAGCAGAAAGTCCAGTAAGGTCCACCTCCCCGGATTTCATGAGGAAAAGCTGCTTATCATAGCCCAAGCGGCCAACTCTCCTCAGGAGCAGTTTTGCAGTGTCCATCCAGCAGGGGCCACATCCATAAAGGAGCCGTTGCACAGTCTGAAGCCTAAAACAGGCGATCTTGGACTGTATGTCCACCAGGTCCTGTCCTCCCTCGGCAACACCCGGGGAAAAAGTTTGAGAAACTAATCTAGCAGCACTAACCATATCATCTGTGACTCTGACCCAGGTATACTGTCTAGTGTTTGCATGTTTAACTCTCCATGTATCCAAGAGGTCGAACTGTACAGTGATATTTTTTAAAACTTGAGAAGACTGCAGATGAGGTTCTGCATTAGTGCAATCCAGATTGAAATCCAAGGTACAGTTGAAATCACCAGCAACAATAAGTTGGTCTTGGTGATAGCTCTGCAATGCTTTTGTCAGTGTATTGAAAAAGGCATCTCTTTCAGAACTGTGATTTGGAGCATAAACGTGATCAAACAAAACACGGAATTCCTTATTTCGGCCCTAACAAGGAACAGCCTGCCCTTCACTACCTCCACCACAGATAAAACTGTTGCATATGCAGATTCCCCAAACAAAATGGCTAGTCCTGCACTAAAATTTGTACCATGACTGAGTGAAAAAGGACCCTTCCACCACAAGCCCCAGTCCACTTCATCTGCTGAAGTGGTATGAGTTTCTTGCAAAAACAAAATGTTAAGATTTTTTTGTCTGAACAGGTCACCAATTAATCCCCTCTTATGATTGGCCCTCCCACCATTGATGTTTAGGGATCCTAATTTTATGTTTTGCATAGAGAGATAGATCTAAGGAACACCGTGCTGTGCCCATGTAAGTTATTTCATCTGTCGGGTGCGCTTGACCTTTTGTCCTCCAGCTGATTTACGCAGGGCTGTTAGGTGCTTTTTAAGGCAAAGACATTTTCTTTCATCCAGGAGGTCAAGACCAACCTGCCTTTTTAGCACATTAACAGACCTAATAAATTTATCAGCGTCACTGAAGTAATCAGTGACTTTAACGGCTCTGTTATAGGTTTCATCCAGAAAAACATTTATTTCTTCCAGTGAATACAAACTTGCGTTCCTACTACCAGTTGCTCCAATAGACACAGTGTCAGAATCAGAATCCCTAATCAGCACAACTTAGCTGACTGTTTGATACAGCTGGCTCAGCTGATTCATCATGAGCTACATTTTCCTGAACGCCACCTACAACAGCTGACTGGCGTTGTTCTGTTGGCTGCTCCGAAACGGTAGCAGCCACCGGAAACACAGCCGCTGATGTCACAAGGTCTTTCTCACAGCTAGATTCTGACGCACCATCAATGACTGTTTGTGCGTCATCACCAGCCACGGTTGCAACCGTAAGCTGGGCTGCGGGCGCCACTGCTGGGCTGTCCACAGACACAGCAGCAGGCGTCCGGAGCAGGACCGGCGGAAGGCCCCGCAACGTCGTCTGTAGTAGCGGCGTGAGCGGAGGCTGCACCGCCAGCTTCAGCTGCGGCTTCATCAGAGCCTCCCGCCCGCTGCTTGTGCGGACAAGCGAACTGTTTATGGCCCACGTCTCCACATTCAAAACACTTCATCTGTCTTGAGCTCACATACACCATGTAGGAGCCGTCCCCATGTTTGACCCGGAAGGACACTTCTAGTGTTTGAGTGGGCGAGTCCAAAAACATGAACACCTGTCGCCTGAGTGATTTTACATGTTTTAATTTGGTATCCTTGCATCCCAAACTCACAGTTCTAAACGGGCCCGCAAACTTCCCAAATCTGCAGAGCTCCGTCTCCAACTGCTCGTCAGTGATGAAAGGAGGAACACCTGAGACGGTGATACGAGTTGATGGGACAGATAAGGGGGACACCTGTACATACGTGTCTCCAATAACAACACCGCTTCCAATCAGACTGTGGACACACTCCTCCCCAGCCAGAAACACAACTACAGCTTTATTCATTCGGGACGCAAAGCAGATCGCATCATGTCCCACCTTCTCACCCACAGCAAGAAGGACCTCCTCCACAGTAATGCTGCTATCCGGGGGAACGATCCTCACCCCCTGGCGGATAGACGGAGATGGCGTCTCAAAGGTCGCCATCCTCCAGCCAAAAAAAAACAAAAACTGAGTATGCAGCCAATAATAAAAGATAGAAAAAGAGTCCAAACAAAACACGGAGTTCCCTATTTCGGCCCTTCTCCCTCGGCAACCGGAAACAGAGAGAGAGGGAGAGCGAGAGAGACAAGCATAACCTCTGAATTGTACAGCTCTCGTGCTGTGTAATTATGCTCACATCTCCCCAGTGCGAGCAGGGCTGTGGACAAGGAGGTCAAAAAGCTTGTTTTAAGCTCCTTGCCCATAAATGCATTTTCTCGTTGTGAAGAGCCCACATTATCTTCAGTGCAAAACAGATTTGTCCTGGCAATTAAACACTATCATATTAGTATTAAGCCTTGGATCTCACTCCCCTCTTTATTAAAGGGAATGATGGTAAAGACAGCAATTGGTTTGTTTCATATTACGGCCAAAACATACCTCTGAATAATTAAGAGCTTTAGGACAGCCTGTTTGCACTTTGTGCCTGGTGCAAAATTAGTTTTTCCACTGCTGTAATAGCAAAATGGACTTGGACACACACATACAGTAAATATACTCTGTGCCTTAGACAATAGACTGCTGAAATAGGGCCCATAATATCTCACATGGGTAATGTCTTGTCCTTCTGAATTACTGCATGTGAAAGAGATGATTGCATTAAGGATATCTTTATACAGTGGTGTTACTGAGATCCAGGAGTACAAAAAAACCCCTCACAAACCAAGTCTTTAGAACAGTATGTTAGAAAACAAGGAAACATCCAACATTTACTTAAAGCTTGAAAACTCTTGTAGTTGTAAGCATGTATTTGCTGCAACTCTGACCTTTGTATTGAGAAAGCATGTAAGTGAGGTGCGTTGTAATGCCTCTGCAAATCGCTTTCTTTACCCTCATTGTTCTCATTTTTTATCACTGGAGAATGTCAGCTAACCCTAATTCATTAACAGGGACCTTGGCTCCTTCCATGTCTCTGTGGTACATTGTTTCACAGGCTCTCAAATGATCATCTTTAGCTGTGCTACGAGACATCTTATCCCAACCCTGAAGGGAAACTAACATCACACAGGCCCTTGCCTACTTTCTCAGTTGCCCCTGGAGGAGAAGATAGCTACCCGCTGTGGAGCTTTCGGTTCTTTATCTCAGAAAGATGGAAGAAAAGGAAAGGAGAAGGCAACAGAGTGCGGGGCTCGATTTGCAGCTTCACTGTGTCCGAGGATCCTCTTGTGCAATCTGTGTAACCATGTGGTTGATGACGACACTATCAGCCCACAAAATGACTGTCAGTTGGGGATCTGAGTAACTGATGTGCACCCTACAGGGAGAAAAGAAACTTTGACAGATAGCAACCCTAACACTAGTGAACTTGCAATCATTTTCATCTATCTGGCTTCAAAACGCTGACGCCTAATTAGAATGTGAACGAGCAATTCACTCAGTAAAACACATTTCAGGTCATAGGAGACTTCTTTCAATATGAAACAAATCCTATTCTCTTAATCCAAACCGAGGTCTCTCTGACCCTGCTATATAAAATACATCTCACCCCTAAAATGTTGTTGGGAGAGATAGGAGAGCAGCTGTGCTTGCAGTGCCTCCAATGTTTTCTTTTGCTGAACAGTCATTACAAAAACACTATGGTACTGAGGTGTAAACAAGGGGTCTGTGCGAGTTTTGCTCTGGAGAACTGGCTAATCTGGTGCTGAAAATGTGGTATGATGGGGAAGTACTTGCCAAAAAGCCTCCCACGCCGGGAGTAGAATGAGGACCTCTCTTTTGCTGAGAGATCATCCTCTCCATTCTTTCTGTCAGAAAATCTCCAGGCATCCTCCCTCTCTTGTCACTGCCAGCGCACAAGCTCTATCGGGATTGCCAGACGCAGGAGCCACTGTGAGCCTGTGCCAGGGCCAGGATTTACCGCGATGTGTCTGATGTGCTCCATCTTTTTGCTGGGGGATAATTAAAAGAGGAAATGGTGTTGGAAGAACAGAGTGGAAAAGCAGGAGGGATTGGAGGGTGTGTGTGTGTGTGTGTGTGTTTGGGGGGGGGGGCTTGGAAATAGCAAATAGATGCAGCTGTCAATTATGTTGGATTGTTGATTTGTTTGTTTTGCTTTCTCTGAGATTTTGTGTTGAACTGCTCCCCGTCAGGCTTTAGTTTTAAAGTTTGTGGTAAATCTTCACTCTTTACATGTAATTAAAAACATGTAGGTTAATGAAGAACTACCCTTAGCAATCAAATCAACTTTAAGATTTTCCGCTTTTTGTGATTCTGATGGCCGGCAGATGATCAATAAGGTGCAACTGTGAAAGAAAACATTTCCTCAAAGAAGTTCCAACTACTGCAATTAAAACATGCCTTTGGATGAACCTGGAGACAAAGTTAGCAGACTTGATTGCTTCTTCTTTAGGCTGCCACACCACTGCCACACAGTTGAGTTTCTTTCAAGTAGCAGTTCTTCTTTTCAGAAATTAAATTGGGACTTAAAAGCATGTTGCAGCCACCAATTAAGTTTTTTTAGGAGTGACTTTCTTCACCTCTCTATGTTTGTATTTCAGCAAACCTGTGCTCACCTCCCCGACTCATCTTTTGTCTGTTTTGCTAAATCAATTTAAAATGCGCCACCACGGAGCATGACCCAAACTCTGTGAAAAGCAGGATGACTACTTCTTCTCACCGCAGACGCACAAGGGGGAGGGATGGCTTTTAGCTGCTCTCACTCCTCATCTCCACTTGGTGTTTTGACGTGGTGTCTCTCCCGTACCCCAAAGCTTTAAAGGTTTAAAGAGCAACTTTTCCACCCTGTAATCCAGGTGCCTTTCAAACAAGTCACGCTGTTTACTGACACATGACAAAAAAGTTCAACCCCTCTCTCATCTCTATCGCTTACAAGACTGTAACTCACCTCAGCACCCGGCAGTCATTCCTCCAGAGCGCCCTGAACAAACAGAGCCTCAGTGAGAAGGGGCCCCTGCCTTTCACCACTCACTAAATTTATAATAAGATGTGATGCTGTTGTTCACTTCTTCAAATTTGTCATCAAAGCAAATGTGTTCTGACAATAGCTAGTGACAAGTGCACCAGAGGAGAGGCAGCAAATCAGTTTTTTTGCCCCGCATATCAATTATTGATCAAGTTGCCCCCCCCCATCTTCCACACCTCCGCTACCCCACCAAGTTGACACCTTGTGATAATGAAATACGTCAATTTAAAAAATAAATAATAAAGTGGGGTCAGCTCCATTGTTGCAGAGCCTTAAAAGCTTGATTGACTGCCTGCACATTTTCCTCGTTGGCAGTCAGGCAGATCAAAGGAGGGTTCCTCTTATTGCCCAAGGCCACTTGCAATTTATTTAGAGGAGCAGTGCTTCTGTCCCAGCAGGTAACATTATTGGGCAGAGACACTCTGGATAAGCATGGCTTTGAGGTGCCTCTCAAATCCCACCACTGCCAGCTCTTGTCATACGTGTGCAAAAGTACACGCATGTGATTTATAAAAAAAGTTTTAAAATCCTTCATTATTATAGTAAATTAAGCAGCAGATAAAACTCCACTTTGAGGATTCAGCTTCAAAAAAGCAGTTACACAAGATGAATTATATATCTTAGGCTATATGGTTACTGGCCACATTGTATGTTGAGACTTACAGGATTTAAGTCCTGGATGGAATTACATATTGTCATTCATATTATTCTATAAAAACATTTTCCCAAACAATGTAAAATGAATCACATATTCAGCACTGTTGGGATATTTTTGACAGCCTATAATCTATGCAGTTTCAGTGAAAAATGTGCCATGATCTCAAATGACAAAGAATAACTCAATTAGCTTGACTAAATGGTGTATGTTTATAATTTAAAGGGACATAGGTTGTTTCATGACCAAATAACATTTAAAATGTCAGAAATATTGTTTGTAGTTTTTAATTGTTCTTTTTTTTGGGGGGGGGGGGTCACATAGATAATACTGAAAGACCATAATAATGGGATATTTTTGCTTCAGAATACAGTTTAAAACAACTTTGGATCACCTTCCCATATGACGAAGTTAAAACAATCTCTGTATATTTGTTCTGCTCGGCTACGAGAAGCATTTAGGTCATTAATATTTAAAGCAAATTCAGGTTCATTGGCTCAGCAGATTTCATATATCTATTCAGACGAAAGTCAAAACATATTTTAGTTTCATTATTTTAGAATATGATGCAGTATTCTAAAATTAACAATGTTTATGAAAGGTTAAATCACAAATATGTGGACAGGCATGTATATTTAATATATATATTGAAATGTGTCAGGTCTTATTGTAATGGATTTTTTATGTTTCAAAAATTTAATAAACTGCACTTAATTTTACTTTATTTATAGCTATGCTAGGAATTTTGACAATTAATGTTTATATATTACATTAAAGATACAAACTAAATCTGTATCTCCAAATGTATATGTAACTTTATTGAGCATAATATACATTTTATTGTTTTAAATCTTATTTATATTTTTTCTTAGATTCCCATTATAATATACAATAGTAGCAATTAGGTCTTTTTTTCCTTTAGTGCATTTCAATAGGAGTTGGTTTGTCTTCACAGTTGGTCATTTCACGCTATTTGCCAATCAGTTTCAAGCACTAGAGGGCACTGGAAGCCAAAGCATTTTCAGTCTGCAACAGCGCCGTTTTAAGTTCTTTATACAGCCGCCATATCTCCGAGCAGCTTCTATGTGGTTTGACTTTTGCTTGCATCTATACATTAGCAGGCTAAGTTAGCTTGGGCACTCCTACATATACACATGAACCAAAAAATGGCATGAGTTCATGTGGTCCAGCTTTGTGTATGTCACTGCCACAGCTTTTGTCTGTACTGGCTCCTATCTGTGGTCCGACAAACCTTTACCAAGGGAGAAGTTAAAAAAAAACAAAACACTAACAGTCTGACATGCACACTATAGGCTAGTTTGTTTTTAGAACGCCAGTTTCATACAGACTTAGACTTGGCACACGTGCATGTGCACGCACATCCACACAGCGTGGTCAAACAAAGTCTCAGACAATGAATGGTTAGCTTTGTAGCAGTTTGAAGCCAGTGTGTGTTTTTGAACTGCAGATGTGGATGGTGACTGAAGGATCAGTACACAAACTGCAGGACTGCAGAGATGGCAGTTCTCCCGTAGGGTCCGACACAGTCCAGGTGTTTGTGTTGTACACCAGTTGCACTGTTCATTTAGCCGTGTTTAAGATGTGGTGGTCAGTGTATTGTGGCAGGTGATCATTTGAAAGTGCATCCTTGAGCTTGTATGTGCACATTGTACTCCATATGGCATCCATTTGCTTGTAGCCACAGGCTCATGAATAAGGATTCAGGACAGTTAAGCTTTAATCTAAATTAAGTTGTCCACTAAAGTTGGTATTGAAACCAACACAGCATTAGATTTAGGACTTCCATAGGGAAGAAAAAAAAAACACACAGTGACTCTCATTTCTACTGAGATTTAATTGTAGGCTACTGCAGTGAAGTACAGGTATGCATGTCAGAGTCATCGAGAATATTATTAAGATTCATGCACAGTTTTTGTGTGTTGAGGGGTGGAATAGTGAGATGCATAAGTGAGATGATGATCTGAGTGAGGCCTCAGAGGACCATGAGAGAAGAGTTTATGTCCCAGGACTGCAGAGAGAACGGGCCATCAGCACAGTCCCTTATAGACCCAAAGCACCACTCTGGGGAGTTTCAACCAAATTAAAAAACAATGATACACTAAGGGAGAAACTAATGCCAGTTCCCATCATCAAGACCCACATTCCTCACTGTTTTGCTTTTAACTTTGTTTCTCCTCTTCCCTCTCTGTCTGTGACTCTCTTTCTCTTTTCCCTTCGCACTGTTGTTTTCTAGTTTGTTTTCCATCCGTACTCCTCTGGCTGTCGCCGAGCGCTACAGCCACTTTCAAAGGCTCGGCTGTCACGCGCCGCCTTTGAGTCCCGTTTGAAATTTTAACGTACATGTTGTCAGGGTGCCGTCAGGAGTGATTGACAGGTCCGTCCCAGAGCAACACCGGGCTTGGCAGGCTGGCTGTCTTTTGTCAGAGGCAGCCGAGGAGAAGCAACAAAGGAAAGGAGCAGAGGAGGAAAAAAACATACATAAATAAAACAAAACTGCTCTTACCCATTTCTCAATAAAGACCAAATTAGATTAATCTTGCGGCAGAGCAAGGCAGGCAGGCATTTGTGGAAAAAGTCTTGATATTTCCTCCTGCTTTGTTCCCTGCCATTGATGGTGCACTGCTTAGACACCTTCTCAACAGGACACCAAAGGCAGCGCAGCAAGAGATGCATAAAGAGCCAGCTGTACATATTAATGTTCATTATCACCTTCCTTCAATGCCAAGAAATTCCAAAGTACAGAGTTTGCCCTGGATTCACCTTTGTTTGAAAATCAAGGTGTGATGTTTGTGGCCTTGTCAGTCACTTTGTTTTAAATGAAACTGAGATGGAGGGGGAAAACAATCTCCTATTGCTTTCTTTGCAGTGTTGACTCAAAAGTTCAGTGTTTTCAAGGCAAGATTGTGGGGTGTTAATGCTATGCTTGAAAACTACAGTAATGTATAACTCAAGACTCAACAACAGCGGCTTCAGAAGGATCTGGCTGGCAAAAGTGTTCATCCAACCCCCCAGTATGATTCACTGGTGCATCGATGGAGGAGTGTGACAACAAAAACCTACATCCCCTTCCCTTCTTTTTGTTTTCCTCAGCAAGACATTTAGCTCCGAAGCTAAATAAATATACAGCTATATAGAGTAGAGATGTAATGATTTTTTTTAGCTCAACTTTTGTGCTAGAGTTTTTGTACTTATTTTGAAAGAATAATACAATTTTGCTCAAAAACACATTTTATGGCAGAGATGATTATTTGATTATATAATGAACAAAAGGTAATAGTGAACTTTACCTGTATGATTTTTGATGTCACTGCATTTACCAGATGAGATCCTAGTACAATAGTGAGTGCAGTAATTTATGCAAATGTCTGCATCACATTTTCATTCCATTAATTTTTATGCCCCTAGTAGAAGTGGACACTGAAATTTCACTTCTGGTTCTCATGATGAAGGCTTTTTTTGAAAGGCCTCCATTGTAAAGTTTTAGAAATGGTCACACTGTGCTCTGCAAATTTAAAATAACCACCCACTGTGAAGTTGGAAGTTGAGACCTTTATGTTCCAGAGAAGCAGCTTTCTAGAAAGTGGTCAAATGATACAAAATAACTGTGTGGGGATGAACAACTTCACCGTAGAGAACTCTCAGCATTTTAATTGTAGTAACTGGATTTATATTTCACAAATTATACAAGTACTTACTTACTGTTAGAAAAATTCTTGTAAACCTTCAGTCAAAAACCAGGCTGGATCAGAGTTTCAGCAAATTTAGTTACACTGGCCAGTGGAGAACAGTACAAAAATAGTCTCGGAGCCTGTTCGTGCCTCATTCTGACTCAAACACACATCACTCAGTTCTTTAAGCCCTCCGTTATCTGAAAGGTGGAGGGGCAAATTGTCCATTATGATTGGTCCAGTACATCTGGTCAGAACGTAGTGTACAGATTATCTTTTCTCAAGAACCATGATGCACACTCTGTACCAGTCACACGGGAGCCACACAGTCTAGACTAGAAACAAGATGATAACTAGTGCAGCTGCAACCTTGACACTTTTACACAGACTCTGAGACAAGCTCTGAGACAAAGCAATTCACAAATATAAGACAAATATGAAATTTTTCTATCATTCTCCCCCCTTTGATGCCATGCAAGGCATCAAAAAAGAATGGTTTATGGTATCTAAAACCCCAACTGGCAGCTATACTAAGCTCCAATGCATTTGTGTGCAACAGATCCTAACTAGCTATCGAAAGTCTGCCATCAGCCCTGCTTCCCCAGGCACCAGCTAAATATTTTAGTCCTTTAGGAGGAGAAATGAAACAATAAACTCATTGATCAGTAAAGAAAATCATTAATGGTAAAAACAGTGAAAGCAAAATGATGATAAAATGATAATAAAAGGATATAATAAGGGTATATGTGTGTTATAGTTATGTATCATTGCAGCTTATATAAAAATAAACATAAAAGATAAAACAATATAAAACAAAACAATAGTCATAATAATAAAGTATAATGATGTAATGTAAAAATAGAAATAAGAGTAATATAAAAACAAAATAAAAAAATAAAAGTAAAAGTAATAAAAGTAATGCTTCTAACTTCATACAGACGTGGACAAAATTGTTGGTACCCCTCTGTTAATGAAAGAAAAACCCACAATGGTCACAGAAATTAACTTGAATCTGACAAAAGTGGTAATAAATAAAAATTCTATGAAATTAACCAAGAAAATCAGACAATGCTTTTGAATTGTGGTTCAACAGAATTATTTTAAAAAACAAACTCATGAAACAGGCCTGGACAAAAATGATGGTACCCCTAGAAAAGATTGAAAATAATGTGACCATAGGGACATGTTCAACCAAGATGTGTCCTCTAATTAACATCACAGGTGTCTACAAACTTGTAATCAGTCAGTTGGCCTATTTAAAGGGTGACAAGTAGTCACTGTGCTGTTTGTTGACATGGTGTGTACCACACTAAACATGGACCAGAGGAAGCAAAGGAGAGAGTTGTCTCAGGAGATTAGAAAGAAAATTATAGACAACCATGTTAAAGGTAAAGGCTATAAGACCATCTCCAAGCAGCTTGATGTTCCTGTGACTACAGTTGCACATATTATTCAGAAATTTAAGATCCACGGGACTGTAGCCAACCTCCCTGGACGTGGCCACAGGAGGAGACGGATAATACGAATGGTAACAAAAGAGCCCAGAACAACCTCTAAACACATTCATGGTGAACTCCAAGGTCAAGGTACATCAGTGTCAGATCGCACCATCCGTCGTCGTTTGAGCCAAAGTGGACTTCATGGGAGACGACCAAGGAGGACACCACTGTTGAAAACAAATCATAAAAAGCCAGACTGGAATTTGCCAAACTGCATGTTGATAAGCCACAAAGCTTCTGGGAGAATGTCCTATGGGCAGATGAGACAAAACTGGAACTTTTTGGCAAGGCACATCAGCTCTGTGTTCACAGACGCAAAAATGAAGCATACCAAGAAAAGCACACTGTCCCTACTGTGAAACATGGAGGAGGTTCTGTTATGTTCTGGGGCTGCTTTGCTGCATCTGGCACAGGGTGTCTTGAATCTGTGCAGGGTACAATGAAATCTCAAGACTATCAAGGTATTCTAGAGAGAAATGTGTTGCCCAGTGTCAGACAGCTTAGTCTCGGTCGCAGGTCATGGGTCTTGCAACAGGATAATGACCCAAAACACACAGCTAAAAACACCCAAGAATGGCTAACAGCGAAACATTGGACTATTCTAAAGTGGCCTTCTATGAGCCCTGATCTAAATCCTATTGAACATCTGTGGAAGGAGCTGAAACATGGCGTCTGGAGAAGGCACCCTTCAAACCTGAGACAACTG
Organism: Pholidichthys leucotaenia; assembly: GCA_020510985.1. NCBI lineage: Eukaryota > Metazoa > Chordata > Actinopteri > Cichliformes > Pholidichthyidae > Pholidichthys > Pholidichthys leucotaenia. The sequence goes on along the minus strand of CM035836.1, from coordinate 394,362,008 downwards.
GAGCAGTTTGCTCATGAGGAGTGGGCCAAAATACCTGCTGAGAGGTGCAGAAGTCTCATTGACAGTTACAGAAATCATTTGATTGCAGTGATTACCTCAAAAGGTTGTGCAACAAAATATTAAGTTAAGGGTACCATCATTTTTGTCCAGGCCTGTTTCATGAGTTTGTTTTTTAAAAAAATTCTGTTGAACCACAATTCAAAAGCATTGTCTGATTTTCATTGGTTAATTTTCATAGAATTTTTATTTATTACCACTTTTGTCAGATTCAAGTTATTTCTGTGACCATTGTGGGTTTTTCTTTCATTAACAGAGGGGTACCAACAATTTTGTCCACGTCTGTAAATGTATTTACAAGTGGTACATTTCAACTTCACATCATGATCATGCAACTCCTTTCGGTTTTCTGCATGTCACTCATACTTTTACTCTGTACTTGGGTCATGGAGAGACACCTTGAGCTCACGCTGTTTGTTCATCATCCCCACCATCCCCGGTAACTGCACTATGGTACATCACTAAGTTAACATGAACAAGTCTCATCATCATACTATGGATACAGGGAATGACACAAGAAAAGGCCAAAAATAATACCACCAAAATCACTAGCAGGTTCATGATGAGACTTCTCCATGAAGAAAGTAACCAACTTAGCCAGGTTTGTTCATCAGTAACATTATCCTTGGCTGCAGCAGCCTGTAAGGCAGTGAGGCTACGTATGGCCGTGGCAATCACATGACCATCTGCATCATTTTCAGGGATAAAAGTACAACAATAATCACCTACAATTGCACACACGCCCCCTCGGACGGCAGTTATTTGATCAAGAACCATTCTATTTTGGGTCAGCATAAGTCTAAGAGCCGTTAATTCCTCATCTATACCAGAAAAAGCAGATAAAGAAAAATTCACAAATGATTGTAATCTACAATTAGTTGTTTCAATCCACAAGGTGTTTTTAACCACTCCACCCAGGGAAACAGTGCATGAAGTACCTTCTGCCCTGTAGTTTCTAACTTAAATTCCTTTGGCGCATCTGTGCCCCAGATGGCATCATGTGGGGCAAAGGAGATGATAGAATAATTTTCAGCATAATCATTCTGAGTCAAAAATCAGGCGGAATATTTGATTGTAAGTATATTTATTTACCCCATGGCCACTGGGGAGAGATTACATGAGCATGGCCTTCAGTCCACACATACCGAATCTCTGACCGTACATTTCTAAGCCTGGTGTTTTTATAGCTGTAAGGATAAATAAACAAAGGGGAGAAGTCCTTGAGGGATCTTGGAGACATCTCCTGAAGGCAGTCTAAGTGGCTATAAATCTAATCTATTCCTGGTCACAGAAACTTAGCAGAGCAGGTTAATAAACCAAAAGAGATTATCTAGGTCACCCTTTACGTCTCTGCTGACGTGTATTCCCTCACATGCACATCCACTCTGCACTCAAGGCTCTGGGGCATGGAAATCACATAGACCATGATGGCTTATACAACGCTCCAAAAATACATCAGATATAACATATGAAAGAATAATATAAAGGAATATATGAACTTATTCTACATGGAATGCACATATAAACATCAGACATGAAATAGGAAAGTCATGGAATAATATAATAATAATAAGGATAATATGGATTTTTTTTTTATCAGGAGACATCTTTCTTCACCCTGCCCACCTGTCCTGCCAACAATATGATGGTATGGTCAGTCACAACTACAGGGGCACACACCCCTCCCCAATTCATGGGCAGGTGTGAGTAGGCACGATGGCCACACAGCCACCATTCCCCATCACCATATGCGTGCCATTCTTGAAAGAATCACAAAGGGCAGCGATACAGAGCTCCTGCAGGGTGACATTACCTTCCAGACTTCTAGACTGACAAAAAGGATCTTCAGGACAACTTTTTCCCCACTTCATTAGTCCAGCAGGTAGCAGTACAGGGGCAAAAAATACTATGCACCGTTGCACACTTAGAAAGTGGTAAGCTGCCCAGAGAGATGTTTCCACACCCTTTTAGACAAAAAGAGAAATTCCTCGGTGAGATTAACCTTGCCTTCACCGAGTAAGGGGTGTCATCGTGTCTCCAGTCAGTGGAGTCATAAGCAAAGTGACAGGTGCGATTCAAATTAATGCTTGCTGTACTATTTCTATACATAGCCTCTTGCAAGAAACAAATGGCTTGTGATAGTTCCATTAGTTTAGCAGTGACAGATATTTGACCAGCTGAGAGTGGGAGCAAAGAACACACATAGCAATTTGAACGATTAGTTGATTTGGCTGTGTAATTGGCATACTTCCACCACACATTACCAGCATAAACATGATCCTGATGACCTGGACCTTCCAGCTAGTCATGGTGTGTGTGTGTGTGTGTGTGTGTGTGTGTGTGTGTGTGTGTGTGTGTGTGTGTGTGTGTGTGTGTGTGTGTGTGTGTGTGTGTGTAATGTATCTAGCCCTACGATAGATAGGTAGTGGTGTCCCTAAAAACAACCAAAATAAAAGTGTTACCACAGGGATGATGACGATGAAAAAACAGGTGTACCATTCACATCTTTCTGCTGCCAACCCTCTCTCTCTGGCATTTTGTCTCTCCATGATAAACAACAGAAAAAAAGTTAAACAGTTAAACAACCACTTGTTGAACAGTCACTTGTTGAGGATCATCTTTTTTTGATGTGGTTTGCAATGGGGATTGAAATAGAAACAGTCTTGCTGAGGGAATGGGGATTAATTTGTTGCTGGGGGGTTTTGTGTGGGGTATAGTTTGCAATGTGTTAAATGCACCCAGGAGTCATGCCCTTCGACTTTCATGGCTGTTGGTGTCACCAGGATGACTTTGTGTGGTCCTTGCCAGGGAGCATCGGCCCAGTTTTTCGTTTTGATGACTTTGATAAGGACTAGATCCCCTGGCTTGGCCAAGACGGGTGCTTCCCCGTGGTCCCTCCTAGGAAGAGCAGCATGAATAATATCGCTGTCAGTCAACATTTTTCACATGTAATCAGCTAAGCACACCTCCTCATCACCTGGATTAAATGGCCTTAATGGTGGGAGTAGGTAGGGTTTGCCATACATTATTTCAAATGGGGATAACCCCCCTTTGGTGGGAACTATCCTCATATAAAACAAAACTCTAGGGGTAGGTAATATATCCAATTTTGTCCTGTTTCTGCCATTGTTCTTCTAAGCCTTTCTTTAATGGCTCTATTTGTGCGTTCCACCAATCCTGCAGATTGTGGATGGTAAGCTGAATGGTTTTTTAGGTTAATGTTGAGTGCTGTACCTAAGTGTGATATAATCTGATTTACAAAATGTGTTCCATTAGCTGAGTAAATCTTTTCAGGGATTCCAAATTTGGACACAATTTCTGCTAACAATTTCTTTGCTACTGTAGCAGCATTTGGGTGAGTGCAAGGGAAGGCTTCTGTCCATTTGGTAAACATGTCACAAATAACCAAACAATATTTTTTGCCTTCACACTTATTTAACTCAATGAAATCCATGCAAATATTTTGAAATGGATAAGTTGATGCCGGAAAGGTGCCTTTTTCAGGCCTTAAGTTTCCTTGAGCATTGTTTTCTACACAAATTAGGTATTTCTTACAAAATTGAGTAGCAAATTGACTAAATCCATAAGCAGTGAAAGATTTATTTAGCATAGAGATCATACCCCCCTTTGATACATGGGAGACCCCATGTAGCAAAGTGGAGGCCTGGTGGAACAGTTTGCATGGTAAAATGGGTTTGTTTTTGCTGCATTTGTAAAGAGATGTCAAAAATCGCTCCCTTTTGGATCCATCTGTAAATTTCGGCTTGTGGTGCTGTTTTCTGAGCCTCAGTGAGAATGTCATGTGATAAATCTTCTGTCAGTGTCAAAAGAAAACCTGTTATTGTGTCTTTTGCAGTAAGGCCAAGTGCAGCGGCCTTAGCTGTTTGATCTTCAAAGCTATTGCCTTTAGAAACCAGATCTGTGCCATTGGTGTGTGCTTCACATTTGCATATGGCTAATTTAGATGGAAGTTTTACACTGTCTAGTAGTTTCAAAATGAGGTCTTTGTGTTGGATTGGCTTCCTGTTGATATAATCATGCCTCTTTTCTTCCACTGTTGTGCAAAGTGGTGGATAGTAAAGAATGCATACAGACTGTCAGTGTACACCGTGAGTGCTTTCCCTTGGCCTAATTTACAAGCTTCAGTTAGAGCAACTAATTCAGCTGCCTGTGCAGAGTAATGTGATGGGAGTTTTTGTGCTCTTAAAACAGTATCATGGGTGACAACTGCAAAACCAGATAAGTTTGAACCAGTACAGTCACGTTTGGAGGAGCTATCAACAAACCATGTGAGATCACACTTCTCCAAAGGTGTGTCTTGTAAATCGGGGCATGGTAGTGTTTCACTCCCAATTTCTGTCAAACAATCATGAAGTTCACCTTCTGTTGAGATTGGCAAAAAGATTGCTGGATTTGTTACCGTGCAATGTTTAATGGTTAAATGAGGCTATGATAGTAGCACTGTCATGCATGCAAGGTGTCTGGATGGTGAGAGGACTGATATTTTACTTTGTGACAAAATGACTGATACTGCATGTGTGACCTTCAGGGTCAAGGGATGAAAAAGAATGATCCCCGCTGAGGCCTGTACTGCCATCGATGCGGCTATGACAGCCTGCACACATGGAGGCAGAGCTCTCGCGACAGGGTCAAGTCTTGTGGAATAATATGCTACTGGACGCATTTTTGTGCCACTTGGTTGGAGGAGCACCAATGTCATGTGTCCCTCTCTACAATCAGCCATTTGTACAAATGGCTTCTTGTAATTGGGGAGTGCCAGGACATTAGTGCTGACCAAAAGTTTTTTCATTTTAACAAATGCCTCTTCTTCCTCAGGTGTCCACTCAATTTTGTCCACCTGAGCCATGGGTGTTTTGTAGATAAGATCAGACAGGGGTTGCACTTCAGATGAATAATTTGCAATCCAAGAACAACAAAAATTTAGAGTACCCAAAAATGACATCATGTCTTGTTTTGTAATGGGTCTTGGTGCTGACAAACTAGCTTGTTTGTGAGCTGGGTCAACATGTCTGCCTTGTGCTGACAAAATGTGGCCTAAATGTTTAACTTCTTTTTCCACAACTGTAATTTTTCCTTGTTGACTTTGTGACCTTGTTCTGCTAAAAATTTCAGTAAGGCAATGGTGTCTTGTTTGCATGTTTCTTCATCAGGTGATGCCAGCAAAATGTCGTCAATGTAAAGGAGCTACTGGCTGCGATTAGGAGGAATAAACTGTGCCAAATTTGCTGACATTGCCTGTGAAAAAATGGTTGGTGATTCACAGTAACCTTGTGGTAGTTTGGTGAATGTGTACCTCTTGTTTTCAAAAGTGAATGCACACCAAAACTGATGATCTGGATGTATGGGGATGCTGAAAAAAGCATTGCTGATGTCGATCACTGTGAAATATTTCATTTGTGGTTGTAGGTTATTCAACAAAATGTGTGGGTCTGGGACTGAAACAGCCCTTGGAATAACTGCTTTGTTTACCGCCTGAAGGTCTTGGACCATTCGCCATCCAGAGGATGGTCCAGCCTTCCTCACAGGAAACAGAGGTGTGTTACATGGAGAATTTATGCATGGAATAATGACACCTGCCGCTTTCAGGTCCTTTGTGATCGGTTTAATGCCTTCTTGGACCTCTGGACATAGAGGATTCTGTCTTTGGTAAGGCCTGTAATGAGATTTAGCATTTATGTTAAAGAATTCTGCATTTTTTTTATTCAGCCTACATCTGCCTTTCCTGTTAACCACAGAGAATTTGGAATTTGTGAGAGTGTGTGTTCTTCTCCTTCTATTAATGTAAAAAGTGATTACATGGGTGAGTTGGGAACATCAATGTGGACTTCTTTCTGCACTATGGTCACCCAGTTCAAAGGCAGTAAGTAGGTGTCCAGTTTTGAGGAATATTGAACTCTTGGATCAGGAGTTTCTTTCCAGGATTGACCACATTCCTTGGCTGTTGTTACAAAGCGTCTGACATCCTTCCAGTGCATGTGTTTGGGTTTGATTAGTGGGATGTGGGGTGCCTCCCAGTGTTTAAAATGTCTGTTGTCTTCATCACATAACATATGCTCCCACATAGCCCCTTGGTGACCAATAGAGATTTTTGATCACCACTTTACAGGATGGATTTGCAAGGAATGTTTTTTCATAGTTTGGATCTGGGCCACTCAGATGCCTGTCATACATACTACAACGATATTGGTCTGTGGCCTGCTGTGTAGTGGGGATATTGGACTTAAAATATTGCATAGCTTTCGCGTGCAGGTCTGTGGTCACTGCACTCAGCTGGCCAAAACTAAATGTAGCGAGTAACAGTACCTTGGCACACTGAAATCCTGCAACACATTTACTCCTGTCACATGTGGAAAATGTGATGCTCTTATACCGTTCTCTGTTGGGATTATGGCAATGTTGAGAGCTGTGAGCAAATCTCTGCCCAAAAGGTGAATGGAACATGCCTGTGATAATATGAATGAACCTTCTGCAATGTCACCTGTGACAGGATGTTTTACCTTTACAGTTTTGGAGAGGTGTTCTGTTTTTAGTTTACCGTTTGCAGATTTGACAGTTACTGTTTGATCTGATTTTGTGAAACCTTCGACATCTGTCCCTGCAATCATTGATCTGCAGGCACCTGTATCACAGAGAAACCTTATGGGGACACCTTGAACCTCCAATGTCAGGTAAACACTGCATTGTTAGCATCAAATCAAAATCAGGTAAATGAAAAATGTCTGCTGTGTCATTGTCAGTGTCATGTGTCATGTGTTGTACTTAGCTTCGGGTCGGTTAGTCATACGTTGTGGTCCCGTGGATGCTGCGGTGGCGGCTGGGTGTGAGGTCCTCCCCCCCTCTCCCCAACTTAGTGGGCGCCCGAGGCAATCCCTTTGCCAGTGCCCTTGCTGCCCACGTTGGTGACAAACATCATGTCCCCATGGTCATGGGTAGGCGGCTCTGCGACCACGCCTTCTCCTCTGTCCTCGTCCTCCTCCCCCACGTGGTGGACCCTGGTAAAAGACAGAGGTGGGGGAAGGAGGCTTTCCCCGTGGGGTCAGCAATCATGTAAACAGGGGTTGGTTGTGTCTTTGATTTCTTTTCCTCCTTCAGGTTCAGGTTCAGGTTACTTTATTTGTACCCGTAGGTAGATTTGTTTTGCAGTCTGGTGACATCCATATTTACAAGTCACTAATTACATTCAACATAGACACAAACACAGGCACACATGAAGCTGACTATAAACATGATAAAAAATACTCAAGGCTCCATCAAACAGGGTATAAAAAGACAAAGAGATGAGGGAGAAACCAGAGGTAAGAGAGAAGGGTCATATTAAAGTTAAAAGTTAAAAACTAGTCAGAGGTTAAAAAACTCAAAGGTCTAAAACCCAATAAAATATTTAGAACCCAAGTGACATCATACAAAATAAGTAAATATAAAATGAAGTTAATAAATAGGTACCTAAATTATGTACAATATATTTTTATAGCTTGTTCAACTCTTTGACAGCAGCAGGGACAAAGCTGTTTTTGTAGCGCTGGGTTTTACTTTTTGGGACAGCAAACCTCCGTCTGGAGGGAAGAAGCTGAAAGTTGCAGTGCAAAGGGTGGGAGTCATCATTTAAAATGGAGGTAGCCATCCTCTGTACTTGTCTGGTGTACAGGGATGTCGGGCTCAGCTGTGACTCACCAAGCAAACGACTGGACCATCTAACTACCTGATCCAAGGATTTCCTCTGTTTCAGTTTTATCTGACCAAACCATGACACTAAAGAAAAGGATAAAACAGATTCAATAAAAGCCCGATAAAACATTGTCATTATGGTTCGGTCAATTTGGAAGCGTGCAAGTTTCCTCAAACAATGCAAATTTTGCTGACCCTTTTTGCACACCCTTTCACAGTTCACTTCAAAGTTTAAATTACTATCAGTAATCGTCCCAAGATATTTGTACGATTGTACACATTCGGTGGTCTGGCCTTTTAGTATGGTAACTTTGTGCCTGGGACTTTGTGCCTTTTCCACCTTCTCCTCTTCCAATTGCTCTGCATGTTTAGTATATGTTAGCACATCACCAAATGCACAAGTGCGATATGTAACCAGATGTTTGTGAATGTAGTGTGCCAAATGTGGGTACATGTTTTATAAGAAAACACCTTTCAAATGCTGCCAATAAGGTTCTGCACCTGTATCGTTAGCAGGCTTGGTTAAACCGGAATGGTTATCAAAAATATCTTGCAATCTACTCCTGTAAGCTTCCATACCTTCACCTTTGTTATGAGTTGTATTTTGAATTCTGGTCCAGTCATGCTTCACTCGCCATTTATTCCCAATGCGGTCATTTAATTGTCTCATCCATTGTTGTAACACTGAATTTGTTGGAGGCAAAACATTACCTGTGGTGTCTTTTGAGCTCCAATCACCTGACACAGCACACCAATCAACTTTTGAAACTTTTCTGTAAGCACGTTCTGTCTCATGACCATTTAGTTTGAAGCTGTCAAGGAGGTGTGCCATCCCTTCAAAAACTGTGTGGGTTTATCTTTTGGATGTGGGATTTCTTTAACTGCCTCTAAAAAATCAGCATCAGTCCATGGCCTGTAGACTACGATTGTGGGTTGAAACTGCGGGGCCTGTGAGTTGGCCTCATCACACCCAGGTGGCCCTGCATAAGCTGGATTTGAAAGTTCAATTATAGGGTACTGTTCAGTGACAGCATATACATCATAATTCTCAGGTTTGATAGGTCGAATTGTGGGAGAGTGTGGAAGTGTGTGGTAAGATGGTGCATATTTACTTAACTCTTTGGTGCCCCTGTGTGGTTGTTCTTTTGGCACCCCAGTCCTTGTCCTTCTTGACTTTCGGTCTGACGTCAGTGGGAGGAGGAGGAGGAGGAGGAGGAGGAGACTTCGTTTGAGGACATGTCCGCCACCATGTTGGTGAGGTCAGGATACAGCGGAGGTCAGGGGGAGGAGCACAACCCAGCAGCATTTCATCATTCTTGTCCGCTCGGAGAGTGGAGGAGATAGGACATAGGTTAGACAAGTCTCTTTTCTTACCATTGTCAGAATGTTGAGAGTCCTGAATTTTGTTTTTTGCCGTCACAAGTTCTAAGTCAGTCTGTCGTTTCCTTGCTGTCTTGAGCGACTGCTCCGCCTCTTAAAGCCCATATTTCTCTTGCTTTCGCATGTTGCCATCTGCTGCCTGCTTTATATCATCTACAAGAGCCTCACAATCAGCTACCCTCAGCCTGCCTGTAAATTTAAACCTCTTTCTCCATTTGGCCAAAAATCTCATGGTACTTCTGTCCTTCCTATGCATAAATTTACCATCGCCTGACAACACAAAAATCTTGTTCTCATCCTTCCGCATTCTCATGGTCTGTCGCTCTACTGCAGCAGTTACATTTTTTTTCCCTTTCACCAAAGTAAACGGTGAAACATTAAAAACACACAAACAAGCATGTGAACAACCGGACAAACAAACTGCAGTTATTAATTTGATGTATTTATTTTATTTTATTATAATGTGTGGTTATTTTATCGTGTATATATTTTTAAGGAATTATTTTACTTTATTTTAGACCTGTTTTAAATGATGCCTTAAGGTATTTTGGTTCTTATTATCACATTAGAGTTTATCTTTATTATATTAGCGCTATTTACCTTTATTTTAAGGTTAACCCCCACTTTATCAATGCTCACTTGTGAGGTAAAGAAGATCTTGCATTGATATTTTTTCTTAGTCTATGCTCACTTGTGATATTAAAAAGATCTCGCATTGATTTTTGTTTCCCTTTGCGCCTCTATTGGTCCACTTAACGCAGTGGAAATGTACATTCCCGTTGCAGTCTCGAACTGGGACCATGACCAAGCCTCTACCTTGTCTAGAACACGATTTAGACTTTGCGGTATCAAACACTTGGCTTACAACCTTTTTACGTGTATTGTCATGCCCGCTGTGTAATTGCACAGCAAACACATATGAATAGATACGAGCCCAAAGTGCAGTAATGTAACGTGTTTATTGACAAACAGGGAGTAACACAAAATGTCCATGTAACCGTCACTGATAGATGATGAGACAACCGGCTACTAGCTTCGTTGGCGAGGAAGAAATACCAAGCGCGCTCCAGACTGAGCAGGAGCGGAGAGGAAGGCATGAATAAAAGAGGACATACATACGCGTTGGAGCAAAAAGGCTCTGGAGTAACAACACAGTTCAGTCCAAGAAAGGGAGCCAACAATCCATGAGCCAGGAAGTCCAAAGTTGACGAAGCTGCCACACTGACTGATCACACTGCCTCCTATAAGTACACAAATCACTAATGAAGGCAAGTGAACACAGCAGTGTGGCAAGCAAGTGCATGACTGATTGAGAATATGTGTGTGTGTGTGTGGTGAGATACAGCCAGTGAATGTCTGGCGAGGGAGAACGAGAGGAGGAGGCGTGGCCGTAGGACTGGTAGAGCGCCAAGCTCAAATAATCTGCCAACTGAAAATAATAAGCACAATCAAAGACCTACAGCCACAGATCATGGACGGGGTTGAAAACAACCCCGCATATGACAGAGCCCCCCCCCCCCCCCCAGGGGTGGACACCAGACATCCACCGTACCATCAAAAACAGAAAACAAAACCCAAGAGAAAACCTGCCCCCCCTTCCCACCCTGAAGGCCAACACAACTAACCAGGGCAGGAGGTGGGGGGAAACAGGTCAGGAGGGATTAACCAAGGAGAAAAACACACCACAATACAACACAAAGAGCAAAACACTTCCCAACCCAAAAATTACAGTAACCCCTCCCCAAAACCCCAGAGTCCCCAAGTTCTGGGAGCCAGCCAAAGTCCCAAGGCCCACGCACAGTCATGTGAACCAGGCCAAGAGGCCTAAGTCCAATGCCAGCCGGACCGCCAGGCAAGGTGAGTCAGGTGGCCTGCCTGGAAAACCTGGCCACCGACCCCAACAGTACAGTTTCTCGTGTGGCCGACTGGGGTTCTTCAGCCACCAGGCCAGGTGAAATGGGCCAGAAAGCGGCCCCCCTACTGGGAAACTCAGACCCTCAGGCGGCCGGCCCACATCGTTGAGCCACCAGAACCATGGGGGAAAGCAAGGGGGCAGCCTGCCCACCGGGAGACTTGGAGGTGGGTGGCCGAACCAGGGAAAGGAGACCCCTGTGGTCACTGGTGGCAGGATCCAGTAGACCACGACGGTGCCCAGCAGGAAGAGAAGGATGACCCACCAGGCCTCTGGAAGAGGGAAGGAGACCCTGGTGTCCTTGGACTGGCTGGCGGCATCCTCGGTGGTCGGTGGTCCTGACATGATGCTGAAACTTTGTTGCACCCGAGGTGGACCCGGGCTGGGCCATGGCTGCACCCACGGTGGCCCTGGCCTGGGACAACGTTACACCAGCAGTGACCCCCATCTGGGGCCTCATTGCTCCCATGGTGAGCCCCAATTGGGCCAGTGTAGCACCCATGGTGGACCCCGACCAAGCCAGCCAACCCATACGAGAACCCAAGCCAGGAGGCGGTCGATCACAGGCACCCCCGGAGACCTGGGCTGAGGCGGAACCCAACCCATGACCTTTGGCAGACGGGGAACTGGACCCATGGAGACCATAGCGGGAATGGCAGCGGCCACAATAACCTTTAGTGGTGAGCCTGGATCCTCAGTCTTGTCCGGCGACATGGACCTCTCTCCGGCGACCCTAGAAGAGGACTCAGACACAGAGGAGGGAAGGGTCAGGGTCGCCGGCAGTGGCAGAGCCCAGCGAGGCGAGCTCAGGTGCAGCATATGGTTGCAGCTGGCCCTCCTCACCTAGAGCTAGGCAAAAATACTCTACTATGGAAAGAAGGAAGACAAAAGAGAACACTTGCCTTATCTCGAGCTCTACCGCCGTCCAGGACGCTGATGATCCGTTCGATGTTTCCACGGGCTCGGCCTCCTGGAGGTGCAGCTCGGGCGCTGACTCTGCTGCGGTGGCCTCCGCAGCAGGCGTGATGGTCTCTGCAGTCATCGTAGTCCCAGCTGTCGTGACCCACGCTGGTGATTCCTCCAGCGTGGCGGCTAGGGTCTGGCTCACCATTGCTGCGGTGAAAGAATCCTCCTGGACCTCTGGCTCCTCCCAGTCATGGCAGTCCAGCTCTGGTGCCGGTGTATATTCAGGGGAGAAGGGAGAGAGCATGGAGAGAGCTGGTGAGCAGTTCATGGCTGCAGCAGGTGAAGAGGTCTCTGGGGACTGCACACCCAGAGACACTCTACCAGGGGTCAGGCAAGAATCTCCAACAATTTTAGGAACAAAAGGAGGGAAAACTTGCCTGTTCTCCTGGCTGATGGCGTTTCCTGCTGCAGTTGGCGAGGCATAATTCCTCACGTCGGCTGTGACGAGGCTGGACACCTCCATGGGCCATGGAGAAGCCTCCCAGAACGGCGCTGGAGAGGGAAAGGTGGCTGCCAATTTCTCCTCCTCCAGACGGCAATCAATCTCCACCAGTAAAGCCGGTCGTTGTTTCTCCCATACACCTGAAGATGAAGCGAAGCCGTCTTTAGGTTGGAGCTCCGGAGACGAAGACGGGGCTGGAGCGGGAGAGCTGAGGGAGGAGGAAGGCTTCTTCCGACGTGGACACCTCTTCCGTGTTGGGGGCAGCTCCAACGCTGGCAATTCCCTCTTGGACTTCTCTCCTCGCAGCACGAGGATGAAGTCAAGGATGTCGGCTGATTCAGGGAAGAACAAGAGATCGGCACATTCCTTCAACACCTCCGCTGCAGTGCCCCGAGTGGCACGAGCAGCCTCGCGAGACACCAGCCCCTGCATGGAAGCAAAGGCGTCCTCCAGACGGGCCAATCTATACAGCTCTGCATCGCTCCAGTAATCCAACATGGCTCCGGTAGCAGGTAGGGGAAAAACACACACAAATGAGAAAAAAAAAACAACACGCTACTTCACTGCTTGGGTTCTTTGTGGTGGCAGCTTACTGTCATGTCCGCTGCGTAATTGCGCAGCGAACACATATGAATAGATACGAGCCCAGTGCAGTAATGTAGTGTGTTTATTGACAGAGAGTAACATAAAATGTCCATGTAACAGTCACTGATAGATGATGAGACAACCGGCTACTAGCTTTGTTGGTGAGGAAGAAATGCCAAGCGTGCTCCAGACTGAGCAGGAGCGGAGAGGAAGGCATAAATAAAAGAGGACATACATACATACGTGTTGGAGCAAAAAGGCTCTGGAGTAACAACACAGTTCAGTCCAAGGAAGGAAGCTAACAATCCGTGAGCCAGGAAGTCCAAAGTTGATGAAGCTGCCACACTGACTGATCACACTACCTCCCATAAGTACACAAATCACTAATGAAGGCAAGTGAACACAGCAGTGTGGCAAGCAAGTTCATGACTGATTGAAAATGTGTGTGTGTGCATGTGTGTGTGTGCGTGCATGCATGTGTGCGTATGTGTGCATGTGGTGATGAGATACAGCCAGTGAATGTCTGGTGAGGGAGAACGAGAGGAAGAGGCGTGGCCATAGGACTGGCAGAGCGCCAAACTCAAATAATTTGCCAGCTGAAAATAATAAGCATAATCAAAGACCTACAACCACAGATCATGGACGGGGTTGAAAACAACCCTGCACATGACACGCATTCTCAGACCGACCACAGACTCAAACCGGGCGTCATCGCCAATTAAATTTACTCATTGTGATCTGCCTGTGGGTTGGCTCTGTCACTCTCCAGCTCCCAGCGTCTCCAGACCGTGCCTCACTTCCACAAAGCTGACCCACTGGGGACGCGGGGGAGGGCTTTCTCCACAGCTGTGCACAGCTGTCTGTGGTCCAAAAATGCCGGAAGTAGAGGAGAGATATATGGAGTCCCTGTGATTCGGGCGCCAAATATGTTAGAAAAATTTTTGTAAACCTTCAGTCAAAAACCAAGCTGGATCAGAGTTTCAGCAAATTTAATTACACTGGCCAGTGGAGAACAATACAAAAATAGTCTTGGAGCCTATTCGCGCATCATTCTGACTCAAACACACATCACTCAGTTCTTTAAGCCCTCTGTTATCTGAAAGGTTCAGGGGCACATTGTCTATTATGATTGGTCCAGTACATCTGGTCAGAACTTGGTATACAGATTATCTTTTCTCAAGAACCATGACGCTCACTCTGTACCGGTCACACGGGAGCCACACCTGGACTAAAAACAAGATGATAACTAGTGCAGCTGCAACCTTGACACTTTTACACAGACTCTGAGACAGGCTCTGAGACAAAGCAATTCACAAATATAAGACAAATATGAAATTTTTCTATCATCACTTAACTTAATCCTCGTCTGGCCACTTAAGTGACCATTACAGCCAATCATCTGAAGGCAGGGCGATCTTGGGCAAGGGCAATGAGGTCAGTCAGAGGTCTTATCATTGTGACCTGGGTTGTCCAGGACAATCTGGGCCGACCTCAGGGGCGATGACAGCCCTGGGGGGACGGACGAGCCCTGGCAGAGAGGACCTGCTTGGCCGGTATCCCATCTTACAACCTGACCAAAATAAAAGTACAGTAGATTAAATTTACAGTATGAAAAAGATTTTACTGAAACAAAACATGTATAAACTGTTCTCCAACAGAAAACAGACTAAGAATTTTTAATTCAATTCAATTCAATTTTATTTATATAGCGCCAAATCACAACACAGGTTATCTCAAGGCACTTTACAGAAAAGAGTGGGTTTAGGCCACGCTCTCACATTTATAGAACCCAGCAGAGACCCCTAACAGCAAGCACTGCAGCGACACAAGTGAGGAAAAACTTCCATTTAACAGGCAGAAACCTCAAGCGGAACCATAGCTCATAGAGGACGGCCATCCGCCTTGACCGGCTGGGTTGAAAAAAGAGGTAAAGAGTAGGAGGCCTGGCAGTAGCTACATTGAAAACAAACATTACAAATACAATAGTCAAAGCCAGACATTCCAGTATCAATCCCAGTTAGGCTGCACATGCGAGTGAAGGCCTGGCAGCGGCAACATTTTTAACCATAGGCCTTATCAAAGAGAAAAGATTTCAACTTACTCTTGAATAAAGAGAGAATGTCTGCCTCCTGAACTGAACTGGGAAGATGGTTCCACAGGAGGGGAGCTTGATAACTGAAAGCTCTACCTCCCAATCTACGTCTGGAGACCAGTAGTTTGGATTTTTGGGAGTGCAGAGCTCTGGTTGGATGATAGGGAACTATGATGTCATGAGCCGAGCCGGCTTGCCTTTCCCCGTCTCGGCCTCGATCTCTCTGTGGGTTTTGGTTTTGCTGGTTATTTGCATTTTTGTGTATTTTTGTACTGATTTCCATATTCATAGCCACTGCCTGACTGGCAGCAGTTAGTTAGCTTCAGTGACCTATTTTCTCCCACGCTGCTGACAGTCTGTCGGTCCAGCCATGCCCCCTCGCTCTCCTTCTGAATTCTATCAGCTGTTCCCAGCCCCGGTAATTATCTTTCCCACGCCTTGCCCAGGTGTTTCCAATTTGTTAGGCCAGCGGTGTTTGTTCATAAGCAGGTCTTTGCTAGCCAAACACCGCTGGACCATTATACGAGTCACATGAAGTGTTCTGCCTTGGGTGACCGTCAGTCATCGAAGGTTTGTGTTCGCTGTTCTACTGGGAGGACCTGGATTGCTCAAGGCTGTGATTAACTGTAGTGTTTCTTTGTGCGGTTGTACCGCTACTCTGGTAACGTTTCCTTGGGTGGCACAACTGCTACGCTTTCTCCCCATGCAGCCTAGCGTCTTAGAGAACTCTTTGTTAGCCCGAGCTGCCTTGCCATTTTGTATGGTTTTCCCTCAACCTGTGATTAATAAATGTGTGTTTGGTAACCCCTGCATTTAAATCCTCCTCCTTCCTTCTTCTCCTCCGTGCACTGTGGAAAAGTGCATGGAGGGTTTATGACAGAATGGTCCAGCCAGCGCAGAGGATTTAGCGGGTTCACCCACAAATCTTTCTCCCCTTCCTTTTTTGGCTATAATTTTTTGGGACTAACCTGTGTTGGAGTCGGCCATGGATTCGGCGCTCCGGAGGTATCCATTGAGTTTGGGATGGGAGTGCTGCCAGGCGCTATTGGATATCGACGGGATCATCTCATCGGCCAGTGGATATTCTGCCCCGGAGGACATCCTTTGGTATGTAGATCTGGCGGAGGCAGAGGTCCGGCGGTGCCCTCAGCTCGCTGGCACACCAAGGGAATGGAGCGGATTAACCGGTTGGCAGCGCTGCGGCGTGGGTGTGGCAAAGGGGCGAGGAAATCCCCTAGGAAGACCGAGCTCGTGTTGAGGGTTAAGCGCTCCCGGGGCTCCATTCTTCCTGCCTTCCGCCAGAGCAGGATGCCCGCTCCCCTTCCGGCTCCTCCAGCTCCAGCACCCAGCTCCCGACATCGTCCTGCAAGACAGCACCATGAGAAGCCTTCTCCTCCATCAGCAGCCATTATCCCTACAGTTCCTGTGCGGTCTGACATGGCCGTCTCGGGAACGCCCACCTCCATTGCCATGGAGCCGGCTCCTCCTCCACCTGTAGAAGAGGGCCATTTCATTGTGGACACAGAGGGGGATGACAGTCTACCAGCTGCAGCAGTAAACATCAAGGGCTGGGATGACAGGCAAGTGTTTTTTCTCTCTACTCATCATGACAATAACAAACCTTGTCTGTCTCCCGGGAAAGGGGCCCAGTTACAGCAGTCTGCTGGGCTCCCCCTACCGGCTGCAGCTAAAAACTGTTTTTCTACCCTCTCTGTGTCTCCTCCTTTAATTCCTGAGTGCCTACCGGTCCAAGAACCGAGCCGCCAGATGGTGGAGGAGCCAGTGGTTTCAGACAATTCCTTCCCGGAGCCAGCACTGAGAGGTCCCTCTGCGGCCATGCCGGTGGACGAAGAGTGGTCTGCTATGCTCGCCGCGCTCAACCACCGGGTCGAAGAGGAACGCCATGAGAGGGAGGTCTGTGGACGCGCTTCCCCAGTGGTGAGGGTCTGACCTCCTATGCCTACCCCACCCCCGGATCCACCATCAGACGAGGAGTGGGCGAACCTGCTCACTGCAGTCAATAGCCGGGTTGAGGAGGAGCGTCAGAGGACCAGGACTGCTAACACCATCTCACCAACTGCAGAGGCGCCCGCAGTGGACTGGGAGCCTGAGCTGGACCTCCTTGAGGCCGGGCCCGAGTGTTCATCGCCAGGATCAACGGAGTTCTGGACAGCGGTGGAGTGCGAGCTCAGGCAAGTACTCTCTCTGGTTTTTCTTATCGCAGTGTTAGAGAGATCTTGTCTGGCTTTAGGTGAGGAGAGTCAGGTGTGGCGCGCAGCTGCATCTGAGCTCCCCTCGCCGGGCTCCGCCGCTGCCAGAGATCCTAACCCCCTGTTTTCGCATGCTATCTCTGAGCATTCTTCTAGGGTCACCGGAGAGGGTGTGCCTTTGCCGAAGGTCATCGTGGGTCCTGTCCGTCCAGTGGTGGAGGCCGTTGCTTCTGCTCCTCCTGCAGGGGTCGCCTTGGAACCGGTCCCGCTGCTTAACAACACTGTGGGTCCAGCTTCCCTGCTGCCTGAGGCTGTCGTGTGGGTCCCTCCGCAGGCTGCATCTCCGTGGGCACGGCAGTCTGGCTTTGGACCATCGTGGGGGCTGCACTCCAGGATCAGCCCAACTTGGGTGCTGCGCTCCTGCTCGAACCCGTCATGGAGGCCACGCTCCAGCGCGGGTTCCACCGAGGGTGCAGCCTTGGCCCGGTCAGGGTCCACCGCGGGTGCTGCAGAGCCTCAGCTGGAGGTCACCGCGGGTGCAGCAAGGCTCCCGCTGGAGTCCATTGTGGGTGCAGTGGAGCTGGCCCGGTCGGGGCCCATCGTGGGTGCAGCAGAGCCGGCCCGGTCGGGGGCCACCGCTGGTGCAGCTGGGTCCCAACCCGGGACCACCGAGGACGCTGCGGATCGCCATGAGGACGCCGTGGTCCCCTTCTCCTCTCGGTCCCATGCCATGGGGGTTCCCTCCCTTCAGTCCGGTCACCCGCCAGCGAGCTTCCCGGTAAGCAGGCCGCCTCCTGCCTCACCCCGTCGGCCCTGGTGGATCAACAACGCTGGCCGACCGCTTGAGGGACTGAGTCTCTGGGCCAGATGGCCCGTGTTCTCTGACAGGCCACCAGACTGGGTTCGCCGAATTGCCTGCTGGGCCTGGGACTCAGGGCGTTCTCCCAAGCCTCCACGGCTTTGGACTTGGGGGGGGTTAATTTTGGACCCTGGGCGGGGTATTGTGTTCCCTCCTTCCTGTTCCCCCTACCTCCCACCTGGGTTCATGTTGTTTGTTGTTGTTGCTCCTGTTGGGGGGGGGGATCTTCTTGATGTTACTTTGGGTGTCTGGGAATCCGCGCCTTAAAGGGGGGGCTCTGTCACGAGACGAGCTGGCTTGGATTTCCCCGGCTCGACCTCGATCTCTCCGTGGGTTTTGGTTTTGCTGGTTATGTGCATTTTTGTGTATTCTTGTACTGATTTCCATATTCATAGCCACTGCCTGACCAGCAGCTGTTAGTCAGCTTCAGTGACCTATTTTCTCCCACGCTGCTGACAGTCTGTCGGTCCAGTCACGTCCCCTTGCTCTCCCTCTGAATTCCATCAACTGTTCCCAGCCCCGGTAATTATCTTTCCCGCGCCTCACCCAGGTGTTTCCAATTTGTTAGGCCAGCGGTGTTTGTTCATAAGCAGGTCTTTGCTAGCCAAACACCGCTGGACCATTATATGAGTCACACAAAGTGTTCTGCCTCGGGTGACCATTAGTCATCGAAGGTTTGTGCTCGCTGTTCTACTGGGAGGACCTGGATTGCTCAAGGCTGTGAGTAACTGTAGCGTTTCTTTGTGAGGTTGTGCCGCTACGCTGGTAGCGTTTCCTTGGGTGGCACAACTGCTACGTTTTCTCCCCGTGCAGCCTAGCGTCTTAGAGGACTCTTTGTTAGCCCGAGCTGCCTTGCCATTTTGTATGGTTTTCCCTCAACCTGTGATAAATAAATGTGTGTTTGGTAACCCCTGCGTTTAAATCCTCCTCCTTCCTTCTTCTCCTCCGTGCGCTGTGGAAAAGCGCACGGAGGGTTTACATACCTGCCAACTACTCCGGTTTTGCCGTAATGGTTCCGGTTTTCAAGACCCCATTCCGGGTTACGGCTTTATTAATCAAAATTACGTTTTTTCACTGAAAATTCAGTCAAAAATTTTAAATCGTAAAAAAAACACGAAAGCAATTCCAAACGCGAGATCGCTAGGGATCATATCTAAATTTAGAACAAAGGCAATCGGCACTGCTTCCTGTAGGTGTATTGCGCATGTGCGAGAGGTCTGAGCCTAAGGTGCGCCCTTTCAGCCAGAACTGGAAGTGGCGTATGGCCAGGTGGAGAGCCATTAACTCTCTGTTGAACACGCTGTATTTACGCTCACTGTCGTGCAAAGACCTGCTAAAAAAGGTGAGCGGCTGCCAAGAACCGGCGACGCATTGCTCCACGACGGCCCCATGGCCATGTCCGAGGCGTCGGTAGTGAGCGCTATCCGAGCCACCGGGTATGGGTGCGCCAGTAGTGCAGCGTTTGCCAGAGCTGTTTTAACATCAGAACGCCTGCTCCCGTCCAGTCGACTCTGTCCGCCGGTTTCCGTTTCTAGAGTGCAGCGTACAACGGCTGTATGAGCTGGGCTGCGCGGAGGAGGAAACAGTTATAAAAGTTAACCATCCCCCAAAACTCCTGCAGCGCCCTGACATTGATGTTGAGGAGAAAAAATAGCAAAACAATTTAGTTAGATTACTTTTATGATTCCAAACAGTTTGAAATTGACAGTGCACAGTGGACATTGACTCATAACTTTTGAATATTTCTAAGACTTGGCTACATCGGTGATTGTGCAAAATGAACTGCTCAAGACTCAATGGAGATTGAAACTGGTGATCTGAAATGAATGCTGAAATTATAAAAAGTAATGGTATGAATTAATTTTATTTCTATTATGGAATAGATAAAATTAACTGATTTTGATTTGATCAAGTGTTAAAGCATGTGATGGATGATGCTTGTTGGAATATTTTAGGAATGCTATCTTCTTGGAACATAAGTCAATATTATACAGTAATAAGTGGCATTCAGCTGTTTGTTTTATGTCATTTAAGCACAGTTCTGGTACTTAAAAATCATAAAAACCCAGGAGCTTCGGGGGGCTTCGCCCCCCTTGCCCCCCCGTACCGGGGCTCTGCCCTGGACCCCGCTGGGGGACTGTGTCCCCCAGATCCCCTGCTAAATTTTCAGATAATTTCCCCAACCCCAAATCACATCCCTGGAGCCATTGTTTCCATTTGGAATCGCAAAGGAATTAGGTCAGCATTGTATGCGTTTTATCATGGAGTCTGCCGGAGAAAAATCACAAATGAGCGTGAAACCCAAACGAAAATTACAGTCTTTTCGTGAGGAATACTCCAAAGCATTTCCAGGAATTATTATTCACTCAAGAAAGGGTGAAAATTATGCCAACTGCACTTTGTGTAGACAAGAGTTTTCGATCAGACATGGAAGAATCAGCGATGTGAAAGACCACATGGGAACGAAAAAACACAAGTCGAATGCCAATGCCAGTGACACCAGCGGCAAACTTTCTACATTCTTCATAAGAAAAATAGAAACATGATTATTGAAGAAATATGAGGTTGTTAGCCACATTTTAACTTGATTTAATGCTAATATTTGTTTGCCGTCGGGGGGGCTTCGCCCCCCAGAACCCCCCACCAAGACTTTGTCCTGGACCTACCAGGGCCTGCGGCCCCTGGACCCCTGCTAGCTACTAGGCTTTTCAGGTTTTAAAAGTTGGCAGGTAAGGGTTTATGACATATGAGTTCTTGCAGGTAAGAAGGAGCCATACCATTAAGGGCTTTATAAGTTAGGAGCAATATCTTGAATTCAATTCTATATTTTATTGGGAGCCAATGTAAAGAAGCTAAAACTGGGATAATGTGATCTCTTCTCCCTGTTCTCATTAGGATACGTGCAGCTGCATTCTGAATGAGCTGGAGAAACTTTATGGACTTATTAGGACAACCTGATAAAAGTGAATTACAATAGTCTAGCCTAGAGGTGATAAAGGCGTTTTAACAACATTATGCACCCTCTAGTTGTTATGGAAATGACAACATGAGGGTTACAGGTGTTAAACCAGTCCACCTTTTCCTAACCCAGCCTCTAACCTAAAAATATATATTTAATGTGTAAAAGAAGCTTATACTGTCTGTCATTTTGAAGAATTTTGATTTTGAGCATCAGCTCTCTGCTGACTTGTTCATGCATTTTGACCACACAAGGCAAAATACAAGCTTACCTCTACCCATCTCCAGCCTGTTTTTCTGCACAACACAAATCGGTTTCCTTGTCTCTTTGCTTTCTGGTGCTCACCCCCGCTGACTCCTGGCTGCTATCTGTCGTCGGCTTGGATTAGGTGATCTAACCCCCCATGGACCACTGCAGGTGAATCTGTGGATCCTGGAGTTGCTCAGCAGCACCAATCAGGATGGATCTGGTTAATGCCTGATCTATAGCAAATAAAACTTTTATCCCAAGCTATTTCTTCTCTTCTATGGGAATGGAATCTGTGCTTGATGAAAATCTCTCCCGGTGAGTCCTGCACCTTATGAACAATTTTTTTCACTATTTACAATAAGTATTTTTTTCCATTAGAAAAAAATCTTTTTCATTAGACAATATTCAAAAAATATATTAAAACAAATAATAATTTAGTTTGAATAAGATAATATCATATTATAACTGCAGTGATATTTTTTCACCTTCTTGTTATATATTTATAAGATAAGATAAGATAAGATAAGCCTTTATTAGTCCCACAATGGGGAAATTCCAGGATTGCAACAGCACAGGGATAGCAACACTCAGAGCAACAATCAGAAGGCAAGAAAAAACAAGAGCAGCTAGTATACATATGTACATATTAATATAAATATATAGACACACAGTGCGGAGCATTGTGGTTGGTGGATGTGCAGCAGAAAGTCTAAGCTCTCTCTCCGGGGATGCGGCGGGCCAGCTGGATGTCTTTGGGCAGGATGGTGACCCTCTTGGCGTGGATGGCGCACAGGTTGGTGTCCTCGAAGAGATCCACCAGGTAGGCCTCGCTGGCCTCCTGCAGAGCCATGACGGCGGAGCTCTGGAAGCGCAGGTCGGTCTTGAAGTCCTGAGCGATCTCCCTCACCAGGTGCTGGAAGGGCAGCTTACGGATGAGCAGCTCCGTGGATTTCTGGTCGCGACGAATCTCTCTCAGAGCCATGGTACCAGGCCTGTAACGGTGAGGCTTCTTCACTCCGCCGGTGGCCGGAGCGCTTTTCCGAGCAGCCTTGGTGGCCAGCTGCTTCCTGGGGGCTTTTCCTCCAGTAGATTTACGGGTGGTCTGCTTGGTTCTTGCCATCGCTCTATATTATTCTGTCTTATATTTCTTGCACGCCGCCTAAACTCCAGCCCGGCACCCACGTCGTTTTTGCTTCAGTTCACCCAGTATGTCGAGTTTCTCCATTAGCACTGGGTGGCGGTTGAGTGCTAGCTAGCTCTTCCCTGCTGTATTGTCTCCTGCTGTAAACAGAGGCTCCGTCCGCCGACTCGGGAGACCTTTGGGGCGATCTGTGTGTCCGTGATATATACAGTGGGGCAAAAAAGTATTTAGTCAGCCACCAATTGTGCAAGTTCTCCCACTTAAAAGATGAGAGAGGTCTCCAATTTTCATCATAGGTATACCTCAACTATGAGAGACAAAATGAGAAAAAAAATCCAGAAAATCACATTGAAGGATTTTTAATGAATTAATTGGTAAATTCCTCGGTAAGATAAGTATTTGGTCAATAACAAAAGTTCATCTCAATACTTTGTTATATACCCTTTGTTGGCAATGACAGAGGTCAAACGTTTTCTGTAAGTCTTCACAAGGTTTTCACACACTGTTGCTGGTATTTTGGCCCATTCCTCCATGCAGATCTCCTCTAGAGCAGTGATGTTTTGGGGCTGTCGCTGGGCAACATGGACTTTCAACTTCCTCCAAAGATTTTCTATGGGGTTGAGATCTGGAGACTGGTTAGGCCACTCCAGGACCTTGAAATGCTTCTTATGAAGCCACTCCTTTGTTGCCCGGGCGGTGTGTTTGGGATCATTGTCATGCTGAAAGACCCAGCCACATTTCATCTCCAATGCCCTTGCTGATGGAAGGAGGTTTTCACGCAAAATCTCACGATACATGGCCCCATTCATTCTTTCCTTTACACGGATCAGTCGTCCTGGTCCCTTTGCAGAAAAACAGCCCCAAAGCATGATGTTTCCACCCCAATGCTTCACAGTAGGTATGGTGTTCTTTCTCCTCCAAACGCGACAAGTTGAGTTTTTACAATCAAGTTCTATTTTGGTTTCATCTGACCATATGACATTCTCCCAATCCTCTTCTGGATCATCCAAATGCTCTCTAGCAAACTTCAGACGGGCCTGGACATGTACTGGGTTAAGCAGGGGGACACGTCTGGCACTGCAGGATTTGAGTCCCTGGCGGCGTAGTGTGTTACTGATGGTAGCCTTTGTTACTTTGGTCCCAGCTCTCTGCAGGTCATTCACTAGGTCCCCCCGTGTGGTTCTGGGATTTTTGCTCACCGTTCTCGTGATCATTTTGACCCAACGGGGTGAGATCTTGCGTGGAGCCCCAGATCGAGGGAGATTATCAGTGGTTTTGTATGTCTTCCATTTTCTAATAATTGCTCCCACAGTTGATTTCTTCACACCAAGCTGCTTACCTATTGCAGATTCAGTCTTCCCAGCCTGGTGCAGGTCTACAATTTTGTTTCTGGTGTCCTTTGACAGCTCTTTGATCTTGGCCATAGTGGAGTTTGGAGTCTGACTGTTTGAGGTTGTGGACAGGTGTCTTTTATACTGATAACGAGTTCAAACAGGTGCCATTAATACAGGTAACGAGTGGAGGACAGAGGAGCCTCTTAAAGAAGAAGTTACAGGTCTGTGAGAGCCAGAAATCTTGCTTGTTTGTAGGTGACGAAATACTTATTTTACTGAGGAATTTACCAATTAATTCATTAAAAATCATTCAATGTGATTTTCTGGATTTTTTTTTTCTCATTTTGTCTCTCATAGTTGAGGTATACCTATGATGAAAATTGGAGACCTCTCTCATCTTTTAAGTGGGAGAACTTGCACAATTGGTGGCTGACTAAATACTTTTTTGCCCCACTGTATAGAGTGAAAGGTGTGCCGGATCAGAAAGTTATCACCGGATCAGAAAGAAGAAGGAAGATAAAAAGACTCAGAATTGAGCCGCTGTTGCAAAAGGCAGCCAACTCGTGTGGCGCCGGAACCGGAAAAAGTGTGTGCCTGTATTTAATATTAAATAAATTATAAACTAAAAAAAAAAGTTGGCAGAATATTTTTTCAAGCAAGCAGAGACAGTTTGTGGATCGTATCAATAGTGTGGCTCTCCCTGACAGCTTCGGCAGGCTCCGCTGCCTGGACTCTGATCACTTCTTCTTCTCCACACTGACCGATTGGTAACCAACCACCACTGTGACCTGCCATCGGATTGCCACTGCTTGGCCTTTGGCTTTTAGTGCAACCAATAACTGAGTCTGCGGTTACCAGTCCACAGTTTCCCCTTTGCCTGACATGGAGCTAATAGCGGGGAGATTTTGTTTTTGCTCACTGCACATTTGGCAATGGAACAGCTTGTCTGCACTTGGCTTCTAGCAACGAAGCCCCGTTGTTGTCCGGGTTCATGAGCTGATCAGGGGTTACCACTTCAAACTGTACCATGCCAAAATCAACCTTAATATAATGCTTTATGGAATGATCTGGGCTATTTTTAAGAGAAATGGCAACTCACCTTGAAGCCAGACTTTGCCTGTGGGGAAACTTGTGCACCGCCCTCCTATTACACACACAAAGTGAAGCTGCAGCAACTTTCTCAATAGTGTTTTGTCCGTTTATTTGTCACTGGGTCCTAAAAATTATTTGCAATAATACCCTATATGACTGTTGTAAGAGTTTGGTTTGTATTGCCAACATCTGGTCAAACACATTTCCAGTGGGAGTTGGACTCCGCCAGGGCTGCCATTTGTTACCGATTCTGTTCTTAATTTTTATGGGCAGGATATCTAGGTGCAGCCAAGGATTGGGGGGTGTCATGCTCACTGACCACAGGATTTCATCTCAGCTGTTTGCGGATGATGTTGTCCTGTTTGCTTCCATCAAGCAATGACCTACACGTCTTACTGGGATGGTTTGCTACTGAGTGTGAAGCAGCTGGGATGAGAATCAGCACCTCCAAGTCAGAGTCCATGGTCCTCAGTCAGAAAAAGGTGCGTTGTCCTCTCTGGGTTGGAGACAAGCTCCTGCCCCAAGTGGAGGAGTTTAAGTATCTCGGGGTCTCATTCATGAGTGAGGGGAGAATGGAGTATGAGATTGTCAGACAGATAGGCACAGCCTCTGCAGTGATGCAAACGTTGTACCGGTCTGTTGTGGTGAAGAGGGAGCTGAGCTCTAAAGCAAAGCTGCCGATTTACCGGTCAATCTACATTCCTACCCTCACCTATGGTCAAGAGCTTTGGGTAATGACTGAAAGAATGAGATCGTGGATACAAGCGGCTGAAATGAGCTTTCCTTGTAGGATTGCTGGACTCACCCTTAGAGATAGGGCGAGGAGCTTAGTCATCTGGGAGAGGCTCAGAGTAGAACCGCTGCTCCTCTATATCGAAAGAAGCCAGTTGAGGTGGTTTGGGCATCTGATCAGGATGCCTCCTGGGCGCTTCCCACTTGAGGCGTTTTGGGCACATCCAACAGGGAGGAGACCCTGGGGCAGACCCAGGACATGCTGGAGAGACTATGTCTCCTAACTGGCCTGGGAACATCTTGGTATCCTCTCTGAAGAGCTGGAGCAGGTGGCCGGGGAGAGGGAAGTCTGGGCTTCTCTGCTTGAGCTGCTGCCTTCGCAACCCGGACCTCCGGAAAAGTGGCAGAACATGGATGGATGGATGGAATACTGCATATTACATCATCGTGGAAAATTCCTCCATCGAGGACAGTCCTAGTTAGGTCAAATTATAATATTGTATGTTATGATGGAATTTTTACAACCCTGTCCGTCTAGCTGATGGTCAGTAATACATCCGTGGACAAAATTGTTGGTACCCCTCTGTTAATGAAAGAAAAACCCACAGTGGTCACAGAAATAACTTGAATCTGACAAAAGTGGTAATAAATAAAAATTCTATGAAAATTAACCAGTGAAAATCAGACAATGCTTTTGAATTGTGGTTCAACAGAATTATTTTAAAAAACAAACTCATGAAGCAGGCCTGGACAAAAATGATGGTACCCTTAACTTAATATTTTGTTGCACAACCTTTTGAGGCAATCACTGCAATCAAACGATTTCTGTAACTGTCAATGAGACTTCTGCACCTCTCTCTGGCCCACTCCTCATGACCAAACTGCTGCAGTTGTCTCAGGTTTGAAGGATGCCTTCTCCAGACAGCATGTTTCAGCTCCTTCCACAGATGTTCAATAGGATTTAGATCAGGGCTGATAGAAGGCCACTTTAGAATAGTCCAGTGTTTTGCTCTTAGCCATTCTTGAGTGTTTTTAGCTGTGTTTTGGGTCATTATCCTGTTGCAAGACCCATGATCTGCGACTAAGACCAAGCTGTCTGACACTGGGCAGCACCTTTCTCTCTAGAATACCTTGATAGTCTTGAGATTTCATTGTACCCTGCACAGATTCAAGACACCCTGTGCCAGATGCAGCAAAGCAGCCCCAGAACATAACAGAACCTCCTCCATGTTTCACAGTAGGGACAGTGTGCTTTTCTTGGTATGCTTCATTTTTGCGTCTGTGAACACAGAGCTGATGTGCCTTGCCAAAAAGTTCCAGTTTTGTCTCGTCTGTCCATAGGACATTCTCCCAGAAGCTTTGTGGCTTGTCAACATGCAGTTTGGCAAATTCCAGTCTGGCTTTTTTATGATTTGTTTTTCAACAGTGGTGTCCTCCTTGGTCATCTCCCATGAAGTCCACTTTGGCTCAAACAACGACGGATGGTGCGATCTGACACTGATGTACCTTGACCTTGGAGTTCACCATGAATGTGTTTAGAGGTTGTTCTGGGCTCTTTTGTTACCATTCGTATTATCCGTCTCCTCCTGCGGCCACGTCCACGGAGGTTGGCTACAGTCCCGTGGATCTTAAATTTCTGAATAATATGTGCAACTGTGACTTCCGGTTATGGCCGCCGCGTAGAAGGACGTGCTTCACTCTACTCTGCTCCTAAAAAAAAAAAAAAATCGGCAAATAACTCTCTCAATTGGAACAAAACCTATCCCAACGTTTGGGCGAGGACATGCCGGTAAAGCCTAAGGCTGGGAAATCAGGTGGAGGAAAAACTGAATCGCCGAAACAGTCCAAGTTAATGGACTTTCACGTCTGTGACGAAGCAGAAAAATCCCCAAATATGGCGGAGGAAGCTAGCGGAGGAGCAGTGACTACTGGCGACGGCACAGGTGCGGTGCTCGCTGCCATTAGTTCAATGAGAGCAGACTTTTCCTCTAAACTTGACGGGATTATTGCAGCGATAGAAGGAATGAAAAAGGAGTTGGGCGACTGTATGGAACGAGTTTCGCAGGTGGAGCTCTGAATTTCCAGTGCTGAGGATGACGTCTCCGGCCTACAATTAAAGGTGTGCACATTGGAATTAAAAAATAAACGTCTGGAAGATAATGTTCTGGATTTAGAATCCCGGTCGAGACGGAACAACCTGAGGCTGGTGGGTCTCCCGGAGAGAACGGAGGGTCTGGATCCATGTTCCTTTTTGGAGAAGTAGATCCCAGAAGCGCTGAACGCGGAGCTGCAGACATCAGTTGTCTTAGAAAGCGCCCACTGAATTGGCCCACCGAGAGATAACAAGGCATCACCGAGGACGCTGATTATGAAGTTCCTCAGCTACAGAGACAGGATGACGATCTCCAACGCGGCGCGAGCCAAAGGAGAAATTAAATACCAGGATCAACAGGTGCGATTCTACCCAGATTTGGCCACAGGAACCCAACAATTAAGGAAACAGTTCGACCCCGCCCGTAAAGAGCTGCGCAACCTTGGGATTCGTCATGGAGTGATTTATCCTGCAAGACTGCTGGTCACGTATAAGGGCAGAACCCACGTCTTCAAGACCCCTGAGGAGGCGCAGGAGTTCATCAAGAAGATCCAAGAAAAGACTGGTGGGAGCTAAGCATGAACAAAATATAAGGTAGAATATTTAAGCATTTGCACAGGCATCTGACTGATCTGAAGCATATAGCAAGTTTACAAAATATAGATTGTATTATATATTAAAAAAAAAACCTATGATGTACAAAGTTGCTATAAAATTTAGGAGTTAAGTTGGAAAACTACAGAAGACAGTTAATGTTACATCATTAAAAGCAGTAGAGTTAGGGTGATTGAGAGGAGAAAGAAAGAGTTTTGACTGATCCTCGTGGGTGTGGAGCAGTCAATGGCTATAGCGGGAGACGGAATTTTTTTTTTTTTGATTTTGGGGGGATTACCACGAATGTGGGAAGGGGGAATTTGTTTGTGTGTAGTTTGTAGGATGAATGTTCAACCACTCATGTTTTTGCTTCTCTGTGTGAGCATGTTTACATTACGAGGTAATCTCAAACTTCTTATTGATCATAGACCAAAGCGTTAATCTCAATTTAACCTCATGGAATTGCAGAGGTCTACAAAATTTAAAAAAACTTAAACAAGTTATGAATAAAATAAAAGACATGGGTTCAAAAATTGTGTTTTTACAAGAAACTCATCTAATAGAGGAGGATGTAAAAAGAATTAGGAGAAGATGGCAAGGAAGTGTATTCACCTCATCATTTTCATCCCGAGCCAGGGGAGTTATGACTCTCATACATAAATCAGTCCCTTTTCAAGTGAAAAATGTAATTGGAGACAAATTTGGAAGATATCTAATCATTCAAGGATCTTTGTTATTAGAAAATATAAATTTGGTGAACTTATACGGTCCCAATATGGATGATCAAAATTTCTTTACTAATTTATTCCTTATTTTATCTTCACTTACAGGGCAATATATAATAGCAGGGGATTTTAATTGTAAATTGAATCCCGGTATAGATAGATCAACAGGACTAGACTGTACGCACAATGGATGCAGGATGATCATTAATCATTTTATGAAAGAATTGAGATTGCTAGATATATGGAGAGAAATGAAACCACAAGTTAAAGCCTATTCTTGTTATTCTAATATCTACAAGACATTCTCACGTATTGACTATTTTTTATCTCCACAGAATTAAGGTCCAAGATTCAAAACTGCTTCTATGATAATATTGTGATCTCTGATCATGCACCCTGCTGTCTAATATATGTAGATAAGAAATTGACAAAGGAACCAGGTAGGTGGCAATTTCAGCATAAATAGCTTCAGGATGAGTGAATTTGTTAAGTACATAGAAAAACAGATAGATGAGTTCTTTGATATCAGTACTACACAAACATCAGCATGTATAAAGTGGGAGGCTTTCAAAGCTTTTATTAGGGGGCATATTATTAGTTATACAGGTTCAAAATCTAAGAAGACTCGAGAGGAGAGAGTCCAGTTGGAACATAAAATAAAAATTCTTCAAGAAAAAGTGTATGCAGGAAGTGACCCAAAGTTAGAGAACGAATTACTGATTCTGAGAGCTGAATATGACAAAAAATCAGCAAATAGAGCTGCCTCGAGTCTTCTAAGATTGAAGCAATCTTTTTATGAGTTTTTGAAGCTGCAGCCATTAACTTAAATGAACTCACTGACACTGTGACGTCATACATCTGTTTCTGCGAGGACATGTGTGTGCAGACCAAGACCTTCTGCACATACAACAACAATAAACCCTGGTTCATTCCTAAACTGAAGCAGTTACGTCAGACCAAGGAGGAGGCCTACAGGACTGGTGACTGGACTCTGTACAAGCGGGCCAGAAACATGCTGACGAAGGAGATCAGGCTTGCTAAGAGGAGCTACAGTGTGAAGTTACAAAAAAACTTCTCAGCCAACAACTCTGCTTCTGTCTGGAGAGGCCTGCAGAATATCACCAACTACAGGAGACCATCCCCCCACCCTGTGGAAAACCTCCAGCTGGCTAATGACCTAAACAGCTTTTAATGCAGGTTTGAAAAGAACCTACAGTTCTCACCTCCCACCCACACAAAAGGATTATCTGCAGCCCCAGGAACTCCATCCCTTCTCCACTCTGACCTCCCACCAGCACTAACGATCTGTGAAGAGGAGGTGCGCCGGGTCTTTCAGAGACAAAAGATCAAGAAGGCTGCAGGACCTGATGGTGTGTCTCCGTCCTGCCTGAGAGTCTGCTCCAACGAGTTGGCCCCCATCTTCACCCGGATCTGTAACAGATCACTGGAGCTGCGTGAAGTGCCTTCCTGCTTCAAACGCTCCATCATCATTCCAGTTCCCAAGAAACCCTCTGTTACAGGATTAAACGACTATAGACCTGTTGCCCTGACCTCTGTGGTCATGAAATCCTTGGAGAGATTGGTGCTGAACCACCTGAAGGTCATCACAGGCCCCCTGACGGACCCACTGCAGTTTGCCTACCGGTCAAACAGGTCAGTGGATGATGCAGTGAATATGGGACTACATTACATCCTGCAACACCTCGACTCCCCAGGGACGTACGCCAGGATCCTGTTTGTCGACTTCAGCTCAGCGTTCAACACCATCATCCCAGGCATTCTTCATCAGAAACTCCTCCAGCTCAAGGTGCCCCCCTCCACCTGCCAGTGGATCTCCAGCTTTCTGACTGACAGGTGGCAACAGGTGAAGCTAGGGAGATTTACATCCAGCTCCCGAAAAATTAGTACTGGCGCCCCCCAAGGATGTGTCCTTTCCCCACTGCTCTTCTCCCTCTACTCCAATGACTGCACCTCAGAGGACCCTTCGGTGAAGCTCCTGAAGTTTGCGGACGACACCACAGTCATCGGTTTGATCCGGGATGATGATGAGTCTGCATACAGGCGGGAGGTGGAGCAGCTGATCCTCTGGTGCAGCCAGAACCATCTTGAACTTAACCCAGCCAAAATGGTGGAGATGACTGTGGATTTCAGGCGACACCCCCCTTCATTCCCCCCACTCACCATCCTCAACAGCACAGTGTCCACTGTGGACTCCTTCAAGTTTCTGGGAACCACAATCTCCCGGAACCTGAAGTGGTCCTCCCATATAGACACTGTCCGGAAAAAGGCCCAGCTGAGGTTGTTTTTTCTGCGTCAGCTCAAGAAGTTTGATTTGCCTCAGGAGCTGCTGGTTGTCTTCTACACCGCCATCATCCAATCTGTCCTCTGCTTTTCCATCACTGTCTGGTTTGGATCTGCCACTAAACAGGACAAGACCAGACTGCAGCGGATCATTAAGTCTGCGGAGAGGATCATTGGTACTGACCTACCCTCCATTGAGAACTTATATCGGTCCATAACCAGGAAACGGGCGGGAAACATCTGTGCTGACCCATCACACCCCGGCCACAAACTGTTTGAACTTCTATCTTCTGGTCGTCGTTACAGATCACTGAAGGTCAAAACCACCCGTCACAGGAACAGTTTCTTTCCTCAAGCCATCACTCTGATGAACTCCTAACATTCACCTAGTCCTACCTGTTGCTGTACTCATGACTTTTCATCCATTATTACATTGCACATAACTCTCACACTGCTTTTTACTTCATTCACATTATATCACTGAATCTGAGTTCACATTGAAATACTGTGTGACTGTATATTTTTTCATATATTTCTGCAAAGTGTGGTTAGTCTGAGTAAATAACTACATATATTCCTGTATATATTTGCATCCTTTTATAGACACGTGGACAGACTGTAATTTACTGTACATACTCTGTTGTCATTGAATCCTTATTTAAATCCTCCACCTGAACAATGAGAGCAAGTTTTTAGCCAAAGTCAAATTCCTTGTATGTGTTGTGCATACTTGGCCAATAAAGCTGATTCTGATTCTGATTCTGATTCTGATGAACAAGGTGAAAAATCAGGAAAATTATTGGCATGGCAGATTAAACAATTAGAATTTAAAACACCAATTACCAGTATTTTAAGTAACGGACAGCCAGTTGTAGATCCTTTAGAAATTAATAGTGCCTTTAGAGATTATTATGAAAAATTATATAATACAAAAAATGAAACTGACTTAACAAAACTAAATGGGTTTTTGGACGGATTATCTATACCGTGTATTCCAAATGAAAACAGGGAGATACTGGAGTCTAAAATTAGTCAAGAAGAAGTTGGGCTAGCCATTGATAATATGAAATCAGGAAAAAGTGCAGGACCAGATGGTCTTCCAGTTGACCTCTATAAAAAATTTAAGAATAAATTAATAAAACCATTTTTGGAAATGGTTTTAGAAGCACTTCAAAATAGTAATTTACCACCATACATGAATAATGCCTTAATTATACTGTTGCCAAAACCAGGTAAACCCTCTAATAAATGTGAAAATATGAGACCAATAAGCCTATTAAATGCTGACCTTAAGATAATCTGTAAAATTTTAGCAAGACGACTACAAGAAATATTACCAAATATTATTAACCGAGATCACAATGGCTTTATAAAGGGAAGACAAGGCTTCCATAATGTAAGAAGACTATTTAATATTATCTATTCTAATAAAGAAGCACCGGATACAGCTCTCCTATCATTGGATGCCGAAAAGGCCTTTGATAGGGTCGAATGGCCCTTTCTTTTTGAAGTTTTACAAAGGTTTGGAATTGGAAATAATTGCATAAAATGTGTTCAGATAATATACAATAATGCTACAGCAGAAATCCTAACAAACAGCAATATTTCAAAATCAATAAATATCAATAGAGGATGTCGACAAGGCTGCCCACTTTCA
The DNA here is from genome assembly GCA_020510985.1 of Pholidichthys leucotaenia. Lineage (NCBI taxonomy): Eukaryota > Metazoa > Chordata > Actinopteri > Cichliformes > Pholidichthyidae > Pholidichthys > Pholidichthys leucotaenia. The sequence continues at coordinate 394,328,943 of CM035836.1, read as the reverse complement.
CCTTTACTGTTTACTATGGCAATTGAACCTTTAGCGATGGCAGTACGTTTACATCCACAAATATATGGAATTAAAGTAGGACCAACAGAACATACAGTTAGGCCCAAAAATATTTGGTCAGTGACACAAGTTTTGTTATTTTAGCTGTTTACGAAAACATATTCAGGATACAATTATATAATCAATATGGGCTTAAAGTGCAGACTCTCAGCTGTAATTTGAGAGTATTCACATCCAAATTGGAGCAAAGGTTTAGGAATTACAGCTCTTTAATACGTAGCCGCCTCTTTTTCAAGGGACCAAAAGTAATTGGACAATTGACTCAGAAGGCTGCAAAAAAAATAGCAAGGCTGCATGGGCTCTTCCCTCGTTAACCTGTCATCAATTGAGCAGTTAAAAGGTCTGGAGTTGATTCCAGGTGTGACGTTTGCATTTGGAAGCTGTTGCTGTGAACACACAACATGCGGTCAAAGGAGCTCTCAATGGAGGTGAAACAGACCATCCTGAGGCTGAAAAAAAAAAAGAAGAAATCCATCAGAGAGATAGCAGAAATGTTAGGAGTGGCCAAATCAACAGTTTGGTACATTCTGAGAAAAAAAGAGTGCACTGGTGAGCTTGGGAACTCAAAAAGGCCTGGACGTCCACGGAAGACAACAGTGGTGGATGATCACAGAATCCTTTCCATGGTGAAGAACAACCCCTTCACAACATCCACTCAAGTGAAGAACACTCTCCAGGAAGTAGGTGTATCAGTATCTAAGTCTACCATAAAGAGAAGACTTCATGAGAGTAAATGCAAAGGATTCACCGCAAGGTGCAAACCATGAATCAGCCTCAAAAATAGAAAGGCCAGAATTGACTTTGCCACAAAACACCTGAAGAAGCCAGCCCAGTTCTGGAACAGCATTCTTTGGACAGATGAGACTAAGATCAACCTGTACCAGAATGATGGGAAGAAGAAAGTTTGGAGAAGAATTGGAACAGCTCATGATCCAAAGCACTACATCTTCTGTAAAACATGGTGGAGGCAGTGTGATGGCATGGGCATGCATGGCTTCCAATGGCACTGGGTCACTTGTGTTTATTGATGATGTGACAAAAGACAGAAGCAGCCGGATGAATTCTGAAGTGTATAGGGATATACCTTCTGCTCAGATTCAGCCAAATGCAGCAAAGTTGATTGGACGGCGCTTCACCAATGATCCAAAACATACTGCAAAAGCAACCCAGGAGTTTTTTAAAGCAACGAAGTAGAATATTCTGCAATGGCCGAGTCAATCACCAGATCTCAACCCAATCGAGCATGCATTTCACTTGCTCAAGACAAAACTTAAGGCAGAAAGACCCACAAACAAGCAACGACTGAAGACAGTTGCAGTAAAGGCCCGGCAAAGCATCACAAAGGAGGAAACCCAGCGTTTGGTGATGTCCATGGGTTCCAGACTTCAGGCAGTCATTGCCTGCAAAGGATTCTCAACAAAATATTGAAAAGTAGCATTTTACTTAGGGTTATGTTTATTTGTCCAGTTACTTTTGAGCCCCTGAAATGAGGAGTGTTTGTATAAAAATAGCTACAATTCCTACATGTTTAATCATATATTTTTGTTCAACCCCTTGAATTAAACCTTAAAGTCTGCACTTCAGTTCCGTTGTAGTTGTTTCATTTCAGATCCAATGTGGTGGCATGCAGAGCCCAAATCATGAAGATTGTGTCACTGTCCAAATATTTCTGGGCCTAACTGTAAAATCTCCCTGTATGCCGATGACATAATTTTGTTTATGTCGAATCTTAAAAAATCAATTCCGACCTTGTTGAATTTAATAAAGAATTTTGGGGAAATATCAGGATATAAAATAAATAAAACTAAATCTTCAATATTAATGCTAAATGAGACCCAGAGAAATCACCCAGCTCCTGAGGTAAATCAATTCAATGTTGTAAATCAGTTTAAATATTTAGGAATCCAAATTGCGCCTAAGCTAGAATTAGTCGCCAGTACCAACTATGAAGCCTTAATGACAGACATTAATGAGTTACTTCAGAGATGGATGTCACTACCAATGTCGATGATCGGGAGAATCAATATACTTAAAAGTAATATTTTACCCAAAATACTTTACTTATTTCAATACATTCCTTTACCACCACCTTCAGATCTATTCTCAAGAATTAAAAAAAAGTTAGTGGAATTTTTATGGAACAATAGGAAGGCTAGATTACGTCTGTCCTTACTATATTTACCATTTGATCGTGGAGGTCTGAAATGTCCAAACTTTGTTGTATTACTGGTCAGCACAACTGAGGTCTATGACATATTATTTTTCATCAAATGATCTCCCTCACTGGACTCAAATGGAATCATACAATTTACCTTTACCTCTTCCCTTATTCATATACTCAGACTCGGCTAAAAAATTACAGAAACAAGTTAAAAATCCAATTGTAAAGCACATGATCAAAATATGGTGTGAAACCAAAAAATATTTAAAAGAACCACACTTACTGTCACAATTTAGTCCAATATGGGATAATCAATATTTTACACCAGGGAGAGCGGATGCTGTATTTAAAGTATGGAATTTAAAAGGGATTCAAAAGATTGAAGACTTATATCTGTCATGTTCAGATAACATAATGTCTTTTGAAGAACTGAGGATCAAATTTAATCTTAATAGAACACATTTTTTAAAATATCTTCAGCTTAGGAACTTTATTTGATCAAATCAAAATAATGCTCTCATCCGACCTACTTATTCATCCTTGGAAAAAATTTTGACGAAAGATAGTAAGAGAAAGGGTATTATTTCAGAGTTTTATAACTCATTGACACTATTCTCAAGTGAAAACTCACAGAAAAGATTGAATTATTGGAAAGAAGACCTGCAAACTGAAATTTCAGAGGAACAATGGGAATTGGCTTGTACAGAAGCTCAAACCAAATCAATAAATGTACGTCTTAAATTGATACATTTTAAATGGTTAATGCGGATGTATGTTACACTGGTGGAGTTAAATAGATATAACAAAAACAAACCAGATACGTGCACAAAATGTATGGAAAGTAAAGGAACCCTATTTCATTGTTTATAGCAGTGCTTCTCAATTATTTTTTGCAAAGCCCCCCCTAGGAAAGAGAAAATATTTCGCGCCCCCCCAACTCGCCGCAGTGACTATAAATAAGATCATTATCTATAAAAATTGTATAAGTATACCTAAAATTGTATCCTTTTTAACATTAACAAAAGAAAAAAGCAATATAAATCAACTTTCAACAAATATTAACTTTATTTTGCCACACAGAAACCCTGTTATAGTCTAAAACAGAAAAAAAAAACTTCAGTTTCAGGCACTGAAACTGAAACTTCAGTTTCAGGCACTTTGATGCACTTCAACTGAAGTGCATCAAAGTGCCTGAAATAAAAAATATGTCAATCCTTATTTAAACTAGAAACATTTTTGACCAACTGAACCATTTGATGCTGAGAAAAATAATTCAATCAATAAATAATATTAAATGTAAATTGATCTGGAACATTAACACAGGAGTACCAATATATTTAACATTTTAGTCTGAAGAAAAAGGTAGAAAAAGGCAGTATCAACTCCTCTGCAATTGTGTGGGGTTTTTTGCACTGCGCAATTTGGTGCGCCACTTTAAATGATGCTGAAAGTGCTCGCTGATTTACTGATGTAGCATTCACAAAGCGGGATGATTGTTGGCCGTACTCCGCACGTTTTCGCTCAAAAAAATCAAGCGGCTTATCAACGTGTTGAGGATGTAATGTCTGTAGGTGACGTCTTAATTTATTTGGCTTCATGCTGTCCGCTGCCAACACTTTCAGACACAGTGAACACACCGGTCTTTCCTCGTCTCCCACCGTAGTCAGAGTGAAGCCAAGCGCTAGATAAGCTTCGTCATATTTCCTCGTCTTAGCTTTTGGGAGACTTTCAGTGGTCTCTTTACATGTGTCTCTCTCCGCCTTTCTTTTCGTTACTGTTAAATATTTCTCCATGGTGTCTCTCGAGGGGTTTGTTGACAGCAATTTAAAAAGTTTTAAACTCCCGCACAGACTTTGACAATGAGAGCGCCACTGCACCACCTGCTGCCGTGGATGTGCAATTACACTTTACACGGCAAAAGCAAAGCCTGTTCCCCGGGGTCACACGCGCCCCCCCCCCCCCCCCCCCCGGCATCGCATCCCCACTATTTGAGAAGGACTGGTTTATGGGAATGTAGGAAAATTAGAATGTTTTGGGAAGAGGTGAGGGTAGCAATTGAAAAAATAATTTCAAAACAAATCATATTGAATCCTAAATTGTTTTTGTTGGGTCTGTATCCAGAAAAGCATAGCTTTAATAAGAGTGAAAGAGTATTAATAGACCTCAGTTTGCTTAATGCCAAAAAATGTATTGCACTACTGTGGAAAAAGACTCATAGACCAGATGTGACTCAGTGGTTAAGACAGATGTTAACAAACCTTCCACTAGAAAGAATAACATACATACTGAAATCAAAGGAAATTGTGTTTGAGAATATATGGAGACCTTCCATTGATTATGTAAAGAATTTAAACATAACTTTTGAAGAAGAAGGTGAATGATGTGTGTGGACCTTGTAAATTCCAAACTGGTGAATGTATAATATGTATACTTATGTAATGGATTGCCTAGACTAAACAGAGGAGCATTGTTGAAGACCTGTCTTTGTTAGTGGTTGTTGGTGTTTTTTAGTACAATTTTTATTTTTTTTAATTTTTTTTTTTTAAATTACTTTAGTGTTGGTGTTTGATTGTTTGTGTTGTGTTTGTAAAAAAGGTTCAATAAAAAATATTGTGGAAAAAAAATATGTGCAACTGTACTCACAGGAACATCAAGCTGCTTGGAGATGGTCTTATAGCCTTTACCTTTAACATGCTTGTCTATAATTTTCTTTCTAATCTCCTGAGACAACTCTCTCCTTTACTTCCTCTGGTCCATGTTTAGTGTGGTACACACCATGTCACCAAACAGCACAGTGACTACTTGTCACCCTTTAAATAGGCCGACTGACTGATTACAAGTTTGTAGACACCTGTGATGTTAATTAGAGGTCACATCTTGGTTGAACATGTCCCTATGGACACATTATTTTCAATCTTTTCCAGAGGTACCATCATTTTTGTCCAGGCCTGTTTCATGAGTTTGTTTTTTAAAGTAATTCTGTTGAACCACAATTCAAAAGCATTGTCTGATTTTCATTGGTTAATTTTCATAGAATTTTTATTTATTACCACTTCTGTCCGATTCAAGTTAACAAAGTTGACCATTGTGGGTTTTTCTTTCATTAACAAAGGGGTACCAACAATTTTGTCCACGTGTGTATATTCTAGCGTATCATCTGATCTCTCTCTTTCTTGCTTAAAGAAGAAATTTAGCAAGTCCTGTAAAAATTTAGGGGGAGAACACAAATAATCCCAGCTATGATCACATGCAACAACTACAAAATACAAGCTGTTTGTGTATTTTTAAAAAGATGCTTGACAGTCCTACTTGGATGTACACATGCTTTCCTCTAGAGATCAGAATACAAATGCTGACTTGTGTCATACAACTCAGAGTAGCCAGACATCTAGTATCAGCTTTTCCTCCATGTTTTATTCCATGGCTGGACCTGAACGATGGCTTGTTGCTACTGGTAGTGTGTGCAGATGTCACTATGCACAGAGTTCAAAGTTCAGCATAGTTGAAGCAGTGCAGCAGGAAACTGCCCTCCCACAGGGCAAGCAATAGAAATAAATGGGATTCAACAAGCAGTGCTGCTGTCTCTGCTTTTGGTCTGAAAACCCCTTTAGCCTACAGAAGTATTTAATCCCTTCAGCACTCTCTTATGTATTGGCATAAATTGGGTAGATGTTTAATTGATGTTTGTACTGGATCCATAAAGTACAGTAAATAGCACTTTAAAACTATTTTAAAACTTAATGTAAGTTATATTGTGAAATGGAGATTAGCTTAACCATTTCCAGAGATATTGTAATTTCCCTGTTGCAAGATGAAAGTCTCTGATTACTCTCTGCTTCTTTAGACAATCCAAGAACAAAAGTCAAAGATAAAAATATTCAGTCTTTGAGATTCATATCAGCTGCCAGTATAGGGGTTGCAGGGCAGTGTGGCTGGGCTCGGGGCCCATACTAGCAAAAAGCATCCAGTTTGCTAAAGTGTCTTTGCGCAAGACACTGAATCCTTGCCAGCTCCAGGCTGATCTCTGGCCTCCCTGTGCATCAGGCACAAAGCACAGACTTTCTCTGAATAAAATCAAATATAATGAGAATAGAAATGTAGGTTTATGTGAAAGTTGTGCTGAAGTTTGTTTGAACACTGCATTGGCGCGGTAATGATTGATTCAGTGGCATTTCCAAGTCTCACCACTTTGAAAATCAAGGACATCGACGTCCCATCTCCCTTTTCATGCAAGTGTGGCTCACTGTGGCGAGAGATGAAGAACATCAGGAACTGGAACACCAAAATACAACTGTATTGCCAGTGTTAAGCAAACTCTTAGATTGTATTGGTGAAATCAGCACAGGTCATAGTCACTTGTCAAAATGAGTAGGAAGAGTTTGAGGAGATTTCATATCTTAAGTGATCTTGAGACTTGTTTGAGTTCAGTGGGTGTTGCATTAAAATCACCAGTCACACATTTTCTTTACATTAAAGCAAAATGCTGAATTGCTACAAGTAAATGTTAGTTTTTCCTGTGCGTTTTTCAGTGTGTTGCAGCCTACCAATAAATAATTCCCAAGATGTTGATATTTTGAGAAATCCATTGATTCCAGCCATTGACAGCCTGTGTCAGCAGCTATGGATTTGGATCAGAGGGGAAAGTGTAAGCCTTGTAAAGAGCAAAGGCTTTGCTTGTACCACACATGATGGGTTGAGTGACTTCCACTCACTTGCTGAAAGGTTAGGCTTTTCCTTCTGCCAGTATCTTTTTAAGAGAAAACAAGTCTGCTGTTTGATAACTGCTTGACATTTGGCAGTCTTTTCAGACCAATCAGGTTTTTTTTCTAAAAACATACTGTATTGTCACTTTCCTCAAGTCTTTCAAAGGTATGCTTTGGCCACTGCTATCAACATCAGATACAATAGGTGCTCTGCTCAATTTTTCCTTTTATTTGTGTTTATTTTTCTCATCTTTTGGCCTAACCCGGTCCTCCGAGACCCCCTCGCTACCATCTGAGCTGAACTCAGAAAAAAAAATCACTCTCCAGTGTCAAAAGTGTCAAGTACTTATTGCAGCGTTGCCACAATATGAACCTCCTGCTCTCCTCTTCTCTGCAGTTCTCAGCTGGTTGCACTGAAGTGCTCGGTTTTGTTCTCTGTGGGGCATTGTCACTATATCTTTCTTTATAGTTTCAGAATGTGTTCGACTGTAAATTATCAACTGTATGTTATCTTGGAGGAAAAGCGAAGAGCTAGAGGGAGACAACAAAGCTACCAGTCTCTATGGTTACATAATTCATGTCAGCCATATTCAAATAAAATTTATCACATTGTCAATCACTGAGACGCAAACGTGTGTGCTAGCGTGTACGTATGTGCATGCAAGTGTGTGGGAGCAAGAGCACAGATAAATCTGAAGTGATAAATTAATAACATCCTACCATGGGAGTATGTGAATGAGCATGTTTAGTCATTCTGTTTGACAACAGAAGGAAACGGCCAATTCCATGGGGTAGAAATCAAACTTCATACTTTTCAGAGATATTGTTTCCTCCTCCAAATGTTTAAAATATGGAGCCTTGCTCTGGCAGGAAAGTGGCTCAAACAGTACTTTGCACTGAAGTTACTTTTGTTGGGCCATAAACAGGAGAACATTTTTTTCAAGGAGAAAAACAGTATGTGGTCTGAGTGTCCTTGGTCTGAGATGGAATATTTTATTGAGGAAAACACTTCTGTAAAAACAGGAGAACCTTCAAAATGAAGATGGTTGTTTATTTTATTTTTTTTTAGAATTTCTTTGCCTTTATCTTTTATACAGTTCTTCCTGTTGTGTTTTCAAGGATATACATTTGTACAATCTTACAGCAACTAAATTTAGCCTTAAACCGTTATGCTGCACAATTGTGGTAATTAAATGACAGAAACTTAAATAAATTAGCCCAGAGGTTAAAGCTACCGTGAATTGTGACAGGAGCTGTAGCTTGCTGTATCATGATGGTAGGATGTCAAAGCAAACAGTATTTTAAGTAAGAAATATCAAAACGTATTTCTTTTGAAAGATATCCTTTTTCTTTTCATCATCACATAGGGTTATGGCAGGAGTCTGCAACCTGCAGCTCCCTTGCCCATAGCCAGTGGCTCCATGAGGCCTTAACAAAAAATTAAAAACTTTCAGTAAAAAGAGGAGACAGATTTGTGAGGGAAAATTGTAAATTTGCTAGAAAATGTGCAAATTTATAAGAAAAGCTGGAAATTTATGCCAAGAATTCTCACAACAACAAATTTGCAAGAAATGGTCAGAAAATTTCTGCCCCCCCCCCCACACACACACACATTTACTGAAAAAGTAGTGATTTTTTTCACAATTTAAGTGAAAAGTGTTGCAAATATACATAAAAAGGTAACAAATTTACAAAGGTGAATAGAATAAATTTATTAGAAAAGCAGAAAATTTATTTAAATAGGACAAATTTAAGGGAAAAAAGTTGCTGTCTTATGAGAGAAAACACTTGAAATTTTGCAATTAAAAATACTGTTTGTAGAAAAAAAAATCATAAACTTACTGGAAACATTGCATTTTTGCAAGAAAAAAGTCACAAATTTATGTGGAAAGGGGCTACAGTTGTACTTGAAAAAGTAGCAAATTTTCAAAGAAAAATATGATTTATTTTAAAAAACTATAAAAACACTCAGTGCATACCTCCGTCAAGGCTCTTTCCCTAACTCCCTTTGTCCATCCATCCTTCTGTACCTCCCTGCCTCCATCCCTCTGTACATTGCAAGATAGAGCCTTGGTGGAGGTATGCGCTCATGGATCACCTCCAAAATCTAATGGGTTCGTCTGTGGCTCAAGGACCACTTCTGGTGAAAATTTTATCAAAATCCATCTAGTAATTTTTGTAGCTCAAGTAGGTTCATTTTATCTTCTTTTAATTATTTATCTTTTGTTCTTATTAAAGACAAAAAATAGAATAGAAGGCTGCAGTGTACAGTCGAAACATGTTAAGAAGGTAAAGACATCTCCTTTCTATTCTATTTTTGTCTTTAATAAGAACAAAAGATAAATAGTAATTTTTGTGTAATTCTGTTCAACCGTTGCTAGAATATTGAGCCTTGGTACAGGTATGCACTTATGGATCAACTCCTAAATGTAATGGGTTCGTCTGTAGCCCAAGGACCACCTCTGGTGAAAATTTCATCAAAAACCATCCAGTAATTTTTGTGTAATTCTGCTGCACAAATACAAACAAGGGCTTTGGTAGAAATATGCACTCATATCAGCACCAAAATCTAGTGGGTTCATCATTAGGCCAAGGGCCACCTTTGATGAAAATTTCATTCAAATACATCAAATAGTTTTTGTGTAATCTTGCTAAAAGACAAACACCGGCAAAAATATAATCTCCTTGGTGGAGGTAACCAGAAAATTTATGCAAAAAAAATCTCACAAATTTTGGAAAAAAACTAATTTTGTGAAGAAAAACCTCTTAATATTGATGGTGTCAGGCCAGTTTGGACTCATAACATTGTCTTTTTATCTTAATTTTCAGCCTGAGATTTGTTTTTGGACTCAATGTGAAATTTACTGGTCAAAAATCTCTCAATATGGCTCTTTGCATAATAGAAGTTGTCCACCCCTGGGTTATAGCGACAACTGGATTAGAGTTAAAGGGGTCATTGGCTGCACTTTTTTTTCTCCACATTTTAACAGCTTCTGTAGGTCTTAGTGAAACGTTTGATCAAATTTTTTTCAATTATTGCAGCAAAAGTATGATTCATCCGCTCCAGCCTTTCTGTGAAAGCCTGGTTTCAGTGCATGTCTCTTTGAATGTCTCAGACTGTAGTCAACTCCGCACTCTCTCTTACGTCACTATTGCTAACATTAGCTGGCTCATCTAGCCTGAATGAACTAACATAAAATTGTCTCAAACAACAATGGGCAGGGGTGTGTGGATTCAGTGGTGTATAGAATATGACGGTCCCTGGAGTACAATAAGCACAGAAACATTTTGTGAATGAGCCAAGACTAGTGGCTAAACTGCTAGCTTCAGCTAGCTGCCTTGATGGTGCCAACAATGTAGTATCACAGCGAAACTATAACAAAATAAGCCAGAATGACGCGAGATACAGTGGTGTGAAAAAGTGTTTGCCCCTTTCCTGATTTCTCACTTTTTTTGTATGTGTGTCACACTTAAATGTTTCTGATCATCAAACACATTTAAATAATAGACAAAGATAACACAAGTAAACACAAAATGCAATTTTAAATGAACGTGTTTATTATTAGAGTAAAAAAAATCCAAACCTACATGGCCCTGTGTGAAAAAGTGATTGCTCTCCTATTAAAACATACATTAACTGTGGTTTATCACATCTTTGGAAAGCTGAGTTCAATTTCTCTAGCCACACCCAGGCCTGACTACTGCCACACCTCTTCTCAATGAAGAAATTACTTAAATAGGACCTGCCTGACAAAGTGAAGTAGATCAAAAGATCCTCAAAAGCTAGACATCATGCTGCAATCCAAAGAAATTCAGGAACAAATGAGAAGCAAAGTAATTGAGATGTTTCAGTCTGGAAAAGGTTATAAAGCCATTTCTAAAGCTTTGGGACTCCAGTGAACCACAGTGAGAGCGATTATCCACAAATGGCGAAAACATGGAACAGTGGTGAACCTTCTCAGGAGTGTCCGGCCGACCAAAATTACCCTAAGAGCGCAGTGAGAAACCCTAAGAGGTTTTTTGTATGTTTGTCACACTTAAATATTTCAGATCATCAAACAAATCTAAATATTAGACAAAGATAACACAAGTAAACACAAAATGCAGTTTTTAACTGAAGGTGTTTATTTTTAAGGGTAAAAAAAAAAATCCAAACCTAATGGCCCTGTGTGAAAAAGTGATTCCCCCCGTTAAAACATAAATTAACTGTGGTTCATCACATCTTTGGAAGGCTGAGTTCAATTTCTCTAGCCACACCCAGGCCTGATTACTGCCACATCTCTTCTCAATTAAGAAATCACTTCAATAGGACCTGCCTGACAAAGTGAAGTAGACCAAAAGATCCTCAAAAGTTAGACATTATGCTGTGAGCTTAAGAAATTCAGGAACAAATGAGAAACAAAGTAACTGAGATCTATCAGTCAGGAAAAGGTTATAAAGCCATTTCTAAAGCTTTGGGACTCCAGTGAACCACAGTGAGAGCGATTATCCACAAATGGCGAAAACATGGAACAGTGGTGAACCTTCTCAGGAGTGTCCGGCCGACCAAAATTACCCTAAGAGCGCAGTGACAACTCATCCAAGAGGTCACAAAAGACCCCACAACAACATCCAAAGAACTGCAGGCCTCACTTGCCTCAGTTAAGGTCAGTGTTCATGACTCCACCGTAAGAAAGTGGCTGGGCAAAAATATCCTGCATAGCAGAGTTCCAAGACAAAAACCACAGCTGAGCAAAAAGAACATAAAGGCTTGTCTCAGTTTTTGCCAGAAAACATCTTGATGATCCCCAAGACTTTTGGGAGAATACTCTGTGGACTGACAAGACAAAAGTGGAACTTTTTGGAAGGGTATGTTCCATTACATCCGACATAAAAGTAACACAGCATTTCAGAATAGGAACATCATACCAATAGTGAAATATGGTGGTGGTAGTGTGATGATCTGGGGTTGTTTTGCTGCTTCAGGACCTGGAAGACTATCTGTGGTAAATGGAACCATGAATTCTGCTGTCTACCAAAAAATCCTGAAGGAGAATGTCCAGCCATCTGTTCGTGACCTCAAGCTGAAGCGCACTTGGGTTCTGCAGCAGGACAATGATCTAAAACACACCAGCAAGTCCACCTCTGATTGGCTTAAGAAAAACAAAATGAAGACTTTGGAGTAGCCTAGTCAAAGTCCTGACCTGAATCCGGTTGAGATCCTGTGGCATGACCTTAAAAAGGCAGTTCATGCTTGAAAACCTTCCAGTGTGGCTGAATTACAACAATTCTGCAAAGATGAGTGGGCCAGAATTTCTCCACAGTGCTGTAAAAGACTCATTGCCAGTTATCACAAACGCTTGATTGCAGTTGTTGCTGCTAAGGGTAGCCCAACCAGTTATTAGGTTTAGGGGCAATCACTTTTTCACACAGGGCCATGTAGGTTTGGATTTTTTTTTTTTTTTACCCTTTCTAATAAACACCTTCAACTAAAAACTGTATTTTGTATTTACTTGTGTTATCTTTGTCTAATATTTAAATTTGTTTGATGATCTGAAACATTTAAGTGTGACAAACATACAAAAAAAATGAGAATTCAGGAAGGGGCAAACACTTTTTCACACCACTGTATATTATCCATTGTGGATTAGTAAACCAGGGGAAAAATTATGTTTATCAGGGTAACTAAAATCTAAAGAAAATAACAATATAAACGCGAGCTTCTTAGTACCACTGTTGGCTCTAAAGTTTGCCTCCCCAACCATCTACATGATAGACAGCTAAGCTGGCCAATAATAGAGCAGCGGGCAGGTATCAAGGCTAGTGATGTTTACCTTTTAGTGATGTTTCCCATTTCTTGACATACAGGAAAATACCTGGAAGAGTTAAAATGGCTTCTTGGGGAAAAAATGAAATTAAGGCCTGGTGGTGGTGGGGGGGTGTTTTTAAGAGAAGTGAGTGTTTTGATATTTTTTCACTTATCATGTGACCAATAAATGCATTTCAGAAGGTTAAAACCTACAAATACACAAATTTTCAGTCAATGATCCCCTTTAACTCATTGAGATTAAAAAAAGCTCTTTTTCAAGAGTGTCCTGGCCTGGACAACAGCAGGACAATTATCAGGGTTGAACAATGTTACAACTAAGACATACAGTGCTGTGAAAAATGATAATAAGTGTTATTACTGGGTTGGACCCAGTACAAAACACTTTAATTCTTCATGGCATAGATTCAACATTCCTCAGAGACATTGGTCCATATTGATATACTTGAACCACTCAGTTGCTGCAGATTTGCACATGGTGCTGTATGCATGCATTTATTCTTTTGTTGCTTATACCGAATTCTGACCATACCATCAAAAACTGAGACTCAGACCCATGTGAGAAAATCCCAGTAGATCAGCAGTTTCCAAAAATACACAGACCAGCCCATCTGGCACCAGTAATCATGACCTTTAAATCACCTTTCTAAATCCTAAGGCTCGGTTTGAACTTCAGCTTGTCTTGACCATGTCTCCATGCCTAAATGCGCTGAGTTGCTGCCATGTGATCGGCTGATAAGATGTCAACATTAACAAGCAGTTGAACAGGTGTACCTGTTAAAGTGGCCGGTGAATGTAATATCTAGAGCTGAAAAAACAGATTGATTTAAAAAAAGGTTAGGATTTGTACCAAAATGAACCATAAGTAGTTTATAAGTTGGTTATTAATTAGGTCGGACGCACTTTATAATGCATACGCTAAAAAGGGAAATAATAAAGTTTTTCTTGCTAAATAGTGGGCCAGTACGTATCTGTTCTCTCAAACCTCAGATATGAGTTTATTTAAATTACTCTGTTTTCTCATCAGCTAGATTGTCACCATCAGATATTTGTCAGTACTAGCATTGAAGCACTGTCAGCATTTCTAGCCAAAGGTCTCTTGGCCCTGCAAAATATGAGCCTGGATTAATGTATGAAATATGCCTTACTTACCAGGATAATCTTATTGTAAAGTTGCACAGAAAAATAATAATTTTGTGTTTTCTCAACATCGTGCCGCACCAGCCTGCTCACACCTGCTCTCCAGTATTCACCGCATCCTTATGATCTGTCTATAGAGGGAAGATCTCTCCAAATGCATAGGCTTGAACATGTGAAGACTGACTGAATGGATGATTAAAAAAAAGACTGAGACACACAGACTTCTCCGCTGATTTCCGGCTCTGAAGTCAGCCAGCCAGGTGTCGAGTGCTTGGGAGATGTCGTTTGAAAAACTTGTGAGAGATGCAGAGAGGGAGCGACTGATTGAGACTCTTGAGCGATTATGAGCAAGAACAATGTGCCACAGATAAACAAGCCCTCACATCTCAAAACTGGAAGTCTAAAATGTTGAGCGTTTGAACGTCTTTTTTTTTTAAATAAGAGAGTCTCCCCCTCCTCGTCGGCATGTGTTTTCAGCATGACAGCCTACCACCATATGCACCCTCTACCTACTCCGTTCTGTCCTGCTTTGCGCAAGAACACCGACAGAAGCAGCGCTCATGTCTAAGTGGAGGTATGCCAAACAACTCATTCTCTTTTTCTCTTTCGTTTCCTTTTGTGTTGGGCCAATCTGACCCCTGTCTTGCACCAGGTGTGCATTTCCTTGATCCCGCTCTCCTTCAACCCTCCCCTTCATATTTACACCCCTGCCGCCCGCAATGAATGATTCAATTGGAGAGGCTCCCTTCCTCCATCAGAAAGCTTTGCAACTATACACTATAGCCCAGCCTCCAGTTCTCTGATCTCACTATGTTGTGTAACGCTTGAAACACCCTTGCGTTCTCGTACTTGTTTCTTTTTTTTTCCACGCTCCCTCTCTTGCTCTTTCTCTGAGTTACATTCAGTATTGACTGTTTATGCTTTTTAATGTTGTGGAGAGGGCCTGGGGCTTGCGGATGGGGGAAAAGCGCTCTTCTTGACACACTTACGCCCCCGTAGTGAACTCTAGCTCCCAGCACTCTAGCAAGTACACAGACCTTCTTCTTTTTCCTCTCCCTCCCTTCTCTCTCTCTCTTTCGCTCCCTCTTTCTTTCTGCAACTGGGAGCTTCTCTGAACATCAGCACCCCGTGTTGCTCCACTCCAAAGATCACCTTATGGAAGATTAAGATGCTCAAATGCTCAAGCAAACAAAATATTTGCACACTAACACCCCCTTTACATCAAAGTGGAATCAATCTGGTTGAGTGGAGTGATCTTGAGGGTGCGTTAGAGGGCACCAGAGAGTGCAACAGTCACCTCTGAGCAGAGAAGTCCTCGGTCAGACCCGACAGAGAACAAACGTGATCTCTCCATCTGTAGGTCCTCCATGTGTATTGCATCTGTCAGCCCACCTTCAGATCCCCTTTTGACTCATACTCTTTCACACACTTACTTTTGCAGATCAGTAGGCTGAAATCTCTCTTGCCCAGTTGTGATAGGGAATGACTACCACAGATGATGCTTAATATGAACATGCAGACTTTTTTTTTTTTGTCTGCTGGTATATTTATCTCACTTTTTTTTTTTATCTTATGTGGCTGCCAGAATATATTTCTCACTTAGTCAAGCAGCTTCATTTTGTGTGGGTATTCTCAGCAGAGTGTTGTTGAAATAAATTGCGGCATACATAATGAACAAAACTGTGCCAGACCAGAGCCATATGTTGCCTGCTGTAGGCAGTGTGGGTCAGCCAAGTCTCTCAAACAAGACTCTTGCTTCTTCCTGAACGGATGACGCAAACAGGATCTCAATTTGAGGCAAACTGTCATCTTGTGCCTGCAGCTAATGCAGAGCGACAGCCAGCAGCTCGCTGAAAGGCCGATGCCTGCTCTTTGCGTCGATGCTAGTACTTGTGATGGCCATCTTTACAGGCTTCAGTGGGTGTGAGAAACCTACATATTATTATCAGTGGATTTCCTTGTGTGTCCCAGCTTTGATATCCTGTGATTGACTCCTCTGGTATTTTCAAGGGCGAAAAAAAGAGGAAACTTCAAGTTCTGTTCATCTTTCAAGTCTCGTTCAGCTACTTAAAGAGCATTTCATGGTCAAAAATTGCATTCAGGCGCCTCTTGTTCTAGAGGCAGCCGCTAATGGAGTCAGTTTGAAGACTGTTTGGAGTGTGTTTAATGAACACTGGTACACAGTCAGATCCATCAGTGCTGGCTCTTTGGCGGTGACAACCAGATCCTGTAAAGTCGATGTTTTGAGATAATGCTACAAATTAAACAAGCACATCTGTCCCATTGTGCCCACGAGGGAATATACGTTACAGTTCACAAAACAATGAAACACAACTCCATCCCAACATGTGACCAGATAGAGAGCTATGATAAGATCTGCCAAATAGGATTCTGATGGGGAAAAAAGCTGGGGTCTATTTCGCCTGCCTAATCACAGAGCCCAGTGAAAGACCAAAGAGGATGCTTTCACCGTTCAGACAAAGGAGGAGAGAGGCTGAATCTGCCCCATCTACAGGAGGAAGGGGGGGCCACTGCCCCCGCCTCTATCCCTTGCACCCTCCTTTTTCAACTAAAGGAAGACATCATTATGAGTAAATGACATGAGACGGTTGGTTCTGTTCCACTCCTGGCCCCCCAAGGACTCTTTTGCCCCACTGTTCCCATCCTGCTTTGCTGCTGGCCACGGCGCCTTCAGAAGCCCGGGCTCAGGCTGCAACTCAAAGAGATGGACGCTCGCACATTATTGATTGGACACTCGATAAAAGGTCATGGGGGCCCTCCTCTACTGTGGTCCAGCGCTGTGAGTAAGCCCCTCTCCATGCAGCCACACACATGAAGACACACACACTGTCCCCTGCATCAAGCCACCTGGGGGATAAGCAGAGTTTGCAGACAAGCTAATCATTCCCTTCTTTTTTCTCTTTTTTTTTCCCCCGTCTCTCGCCTTACACACACACACACACACACACACACACACACACACACACACACACTACAGCTCCTGAGTAGCTGACAAATGTCAGAATGGCTTGTATGGGATTTTTAAGAAAATTATTAATTAATTGAACTGGTTAATTAGGTCCCTGAGGCTTGCACGCTAATTGAGAGCCACAGAGCTGGCGAGGCAAGAAAGCCAAAACAAAAGCGATGGCTCAAACAAACAGACAAGCGCAAGAGAACAGCTAGCTCTCACACTCCACACACAAACGTACACGTGCACACAGTCACCCATAAATTAACGAAAAAATAAACAACTGTTTACATTTTTTTTCCCGGGCTTCCCCTTTTCCCCGCATAATTTCGTGACCTGCCAAATGTTCTTCTCTTCTTGATGTTCCAGCGATGGAGAGAGACGCGCAGCTACTGAAATCTGCCACATTGCACAAAGCATCTGTCTCCACACAGCACCCTGCATTCATTAAGTTTGTACCAATTAGCAGCAATAGCTTATAGCACAAACATCCATTTGTGCCTCCCACTTTGAAAAATCTTCCTAAAGTGAGTGTGTCCCTCAATATGCCCTTGTGTCACCCAACTTTATCTTCACAAAGTCTCTTTTTCTTGCATAATTAGAGAAGAAATCCATTTCTTCTCCTATCTTCTCTCAGGCTCTGTCTTTGTCCCTTTTTACATCGCTCTCGAGTGCACCTTGAGAGCGAGTGCGCTTTTGTCAAGAAATCACACCAAGGTTGTCTGAAAGACTTATGAGACAGAGTCATAGGCGGAGGCTGGTTCGGGGACCAGAACACAGAGAGAGGCATGCTGACACTTCGACAGCGACACCTGTTTCAACAATTATCCTGCTCTCTGATAAGAGCTGAACTCCTTGGATGTGTGCTTCGTTGAGTTAACTGAAAGTTTCCATTGGTGACAAAGTCTTGTGTATTCTAACTTCCAAGACCCAGTTTCATAGCTTTTGACGGATGGATTACTGTGAAGGGGTGAAACAAGAAAGCTAGTTGATGCTGAATATTATAAATAGATCTATAAATCTCTTTGTATTTTAATTTAAAGAGCAACATAGCGACATAAGGTTTTCATTTGTGGAGCAAACTTGAAAGAAACATGGAACTTAATTGGTAACCCCGCTGAAGCACCGACTCTCCATGTCAAATGAGTGATGATTTAGTGACTTCTGATAAACACCCATGTTGACAGTGAGTTTCTTTTTAAGTTTTTTTTTTTTAAATAAAGGAATAAATTTGTAATTATTGCCACAACTTGACGATTTCATACATACATGGTGTATGTGTAAGTATGTATATATTTATATATATTTCATCTTTCATCCAAACATGAGTCAAGGACAGTTTGAGTGTAGTTGGTATTTTCTGACGTGAAATTTGGCAGAAGCGGTGTACATTGTAATTCTAATCATCATAGCTGTTGGAGTCTCCACAAAAAGGTCACTGTCTGATATCAGGGGTAATTTTGAAGGCCTTTAAAACATTCCTCCTTAACATTCATAAGTGTACACGACCCCAGCAGCTAGAGCAGCCATCACATTATGATTACCAGCTCAACACTAACACGCCATAAAAAATCCCAACCCTTCCTCCCTCCCTACGTAAACTTTGCCTCTGACCCAAATTTCCTCACTCTTGAGGGACCGCTCGTGCTCTGTCTTGGTAGGGAGAGTCAGATGATGGGGCGCCGGGGTCAGATGCTATTGAGCGAGGCTTCAAATAAATGTGTGAATAAATTACTTGATAAATGAATGGCTGCGGTGAAATCACTGGAGAAAAGCAAAGATGTGAACTTCACCGAAGAGTTGTGGAGAAAATGAAAAGGAAAAAAAAGTGCGCTCACTTCAGGTTGGAAGAAATTTAAGAGTCCTATAAGAAACGCACTGCTTCTGTTGATTTAATGCAGTGATGAAATGTGGCCGTCACATCACGTGATTATTGCAGCTTGGAATGTCAGATAATATGACTGTGGTAACTGTAGAAAATGTGAAAACAACAACAACAATAATAATAATCCTGTTAGTCAAATTGACCTTTGTTTTTTATGTATATGCTTATATGTAACAGTACATAACAGCATATAAATAATCACATTTTAAAAATATCACAGTTATTAAAAATAGTTGGATATTGTGACATCCCTGCTGAAATCACAGATTTTGGGTATTCAGATCAAAGTGCATTAAACAAATCATTAATTTGACCTTTAGCTTTTTATTCTTAAGCAACTATAGCATTGAGCTATTCATACAGTAATATTTTATGACCTGTAATTTAGAAAATACATGATATAAGTTTGTTTAAACTGCAGTATATAGAGCAAAGCCAGGAAAATTTTAATATTTCACTTAAATTTATAGTGGCAACAAATTAAATTTCAGTGTGATGTAATTTTCAATACCTTTTGGTCATAACTGGCTTTTTGTTATTTTTGTCTTTTTAATTTATTATTATTATTATTATTATTATTTAAACCTGCAAACTAAATTAAATACATAGTCATGGGGATGAATTCCTGAATATTCTCACAGTATGGCTGCCAGAAGAAAAAGAGAGCAAACATATTAAATCCAGGAAGTACACATCTCTCTTTAGCTTCCAGAGTTTTGAAGTTGTGAAGGCTAAAGGCTGCTACAGAGAAGAGAAGGCTGTGCTTTGGCCGTCACAGCTTGCAGCGTGTGTTGATCGTGGTTGTATGTTGCGGATTCATCCATGTGACAGGCAGGTGCACATTGTGGTGCATCACAGATCAAAACAACTTTGCTTTTTCTCACAGCACCAGGACCGACGTGAAAGATGCTGTTTACACACGAGGGCTGACAATGCATCCAAGTCGGTCTAAAAAGAAGTTGCATGTTAGACTTTTTAATGTATTTTTTGTGTGAATTGAGCACAGCTTGGGTCCAGTTTCTGATGTTATAGGGCTAATATAGGACATAAAAAATATCAATAATAATGATTTTGAAAGGTGCAAACAGTACTGTATTATGATGACGTTATAATAAAAGAGCTTAAAAGAGAGAGGAATTTGAAAAGGAAGGGCGTTAAGATGTATTTGTTGTTGATGATTAACGTAAAGCATCCTGAGGTTGAGCTGGATGAATGTGTAGTAACTGTTTGTCTGAATTCATTTGTGTATTTGGTTTGCTTGTAACTATTTGGTGTTGTAAGTAGTACATGCTGTATTTCTTGTTTGAATAACTGCATGCTCCTTGTGGTGGTTGTTGTGCCTTCAATCGGCCCTGCTATTAGCTACATGCGTATGATTGTAGATGCATAGACATACCATTTTACTGCCACTACCCGAAGGCAGATGTCTTCGATGGCTATTAACTTGTTCCTTTCCCCATTCTATTATGTTGAGCACCATGCAAGAAGGCAGAAAGTACCATTTTTTTATACTGTCTTTGGTATGACCCGGCTGCAGCATGAACCCACAACCTCCTGGCTGTAGGGCGGACACGCTTACCACTAGGCCACCACTGTGGTGGGTTCTCTTTGGTAAATTTGGGAGTCTGGAAGATCCAAGGATTTATTCATCAAAATAA
Source organism: Pholidichthys leucotaenia (assembly GCA_020510985.1). NCBI lineage: Eukaryota > Metazoa > Chordata > Actinopteri > Cichliformes > Pholidichthyidae > Pholidichthys > Pholidichthys leucotaenia. The sequence continues at coordinate 394,308,559 of CM035836.1, read as the reverse complement.
GTCACAATAAACACAATTACGATAAATGATGTAGGGCCCTAAATAAAATAGTGGTTTCTTTTTTTTCTTAATTTTATATATTTTTTTACTATGTAAATTAATACACAAGATACAAACATAAGAGAACAAAAATTAATAAAAGAAAAATACAGTCATCCCACATTACAGATTTACAGATAATAGAGATTCTGTTGATCATTATATCCAAAGGGAGCCATGGAGACAATTCTAGGTATAGTGTAAAAAGAAAATAACGCTAACCTTAAAAAAAGTAGTCAAAGATAAATTTTGCCATCCTGAAACTCTCAATACATTTTGGTTGAGTCTACAGATATTCAACATAAGCTCAATCCACTGTTTGAACACTGAAGAAACGGGGGATTTTCATGATCTCATAATTGTTCTCAATGTGAACATTTAGTGCTTGTGAAGTAGTTTCTCTTCATTTGAAAAGTGAACGGTATCTTATCAGATATCCTAAACTTTTTTTTTTAATCCAAACTCCTGTTTTAATGTCACAGCTATGACAATGCAAATATTTAATATCATCTCGTGGCTTGAGCTTAGCCATTTCAGGAATACAAACTGATGTGAACATCTTCATCTTATCAGAGTTTGGTACATAATTGCTGAGGCTGTAATACCATCAATTACAGAGAGGACAGTATTTGTGTCTAAGATTTTATTCAAACAATTGCATTTGCTAGCTTGCCTTCTTGTAGAACAAGTACTTTGAATTATTTTTTTCCAGAGATGGTGCCCATTAATTGTGATTACTGTAACTAGCATTAGCAAAATTGTCAAAACTTTACACACTGGCAGGGTTTTATATGTGCTTTAAAGCAACATTTGAAACATTACAGGAGAAAACAAACGAAATTGGATTAAAATGTGGTAAGGCTCCAGAATTCTTGAAATTTTAGTAGAAAGCTTCTATCATAAATGAGAAAATTCCTGCAACAATGGGTTTTGCCCCAGCTAAAGTATGATGATGGGATGTTTGAACACAGAAGCAATCTAGAAAGCAAAACTCAACACTGGAACATGTGGAAAGCCTTCTTTAATACTGCGTCTTCATAGTTGTTTGAAATGTTGCCATTTAAAAAGATGAGTCATTTTCTGATGTCATCTTTAGTCTATAAAACAAAATTGTGACAAGATCCTTTAGAAACAGATCCACTCTTTGTCGTGTAAGAAGTATGAAGGGGTAATGGCATTGTAACAGAGTCACAGTTGTATGATCTTAAAAAAATTGATTTAGATCTAAATCATCTCATTGAAATGAGTAGTTTGACAAAAGCCATAAACATCTTTGTTGTTTCAGAGTAGCAAAAGACATTATCACCCATGTGTCCATGCGGAAATGATTTGAGGGTGTGCTGAGACTGTGGCCGTGCCGCAGTCTTTCGCTGATGAAAATCCCCTTCAACACCTTAAGGCCCCGCTGTCCCAATCCCCCTCAGACTGGGACTGATCGATTGCCGGTTGTTATTGACATGACACCTGCCGAGCCGGGCTTTAAGCTATTGAAAACCGATGTGGCAGATCAAAAATAGAACAGCAGCTTTCATGTTAGTAAACAGTATCGATTTGCATAATAACCTTAAAAATTAGTTTCCCAGATTAGGCAAGGACAAACCTATTTCACTGTTTGTTATGATGCCTCCAGCATATGCCTAATTAGAGAAAAAAAAAGGTCGAGACTGTGATCGGCTTGAAAAACAGGCTGTGATCGGCTTGACAAGTCGGTGCATCGCTGTCAACACCTTTTGGTTTGCCACTGTTAATGAAAGCCATTTTCCATTAAATAATAAAATAAAAACACACCTCTAGACTTTTTGGCAGACAAAAGCGCTGATGCGTCACTTTTACACGGATGCAAATTATCGCTGCTTGTCACGATCATTTATTCATGGGGGGGGGGCCTTCTATCTCTTGGCGGGTTTTACCTGCACCATGGAAGTGCACTTTCCTCCGTTGTGCCACGGTGCTGAGAGAGATGTCAGACTCCAAAACTGATGAAGAGACAGATGTACTAAAGAAACAACACAAGCACCGCTCACTTCGCCAGACAGGTCCAGTTTAAATGCACTGAATTATGTATCTTAGCGGCTGACAAAATTACAGGATTACGTGTCAGCACTGAATATATCCATTTTCTGTCTCAAACAAGCAGTGACCTAGTTGGCTACTAAGCAGCATGATTAGTCACAGAATCATGACAATTATGATGCTTATTTAGACGCTGTTAAATGTCCCATCAACTGCATTGTTGATGCCTTTTAATAAAAAAAGATTATTCAGATTACAATACCAAACATTAAACTTGCAATTGTGCAGTTCTAATGTATTTTAATACTTTTGCACTCTGGCGCTGCAATACACTGCCATTACAACAAAAGATGCTGCAAGGCAAAGATGAAGGTGGTTTCTATTTCAACTCCCAGTTGTGGACATTTTTCGTATAATCCATTGCAACAGCCATTCCCGCAGAAAGAATTCCCCAGTGTAAAATGCAGAAGATTAAAAAAAGTTTATGGAAAAATAAAGGGCTGGTGGTGTCTGACAAGCCTTTAAATCTGGGACAGTCATCCCAAAGAGGAATGCACATACTCATTGCGGGGACATGAAAGAAGAGTTTTAACTGCGCTACAACGAAGATGGTGATGGTAGCCCATTAGGTGCATGCCATTCTTGTAGGCTGTAAAGACTTCTTTGGCACCCCATATTGTTTGAAAAATGCTGTACTAGGTTTTTTTTTAATACTAAACCCTTCAAAAAAATCATAGTGTCAGAAAAGGGGTAACACTTTAAAATAGCCATGATAAATTTATAGCTTATTAAATATTGTTGTTAATTGTTTAGTAGTTTGTGGACATTCAATGAACAATATTTGTATGGTATTACAAAGGGTAGCAATTATTTATTTATTCCACTTGTTCCCTTAAAGCTGTTTTAGCTATCCTAATTCACAGAACTTATGCAAATTAAAGTATTTTAGGTATTTGTAATATTTCATGTCATTTGGTTGTCTATCACATTTCCTCCACCTGCATGTTTGTCTGCTATTCTTGTTTTAATGAGTGTTATAAAAGGCTGTGTTGTAAAATGATATAATCTCGGTTTATTTCATGTTTCCCCTGACTGTTAAAAACAATATTTTAAACTAAAATACACCTCTTAAAATTTTTTAATACAGCACAGTGAATCAAATGGTCTTATTACAACGATCTAGCAAAAGTGCTGCATTGTCAAAAGTGCAAACCTTATTTATGGGTGTGTTCAAGCCTTTTTTGCTGTTATGATGGCGAAAAAGGGAGATTTCGAGCTGGCGAAAAGCACGACGCAGTAAACCAATCAGAATTGCTTCTCACCTCACCTGTAACAGGCAGGGCCACATCATCTATGATGGATTGCAATCATAACAGTATTTACTTGGGAGGACAGATTGGTTTTGTGCCAAGGAAACAGACTTGCTTGTGCGCAAAGTGAAAATGCATAACAGCATCATTTAAGGGCCACCCACCCTGAGAATATATTATTTTAAAAATAATTTTTGCTTTAGTGGATGACAGAAACCACACTACAACAATGATGAGAGTTGCAAACAGTATCGATGGGGTCACAGATACATCCAGCTGGATCTGACAGTAGGGCTGGGATAAGCATCAGGAAGCTCTGAATGTCTTAATCAGCAGTCAGGTCTGATTTTTAATCGCTTCCTCCTATGATCAATCTTTTTTTTTCCCAAACCCAGTTCAGGAAAAAAAAAAAGTTTTTTGCTCTTTTAAAAATTACCTCAGATGATGAACAAAAGTCATTGTTACTTCAGCAGCTAAAATATTGATCAACTGCTAATCACTATCATATTGTAACCTGTTAGCTTGGCCCCAAAACAAAAACCCAGCTGGAGATCATTTGTCATTTTGACAGAATACTCTGAGGTGATATGTCGTAACTTTTAACTGTAATTCCCATCTGTCCACTTTATGGGGCATATGAAATTCATGCTTTCCACACAAAATAGCTGTAATACTTTGCAGTCATTTGCAAATGCATATGGTTAGTGCTTAATTTGTAAAGATGGCAGTCCCAGAACACAGAGAGATCATTGTTCCTACAGCTCAGTGTGGGAGGTACAGATACCAGAATGTGGCAACCCCCCCCCCCAAAAAAAAATCTTTTAACAGAATAGTGATACAAAAATGAACAAACACACCAGAAAAACAAAACAAAAAAAACAATAAATAGACAGTTTAAAAAAACATTTACGTACAGTATATGTACATGCATATAAACATACATGCACATACAGTATGTAGCAATTATAGCAGCCTCAAAATAATAATCAACAAAGACACAGCAGAGGGAAAAAAAAGAAAAGTTTCCCCTTATCTTCATGCTTCTGTATCAGCCCATAAATTATGCACAGAGCCCTTAATTTATCCTCTTTCTTTGTTTAACCATCTTCGTGTCTCTGGCATACAGATAATGGTTTTTGGTAGCTTTTACAGTCTGTGACTGAATGGAGCCAGGCCGACAAGGCAATGAAAGAAGTCTGTCCACCACTGTTCTCCGCTATTCTCTGCTAGCAACAAGCCCAGCTAGACCAACATCACTTCTACCTCGGCACTGCTACTTGTTCTCCAGTCTCTACAGGGCTGTCTACATCCAAAAAGCTAAAATCCAATTCAAAATGCAGATAAAATAGGTAAACGGGGGAATATTTTGTACAGCAAATTAAAAAAAAAGGCTAATAACACAGACAGCATTAAATAATAGACAAAACTTATTTTTATATTTTCATAGTGAAACAACAGGTATCGAATCCAACTAAAGAGGTTTCATCCCAATATGGGAGGTGACAGAACAAGATCTGGAACATGCCTAATAATATACACAGCCCAAAATATTACTACTCACCAGGGCTTGACATTAACTTTTTTGCTAACCCTCCACTATGGCTAGTGATTTTCCAAAGTTACTAGCCACTCAACCTTTTCATTAGCCACAATTTTGTGGTTGGAAAATTATGATTAATATGATCAAATTTGACTATGGCATGCTAAATTTTACTTTAACTAAATTTACAACCTTTTTTAAATGTAAATGACACTTATACATACATTAAAAAATAGCAAGAGAAACACAGTTTAATTATTTATTATGCCTTGGTGAAATTGAGAGGCATACATTAGTCTGTTTGTGGCTGTGTGTATCTGTCCGTCCGCCTCTCTGTTTTAGCTCGCCCGGTCAAAATTAAGTGGAACTAAAGGCTTGTATCATTGTATCACCATATTTTCTGAACTTTTAGCTTGCCAGAATTTTGAAATAACGCTTTGTTTTTGAAATAAACTAGCTCACCTTTACCATCAATGGAATGGTACTGCACATGCACCCGGAAACTCCCGCCAGAGAAAAGTACTCAGTAGTGGTGGGCGGATTGATCCAAATATTGATAATATCAATACCAACACTGGTATTGATATTGATGTGTAACGAGATCGATACTTTGTGTCTGTGTTGCCACTCCCGTCACAGCACGGAGCAGGCACACTCAGCCACACTTTGCTCCTCTTCTTGTGGTTTTACCTCCTCCCTCTTGTACATCACGTGACTCAGTAGCACCAGGTAAACAAGCTAGTAATAGGGATGGGTGATACCAGCATTTTTCCTTTCAATACAATACCATTAATTTATAGGACTTTTTCTTCGATACCGATATTGATTATTTTACAAACTTAAATAGTGCTTATCTTGTTTATTCAAATTTTATGCTGCTTGGTATCACCATGGAATTTGGATGAATGGTAAAGCATTTCAGAAGTATACTTCTTCTGCCACCCCCGACGCTGCTGAGCTCACTCTGCACGGGAGACTGCTTGGCTGTGCAGTGAGTCTTCAGCTCTGACATCCAATAGGCTGCCATAATCATGTGACACGGGAGACCATCTCTAAAATATGCATGGGCTGGTTTTTCACCGGTTTTCACACATAAATTTAATGCCTAAAACTCTCAGAAGTGAAAACAAATTACACGTTTTGTATTATCATAGTGGTATTGCAATATTTTAAAAAGCATCAACTCCAAAGTATCGACAAGCTGGTATCAATTGATACACCCATCCCGAGCTAGCAAGCAGCAGCCGCCAGCTGCTGGTGTTCTATTATTCTATTATAGAATAAATATATGTTATATTCTACTTATCAAGATGCGCTACCATACCGTGCACACAACACAGAGATGGAGCAGAAGAATGACAGAGAGGAAGAGGAGCGCCGTGGCATGTGGTTATATTTCTAGGCCGAAAATGAAACAAGAGCAAGCTGTACAATTTGTAAAAAGGCTGTGAAATACAGTGGTAACACAACTAGTTTATACAAGCATATGAAAAATCATCCAAAAGACAACGCTGAGCTACAGAAACGGAGAGCGGAGGAGAGAAATCCTCCACCCCAGACCCCGACAGACACAGACCCCAACCCAGAGGCAGAGATCATTGGCAGAAGCCTTTCAGTATGGCAGAGAATATCCAGGTATTTTAGTCATCTTTGACATTAGTTAATATTAATTTTCAAAGTGCAACTGGTCATTTGATACTTTAGCCAACTCAAAAAGTATAAATTATGTTAAGACCTTGGTATAATACATTTATCCCATTGAAACGTTTTATTTAAATGAATCCATTTACTGGAATTGAAACAAATATACTGAATATAATATGGCTCAAATTTGATTGTGTTAACTGTGAAAGTGATACTGTAAGTATTTACCTCTAAACTTTGCCCAGATTTCGTCCTGAGTTTTAACTAATTAATAATCCATCCATCCATCCATCCATCCATCTTCTACCGCTTTTCCGGAGGTCCGGGTCGCGGAGGCAGCAGTTCAAGCAGAGAAGCCCAGACTTCCCTCTCCCCAGCCACCTGCTCCAGCTCTTCAGAGGGGATACCAAGGCGTTCCCAGACTAGCTGGGAGACATAGTCTCTCCACCGAGTCCTGGGTCTGCCCCGGGGTCTCCTCCCAGTGGGACGTGCCTGAAACACCTCAAGTGGGAGGCGTCCAGGAGGCATCCTAATCAGATGCCCATACCACCTCAACTGACTCCTTTCAATGTGGAGGAGCAGCGGTTCTACTCTGAGCCTCTCCCGGATGACTGAGCTCCTCACCCTATCTCTGAGGGTGAGTCCAGCAATCCTACGGAGAAAGCTCATTTCAGCCGCTTGTATCCGCGATCTCGTTCTTTCGGTCATTACCCAAAGCTCGTGACCATAGGTGAGAGTAGGAACGTAGATTGACTGGTAAATCGACAGCTTTGCCTTAGAACTAAGCTCCCTCTTCACCACAACAGACCGGTACAACGTCCGCATCACTGCAGATGCTGCTCCAATCCGTCTGTCGATCTCTCGCTCCATTTTCCCCTCACTCGTGAACAAGACCCCAAGATACTTAAACTCCTCCACTTGGGGCAGGAGCCTGTCCCCAACCCGGAGAGGACAATCCACCTTTTTCCGGCTGAGGACCATGGACTCGGACTTGGAGGTGCTGATTCTCATCCCAGCCGCTTCACACTCAGCGGCAAACCGTCCCAGCAAGAGCTGTAGGTCATTGCTGGATGAAGCCAACAGGACAACATCATCTGCAAACAACAGAGATGAGATCCTGTGGTCACCAAGCATGACACCCTCCATTCCCTGGCTGCGCCTAGAAATCCTGTCCATAAAAATTATGAACAGGACCGGTGACAAAGGGCAGCCCTGGCGGAGTCCAACTCTCACTGGGAATGACTCCGACCGAGTGTTGGCAATGCGAACTAAACTCTCACAACGGTCGTACAGAGACCGAATAGCTCGTAACAACAAGCCCGATACCCCATACTCCCGAAGCACCCCCCACAAAAATCCACGAGGGACGCGGTCAAATGCCTTCTCCAAGTCCACAAAACACATGTAAACTGGTTGGGCAAACTCCCACGAACCCTCAAGAATTCTCGAGAGGGTAAAGAGCTGGTCCGATGTGCCACGGCCAGGACGAAAACCACATTGCTCCTCCTGAATCCGAGGTTCGACCAACGGCCGGACTCTCCTCTCCAATACCTTGGCATAGACCTTCCCAGGGAGGCTGAGGAGTGTGATCCCTCTAAAGTTGGAGCACACCCTCCGGTCCCCTTTTTTGAAGAGAGGAACCACCACCCCGGTTTGCCATGCCAAAGGCACTGCCCCCGACCTCCACGCAATGTTGCAGAGGCGTGTCAACCATGACAACCCAACAACATCCAGGGCCTTGAGGTACTCGGGGCGAATCTCGTCCACCCCCGGGGCCCGGCCACCAAGGAGATTTTTAACCACCTTGGCGACCTCAGCCCCTGTGATAGGCGAGTCATCCCCCTCGTCCCCAAACCCTGCTTCCTCTGTGGAAGGCGTATCAGTGGGATTGAGGAGATCCTCGAAGTATTCCTTCCACCGCCCGACGATATCCCCAGTTGAAGTCAACAGTGTCCCATCCGCACCATACACAGTGTGGACGGGGAGCTGCTTTCCCCTCCTGAGCCGCCGAACAGTTTGCCAGAATCTCTTTGAAGCCGACCGAAAGTCTTGTTCCATGGCCTCACCGAACTCCTCCCATACCCGGGTTTTTGCTTCAGCAACCACCCGAGCTGCACTCCGCTTGGCCTGCCGGTACACCTCAGCTGCTTCGGGAGTCCCACAAGCCAACCAAGCTTGATAGGACTCCTTCTTCAGCTTAATGGCCCCCCTCACCACTGGTGTCCACCACTTGGTTCGGGGGTTGCCACCACGAGATGCACCGGCCACCTTGCGGCCGCAGCTCTGGGCTGCCGCTTCAACAACAGAGGTGGAGAACATGGCCCATTCAGACTCCATGTCTCCAGACTCCCTCGGAATGTGGTTGAAGTTCTTCCGGAGGTGGGAGTTGAAGACCTCCCGGACAGGGGCCTCAGCCAGACGCTCCCAGCACACCCTCACTATACGTTTGGGTCTACCAGGTCTGAATGGCTTCCTCCCCTGCCATCGGATCCAACTCACCACCAGGTGGTGATCAGTTGACAGCTCTGCACCTCTCTTTACTCGGGTGTCCAAGACATACGGTCGCAGGTCTGATGATACGATAACAAAATCGATCATCGACCTGCGGCCTAGGGTGTCCTGGTGCCAGGTGCACATATGGACACCCTTATGCTTGAACATGGTGTTCGTTATAGACAGACTGTGGTTAGCACAGAAGTCCAATAACTGAACACCACTCGGGTTCAGAATTAATAATCCAAAGGAAAAATCTCAAAACACTTAAAGGTCATGAAAATTCATTCAGATTTAGTATGATGTCATCCACCTTAATGATTAAAAAGTATCGGTGTCATCGGTCTTTTTGTTTTTTTGTTTTTTTTTTCCTCCTTGCCTTGAGAGAGAGCAGTCGCATTTTTCTTCCCTCCTCCCCTGCCTTCCTGATCTATTCCCAGCTTTTGCAATGTTGTGTTTTTGTCTGTGTTTAGTCGCTCTTCTTCTGCTGAATCTTAATCTAAACGGAAATTATGGATTTGGAAGCGGCTTAAATATGCTATTGTCACTATTTTTCAACAAGAATTGGGCCAAGGGGGAGCCCAAGAACTGGAACCTACGAGGAGACTCATGGACATTGGAATTCATGCGTCTATGGAAACATTATTGGTTATGATCTCAGGACTTCTATTTTTGGCTGTGGAGTTCCCTGATGCATCAGAAATTGAAGGAAAGTGAGAGAGCTGTTCAAAGCGGACCCGGCAAGCTCCTTCATCAAATTCGACCAGTTGGGGAGGGCACGAGTAGCGGCAAACGGTGAACTGAATGACAGTGATTCAGTGAAGGAATACATCTGAAGCCCTGTGCTCTCTATGGAAAAACAGTTTAAGCCTGCATATATAATGGAAGCACAGAATTACACGGGTGAGGACAAATTCTACTCTCTGAGTGCACTGTGCTGATTTGATTTGATTTGACCTTGTTTGCCCCGTGTTTACATTCCTCCTGACTGAGATAAGCGGAAGAACCGACTCTTATGTCTACCCATATAATCAACAATCAGTTGTTTGTCGTCAGCGGATTGGACCCTCAAGGACAATGCCCATGTGCCTTCTGCAAGCAAGAGAGAGAGAGAGATAGACTCTGGACTCTGGACTTGTTTATAAGTCACATGATTATAACATCTATCCACTGCCAGGAGGCGCCCTCTGCTGCTCACTAACAACTGTTACATTTACACTACACAATGCATACAACACTACATGCATACGATATACACACACTGCTCTCCCTCTGCTGTGTGATCTGTCTACTAAATGTCTGCTAAATATGCATTGAGGGTTTTTTTGCCTGCAATCAAAATTTTGCTTACTCATTAAGCGTCAATTTGATAAAACATGTTTTTTTCTCTCGCCTATTGTGTCATATCCTTTCTTTTCTTTTTTTTTTCCTTTCTTCTTTATGACTGGCGCCTAGCGGCTGCCCCGGCCTTGGATGCGCTCTGCAGAGCGTGCCCAAATGCCAAGTCACGTTTCGTTACCTTGTATTCATACATGTGTAATGACAATAAAGTTGAATCTCAATCTCAATCTCTCAATATCAGCGATACTGGCCCTGTATTTACTTGGTATCGGATCGATACCAAATATTGCAGTATCACACACCACTCTTACTCAGCAATCCATCAACACTGGATGAACAAATGCCCGTCTTTTTGTTGATCTGTTTTCTTCCTCTGCCACTAAACAGCAAAAGCTCCTGTTTATCTTGATTGTCATTGTATTCACGTACCTCCATCGCTTCCGCCATTTAAAATGTCTGCCACCATGCTCTTCTTCTGTGTTTGGATTGCAGCTGTTAAAATCAGTTTGGTGGCTCTTGGCTGCCGCTGACAGTATGGGCATGTGGACTGCAAATTATTTTCAATGCACATGCTTGTACTCCAAACTAGATGGATTTGGATGAAATTTTTACCAGAGGTGGTCCTTGGGCGAGAGAGGAACCCATAACATTTTGGTGATGATCTGGGAATACATACCTCCACCAAGGCTCTGGCACCGAGGCATCAGCACCTTGGTGCTTTCATTAACAGCAGTAAATACAGTGAAACAGTAGAGAAACATATTTGCAATGTGAGAGTGAAGTACAGGTAGATTTGGGGTCTGTCCCAATTCTCATTTGTACTCCTACCCCTTCAGGCAGCACCACATCTTATTAGTAGTTGCTGAGGGATTGAACCTAAATTGGCACTACTCGTTAGAAAATTGATGAGAAAAAAATGTCTCATCTTGAGGAGAAAAATGTCTCAAATTTACATGAACAATTCTAATCAGTAGAAAAAGTCAAATTTACTAGAAAGAAAGATGTAAATTCACCGAGGAAAAATAGAAAAATATGTTTGACACCCCTGGACCAGCCCAGTAAAAATACACATTTAAAAGATTTACTTCCATGAAATAGCTATATATCACAACAGTATGTAAACTAGAAAAGCACTCAGAGAGTGCATACCTCCGCCAAGGCTCCTTCTGTCTGTCATGGAGCACCTGCAAAATATAACAGGTTCGTATGTAGGCCACGAGTCAATTCTGGTGAAAACTGCAGCAAAGTCTATCCAGTAGTTTTGGAGGATTCGTGCTAACACACTGTGAGAAGATAAGAGCCTTGGTGGACGTATACATTCTCGGATCATCACCAGAATATTGTGAGTTCCTCTCTAGGCCAAGGACCACCACTGGTGAAAATTTCATCCAAATCCATCCTGTAGTTTTGGAGTATTGTTGCTAACACACTGTGAGAAGATAAGAGCCTTGGTGGAGGTATGCATTCTTGGATCATCACCGAAATGGAATGAGTTCCTCTCTAGCCCAAGGACCACCTCTGATGACAATTTCATCCAAATCCATCCAGTAGTTTTTGTGTAATCTTGCTGCAAATTCAAACAAGGTCCTTGGTGGAGGCTTGCACTCTCAGATCATCACCAAAATGTAATGAGTTCATCCTGGGGCCAAGGGCTACATCTGGTGAAAATTTCATCAAAATCCATCAAGCAGTTTTTGTGTAATCCTGCTAACAAACGGACGGACAGACAAACCACCCCGAGTGCATTATCTCCTTGGCAGAGGTAATGAATAAGATAATATAAAATAGAAATCACAGATAAATGAAAGTTCACCTCAAAAGAAGCTTCATTTGTTTTTTACAGCAACATATCAAAGTGCAGTCACTTTTTCCCTCTGTTGTAAGAAAAAAAATTGCACAACTGTGGACAATAAACGGAGCTTCTTGCATTAAAAACTAGAAAAGCACTCGGAGAGCGCAGACCTCCGCCAAGCGCCACAGTTCCCCCCATACAGTGTTTGTGTGTACGTTGTCAGATTCCTTGACCATTTGAATTGAATTGAATTTATTTATTTCGGATAGTACATTACAGGTTAAAAGAAACTGTATAATATAACAACAAGGTCAAATTAGACAAAGACTCCTTCTACTATACAATTCCACGTGAGTTATCCGAAATGGGTGATGGCTGAAGCCGCAGCTTATATTGCCATGAAACCATGAAAACATCTGAGTAGCAATTGGATTCACAATGATAGGATTAGTGGTTCAGTAGTAAAAGCATTACCTCCTTGGCGGAGGTAATAAACTGAAGTGTTGGTGTTGTGTCCATGTCCTGCATCTGCAAACTCCCAGGCTGGGGGCGTTGCAATTGAATGAACGAATGAATTAATCTTTATTTCGAATAGATTAAGAGTACAGGTTAAAAGAATGTGAATAATATAACAAAGGGGGTAATAAAATCCAACAAGGTCAAATTAGACAATAGCTCCTCTGATTATACAGTTCAACATAAGTTATCCGAAATATGTGATGGCTGAATCCGCAGCTTATATTGGCCACCCATGTTCCATCCAAGAATTCAAAAGAAAAAACAAAAGAAGTCATGACACAACTGCGTACAACCCACAGGCCAATGAGTTATGTGAGCGTTTTAGATCACTGAAAGCAGCACTGAGGGCTTCACTGACGGATGCCAATTAGGTAGACGGGTTGGCGTGGGTTTTATTCAAAATTCAAACGTTTATTTCAAACTCAGGGTTCATATTAAATGCAGAACTAAAAGGAGTAGAAAATAAATAAATAAATAAAAGTATATACAGATCAGCAGACAGTCGGCGGTCTTGTAACAACAATAACATACAATACTGGACTCAGTATAAAATGGAACGCCACCACTTCCAAATGCTGAAGTGTGAGTGACGAGTTGACAATTGGTGATATAAGATGATTGTTACATGGCAGCAACCTTCTCATCAAACTGTAAACATCGTTACGTATCAACTCGCCAAAAGACGGAATGTTCACAGACACAAACATCTTGCTTGCACTCGACCTTTGTGGTACATCTAATCTTTATCTTTATTGGGGTTGCGCTCCGTGGCCAAAGATGATTTGGAAAATTCCCCGGCAGAGAGCTTCTTTTTGCGGAGCTACTATGGCTGACCGGGGAATTTCTGCCAAATAATCTAGCGGCGGACAGCTGGCCGTCTGAGCTTTTGCAGCGTTGCGCAAACACAGGCACACAGCACACTGCCGAGCAGCTGGTTTTTGCGCAGCGCCTATGGCTGCCCGGGGAATTTCTGGCAAATAATCCGGCGGCAGACAGCTGCCCGTCTCAGCTTTTGCAGCGTCGCGCAAACACAGGCACAGTGTTTTCCGCGTGCTTTTGTGCCTAAAACGTTGAAGAAGGCGGAGTTTATGTTGGTCAGACACGATGACCAGCGCCCTCCATTGCGCCTGCGCACATGTTGAAAATAGCCGTATGTCACAGTGTTAAAGAATGCTTTAAAAAATTCCTGTATCCAGACGGTGATCCGGATCATCCCCAAAATTTAATCAGTTCTTCCTTGTACCATTTCCAACAACGCCTGAAAGTTTCATGGAAATCCGTCCAAGACTTTTTGAGTTATCTTGCTAACCAACAGACAGACAGACAGACAGACAGACAAACAAACAAACAAACAGACAAACCCCGGCAAAAACATAACCTCCTCCTGGCCTTTTTGGCCTGGCGGAGGTAACTAGAAAAGCACTCGGAGAACGCAGACCTCCGCCAAGCGCCACAGTTCCCCCCATATAGTGTTTGTGTGTACGTTGTCAGATTCCTTGACCATGAAAACATCTGAGTAGCAATTGGATTCACAATGACAGGATTAGTGGTTCAGTAGTAAAAGCATTACCTCCTTGGCGGAGGTAATAAACTGAAGTGTTGGTGTTGTGTCCATGTCCTGCATCTGCAAACTCCCAGGCTGGGGGCGTTGCAATTGAATGAATGAATGAATTAGTCTTTATTTCGAATAGATTAAGAGTACAGGTTAAAAGAAAGTGAATAATATAACAAAGGGGGTAATAAAATCCAACAAGGTCAAATTAGACAATAGCTCCTCTGATTATACAGTTCAACATAAGTTATCTGAAATATGTGATGGCTGAATCCGCAGCTTATATTGCCCACCCATGTTCCATCCAAGAATTCAAAAGAAAAAACAAAAGAAGTCATGACACAACTGCGTACAACCCACAGGCCAATGGGTTATGTGAGCGTTTTAGATCACTGAAAGCAGCACTGAGGGCTTCTCTGACGGATGCCAATTAGGTAGACGGGTTGGCGTGGGTTTTATTCAAAATTCAAACATTTATTTCAAACTCAGGGTTCATATTAAATGCAGAACTAAAAGGAGTAGAAAATAAATAAATAAATAAAAGTATATACAGATCAGCAGACAGTCGGCGGTCTTGTAACAACAATAACATACAATATTGGACTCAGTATAAAATGGAACGCCACCACTTCCAAATGCTGAAGTGTGAGTGACGAGTTGACAATTGCTGATATAAGATGATTGTTACATGGCAGCAACCTTCTCATCAAACTGTAAACATCGTTACGTATCAACTCGCCAAAAGACGGAATGTTCACAGACACAAACATCTTGCTTGCACTCGACCTTCGTGGTACATCTAATCTTTATCTTTATTGGGGTTGCGCTCCGCGGCCAAAGATGATTTGGAAACTTCCCCGGCCGAGAGCTTCTTTTTGCGGAGCTACTATGGCTGACCGGGGAATTTCTGCCAAATAATCCAGCGGCGGACAGCTGGCCGTCTGAGCTTTTGCAGCGTTGCGCAAACACAGGCACACAGCACGCTGCCGAGCAGCTGGTTTTTGCGCAGCGCCTATGGCTGCCCGGGGAATTTCTGGCAAATAATCCGGCGGCAGACAGCTGCCCGTCTCAGCTTTTGCAGCGTCGCGCAAACACAGTTTTCCGCGTGCTTTTGTGCCTAAAACGTTGAAGAAGGCGGAGTTTATGTTGGTCAGACACGATGACCAGCGCCCTCCATTGCGCCTGCGCACATGTTGAAAATAACCGTATGTCACAGTGTTAAAGAATGCTTTAAAAAATTCCTGTATCCAGACGGTGATCCGGATCATCCCCAAAATTTAATCAGTTCTTCCTTGTACCATTTCCAACAACGCCTGAAAGTTTCATGGAAATCCGTCCAAGACTTTTTGAGTTATCTTGCTAACCAACAGACAGACAGACAGACAGACAGACAGACAAACAGACAAACACACAGACAAACACACAGACAAACCCCGGCAAAAACATAACCTCCTCCTGGCCTTTTCGGCCTGGCGGAGGTAACTAGAAAAGCACTCAGAGAGCGCAAACTTCCGCCAAGGCTTCTTTTGTCTCTCATGGATCACTTCCAAAATGTAATGGTTTTGTTTTGGAGGATTTTTGCTAACACAGTGTGAGAAGATAAGAGCGTTGGTGGAGGTATGCCTTCTCATATCATCACCAAAATGTTATGGGTTTGTCTCTCGGCCAAAGACCACCTCTGGTGAAATTTTCATCCAAATCCATCCAGTAACTTTTGCGTAATCCTGCTAACAGACAGACAGACAGATGGACAAATAAACAGACAAACTACCCCGTTTACATAACCTCCTTGGCGGAGGTAGTAGAGGTGGGACAAAAGATTGATTCAGTGATGGATCATGATACTTGACATTAAAGACAATGCACTGATCCCAAAAGGCATTGATCGATCTTTTATTACCTCTACCAAGGAGGTAATGTAATCGGGGTGGTTTGTCTGTTTGTTTGTTAGCAGGATTATGCAAAAACTACTGTACGGATTTTAATGATATTTTCACCAAAGGTAGCCCTTGGGCCAAGGATGAACCCATTAAATTTTGCTGATGAGCTGAGCGTGCATACCTCCACCAAAGCCCTTGTTACCTCCGCCAGGCCGAAAAGGCCAGGAGGAGGTTATGTTTTTGCCAGGGTTTGTGTGTTTGTCTGTTTGTCTGTCTGTCTGTCTGTCTGTTGGTTAGCAAGATAACTCAAAAAGTCTTGGACGGATTTCCATGAAACTTTCAGGCGTTGTTGGAAATGGTACAAGGAAGAACTGATTAAATTTTGGGGATGATCCGCATCACCGTCTGCATACAGGAATTTTTTAAAGCATTCTTCCACACTGTGACATATGGCCATTTTCAACATGTGCGCAGGCGCAATGGACGGCGCTGGGCGTCGTGTCTGACCAACACAAACTCCGCCTTCTTCAACGTTTTAGCCACAAAAGCATGCGGAAAACACTGGTGGCCTGGGCCCGCTAGCCATAGGCGCTGCGCACATTGCGCTGGTCGTCATGTCTGACCAACACAAACTCCGCGTTCTTCAACGTTTTAGGCACAAAAGCACGCGGAAAACGCTGCTGGCCTGGCCCCGCCAGCGTGCGTGTTTTTGCGCCACGCTGCAAAACCTGACACGGCCACCTGTCCGCCGCCCGATTATTTGCCACAAATTCCCCGCCCAGCTATAGGCGCTGCGTAAAAACGACCTCTCTGCCGGGGAAAATTCTAAATTCTGTTTTGCCGCCGAGCGCAACCCCAATATAATATAAAACCCACGGCAACCTGTCTAACCAATCTGCATCCGTCAGTGGAGGAGATGGACACACCAACACTTCAGTTTATTACCTCCGCCAAGGAGGCAATGCTTTTACAACCGTAAAACGGGGCTATAAGGGACGGCGGGGTAATATGGGACACTTTTCTAAATGTAATTCTGCTTTTTTAATTTTGCTTCTGCCTAGATTTGATGAAGGATTCATGGATATTTGACAATAACAACACAACTCAGCGTCCTGCTCAAAATAAAAAAAGCAGAATTACATTTAAAACATTTCCCACAAAAGTGTCCCTTATCAACCCGCCGTCCCTTATAGCCCCGTTTTACACTACTGAACCACTAATCCTATCACTATCACATTGATTGTCATTCATTAATTGTCTGTTTATTGCACTGTCCATGTCAAATAAACAAATAATCATTGTGAATCCAATTGCTAGTCATATCTTTTCATGCTCAGGGAATCTGAAAACGTACACACAAACACTGTATGGGGGGAACTGTGCCGCTTGGCGGAGGTCTGCGCTCTCCGAGTGCTTTTCTAGTTTGTATTTGTGCAGCAGGATTACACAAAAAGTACTGCATGGATTTGGATGAAATTTTCACCAGAGGTGGTCCTTGGGCTACAGAGGAACCCATTGCATTTTGGTGATGATTCAAGAATGCATACCTCCACCAAGGCTCTTCCTCACAGTGTGTTAGCAAGAATCCTCCAAAACTACTGCATAGACTTTGCTGCAATTTTCACTGGAACTGGCTTGTGGCATTACACACGAACCCATTACATTTTGGAGATGAATCATGAGGGATGTACAGAGCCTTGGTGGAGGTATGCAATTTCTGAGTGCTTTTCTAGCTATTAATCACTCCCTCCAGGATTTTGCGATGTTGCAATTGCGCCACTTCACGCAAAATCAACCAATCAGTGCGACTATTGCACGACCTTGCAACTTTGTCCAGTCACTGCAACTTTCTTGCAATTTTGGCCAATCCTCATCAACTTCTGCTAATTTCACCAATCAAATTTGTCTTTGAGTGGCGAGCAAACACTCAGTCTAACCAATCAAACGCATCACTGCACCACGTTCACTTCTTTGTTTACAGTGAGTATTAACGGAACACATTAGCAAAAACAGATTGTGTGATTTTAAAAAAACTCGTGTTCGCCTCTACGAGGCAGAGAGAGACAACCCCAAGTGCTGAATGATATCGTGCATTTAATAAACGAAAGAACATAACAGTGCAAAATGTGCAAAATACAAAAATGCCAAACAAGGAAACTTACAAGATGTGCCTCAGAGCGGGGGAAGCACTCTGGGGAGGAGAACAGCATATACTGTATAGCCAAGTCAAACGGAGAATAGATCCGGGAAACAACAGGAGGAACATACAACATAGCTTTGAGGAGTAAGTAGTGGGTGAAATGACAACATGAGTGACAACAGGTGTGGATTCACCTGAGCAGGAGAAGGCAACAACAACTAATAATTGGAATCAGCTGATAGTAATGAGTGGTGAGGGAGGAGTGGCTGACAGCTTGACAGGCAGCACCGACACAAACCTGGAAATGCTACCTGACAGCTGTCAACCCACAGAATGAATGTAAACAAACCCAAATACAGACTAGAACATAATTACAGATGGAGCAAAATAAAGCCAACATAAACTGAAACACAAACAGACAAAATAGGGCGTAGTGACAACTCAAATAAGGCACCAAAAATACAACAGATAAATACATCAAAATACAACAAAAGAGCCACGAGGCTGAGTCCGGCAGAACATCGGACCCAGCTCGTGACAAAAAACACTCACCCGCAAGGTTTCCAACACTGTCCCTTTATCCGTCTCTCCCAGCCTGGCGGTGGACGTCTCACCATGTCTCTGTCCTGACCGTATGTACGAAGTGCTGGGTTTGTGTTGAAGAATGTC
Organism: Pholidichthys leucotaenia; assembly: GCA_020510985.1. Classification (NCBI taxonomy): domain Eukaryota; kingdom Metazoa; phylum Chordata; class Actinopteri; order Cichliformes; family Pholidichthyidae; genus Pholidichthys; species Pholidichthys leucotaenia. The sequence continues at coordinate 394,289,627 of CM035836.1, read as the reverse complement.
TGCCTGCCCCAAAAGCACCCCGTTATGGGAGCGCACGTGAGGAGAGACGCCATAAAACCACAAACAAAATGAGCAAATCTAACACTACAGCCAGTGTTTGAACATTTTATACATCTTTAGAGGTAAAATCATTACTACATCTTGTTAATGAGCTTTAAAGCTGTGAATCTCCGGTGTGGACACGGACAAACGCCCCCCTTCCCCCCGCCATAATTGAAAGATGTGTGTCTGAAGAGACAGTTGTGTGTGTGTGTGTCAAGACGCGCAGCAGATAGACAGGTAGGAGTTAGGCACGGAAAGAGAGAGAATATTGTCTATATTTTTTTTTTCAGAAAAACACAGACTTCTATAGACAATACAGAGCAACAGAATAAATTATTTTTTTCTCTCCACTCGATACCGAGTGGTTGGGGACCATAGGGAGTTTTCAAATGAAGATCCTGCCAATAATTTCCAAATCTATACTCTTTAAAAATGCATTCAATGCAGTTTAGTTGTTGTAATGGATATTGTGTTAAAGTATGTATTTGCTGTTGCACAAAAGTTTTCCTGAATAACAGAAGTTTCTGCTTAATTTACATATCACCGTAATAGGAAATTTTTGACAATCCTGTGTTTTTCTTGTATTGTTATACAGAATATCACTGCAGTAAGCTGGAAAAAAAACATCTGCTTTAAAATTAGTAATTCTTCCTGTAAGATATGAATGTGGCACATTATCGTGAAGTGTGGTGCAGTGATGTACACTTTCTGTCACGCCACTGCACCACCCTATGTAAGGCAGAGACCAACCGCCAATCAAATCTAAAAGGAGAAGAAGGAGAAGATGTTCAACTATAGAGGGATGTTGCCACAGCCAAGATATATATAGAGTGAAGTATCATGAAGATGTGTAGAGTGATGATATAGAAGTACGAGGAGACGAAGAGTGATGTCTGAAGACAGAGTTGAGGTTTGATTGGACACAGCAATGATGATAGAAGGACTACAGCCCCTGACCAGATAGAGTAATGATATAGAGTGAAGTCAGTGGCGATAATGCTCCTGTAAGCTGGTTGCCAACTGCCAATCAAATCTAAAAGAAGAAGAAGTGAAGTATCATGTAGACACGGAAATCTCGCTGAAGAGGAAGATTGTTCAGAACTCCTTATAAGTTATAGACATCATGTAAACATGTAAATCTCACTGTTTGAAGAAGAAGAAGTAGAAGATTGTTCAGAACTCCTTTTAAGAACTTCTCCTGACCAGATAGAAGAAGCTCCTGGCCAGATAGAGTGATGATATAGAGTGAAGTACATGGCGGTAATGCACCTGTAATCTGGTTGCCAACCGCCAATCAAAGCTAAAAGAAGAAGAAGAAGAAGCATCCATATTCTGCCTCTTTGCCAGATGGCCATGCTGGTGCATACTGTGTATCTGCTGGCCTGCATATAGTTCAATAAAGCTGTGTTCGCCAACCATCATCCTGCCTCATCCTTCACCCAGGCATTTCCATACATCACAGTACCAGTAAATATACAGGGAACAGACATCGAGATGGTGACATCCTATAAGTACCTGGGTATTCATCTGAACAATAAACTAGACTGGTCACACAATACTGATGCACTCTACAAGAAGGGACAGCGCAGGCTGTTCCTGCTGAGGAGACTCAGGTCTTTTGGTGTACAAGGGGCGCTGCTGAAGTCATTCTATGACACGGTGGTGGCATCAGCCATCACTTTTGGAGTGGTCTGCTGGGGCAGTGGCATTACTGCAGCCGATAGGAAGAGACTGAACAAACTGATTAAGAAAGCTAGCTCTGTCCTGGGGCAGCGCCTTGATCCGATGGAGGAGATAGGAGAGAGAAGGACGGTGGCTAAACTGTCATCTCTGCTGGAGTCCGAGTTCCACCCTATGCAGGACATACTGAATGCACTGAGGAGCTCATTTAGCAGCAGACTACATCATCCCAGGTGCACAACCGAGAGGTTTCGTAGGTCCTTCCTACCAACGGCTGTCAGACTGTACAACCTAAGCAGGGCTGCTCGCAGAGATAGCAAAAAGACGTAACAAACTAATAGTTTTTTGAATGCAAAAGATGCAATAGACTTACACAATGGTCCCCTCCGGCATACAACTAGGAACATACCGGTCGCTATGGAGGGTGAGAATATGTATGGGCACATAATCATACCATGTAGGATAACTAAGTAGACGGTTATGCTGTTTCATTCCATCTAGCAACAATGCTCTGCACTGTGTGTGTTTATATATCTACATATTTATTCCATCTAGCTACAATGCTCAGCACTGGGTGTGTTTATATATTTATATATCTACATATTATTCCATCTAGCTACATTGCTCCGCACTGTGTGTGTTTATATACTTGCATATTTATTCCACCTAGCTGCAATGCTCCGTACTGTGGGTGTTTATATATTTACATATTTATTCCATCTAGCTACAATGCTCTGCACTGTGTGTTCATATATTCATATATTTATTCCATCCAGCTACAATGCTCTGCACTGTGTGTCTGTGTGTGTGTGTATATATATATATTTTATAGTAATACGTACATATGTATATTAGCTGCTCTTGCTTGCTTGTTTTTTTCTTGCCTTCTGATTGTTGCTCTGAGTGTTGCTATCCCTGTGCTGTTGCAATCCTGGAATTTCCCCGTTGTGGGACTAATAAAGGCTTATCTTATCTTACATAACATTTGGCAATCGAGGATTAACTTATGGAGGTGTGCATCACCTCGCTTCGTCCCTTTCTCGAGCTTCTGGGAGAACCATTGGTTTTATGGTCGCATTGGTGGAAGGCCTATCAAACGTACAGAATCTCACAAAAGTGAGTGCACCCCTCACATTTTTGTAAATATTTTATTACATCTTTTCATAGGAGAACACTGAAGATATGACACTTTGATACAATGTAGTCACTGTACCCTGTGTTGAGAATAATAATAATTCCACTAGCACGTACTCAGTCTGACTCGCCACGGTGTTGTTCGTTTTCCATTACGACTGAATACCACCTTAAGTTGAGTGAGATCTTTACAGCAAGGCAGCCCGACACTCCCATAACATTGTTTGTATGTGACAAGAAAAACACAAGATGGATATGGAGGCGAGCCCGCTGCTCACTGGCTTTTTGCCAGAATAAAGGTGAAAAAGCAGAGCCAGAGAAGGCTACAGGTGGCGAGACGAAACACTGGAAAAGTACTGGAGAGTTCAGGAAACCATGGAGCAGCAGAAGACGTGAGGATACGAACTAGATCACATATGAAGGTAAGCTAATGATTGCTAATGCTAGTTAGCACTAATCAGGCTCCCCGTACTACATTGTAATCACGGCAAGTTATCACTATTAGGTACTAAAATATGTATGTTGTGTGTGTGTGTTTCAGATGGCCCTCATGTGGCAAAATTATCGCTTCAAACCATCGGTCTGGGTGTTCAACCAAGCCTCCCAGTGGTGGGATGTCATCCCAGCTTCACGAACCACAATGATTGCAGAGCTTCAGAATGTCTGTAGAAACGTTTATCTTCCTGTGCTACAAATTGCTCTGATCTGTGTGAAAATCATGGAGAGACTTTTGAGACATCATGGGATGTACCTGCTCCAGCCGGTGGTGTCGTGGCAAAAAGTGATCAGCTGCCAAAAATTGATCACCAGGTGCCATATTATAGTTATGGGGTTGTATTAGCCGTAAAATATATATTTCAGCAGGTAAACAGTACTGAGTTAGGTATAATAAAATATATTTAACAATTATGATGCATTTTTAACCCAAAACAAACTTCATCTAGGATTAAAAGCAATTAAAATAATGCAGTCACAAGGTTACGTGGAAAATACATGGATTTACATGTACTGTATAAATATATATTCTATAGGTGAATAATGTACTATGTACTCCTTTTGTATTGCGCTAGGAATTTTTACAATAAACTTTTATGCCTTTTGCAGATAAGTCTCCACGTTTGTTTGTTTTATTTGTGAAGGTTACCAAGATTTAGTGGCATAAATTAAATGCTAAAAGACTGGAAAAGCTATCTAAATAATCCAGTTGTTTGAGAAATCACTTTTGGTTTGGTTTAAGTCTGTCAACAGAATTATGAACCATAAAGTAGTTTGTGTTAAAACATGTTAAATCCCATTAAATTCTAACTCATTATTAGGAAAAACAGATGCTAATATGAACCAGAATTCCTCCATATACTGGTACTATCACTAAAGTGTGCAGTGTTTTCTGCACTGTTCTTGGTTACTTTTTCTTAAAAATGAGCCATTATTTTCAATGTCATTGATAAATGTTTGGTTTGTACTGTTGTCTCTTCCCACTGGTGTCTTAACAAACAGAAAATCATGATGCAAACACATACGTCACTAAATTGTTTATTACAATCACCAGCAAAATCCAGATTATTTAGAATGTGCAAAATTTAAACTTTAAACTGTAAAAAAAAAAACTCAGACTGGGTCATACACGCCAGCCACACACGCCGACTCATCGCTTTCATAAGGTTGCCCAGCACACCAAGGAACGCTTGACTGAAGGCAGCATTCTGAGCCATCTCCTCCCTTCACCAGGTAGTTTCATGGGATACAGGTCAAGTGGACCCCTGACCAAGTGAGCACCCCAAGTGGACGCCAGGATCCAATCTGTACATGTACAAGTACATTCTCAATCCAGTGATGTGTAAACATGAAGAAGGAGAACAACAAGAATTTGTGTAAAACTGTTTTCCTGGTCACCATCATCATCATCATAGCAGTCTGTCGGGGGCAACAATGACTGTTTCACCCAGGTCCGATCAGATTCCTCCAAACAGCTCTGTCCCTCGCCCTCTGCCACCAGGAACTCCCGACCTTGTCAACCTGGGCGACGTCCGAGCCAGTATGAGTTGCTTTCTGACTGACCATTTCATGAAACTGCTTGCAAAGTATTTGAGTACCGCTAGCTTTTGCTGGACTAGTGGCACATTCTTGGCAGATAGAGGTGTTATCAGTGGCAAGGACAGGCCAAGACAAACTGACTCCAGTATCTGTTGCAGTGACTGACCAGATGATAGGTTTTTTTTAATCTCTGCTCTTTGTGTAGTGCATGTCACGATGCACTGACTGGCAAAAGTCCACCACAGACCTTGTGACAGATGTGCTTATCTGCCAGGATGTCCAGTCTCACCCCATGTAACTGGGAGTGGTCCACCACAGACCTGTGACAGACACTGTTTTTAGTTCTGCCAGGATGCCCAGTTTCACCCTCCACACCCCCGGAAGGGCAGGGTTGCCAGTTGAGTCGCCGACAGCCCGACCCATGAGACAGGTAGTACACACATAGGCACACACACACAAAAACAGTGTATACAAAAAAAAAATCCAATATACAAGAAAGTTGCAAATTTAAAAACAAATCCATAGTGCCACCCCACAATTTGCAAAAAAAAAAATAAGTAAAATAAAATTAAAAAAAAGAAATAAAATAAAAGTCACACTGGACAGAAAAGTTGCATGTATTTCTCTGAGAAATACAACCTCATTTGCATATAGAGGAAAAATGTGGACGACGACCATCTGAACGACTCACTGGGGAACCCCGGCCTCATCTCACCTCCCACTCACCAAGAAGTGTAAAAAATATATCTCACTAAGTTAGAATATCATCAGAAAGTTGATTTATTTCAGTAATTCAGTTCATAAAATGAATCTCATATTGTATGTAGACTCATTACAGAGTGATATATTTCAAGTGTTTATTTCTTTTAATTTTGATGGTTATGGCTTGCAGCTCATGAAAACCCGAAAATCAGTCTCAAAAAATTTGAATATTACATAAGATCAATTTTTAAAAATTGATTTTTTTAATAGAAATCTTAAACTGAAACTGGGTTTTTTATTTCGAAATAAATGTTGTTTTTCTTTTGAGGTTAAAAAGCGTCTTGTTACTGCAACTTTTTTATCTATTTTAGATTATGGAGACCTCTTGTATATGAACGCTTCAGCTCAGTGTCTGAGTAAGATTGACTCTGTATATCATGCTGTTTTGAGGTTTGTTACCAACTGCAGAGCCTTGACCCATCACTGTGAACTGTATTCTAGAGTGGGATGGCCCTCTTTGTCCACCAGGAGGTTGACTCACTGGTACATTTTTATTTACAAGGCCATGCTTGGACTGTTGCCCCCTTACATTTGTAATTTGATCACACTGAGAAGTGTTGATTCTTATGGTTTGCGTTCTAATGATCATTTGTTGCTTTCTGTTCTATTTGCCTGTACTAAGCTGGGAAAAAGAGCTTTCATGTTCTCAGCCCCCTCTACATGGAACATGTTGCAAAAAGACTGGAAACTAACGGAACTTGTTTCATTGAACGACTTTAAATCCAGATTGAGAACACTTGAGACGGCCTCACTAATTTGTAACTGTTTTATATGATTTGTATGTCATTGTAAGTGTATTTGTGATTTTTTTTGCTGCCTCTTGGCCAGGACTCCCTTGAAAAAGAGGTTTTTAATCTCAGTGGGGTTTTTTCCTGGTTAAATAAAGGTAAAATAAAAATAAAAACTTTGGCTTGACTTTGGACTTGATAAAACACAGTGGACTAACACCAGCAGATCACATGGCTCCCCAGATCAGGTGCCAAGTCCTGTCACTTGGAAATCAAGGTTCCAGAGTCTGGAGGAAGAGTGAACAGGCATGAAATCCAAGTTGCTTGAGGTCCAGTGTGAAGTTTCCACAGTCGATGATATGTGGAGCCATGTCATCTGCTGGTGTTTTTCCACTGTGTTTAATCAAGTCCAATGTCAGTGCAGCCACCTAACAGGAAATTTTAGAGAACTCCATGCTTCCCTCTGCTGACAAGCTTTATGGAGATGCTGATTTCATTTTCCAGCAGGACATGGCACCTGCCCACACTGCCAAAAGCACAGATACCTGGTTTAATGACCATGATATCACTGTGCTTGATTAGCCAGCAAACTCTCCTGACCTAAATCCCATAGAGAATCTATGGTGTATTGTCAAGAGGAAGATGAAATACACCAGACCCAATAATGCAGACAAGCTGAAGGCCACTATCAAAGCAACCTAGGCTTCTATAACACCTCAGCAGTAACACAGGCTGATTGCCTCCATGCCATGCTGCACTGATGCAGTAATTATGCAAAAGGAGCTCTGACCAAGTATTGAGTGTGTAAATGGACATATTTTTCAGTTGGCCAACATTTCTATTAAAAATCTTTTTTTAATTAATTTTATACAATATTCTAATTTTTTTGAGAAACTGAATTTGGGGTTTTCATTTGCTGCAAACCATAACCATCAAAATTAAAAGAAATAAACGCTTGAAATATATCACTCTGTGTGTAATGAATCTATATAATATATGAGTTTCACTTTTTGAATTGAATTATTGAAATAAATCAACTTCTTGATGACATTCTAATTTAATGAGATGCACCTGTATATGGAAGATGACAACTAAGCTGATCCGGAGAAGGTTTTGGCTCTGTTTCTGCTTTCAAAAGACTTTTCTTCTTCACCGCTGCTGCTCGTCATTGCTGGCTGCCCCTAGATGAAAATTCACAGACTAGGTATGTGGGACTATAATGACTATAATGATGACTATAATGTTCTGAATGAGGCTTTAGAAAGCTCTGAATCAGTTTGTAAATCACTGGATTGAAAATGTACATGTACAGATTGGACCCCGGGGTCCACTTGGGGTGTTGACATGGGGTGATTGATTGATTGACTTTATTTATTTGAACATCCAGACAAAAAAAAAATTGAAAACAAAAATCAAAACCAAAAAAATAAAATGTTCAAAAGGAGTGGGAAGAAGCCAACGCTTATATAGTCCCACCTCTTCTCCATATCTACCACTTTTCCGGAGGTCCGGGTCGCAGAGGCAGCAGTTCAAGCAGAGAAGCCCAGACTTCCCTCTCCCCAGCCACCTGCTCCAGCTCTTCAGAGAGGATACCAAGGCGTTCCCAGACCAGCTGGGAAACATAGTCTCTCCAGCGAGTCCTGGGTCTGCCCCGGGGTCTCCTCCCAGTGGGTCGTGCCCGAAACGCCTCAAGTGGGAGGCGTCCAGGAGGCATCCTAATCAGATGCCCGTACTACCTCAGCTGACTCCTTTCAATGTGGAGGAGCAGCGGTTCTACTCTGAGCCTCTCCCGGATGACTGAGCTCCTCACCCTATCTCTGAGGGTGAGTCCAGCAATCCTACGGAGAAAGCTCATTTCAGCCGCTTGTATCCGCGATCTCGTTCTTTCGGTCATTACTCAAAGCTCGTGACCATAGGTGAGAGTAGGAACGTAGACTGACTGATAAATCAACAGCTTTGCCTTAGAACTCAGCTCCCTCTTCACCACAACAGACCGGTACAACATCTGCATCACTGCAGATGTTGCTCCGATCCGTCTGTCAATCTCTCGCTCCATTCTCCCCTCACTCGTGAATGAGACCCCAAGATAACTCCTCCACTTGGGGCAAGAGCCTGTCCCCAACCCGGAGAGGACAATCCACCTTTTTCCGGTTGAGGACCATGGACTCGGACTTGGAGGTGCTGATTCTCATCCCAGCCGCTTCACACTCAGCGGCAAACCATCCCAGCAAGAACTGTAGGTCATTGCTGGATGAAGCGAACAGGACAACATCATCTGCAAACAACAGAGATGAGATCCTGTGGTCACCAAGCATGACACCCTCCGTTTCCTGGCTGCGCCTAGAAATCCTGTCCATAAAGATTATGAACAGGATCGGTGACAAAGGGCAGCCCTGGCGGAGTCCAACTCTCACTGGGAATGAGTCCGACCGAGTGTTGGCATTACGAACCAAACTCTCACAATGGTCGTACAGAGACCGAATAGCTCGTAACAACAAGCCCGATACCCCATACTCCCAAAGCACCCCCCACAAAAAACCATGAGGGACGCGGTGAAATGCCTTCTCCAAGTCCACAAAACACATGTAAACTGTTTAGGTAAACTCCCACAAACCCTCGAGGATTCTCGAGAGGGTAAAGAGCTGGTCCGATGTGCCATGGCCAGGACGAAAACCACATTGCTCCTCCTGAAACTGAGGTTCAACTAACGGCCGGACTCTCCTCTCCAGTACCTTGGCATAGACCTTCCCAGGTAGGCTGAGGAGTGTGATCCCTCTAAAGTTGGAGCACACCCTCCGGTCCCCTTTTTTGAAGAGAGGAACCACCACCCCGGTTTGCCATGCCAAAGGCACTGCCCCAGACCTCCACACAATGTTGCAGAGGTATGTCAACCATGACAGCCCTACAACATCCAGGACCTTGAGGTACTCAGGGCGAATCTCGTCCACCCCCAGGGCCCGGCCACCAAGGAGATTCTCCATACCCGATAAATTATAGTAACATTCTAGTCATTATTCATCCCACAATTACATTCATTATACAATACCATAATATATAATACACCTTATAATTAAATTATGCAATCAAAATGATACAACAATATCTAATAATAATTGTAATAGTAATAAATAAATACTTCTGGTATGTTTAATATAATTATAGACAATATTATCATCTTAATCACCATATATACCACCATATACTCCCACATGGCTTACAATACCTTAGCGCAATAAGTAACCATATAATAATAATAATCATAATAATAGGTAGCCATATAGTAGTTACAACAACAACAATAATAATACTAATACCACCCGGCCTATATAATACTTCAAGTAATTCCATCCTAACAACAATCCTAATACTATAATACTGTTGTAATATTCTAGTAATAATGATATCAATAATAATAGTACTCAGTATATTCACAATAACAAACTTTCTTCATTACAGACACATTGTAATATTACTGTCCTTTATTTTCATATTGCTTAAAAATCATTTCTTTATATGTTGATTTAAATATATGGATGTTTGGACATTGCCTGTGTTTCTTCCCCAACCCATTCCACAATTTCACCCCACACACAGACACACAAAAACCCTTCCTAGTAGATCTTACTAGGTGCATTTTAGATTTTGTATTCCCCCGTAAATTATATTTCCCTTGTCTCTCACTGAAAAGATTTTGTATATTATGTGGCAAAAAGTTTTTACTGACTTAAAACATTAACTGTGCTGTATAATAATCAACCAGATCCCGTAATTTCAATAACTTTGAATGCAAAAACAATAAATTAGTATGTTCAAGGTACCCGACTTTGTGTGTAACACGGACTGCCCTTTTTTGTAATATTAGCAATGACTTAAGTGTACTTTTATATTTGTTACCCCAGACCTCTATACAATAGGTCAAGTATGGAAGTACTAATGAGCAATACAAGATATGAAGTGATTTATAATCTAGGACTTGCTTAATTTTATTTATAATTGCAATATTTTTTGCGACTTTGTTTTGTATGTATCTGACATGTGGTTTCCAACTAATTTTTATCATCTAGCATTACACCCAAAAATTTGATCTCCTTAACATTTTCAATAATTACATTATCTATATGAATATGTATATCTTTTTTATTTTTACAATTACCAAATATCATTACCTTAGTTTTATCTATATTTAGTGATAATTTGTTACAATCCATCCATTTTTTAAGCTTATTTAATTCATTATTTAGCGTATGGATTAGTTCATTATAATTATTTCTGGAATAAAATATATTAGTATCATCAGCAAATAATATTATTTTTAATAATTTAGAAACTTGGAATATATCATTCATCTTCTTCCGCTTAATCCTTTTCGGGTCGCTGGAGGCTGGAGCCTATCCCAGCATCTTTGGGCGAGAGGCAGGGTACACCCTGGACAGATCACCAGTCCATCGCAGGGCCAACACAGAGAGACAGACAACCATTCACTCTCACAGTCATACCTAAGGACAATTTAGAATCCCCAGTTTTGATGCCAATTAACCTAACGTGCATGTTTTTGGCATGTGGGAGGAAACCAGAGAAATCCTGGAGTAAACCTATGCAGACACGGGGAGAACATGCAAACTCCACACAGACCACTGTTGGTCGAGGGCTGGGATCAACCCCAGGATCCACCAGCCAGGAGTGAGTTGCTGTGCTGCCACAGTGCTAACCACTCCGCCACCGCGCTGCCCACTTGGAATATATCATTTATATATATATATACATGTATATATATATATATATATATATTAAATATATATATATTATATATATATTATATATATATTATATATATACAATATATATATATACAATATATATATATATATATTATATATATATATATATTGTATATATATATATATATATATTAAATAATTTGGGGCCCAATACTGACCCCTGGGGGACCCCACAGGCAATTCCCATACACCCAGACAGATATTCTCCCATCTTCACAAACTGTTGTCTCTCAGATAAATAACTTCTAACCCAATTCAGTGCCACTCCCCTAATACCATACATTTGCAGTTTATCAAGAAGTATTGGATGATTTATTGTATCAAATGCTTTTCTAAAATCTATAAATACATCAATTGCATATTTTCCTCGATCTAATGCATTTATTATTTCCTCTGTTGCTTCCATTATCGCCAACGATGTTGTACTCTTTGCTCTAAATCCATATTGATTCTGATTAAGCACATTGTGTTTATTTAAAAAGTCCTCTAATCTGCTGTTGAAGAGTTTTTCCAGAATCTTTGACAATTGTGGGAGGAGTGATACTGGCCTGGAGTTTGTGTAGTTTGTGTAGGGTGCTCACTTGGTCAGGGGTCCTCTTGACCTGTTCCCGTTTCATGCTCTCTTGCCTCACTGAGAAGCAACTGGATGTGCTGCTGGTTCCGGTTCAGCAGATCTTCAGCCTGCGGTAGGACTCTAGAATGAAAATACACACACAACTTAAGTACATGCACAACACAAAAGTGCAACAAAACTACTTTTTAACCAGGATTAACACTGGCTTATTTCACCAGATGTTGTCGACACAAGTGCAAAATACAAGCAGAGCACAGAGTTGGCATTGATGGCTAACTAACTAGCTCATTTTCTTCATACAGGAGACAATGGTGTTGTTTGTTCAAAGTGAGCTTTCCACCACTGGGATAAATAAAGGCAAAGATGCATAATATCACATCACTCACTATTCTTTATCACTGTTTTCAACAATGATGATGACGTGGTTGGGTCGACGCCACTCTGCCTCCCGTCTGCCTTCGCCGTGGTTGTGAATTGTTTTCAGGTCGCTCTGTCCAGCTCCCTCTGGATTTCCTTAATCAGGTACCAAGCACAGAAAAGTCTGCGCCTCGTCGTTGGACCACGGTGTTGATTTGTGTGGAGCCATTTATCTCGTTGATTACACTCACTCACGCTTGCTGTTGGTGATTTGACTGTTCGTTGCCGTCCAAAATGGCGCAGTAAACAAAAGACACGTGACCCGTGTGACGTCGGTGCAACCCCTCAATTCTGTAGATTTTCATCTGGGGCAGCCAGCGGTGATGAGCAGCAGTGGTGGAGAAGAAGTCTTTTGAAAGCAGAAACGGAGCCAAAACCTTCTCCAGGTTAGCTTAGTTGTCATCTTACATGTATATATTTTTTACACTTCTTGGTGACCGGGAAAAGTCTTTCCAACAGTTTTCTACAAATTCTTGTTGTTCTCCTTCTTCATGTTTACAAATCACTGGATTGAGAATGTACTTGTACATGTACAGATTGGATCCCGGGGTTCACTTGGGGTGCTTACTTGGAGTGCTTACTTGGTCAGGGGTCCACTTGACCTGTATCCCTGCAGAGACGTGTCTCCACAGAAAAAGAAGTTCCGAGAATATGTTATTAAATACTAGCACATTGCCCCGTAGAACGCCAGTATTCCTGTCTGAAACAGGTATCCCAATTAGGCTTTACAGGCCCAAATGTAGGCTGTGTTTGAAAGTGGAATAGAAAGAGGTGTAGCCTATATGTAAGCAATTACATGTTAGACTTTGACAAATATAAAAGGGAGTAAATGGCACTAAGATTTATTTGATTGTGTGAATATTAATTACAGAATAAATAATATATGCAAATATTTAAAATGAATGGGACATCCAATATTAGCGAGTGTTTCAGATCCCTTCTTAATTTGTCAGTCAGATCACTTACTTGCGTGATCTTTTATCACTTATATTCAAGATAATAGTGTATCTTACACTTTGGGGAATGGGAGTTGTTCAGTCGTCATTATAGTTATTTTAGTTTATATCACCGTTCAGTGATGAGTTCAGTGTAATATTGAATTTCTTCTGTGTATCATCAGTAAACTCATGTAGTACTTTAATAGGACACGCTTACAAATATTTGAGACCCATTGTTGTGCATCATTTTATATTTTAGCAATATTTTGTTATTAAAAGGTTTTTTAAAACTGTAATCAACCAAATTAAGTACAAAACACCCAACATTATTATACACAACAGAAGGACCCATTTGACTGGAACCATTGCATCAGTGTTACCCATTTGTCAGTAAATACTGTATTCAACTAAATGTGATTTATTTCGTTATTTGGGCGTTTTTGTGTCCTGCATTTGGTTGTTAAGTCATTCCGGCCATTCCGCTCTACAATCATGGCGGTATTTTTATTAATTTTTTTATTTTTAGAAACTCGCACAGGAGGGGGGAATTCATGGTCCTGCAAAGTACAGTGGTACCATATGGGTGAAGCAGAAGCAGGAACTCCCGTCTAGTCGACTACTGACTGGGCAGGCTGGGCGTGCCTCCCTGCGAAGGACCGTGGTCTGCCCGATCGGGCCACTGCTTCTCCTGGCATGTTCTGTGTTGGATACACTGGTGTTCTTTGTCAGACCCGGGTCCCCGCTGACACTCCGCCCAGTCTGCTCACGCACCTCATGTTCTCCACATACAGTGGTGTGAAAAAGTGTTTGCCCCCTTCCTGATTTCTCATTTTTTGTATGTTTGTCACACTTAAATGTTTTAGCTCATCAAACACATTTTAATATTAGCCAAAGATAGCACAAGTAAACACAAAATGTAGTTTTTAAATGAAACTGTTTATTATTAAGGGAAAAAAAATCCAAACCTACATGGCCCTGTGTGAAAAAGTGATTGCCCCTAAACCTAATAACTGGTTGGGCCACCTTTAGCAGCAACAACTGCAATCAACCATTTGCGATAACTGGCAATGAGTCTTTTACAGCGCTGTGGAAGAATTTTGGCCCTCTCATCTTTGCAGAATTGTTGTAATTCAGCCACATTGGAGGGTTTTCAAGCATGAACCACCTTTTTAAGGTCATGCCACAGAATCTTAATTGGATTCAGGTCATGACTTTGACTAGGCTACTCCAAAGTTTTCATTTTGTTTTTCTTAAGCCATTCAGAGGTGGAGTTGCTGGTGTGTTTTGACTCATTGTCCTGCTGCAGAATCCAAGTGCGCTTCAGCTTGAGGTCACGAACAGATGGCCGGACATTCTCCTTCCGAATTTTTTGATAGACAGCAGAATTCATGGTTCCATTTACCACAGCAAGTCTTCCAGGTCCTGAAGTAGCAAAACAGCCCCAGACCATCACACTACCATCACCATATTTTACTGTTGGTATGATGTTACTTTTCTGAAATGCTATGCTACTTTTACGCCGGATGTAATGGGACATGTTCTTTTTGCTCATCAGTGGTTTTTGTTTTGAAACTCTGCCATGCAGGCCATTTTTTCCCAGTCTCTTTTTTATGGTGGAGTCATGAACACTTAACTGAGGCAAGTGAGGCCTGCAGTTCTTTGGATGTTGTTGTGGGGTCTTTTGTGACCTCTTGGATGAGTCGTTGCTGTGCTCTTGGGGTAATTTTGGTTGGCTGGCCACTCCTGGGAAGGTATTCACCACTGTTCCATGTTTTTGCCATTTGTGGATAATGGCTCTCACTGTGGTTCGCTGGAGTGCCAAAGCTTTAGAAATGGCTTTATAACCTTTTCCTGACTGATAGATCTCAGTTACTTTGTTTCTCATTTGTTCCTGAATTTCTTAAGCTCACAGCATAATGTCTAACTTTTGAGGATCTTTTGGTCTACTTCACTTTGTCAGGCAGGTCCTATTGAAGTGATTTCTTAATTGAGAAGAGATGTGGCAGTAATCAGGCCTGGGTGTGGCTAGAGAAATTGAACTCAGCCTTCCAAAGATGTGATGAACCACAGTTAATTTATGTTTTAACGGGGGGAATCACTTTTTCACACAGGGCCATTAGGTTTGGATTTTTTTTTTTACCCTTAAAAATAAACACCTTCAGTTAAAAACTGCATTTTGTGTTTACTTGTGTTATCTTTGTCTAATATTTAGATTTGTTTGATGATCTGAAATATTTAAGTGTGACAAACATACAAAAAAATAAGAAATCAGGAAGGGGGCAACCACTTTTTCACACCACTGTATTTGCAGCGTTGGTTCACAGGAAAAACCCGTACAGAGCTCTGCTCTGCTGCCTGCAGTGCATACAGTACACACATACACAGAGCTAAACATACATTCTTGTTCGCATAACGGGACCTGTCGGGGATGTGTCTGAGCACTTTCAAGCTACAGGATAAAGATCAAAATCACTGTTTAGCCCTGCCTCCATATTTTTTTTACCTTTGACTGCAGTCTATACCATTAGCAGTCCAGTGCTGTTCTGATAAATATGCTAAAATGTCAGAACACCGGAGGAGGTGGATCCAATCACCTGATTGCTCAAAGTGCAGAGCTCAGCTCCATGTTTTCCATGATAAATCACACTTTGCTGTTGGCTGCACCTCAGGGCAAAAGCACACTCCATGCATTATCTTGTTGGGTTTTTTTTTTCACTTTATTGAAAATAACTTTTTTTTTTATCGCCATCAGTTAGCGTGCCTTTGAGCCAGGTTGTGTCGGGCCGCTGCTTCTCCCAGCATGTTCTGTGTTGATACACTGGTGTTGTTTGTCAGACCCAGTCCCTGCTGACGCTCCGCCCAGTCTGCTCGCATGCCTCGTGTTCTCCACATATGCTAAATTATCCTTTAGACCTATGCAATCACGGCAACTTTATGGTATAATTTTTTTAAGCATTAAATCTTCAGTATTATCTTTTTCTCATCAAATTTGTCATTTTTCAGTTCCTTGTTTTGTCCAGTAAACACTGTGGTGACTGACAGGTTGTCATGCCACGTATTATCCAATCAACATGACTGTGATGCCGCGTATTATCCAATCAGCATGAGTCAATCTGATACCCCGCCCATACTTCCTGAAGCCAGGGCATGAAGAGACACAGAGCGGTGACAGAGCGGTGGCTAAACTTTTACTGATAAAAATTTTGACTGAGCAGCTCCATACTCAGGGATGCACACTCTCGTAACCTCAGCAAAACGTGTCTAAAATCTTTGGTCAGTCTGACAAATGGTTCAAGAGATGTGTGAAACAGTCAGACACACACAGACAGAGATTTTGTGCATTTATAGATAGACTAGTGCATGCCCATAGAAAGAGAGTATTCCTGTCTGAAACAGGTAGCTCAATCAGGCTTTACATTCCCAAATGTTGGCTGTGTTTGAAAGTGGAATACAGAGGTATAGCCTATATGTAGGCAATCACACATGTTAGACTTTGACAGATATGAAAGGGACTGAACTGAGATTTATTTGACTGTGTGAATATTAAGTACAGAATAATTGAAAATGAGTGGGACATCCAATATTAGCCACTGTTTAAGAACTGCTTGTTTATTTTTTTTTTGTCAGATCACTTATTTGTGTGATCTTTTATGAGTTATATTTATGACAGTGTATCTTGCACTTTAGGGAATAGGAGTTGTTCAGTCACCATTATAATTTAGTTTATATGTGTAGTTTATAGTTTGTCATCAATAAACTCATGCACTAGTATAACAGGACACATTTACAAATATTTGAGACCCATTGTAGTGCATCCTTTTATATTTTAGCAATATTGTAAATACAAAACAGCGAACATTATTATTATTTTTTTGTATTTATATTTTGTATACTTTATTGATCCCCAAAGAGGAATTCAGGACACCCACTTGGATGGATGAGGCAACCACGGTACAGCGCCAATCCCTTCACCATTCACGCCTAGGGTCACTTTAGAGTCTCCAATTAACCTAACTTGCATGTTTTTTATACACAGCAGAGTGACCCGTTTGGCTGCAACTGTTGCATCAGTATTGCCCATTTGTCTGTAAATATTTAAATAAAAATGATTTATTTTGTTATTTGGGTATTTTTGCGTGTTGTTGTCTTGTTGTTACATATGTGTCCGTATACGATATGCAGTTGATCTGGCCATTCCGCTCTATAATGAAGCAGCAACCACTGACCGAGCACGTTTACAAATATTTGAGACCGATTCTAGTGCATCGTTTTATATTTTAGGAATATTATAAGTACAAAACAGCAGAATGACCTGTTTGGCTGCAACTGTTGCATCAGTGTTTGTCAGTGATCATTTGTCAGTAAATATTTAAATTAAAATTATTTATTTTGTTATTTGAGCATTTTTGTGTCCAGTTTGGTGACAGTCGTCGTTTAGTCAAACCATGCATGTGGCCGCATATGATATGCCGTTGGTCTGGGCATTCTGTTCCACAATTATTAACTTTTAATTTTTAGATAGCCGTGCAGGCACACCGAGAGGAGCGCCATCGGCGACGGCAAGTCATGGTCCTGCAAAGGGACTCCTGTCTACCATTAACCGGGCGGGCTGGGCTTGCTTCAATGCGAAGGACCACGTTCTGCCCGCTGCTTCTCCAACACCGGTGTTGGAGAAGGCAGATGCCAGGGTCCCCCTGACATTCCCCGAAGTATCCTTTAGACGTATGCAATCATGGCAACATGACAGTATAATTTTTTAAGCATTACATCTTCACTATTCTCTCTTTCTTGTCAAATTTGTCGCTTTTCACTTACTTTTTTTGTTTACGAAATGCTGTGGCGACTGACTGATCGTCATGCCGCGTATTATCCAATCAGCATGGTCATGACGCCGTGTATTATCCAGTCAGCATAGCCGTGATGCCGCGTATTATCCAGTCAGCACGGAGTCAATCCAACACCCCGCACACACTGAAGGGCATGAAGAGACAGAGTGGTGAATAAACTTTTATGGATAAAAATTACATATTTTGACCGAGCGACTCCATACTTGGAGATGCACACCCTTGTAACCTCTGCAAAGCACTTATAAAATCTTCAAGAGATATGCGTGGAACAGACAGACAGACACACAGAGACTTCGTGCATTTATAGATAGATGAAAGAGATGTCAACAGTTTTACTTTGGGACATGATTTGTGGTTGAGTCAGTTGAAAAAAAATTGAAATATATGGGATCATGATATTTGATATTGCAATATTGTGATTATCGCTGAATCGTGATAGGATTGTATCGTGACCCAAGTATCAAGGTCCCTTGCGATTCCCACCCCTACGATGTAGGAACTGGTGTGTGTGTGTGAGGGGGGGGGCACTATTGGCTACTCACTGTTGAGACATCAGGGGCTGTTGCCTGGGTGATCTGATCGCTGATAGCAGGGACAGGTGTGTTCTACAGGCTGCTGTCTCTTTATTGCCATTTCTCCAGACTGCCACCCACCACGGCATTTCTTCCTGCCGGGCTGTGGTGTGAATTGGGGCAGGACAGGAGACTGACCCGTGGAGGAGACCGTCTGTGGCTTCTCCTTTACCGGGCCAGCAGAGGAAACTGACTCCATCCCTGGTGACAGTGGACCAATGAGCACACACTGTGTGCAGATAGTACTTATAGGACTTGTAATTTCGTAGTCTCACATTTCAATAGGTATTATCATTTTAGATGCCATTTCAGAAAACTACAACCTACCAAAGTGGCTAGTGGGAGTCACTGTCTTACTGGCCACTACTGAAATCTACCTGCCATTGGCAGGTTGGCAGGTGTTAATGTCAAGCCCTGCTTCTCTCAGTAATGACAACTAACATGGTGTAAACTATACCATTTCTGAATTTACATGTAAAGCTGTTTATCCATCCATCCATGTTCTACCGCTTTTCCGGAGCTCTGGGTTGCGGAGGCAGCAGTTCAAGCAGAGAAGCCCAGACTTCCCTCTCCCCAGCCAGCTGCTCCAGCTCTTCAGAGAGGATGCCAAAGCATTCCCAGGACAGCTGGGAGATGTAGTCTCTCAAGCGTGTCCTGGTCTGCCCTGGGGTCTCTTCCCAGTGGGACATGCCCAAAACACCTCACTAAAGCTGTTTATTATAGTTAATTTTTTTTAATTAACAGGGGTTTCTGCAAAGTGTTAAAAGCTGAAGTTTCATTATTTTTTGGAGACCAGTCTTTTATGTGTATTATGAAAACTGACCCATGCACACATTGTGGAGGAAGGATAAACAGATTGGAGTTAGCAGTTATATAGAAGAAGAAACTGTGGAAATTTTCAGTAAAAAAACAACAAATATATAAAACTTTACTCAGAAGGTCTCATGGGTTCATGTGGCAGATTCCAACTACCAGAATGGTTCTCCCAGATCCACCTTCAGGAAACCATATGTGCAAGCTTATTTACGAAGTGTTGACATGAGGGCCTGAAAGAATTAGTATTCTGTTAGGTAAATGTTTTCCTCTGGGCTGTTTCTGCAACAGCTTACAGATGTTTCGGCCATGCAGAAAAAGCCAAGTTTTTCCCATCACGGCATGAATGAAAAAGCATGTTGAAGGTTCTGCCCCAGCCAAGCTCAGAAAGTGATCTACAACTCATACTTAGGCGCACTTTGCTAAGTTCTACCTCCTTCATTGGCCAAGGTTTCATCTGACACAGATGCTATTTAATGCTGCTTCCATAGACTCTGGTGCATATTGTTCTGCACAGATTTGTCAGCCTGGCGACTCTCCAGCGACAGATGTACTGGCAGCAGGACCGTAAAAACAGGACTTAAGACTACACTTCACAGGAGTGTAAAGATGTTGAATGAATTATAAGTATGTTCTGAATCTCATAATCCTGACTAATTTGTGTTGGTGCTGAAGAAGTGTTTGTGTAAAAGCTTTTTTTTTTTAAACTCTTTGTTCTCTTTTTTCTCACCCTCTCAAACTCACACAGATACACACACACCAATGAGTCGTGTAAGCAAACAGAGTCGATCTTGTTTACAAGCAGTAGCGTAAGACTACACACTGCTGCCGCTTCTCAGCCCTAGCCTTGACTCCCATTTACTAGCACGTAACAAATCATCAGGGAGGGGAGGAAGGCAGGGGAAAACATTGTTATCAGCAAGCCAGATAAACCCCCTCCAGAGGTAGCGCTTATAGAGAGGCTGTCCCACCACTGGGCAAATAGAAAGATCCTATCTGGTCCTTGTAGTGAGCCGGCCAATCAGCCGAGTAGAAGCACTGAAGCTTTCTCAGACATGGGTTATGTGTGGAGAGAGGAGAGCAGAACATCACCAGGTCTGCTCTTTCAAGATGGACATTTAGAGGAGAAGCTGAGAGGGGAGAGACCTCGGCTGGAACTGTAGGGGTCTGGGTTAGTGTGATGCTGGAGTAGGTCAGGTTGATATTTAAAGAGGTTGCTTTTACAGCTGTAAATGGCTGAGTCTGGCTTTTTTTTTTAATCCTGTTCTAGGGCTGTTTTCCAGGCCAAGTGGTAATTTCAATGCTTCTTTTGTTGTGGTGATTGACTATAACTTGATCCTTTAGTGATAAAGTTAACAATATTTCTTTTGGGGATTTGTAGTATTTCTGGCATAGGACAATATGCTGCTATTGTAGAAGGGTAGCCAATCAAAATGAAATCACAATTAATTATTCAACTGCCTGTGCTTAATAATTACTTAGAAAAGACACACTGCAGTGGATATAAATCCCCTTAAAAACAACTCTACATTGTCTAAAATGGTATCTTATGCCCATTTTTCCACAAAAAAACTTGCATTGTCTTATAGGTTTTTTTTTTCACAATATCTTTATTGAACCTTTTTTTTTAACAAACATGATACAAACAATCAAACACTAACACTAAAGTACTACAAAAAAAAATGCACTAAAAAACACCAACAACCACCAACAAAATCAAATCTTCAACAATGCTCCTCTGTTTAGTCTAGACAATCCAATACATAAGTATACATATTATGTTCACCAGTTTGGAATTTACAAGGTCCACACACATCATTCACCTTCTTCTTCAAGAGTTATGTTTAAATTTTTTACATAATCAATAAAAGGTCTCCATATATTCTCAAACACAATTTCCTTTGATTTCAGTATATATGTTATTCTTTCTAATGGAAGGTTTGTTAACATCTGTCTTAACCACTGAGTCACATCTGGTCTATGAGTCTTTTTCCATAATAGTGCAATACATTTTTTGGCATTAAGCAAACTGAGGTCTATGAATGTTCTTTCACTTTTATTAAAATTATGCTTTTCTGGGTACAGACCCAACAAAAACAGTTTAGGATTCAATATGATTTGTTTTGAGATTATTTTTTCAATTGTTACCCTCACCTCTTCCCAAAACATTCTTATTAATCTACATTCCCATACACAATGAAATAGGGTTCCTTTACTTTCCATGCATTTTGTGCATGTATCTGGTATATTTTTGTTATATCTATTTAACTCCTCCGGTGTAACATACATCCGCATTAACCATTTGAAATGTATCAATTTAAGGCGTACATTTATTGATTTGGTTTGAGCTTCTGTACAAGCCAATTCCCATTGTTCCTCTGAAATTTCAGTTTGCAGATCTTCTTTCCAGTAGTTTAATCTTTTCAGTGAATTTTCACTTGAAGATAGTGTCAATGAGTTATAAAACTCTGAAATAATACCCTTTCTTTTACTATCTTTCATCAACATTTTTTCCAAGGATGAATAGATAGGTCGAGTGAGAGCTTTATTTTGATTTGATCGAATAAAGTTTCTAAGTTGAAGATATTTAAAAAAATGTGTTCTATTGAGATTAAATTTGATCCTCAGTTCTTCAAAAGACATTATGTTTTCTGCACATGGCAAATATAAATCCTGAATCTTTTGTATCCCTTTTAAATTCCATACTTTAAATACAGCGTCCGCTCTCCCTGGTTTAAAATATTGATTACCCCATATTGGACTAAATTGCGACAATAACTGTGGTTCTTTTAAATAGTTTTTAGCTTCACACCATATTTTGATCATATGCTTTACAAATGGATTTTTAACTTGTTTTTGTAATTTTTTTGCCGAATCTGAGTATATGAATATGGGAAGAGGTAAAGGTAAATTGTATGATTCCATTTCAGTCCAGTGAGGGAGATCATTTGATGAAAAATAATATGTCATAGACCTCAGTTGTGCCGACCGATAATACAACATAAAATTTGGACATTTCAGACCTCCACGATCAAATGGTAAATATAATAAAGACAGACGTAATCTAGCCCTCCTGTTGTTCCATATAAATTCCACTAACTTTTTTTTAATTCTTGAGAATAAATCTAAAGGTGGTGGTAAGGGAATGTATTGAAATAAATAAAGTATTTTAGGTAAGATATTACTTTTAAGTATATTAATTCTCCCGATCATCGACATTGGTAGTGACATCCATCTCTGAAGTAACTCATCAATATCTGTCATTAAGGCTTCATAATTGACACTGGCGATTGATTCTAGCTTAGGCACAATTTGGATTCCTAAATATTTAAACTGATTTACAACATTGAATTGATTTACCTCAGGGGCTGGGTAATTTCTCTGGGTTTCATTTAGCAATAATATTGAAGATTTAGTTTTATTTATTTTATATCCTGATATTTCCCCAAAATTCTTTATTAAATTCAACAAAGTCGGAATTGATTTTTTAAGATTCGACATAAACAAAATTATTTCATCGGCATACAGGGAGATTTTATGTTCTGTTGGTCCAACTTTAATTCCATATATTTGTGACTGTAGACGTATCGCCATCGCTAAAGGTTCAATTGCCATAGTAAACAGTAAAGGTGAAAGTGGACAGCCTTGTCGACATCCTCTATTGATTTTTATTGATTTTGAAATATTGTTATTTGTTAGGATTTCTGCTGTAGCATTATTATATATTATCTGAACCCATTTTATGAAATTATTTCCAAGTCCAAACCTTTGTAAGACTTCAAAAAGAAAGGGCCATTCAACTCTATCAAAGGCCTTTTCGGCATCCAGTGATAAGAGAGCTGTATCCGGTGCTTCTTTATTAGAATAAATAATATTAAATAGTCTTCTTACATTATGGAAGCCTTGTCTACCCTTTATAAAGCCATTCTGATCTCGATTAATAATATTTGGTAAAATTTCTTGTATTCGTCTTGCTAAAATTTTACAGATTATCTTAAGGTCGGCATTTAATAGGCTTATTGGTCTCATATTTTCACATTTATTAGAGGGCTTACCTGGTTTTGGCAACAGTATAATTAAGGCATTATTCATATATGATGGTAAATTACTATTTTGAAATGCTTCTAAAACCATTTCCAAAAAAGGTTTTGTTAATTTATTCTTAAATTTTTTATAAAGGTCAACTGGAAGACCATCTGGTCCTGCACTTTTTCCTGATTTCATATTATCAATGGCTAGTCCAACTTCTTCTTGACTAATTTTAGACTCCAGTATCTCCCTATTTTCATTTGGAATACACGGTATAAATAGTTCGTTCAAAAACCCATGTAGTTTTGTTAAGTCAGATTCATTTTTGGTATCATATAATTTTTCATAGTAATCTCTAAAGGCTCTATTAATTTCTAAAGGATCTATAACTACCTGTCCGTTACTTATAATACTGGTAATTGGTGTTTTAGATTCTAATTGTTTAATCTGCCATGCCAATAACTTTCCTGATTTTTCACCTTGTTCATAAAAAGATTGTTTCAATCTTAGAAGACTCGAGGCAGCTCTATTTGCTGATTTTTTTGTCATATTCAGCTCTCAAAATCAGTAATTCGTTCTCCAACCTTGGATCTCTTCCTGCATATACTCTTTCTTGAAGAATTTTTATTTTATGTTCCAATTGGACTCTCTCCTCTCGAGTCTTCTTAGATTTTGAACCTGTATAACTAATAATATGTCCCCTAATAAAAGCTTTGAAAGCCTCCCACTTTACACATGCTGATGTTTGTGTAGTATTGATGTCAAAGAACTCATCTATCTGTTTTTCTATGTATTTAACAAATTCCTCATCCTGAAGCCATTTATGCTGAAATTGCCATCTACCTGGTTCCTTTGTCAATTTCTTATCTACATATATTAGACAGCAGGGTGCATGATCAGAGATCACGATGTTATCATAAAAACAGTTTTGAATCTTGGACCTTAATTCTGTGGAGATCAAAAAATAATCAATACGTGAGAATGTCTTGTAGGTATTGGAATAACAAGAGTATGCTTTAACTTGTGGTTTCATTTCTCTCCATATATCTATCAATTTCAATTCTTTCATAAAATGATTAATGGTCATCCTACACCCATTGTGCGTACAGTCCAGTCCTGTTGATCTATCTATACCGGGATTCAATGTTGCATTGTCTTATAGTTGCTTGTAAAATTCTTTTTCTCTTTTCTTCCACCTTGAAACACCAGGATCTAATTAGGCCCACCCACATCCCACCCACCAGGACACAGAAGTCTGCATGCTGGCAAATTTGAACAGCCAGTGCTTAGTCCTGGGCAGCACGGTGGCGGAGTGGTTAGCACTGCAGCAGCACAGCAACTCATCCTTGGCTGGGGGATCCTGGGTTCGATCCCAGCCCCTGACCAACAGTGATCTGTGTGGAGTTTGCATGTTCTCCCCGTGTCTGTGTGGGTTTACTCCGGGATTTCTCCAGTTTCCTCCCACATGCCAAAAACATGCAAGTTAGGTTAACTGGTCTCAAACTGGAGACTGTAAATTGTCCTTAGGTATGAATGTGAGAGTGAATAGCTGTCTGTCTCTCTGTGTTGGCCCTGCGATGTACTGGCGATTTGTCCAAGGTGTACCCTGCCTCTTGCCCAAAGATCCTGGGATAGGCTCCAGCGCCCCCCCCCCCCCCCCCCCCCCGCGACCCGAAAAGGATTAAGCAGAAGAAGATGGATGGTGCTTAGTCCTGATTCCCCTTTTATAGTGACATCACAAAAACTCCATGTAAACTTGCCTTTTTCCAAAGGGAGGAGCTTAGCTAAACTTTCATAGAAGAAAAACAGACAATTCACTCTTGATATGTCATGTAAGTCATAAAAAACATGTTACAGACATATTACCGGAGTGGTGGCTCAGTTGGTAGAGCATCCGCCCCCACACCCGGGAGGCAGGGGTTCAAATCCCAGCCGGGTCATGCTGAAGACCATATAAAAGCGAACTTCCTGCCGTCCAGCTTGGTGCTCAGCAATAATGGAATGGAGGAGGGAAATCTGTGGCGGCGCCTTGCATGGCAGCGGCCCTTCTGATTCTACTATGGGGTGTTTGTGATTTACACTGTAGATAGGATAAAGCACAGTTTCATTCTACTGTACATGTTTGGTTGAATGACAATAAGGGTGATTTAATTTAATTTAATTTTGCTAACAAGAAAAAAACCCTTGATTTTCACCAGTGTGTCACTTTAAAAGATTATAAACAATACTCAGCAGCAACATCTCTTTCAAGGAAATCTTTGTCAGATGATGTGTCACCTTAATGCACCTTAAAGATGAGAAAATATGGGCACTGAGATATCTGTTGCACAAAAAAACTACAATAGAAGGTACCTACAGTATTTTGTTCAGTATGTTCATACTGGATGCAAGTTTATCAGGAGACAGTGATTCCCAGACAGTGGTTTTGTGTTGCTTACTCACGTTCACTCACTTTCTTCTTTAGTTTTCACAGTCATATGAAGTTTTCATTTTTTTCACAGTCATGTCAGTTTTTTAGGTTCTATTCACTGAAAAATTTAGTTTCTGTAGATTTTAATTGTCTGAAATGCATATATTGGTCATGTGATTATTGAAAATACATCAAAACACTCATGTTTTTCTGTCCAATTAGCTATTTTAACTCTTCCAGGTTTTTTTTTTCCTGGTACGTCAGGGATGGGCAACTTTGGTAGTAGTGAGGGCCACAAAATTTTTTCCTCACTTCCCGAGGGCCAGATTTACATGTAAACCTTCCATTTGGAATGGGGGGGGGGGGGGGGGGGGTTATTTCCTGCAAAGTCAAAAATTTCACAATTAAAACTGAAAATGCAAATGAAAATAAAAGCAACTCATTGTTTTATCATAGAATTAAAATTACTGAAAACATATCTGCCCTGCAATGGACTGGCGAGCTGTCCAGTGTGTACCCTGCCTCTTGCCCAAAGATGCTGGGATAGGGTCCAGGCTTCCCCCTCTCCCCGACCCGAAAAGGATTAAGCAGTAGAAGATGGATGAATAAAATTAGGCAATAGCTGATACCACTTTTTCAAGACCGATACTGATACTGTGACTTTGAGTATCAGCCGATCCTGATCCAAACCTAAGAAGAGGAAAACAGCAGCCTTGTGTGTAGCAGAATGGAATGTACGCACTCTGTTGGACAGAACAACATCACAGCGACCAGAAAGACAGACCGCACTTGTGGCCCTGGAAATGAACAGGTACAATGTAGACATAGCTGCACTTAGTGAAACAAGATTGCCTGGATGTGACAGCTTGGAAGACCATGGGTACATCTTCTTTTGGAGTGGGAAATCAAGAAAGGAGAGAAGCAGGAGTGGGCTTTGCAGTTAGAACGGAGATAGCAGCAATGCTTGATGAGGAACCGGTGCCAGTCAACGACAGGATAATGACTACAAGACTCCCACTACAGCGGAAGATGTATGCCACAGTCATCAGTGTGTATGCCCCAACAATGACCAACACAGAGGAGGCGAAGGAAGAGTTCTTCAGTGATTTATGTGAGACTATCAGGCGTACTCGTTGGAGATTTTAATGCCAGAGTTGGTTCGGACACTGAGAAATGGAAAGGAGTGCTAGGCAGTCATGGAGTAGGTAAGTGCAATGCTAATGGAGAACTTTACTTGCACTGTGTTCAGAGTACAACCTTGTGATAACCAACACTCTATTTAAGCACAAGGACACACACAAGAAGACATGGATGCACCCAAGATCCAAGCACTGGCACTTGTTAGACTACATCATAGTAAGGCAGAGAGACATAAGGGATGTATTGGACACTAGAGCAATGAGAGGTGTGGACTGTGGTACTGATCATGTTATGCTGAGATCTAGATTAAGGATTTGCAGACGAAAACAACACTGCAGGACGGGTGCAAAGCCACCACGGAAGCTAAACACTAGTGCACTGAAAAGCCAAAAGAAGCAGGAAGAACTTACTCAGGAAATGGATGAAAACTTGAAAGACTGGGACAGCAACAACTCAGAGAATGACATAGAAGAGAAAAGGGCAACACTGAAGAATATGGTGTATCAGACTGTGAGTGATGTATTAGGCCACCCTGAGAGGAAACATCAAGATTGGTTTGATGAGCATGATGAACATCTGAAGAAACTACTAGAAGCAAGGAATACAGCTAGGCAGGAAAATCTACAGTGTAACACAAGGTCAAAGAAGAAGAAATACTCAAAGGCTCAGAGTGAGCTACAGACATACACCAGAGAGATGAAGTCCAACTGGTGGGATGAAAAAGCGGAGGAACTTCAAACTGCAGCAGACAGGAAGGACATGAAAACATTCTTTACAGGTTTGAGAGAAATCTACGGCCCTAAACCAAGAGGATTGATCCAACTAAAGGCTATGGATGGTGAAGCAGTTTTGCAGGAGAAAGACAAGATCCTGGACAGATTTGCAGACCACATTGACCAACTACTAAACAACCCTGGAGATCTCACTGAAGAGGATAAAGAAGCTCTAATGCAGCGACCAGCTGTATCAAGTCTGGATGAACCACCAAATCTTGATGAATTAATGGCAGCTATCAGGACAACACAGGATGGTACAGCTCCAGGAAGGGATGGAATTCCAGCAGAAGTGTGGAAATTTGGTGTTCAGCTGACCAACTGCCTGCACAAGCTCATCCAAGAGATATGAGATGCCCAGAAAGTACCTCAAGACTGGAAGGATGCAAGTATTGTGCTGATGCCGATCCAAATCTGATACCATCTCTCTTATTTAAAACAATAAAAGTACAGAACATAATTTGTTAATGACTAGTTGCATTTTGTACACATATAAAAAAGAAATCTAAAAATCAAAGAATATATTACAAATGTGACTCAGTTCAGCAACACTGCTGCTTTTTTTTAAACTTTGCAACACTGGCAGCATTTCACTGGTCAGGACCATGTAAACATGCATTCTGAAGTTTTAAGTGCAAGTTTATACAAAACTTTGAAGCTGAGTATTTAAGTAAACATTCAGATGAAATTCAAAATGCCACTTTATATACATGCGACTGCGGATTGGTGAACCAGCGCTGCTCATCCAAGCTGGAAGGAGCCAGCTAGAAGCTGCTCAGCTAATGCCTAACTGATGTAAGAGGGCGGGTGGAGTTGAACAGCTGAAGTCTGTTTCTTAAAGTGACAGGCTATAAATCAGAGCATTTGAAGAAAGCCAAGAAAAATAAGGCTGCGTGTCCACCAAATGTGCTTTTTCCGTTCTGAGCAGCTATTTTTCATTCATTCTCGACATAGTCCAGCGTTTACAGCGCTGAGCGCCCTCGGTGGTGGCCATTTTTTTGTCGCAGCGCTCAGCGTTGAAAAAAGTTC